>CM059797.1:43747036-44947036 GCA_030435695.1 Brachymystax lenok tsinlingensis | reverse complement strand
GTCCCATGGCTGGTACCCAGGAGGCAAGAGGGAACTGGACTCATTTACCACCTCTGAGGTGGGTCACAGTACTACAATCTCAATGACTCAAATGGATATTACATACAGCACTTTTCATCAGGAGTCAAGACCGGTGTTTAGCACCTGTCTGGGTAACACACAGTAGCCATTTGTGTCATCATCATGCTGTTATCTCTCTGTCTCAGATTTCAGAGGAGATTAAACTCTGTGAGGCAGGAGAATGCAGCTACCTGCGACCCCAGCGAAGGAACATCCTTAAAAACATTATTGTGAGTGCAGGGGTGGGAAGAAAGTAGTACATTAATGTAATGATACTGTATCAGTTGGCAATCATATAGGGCAGGGATAGCTCAAATCTGAGCCTGAGGGGCTGGAATACTTCTCGTTTTCTTTTCTACATGGTCACTGATTAGCCACTCACCAGGGCTATGATCAAAAGGCAAATGTTTGGAACATTGCAGATGTGATGCCCTTTTCAGTGTCAGAGGCATGTTTGCTCTACATAATGTATTTCTATCTGATATTTTCATAATGTTGTGCCCTGATGAATGTAGCCCTGGTGTCCCAAGTCTAAATCAGTCCCTCATTCAGGGTGAATAATGAAATGCCAGTAGTGTGTGAGCATAGTATTATTATTTGTCTACAGGTGTTACAAGCATGTTGCATATCCAGGGGTGGAAATGGTGGGGGGAACCGGGTCCCAGGAGTAAAATAATTTTGTGGAAAATAATACCGTACCTGTGATTTATGTCATGTTACTCTCTTTGCAGTTGGATTCCCTGGCCAGAGAATTTCAGAAGAGAAAGTAACCTTAGACAACCTATCAACTGTGACTGATTTTAAATCCGTCCTTGTCTCTGTCTGTTTCCTTCATGACCTCTATTCTAAACTCATGTGATTTGGTCCAATTTTGTGGTTTATCCGATAGTCATGTAGCATCACTCTTTTACCATTGCATCCACTTTCTGTCCCTTTTTGCTGCTGTAGACTATCAATTACAGATGTAACATCATGCACGTGCTATTTCCTTTAATAAAGTATCTATTTTGTTATTAATGTCTTCATCATTGTCCTCTTTTAATTGATTTGTTTCAAAGAAAGAAGAAATATCATGATTTGAATGGTTTGAAAATACAATTAAAAAGGAAGACAAAAATGTTCTCAGTTATTATATGCAAGTTGGGTACAAAATGCTAACTTTAGAGAGAGTAAATAAGAGCTCAAAAAGCAGAGAGGAAGAGGCGAAACGAGAGGGTTTACTCCACCCAAAGTCTGTCCACGAAAATAAGACCACTAAGTGAGGAATATTTGTATGGTGGTAATTTACCTTAACCATTTTATATGTCAACTTCAATGGGGTAAAGTCAGAGTTGGGACATCCCAAGGACCCCAGATAACTAGGACCATTCTGCAACATAATTTTTATGTATCTAAGCAATGCGCATGCGCTGCTCAGATAGGAATAAAGATGGAAGAACAAAGTATCTGTTTTCTGCTGCTAGTGGAGTCAGATACTGAAAATAGCATTATTTCTACTCATAACGTGGGTTCTGTATAAACACTAATAATACCAATGTTTCACAGATTGAAAGTGAGTACAGTAAGAACGTGAAATTACAGTTCGTAGCTAACAAGCTAGGTGGCAATGCTGACATTTTTAGCCAACGCAAGGGCATTCCCAAATTAGCGAACTAAGGTTAATTCA
Source organism: Brachymystax lenok tsinlingensis (assembly GCA_030435695.1). Lineage (NCBI taxonomy): Eukaryota > Metazoa > Chordata > Actinopteri > Salmoniformes > Salmonidae > Brachymystax > Brachymystax lenok. The sequence goes on along the minus strand of CM059797.1, from coordinate 44,945,310 downwards.
CTAACTGTTAAATGTTGAATAAGGCACTGTAGCCTATGATAAGGTAAACTTTAGCTTACCAGCTATCCTAGAGGACCCCTTTCTGTTGGTAAACAATCGTGTCTTTCCAACTTGAATGTCATTTGCACTTAGCCTTGTACCTACTCCAATAGCTAGCTAGGTCCCACTCAAACACTTGACTGGGAGGCCCTAAATAGCTGCCATTGATTTGAAGCCAATTTGCTAGCACAATCCCCCCCACTGCAGTTGCTGTCACATTATATGGGTTAGCAACTAATTATTGCCTAAATATTTAGCTCCTATGCAATTTGAACTGGCACCTGGGTTAAGAAACTAGCTATTGCACAAAATGCAGAGATGAAAATGCTTGTTTTGGGGTCTTAATGTATTTAAAACTTTGCTGCCTAACTGAAAATTGTGACCGCATGTTACTTCTTGCCATAAAACTTTTACTTTACTTGTGTAGGCGTATTCGATTCAATTCCACTTCACACAATGCTGAATAACATGGCTGTCTGAAGAGTATGCAATACCAATAGGTTGTCAACACCAATAAACATAGCTGTTTTCATTATACACTACCATTCAAAAGTTTGGGGTTACTTAGAAATGTCCTTGTTTTTGAAAGAAAAACATATTTTTTTTTGTCCATTAAAATAACATCAAATTGATCAGAAATACAGTGTGCAATTTTTTCCTTTTTTATTTTGTATTACAACATTTTACATGATCGACCACACTCTACCGCACAGTAGGTAGTGGCATGCACAAATAAAACATGTGAATGCCCTGATATCAAAGAAGAAGAAGAAACGCTAGAGGTAGCAATAGCAATTGCACTTAGTTCAGTCTCATGAGATTGTAGATGGATTTGAAACAAGGATTTTATAACTCCAAGATACATGCATCAAGATTGGTCCAAATCAAGGTGTCATAAAAAAAAGTACCCCCCCCAACGTAAAGAATATTTCCACATGACCCTCCCCTTGTACTGTAAAATAAATGTAGCACCCTCCCCCCTCACAGAATTAACTCAAAATAATCTACTTCGCTTTTGTGGCCCAGTCGATGCCACGCAGGGCTACGGGCCAGAAGGTTGAGGGTTCGCCGACCACAACAGAGGATCTCACTCTTCCTACCTGTTTCATTACTTCATGATCAGAGCCGGTTGCAGACAATGATCAGCTAGGGGGAAATCAGATTTTAAATATTTTGATGCCATATTTATAATTATATAAAATATATGAAACAAATTTTCCACCAACAGGTTCCTGTGCCAATGCACCACACAACCAATAAACAAAACATACTGACATTGTTTGCGTTTTCAACACCACAATAAATACAATCTCGACAAACACATCTTTGAACGTCATTAAACTTTTGGGTGTTCTGTAACAGATGTCTATTTCCTTTCATCAAATTGCCTCTGTACAGTTTGGATTGATTGATTGATTTTATTTGTCAGTAAAAAAAAATACATATACAAAAATAATTGTAAAATTGACCGGGATCATACAATAAAGTCAAGGAATTTTTTCCATTGTGGTTCCTACATTTTCTGCAGCATATGCAACAGTAATATAAGGACTGAATGCATGTATAATTTACACATCTCTTGCTTTTGGAATCAACATACTTTTTACACAGCTGCAGTGCCTTGCAAAAGTATTCATCCCCCTTGGCTTTTTTACTATTTTGTTGCATTACAACCTGTAATTTAAATGGATTTTATTTTGGATTTCATGTAATGGACATACACAAAATAGTCCAAATTGGTCAAGTGAAATAAAAAAAATAACAACAATAAATAAATACGGAAAAGTGGTGTGTGCATATGTATTCACTCCCTTTGCTATGAAGCCCCTAAATAAGATCTGATGCAACCAATTACCTTCAGAAGTCACATAATTAGTTAGATTGCACACAGGTGGACTTTATTTAAGTGTCAAATGATCTGTCACATAATCTCAGTTATATACACACCTGTTCTGAAAGGCCCCAGAGTCTGCAACACCACTAAGCAAGGGGCACCACTAAGCAAGCGGCACCATGAAGACCAAGGAGCTCTCCAAACAGGTCAGGGACAAAGTTGTGGAGAAGTACAGATCAGGGTTTGGTTATAAAAAAATATCCGAAACATTGAACATCCCACAGAGCACCATTAAATCCATTATTAAAAAATGGAAAGAATATGGCACCACAACAAACCTGCCAAGAGAGGGCCGCCCACCAAAACTCATGGACCAGGCAAGGAGGGTATTAATCAGAGAGGAAACAAAGAGACCAAAGATAACCCTGAAGGAGCTGCAAAGCTCCACAGCGGAGATTGGAGTATCTGTCCATAGGACCACTTTAAGCCGTACACTCCACAGAGCTGGGCTTTACAGAAGAGTGGCCAGAAAAAAGCCATTGCTTAAAGAAAAAAATAAGCAAACACGTTTGGTGTTCGTCAAAAGGCATGTGGGAGACTCCTCAAACATATGGAAGAAGGTACTCTGGTCAGATGAGACTAAAATTGAGCTTTTTGGCCATCAAGGAAAACACTATGTCTGGCGCAAACCCAACACCTCTCATCACTCTGAGAACACCATCATCCCCACAGTGAAGCATGGTGGTGGCAGCATCATGCTGTGGGGATGTTTTTCATCGGCAGGGACCGGGAAACGGGTCAGAATTGAAGGAATGATGGATGGCGCTAAATCCAGGGAAATTCTTGAGGGAAACCTGCTTCAGTCTTCCAGAGATTTGAGCCTGGGACGGAGGTTCCCCTTACAGCAGGATAATGACCCTAAGCATACTGCTAAAGCAACACTTGAGTGGTTTAAGGGGAAACATTTAAATGTCTTGGAATGGCCTAGTCAAAGCCCAGACCTCAATCCAAGTGAGAATCTGTGGTAGGACTTAAAGATTGCTGTACACCAGCGGAACCTATCCAACTTGAAGGAGCTGGAGCAGTTTTGCCTTAAAGTATGGGCAAAAATCCCAGTGGCTATATCTGCCAAGTTTATAGAGACAAACCCCAAGAGACTTGCAGCTGTAATTGCTGCAAAAGGTGTCTCTACAAAGTATTGACTTTGGTAGTTATGCACGCTCAAGTTTTCGTTTTTTTTTTTGTGTCTTATTTGTTGTTTGTTTCACAATTAAACATATTTTGCATCTTCAAAGTGTTACACATGTTGTGTAAATCAAATGATACGAACCCCCCCAAAAAATATATTTTAATTCCAGGTTGTAAGGCAACAAAATAGGAAAAATGCCAAGGAGGGTGAATACTTTCGCAAGCCACTGTTAATCTATGGGCTTTTATGTTTTTCTGTTGCGCGTAATGTATGGTAGCCTATATTATAGGCTATGTTTAGGATAATGGCACAATCATTTGGGCTTTTTGGGGCTTGGGATCATTAAATGTCTTTAACGTAGAGCTCATAAAATGTATGTAATGTATGGCTCATCAGGCTCAGGTAATGTTCATGTCGATCACAGCTCTAATCAAATCCAGACATATTAATATGCTTTGTATGTTTAGAATGACAGTACTGGTTTGGGCTGAAAAAAATACTGGGTTACCCAAGAGAAAAGGGATTATTTTCCGGGTGGAACATTTGCAAAATCCCAGGAAAATATTCAACTGTAGTCTGTAGCTTATTCTTTAGATAAACGGTTCACAACCTTTTTATAGTCTCGTTCCCTTCCAAACATTCAACCTCCAGCTGCGTACCCCCTCTAGCACCAGGGTCAGCGTACTCTCAAATGTTGCTTTTTGCCATCATTGTAAGCCTGCCACACACACACACTATACGATACATTTATTAAACATGAGAATTAGTGTTAGAGTTAGAGTTTTTGTCACAACCACGCTCATGGGAAGTGACAAAGAGCTCTTTTAGGACCAGGGCACAAATAATAATATAATAATAATACATCATTTTGCTCTTTATTTAGCCATCTTACATATAAAACTTTATTTGTTCATCAAACATTGTGAATAACTCACCACAGGTTAATGAGAATGGTGTGCTTGAAAGGATGCACATAACTGCAATGTTGGGTTGTATTGGAGAGATCTGTTACGGATCCAATCCCGTGAACGGGATTGATTTTGACAACATCCGGTGAAATGCAGAGCGCCAAATTCAAATTACAAAAATACTCATTTCAAACATTCATGAAAATACAAATGCTGCACACCCTTCAAAAGCTTAGATTCTTGTTAATCTAACAGCATTGTTAGATTTTAAAAGGCTTTACGGCGAAAGCAGAACATTTGATTGTCTGAGGCCCCACTCAAAAACTAAATTAGCATAATAACATAACCAGCAGAGGTGTCACAAAACTCAAAAAAAGCATAAAATAAATTGCTTAACTTTGATGATCTTCCTCTAATGGCATACCCAAGCGTCCAGGTTACACAATAAATGGTCCTTTTGTTCGATAAAGTTCCTCTTTGTATCCATATAGCTCCATTTGGTTGGCGCGTTTTGTTCAGTAATCCACCTGCCCAAAGGCTTTCATCCATGCAGACAAACGATATCCCAAAAGTACCTGTAAAGTTCGTCGAAAAAAGTCAAACAGCATTTGTAATCAATACTCAGATACCCTAAAATGAATATAAACTATAATATTTTAGACGGAATATAACCTGCTGAATAGAAGAAAAAAAGAACTGAGTGCGCATTCCCTGTTACGCACAAAATCCAAAACAGTACACTTGACGTGAACTCAGGAACAAGTGGTCTTACTTCCTTGATTTTCATGATTGAAGCTTCAAACCTTTTTCTAAAGACTGTTGACATCTAGTGGAAGCCATAGGAACTGCAATCCGGGGGTTAAACTATGAGGCTTTGAATAGCTGGCCTATTGAAAACAGTGTGACATGACTGATTCAGACATCCCAGATGGATTTTGCTCGGGTTTTTGCCTGCCATATCAGTTCTGTTATACTCACAGACATTATTTTAACAGTTTTAGAAACTTCAGATTGTGTTCAATTCAAAGCTACTAATTATATGCATATCCTAGCTTCCGGGCCTGTGTAACAGGCAGTTTACTTTGGGCACGTTTTTCATCCGAACTTCAAAATACTGCCCCCTAGCCCTAAGAAGTTCAATCATTTTCCACACACAGTCTGTGCCTGTATTTAGTTTTCATGCTAGGGAGGGCTGTGAATCCACTCTCACATAGGTATGTGGTTGCAAAGGGCATCAGTGTTTTAACAGCGTGATTTGCCAAGGCAGGATAATCTAAGCGCAACCCAATCCAGAAATCTGGCAGTGGCTTCTAATTAAATTCAATTTCACATAACCGCTTGATGCAATTTCGATGAGGCTCTCTTGTTCAGATATCGGTAAGTGGACTGGAGGCAGGGCATGAAAGGGATAACGAATCCAGTTGTTTGTGTCATCCGTTTCGGGAAAGTACCTGCGTAATTGCGCACCCAACTCACTCAGGTCCTTCGCTATATCACATTTGACATTGTCTGTAATCTTGAGTTCATTTGCACACAACAAATCATACAATGATGGAAAGACCTGTGTGTTTACCTTGTTAATGCAGACAGAGAAGAGCTCCAACTTCTTAATCATAGCCTCAATTTTGTCCCGCACATTGAATAGAGTTGCGTAGAGTCCCTGTAATCCTAGATTCAGATCATTCAGGCGAGAAAAACATCACCCAGATAGGCCAGTCGTGTGAGAAACTCGTCATCATGCAAGCGGTCAGACAAGTGAACATTATGGTCAGTAAAGAAAACTTTAAGCTCGTCTCTCAATTTTAAAAAACGTGTCAATACTTTGCCCCTTGATAACCAGCGCACTTCTGTATGTTGTAAAAGCGTTACATGGTCGCTGCCCATATCATTGCATAGTGCAGAAAATACACGAGAGTTCAGGGGCCTTGCTTTAACAAAGTTAACCATTTTCACTGAAGCGTCCAAAACATCTTTCAAGCTGTCAGGCATTCCCTTGGCAGCAAGAGCCTCTTGGTGGATGCTGCAGTGTACCCAAGTGGCGTCGGGAGCAACTGCTTGCACGCACGTTACAACTTCACTATGTCTCCCTGTCATGGCATTTGCGCCATCAGCACAGATACCAACACATCTTGACCACCAAAGTCTATTTGATGTAACAAAGCTGTCCAGTACTTTAAAAACATTGTCACCTGTTGTCCTGTGGTTTGCAGAAGAGGATGTCTTCCTTAATTGACCCCCCATAAACGTAATGGACATTTACCAGGAGCTGTGCCAGGCCCGCCACGTCTGTTGACCCATCCAGCTGTAATGCATATAATTCACTGGCTTGCACGTGAAGCAGTAATTGTTTCAAAACATTTCCTGCCATGTCATTGATGCGTCGTGAAACAGTGTTGTTTGATGAAGGCATTGTCTGTATAGTTTTTGTTGGCCTTTTCCCCCAGCATTGTCCCAGCCATATCTGCGGCACAGGGAAGAATGAAGTCCTCCTCAGTAGTATGGGGCTTGCGCCTCTTAGATGGTCCAACGTTCCTGTCTGTTGATCGGTGCTTTCCCGGGTAAGGGGGCAGTTGCTCTTCGGCTGCATCAGATTCACAACTGTCAGTGTTCATGCTAGCTGGCCTAACAACAAGTGTAGAAGTACTGATGCTAGCATTGGATGTGCTTGTGGAAGCACAACTTGTGTCGTCGACAGGTGCAGGTGTAGTAATGCTGGTAGTAGCAGTACTAGCAGTAGAGCTGGTATGTGTCTCTATGGACGCGGGCCTTACTTTTTTTTTTTACCATTTATCAATTTTCGAGCAAACGAAATGAACAGCAGCTACATTTGGCTACATACGGACCATTAGTGGAATTCCCATGAGAGAGTAACGGTTAATGGGATTGGATGTTATTTATTTGACTAGGCTACCTGTCTTTGACATTGTGTTGTTATTTCACTGAACACTGATGGTATAATCTTATTTTGGGCAGTGAAACGTGGCTACTCAGGCGAGAAAAAAAACCTCACCCAAATGTATAGCCCTGTTGGAAAATATAAATGGACTGTTTGAAAATGTGAATCACATTTTTATTTGGTGTACCCCCGACGGCATTGCGTACCCCAGTTTGGGAATACCTGCTTTAAATACTTGGGGCTGCTGGTGAACCATGATGTGCAGGTATAATAAAAGTGACACTGGACTAGCACACTTGCCAGAGTCTTGAGGGTGTCTATAGGTTTCCGTCCAATTGGAGACAGATTTTCATGCAAATATTCTAAAACAATATGCACATTTCAGAGTTTCCTTTAGGAACATTTGATGCCAGACAACGTGATCGGGCAGATTTTTATTTACCAGACATTTGAAAAATGTACCGGACCCTTCATATACGTTCAGATCTGACATGGCGCAGCCAGCACCATCAATAAGGGAGGGATATTGGCCAAATGAGCCACATTTACATGTCCTTCAAAACAGCCTAGAACAAATGACAAAAACACTATTCCTTGTGTTTTGATGTGTAGCATATGCAATTTGTTTTACTGTTTTTTAGGCTTTTCTTTAGAATATGATTGTCCACCTCGAGGTTTAGCTGTCAGAGATTTGAGCACTAAATGCATCAGGGCATTTCAGACCCATTGACTTTTTCATAATTGTGTTACGTTACAGCCTTATTCTAAAATGGATTCAATAATAAAATGTTCTTCTAAATCTACACACAATACTCCATAATGACAAAGCAAAAATAGGTTTTAAGAAATGTTTGCAAATGTATTACAAATAAAAAACATAAATACCTTAGTTACATAAGTATTCAGACCCTTTGCTATGAGACTCGAAATTGAGATCAGGTGCATCCTGTTTCGATTTATCATCGTTGAGATGTTTCTACAACTTGATTGGTGTCCACCTGTGGTAAATTCAATTGATTGGACATGATTTGGAAAGGCACACACCTGTCTATATAAGGTCCCACAGTTGACAGTGCACATCAGAGCAAAAACCAAGCCATGAGGTTGAAAGAACTATCTGTAGAGCTCCGAGACAGGATTGTGTCGAGGCACAGATCTGGGGAAGGGTACTAAAAAATGGCTGCAGCATTGAAGATTCCCAATAACACAGTGGCCTCCATCATTCGGAACCACCAAGACTCTTCCTAGAGCTGGCCTCCTGGCCAAACTGAGCAATCGGGGAGAAGGCCTGAATGCCGAGCGTGACGTCTGTAGGAAACCTGGCAACATCTCTACGGTGAAGCGTGGTGGTAGCAGCGTCATACTGTGGGGATGTTCTTCAGCAACAGGGACTGGGAGACTAGTCAGGATCGAGGGAAAGATGAACAGAGCAAGCTACAGAGAGATCCTTGATGAAGGATGCTCCAGACTGCTCAGGACCTCAGACTGGGGCGAAGGTTCACCTTCCAACAAGACAACAACCCTAAGCACACAGCCAAAACAACGCAGGAGTGGTTTCGGGACAAGTCTCTGAATGTCCTTGAGTGGCCCAGCCAGAGCCCGGACTTGAACCCGATCGAACATCTCTGGAGAGACCTTAAAATAGCTGTGCAACGTCGCTCCCCATCCAACCTAACCCAGCTTGAGAAGATCTGCAGAGAAGAATGGGAGAAACTCCCCAAATACAGGTGTGCCAAGTTTGTAGCGTCATACCCAAGAAGACTCGAGGATGTAATCTCTGCATATGTGCTTCAACAAAGTATTGAGTAAATTTGATAAATTAGCAAAAATGTCTAAAAACAGTTTTTCATTTGTTATTATGGGGTATTGTATGTAGATTGTTGAGGGGGGAAAACTATTTAATACGTTTTAGAATAAGGCTCTACTGTAACAAAATGTGGAAAAAGTCCACCTGCTCCACTCTGGAGCGGGTTTTCATCAAGGATCTCTTTGTACTTTGCACCGTTCATCTTTCCCTCTATCCTGACTAGTCTCCCAGTCCTTTCCTCTGAAAAACATCCCCACGGCATGACAGAGCGGCTAAGATGCAATAGATAGTGAAGGATACATTATACAGTATATACATATGAGATGAGTAATGCGAGATATGTAAACATTCTTAAAGTGGCATTATTAAAAGGACTAGTGTCCATTTATTAAAGGGGCCAATGATATCAAGTCTGTTGGTAGGCAGCCGCTTCTCTGTGCTAGTGGTGGCTGTTTAACAATCTGACGGCCTTGAGATAGAAGCTGTTTTTCAATCTCTTTCTCCCAGCGTTAATGTACCTGTACTGACCTCGCCTTCTGGATGGAAGCGGGGTGAACAGGTAGTGGCTCGGGTGGTTGTTGTCCTTGATTATCTTTTTTGCCTTCCTGTGACACCAGGCGGTGATACAACCCGACAGGATGCTCTCAATTGTGGGCCTGTAAAAGTTAGTGAAGGTTTTCGGTGACAAGCCACATTTTCTCAGCCTCCTGAGGTTGAAGAGATGCTGTTGTGCCTTCTTCACCACACTGTCTGTGTGCGTGGACCATTTCAGTTTGTTGGTGATATGTACACTGAGGAACTTAAAACTTTCCACCTTCACTGCTGTCTCGTTGATGTGGATAGGGGGGTGCTCCCTTTGCTGTTTCCTGAAGTCCACAATCATCTCTTTTGTTTTGCTGACATTGAGTGAGAGGTTATTTTCCTAACACCACACTCACCCTCACCTCCTCCCTGTAGGCTGTCTTGTCGTTGTTGGTAATCAAGCCTACCACTGTAGTGTTGTCTGCAAACTTGATGATTGAGTTGGAGGTGTGCATGGTCACGCAGTCGTGGGTGAACAGGGAGTACAGGAGGGGGCTGAGAATAGACCCTTGTGGGGCCCCAGTGTTGAGGATCAGCAGAGTGGAGATGTTGTTTCCTACCTTCACCACCTGGGGGCGGACCGTCAGGAATTGTGACTCCCCTTTGTCTCTTTACTGACGTTTTGCTTGTTTGATTGCCTTACGGAGGGAATAACTACACTGTTTGTATTCGGCCATGTTTCCAGTCGCCTTGCCATGATTAAATGTGATGGTACGTGCTTTCAGTTTTGCGCGAATGCTGCCATCAATCCACGGTTTCTAGTTAGGGAAGGTTTAATTAGTTACAGTGGGTACAACATCTCCTATACACTTCCTTATAAACTCGCTCACCGAGTCAGCGTACACGTCAATGTTATTGTCTGAGGCTACCCGGAACATATCCCAGTCCACGTGATCAAAGCAATCTTGGTCTGAGAGTCTTTAGGTGCCTTTTGGCAACCTCCAAGCGGGCTGTCATGGGCATTTTACTGAGGCGTGGCTTACGTCTGGCCACTCTACTATAAAGGCCTGATTGGTGGAGTTCTGCAGAGATGGTTGTCCTTCTGGAAGTTTGTCCCATCTCTACAGAGGAACTCTGGAGCTCTGTCAGAGTGACCATCGGGTTCTTGGTCACCTCCCTGACCAAGGCCCTTCTACCCCGATTGCTCAATTTGGCCGGCCGCCAACTCTAGGAAGAGTCTTGGTGGTTCAAAACTTCTTCCATTTAAGAATGATGGAGGCCACTGTGTTCTTTGGGACCTTCAATGTTGCAGACATTTTTTGGTACCCTTCCCCAGATCTGTGCCATGACAAAATCCTGTCTCGGAGCTCTACAGACAATTCCTTAAACCTCATAGCTTGGTTTATGCTCTGACTTTCGCTGTCAACTGTGATACCTTATATAGACAGGTGTGTCTTTCCAAATCATGTCCAATCAATTGAATTTACCGCAGGTGGACTCCAGTCAAGTTGTAGAAACAGCTCAAGGATTATCAATGGAAACGGGATGCACCTGAGCTCAATTTCGAGTCTCATAGCAAAGGCTCTGAATACTTATGTAGATAAGATATTTCTGTTTTTTATTTGTAATACATTTGCAAAAATGTATAAAAACCTATTTTCGCTTTGTGTGTAGATTGATGAGGATATTGTTTTATTTAATCAATTTTAGAATAAGGCTGTAACGTAACGAAATGTGGAAAAGGGAAGGAGTCTGAATACTTACCGAATGCACTGTATGTGCTCTAGCCAACAGCTTGCAGATACGGTGCAGATATAGCCTACTATATGATGAGATTATTATGGACAAAAGTGCAAGATTAGTTTTATTTGTCAAATGGCAGCCAAACATCGATCATCATGTGACCAGAATAAGAACCTCAATATTTGTCAAAAGGAGCATCAATCTCATCTATGTGTACGTTCACCACCCTGTGAAGTTCATCATAACTTATTTCATCAGTAGCCTAATAAACTGCATGCTTTCCCATAATGTGGTGAAATTCTTTATCATACATGAAGGCTACTTTACTCACATAAAAAGGTTGTATGGAAACCTGGTTAATGTCAAGCCATTTTGAGGATGTTGGAATTATACTTTGGATGAACGTGCACATGCCCACAGGATACTTTTGAAGTAGCCTAATCAGATTAACTGGTTGTGTTTATGCCACATTTAAAAGGTAATACAATAAAAAAAAGTTTAGGCCATATTGAAGCATTAGGTTCTAGGTGTGCGAGGAATAGCTGCTCAGATTGAAGAGGAGGCAGAGGGTGTTTTAAGTTTTCCTGAATAACTGGGCCTGCCGAGAGCATATGTGGTCACATTATTATAGGACGACTTGGGAGAATGATGATCTGCAACCGACAGCGTATCTCAGTATCAGAAGTAAAAATACAGCCAGACTGGCCTGCTACTGTGCCTTTCTAGACCAAATAAACTCTCCAGAGTAGACCCACAACTGATCCAAATGGAATGAAACATTAAAATCAAAGGGCTTTTTATTCAAATGACATTTTCACTGCAGCCTAGAGTAAGCTTGAATGTTGTACTCACTTGAGAACAATAAAGCAATTATTCATTCCATTGTGGTGTTGTAGGCTAGTCTAGTTAGGATAATTGTCCCTAAAGAAGATCAATAGAGAAGATTTTTGAGTTGTGTGACTCATGTCTTCACTGTTCTTTCATGTGCAATGATGCACCTGGCCTTTCTGCTGCATATCAGCTATTCCTATTGGTTCCTGTCTTTTCATATAAAAGAAATCTATGCAGTTTCGAATGTTTTTCTATGTGGTATGATTGCTAGAAGCCTATTGCAGATCTGGACAAACGTTCCACCTACCACTATTGTCACTATGAATGGTGGATAGAGGGCAGGATAGACCGTTAGACTGGTAGACTATACTGACCTGCGGTATAGTAAAGGTTAGCACATGGAAAAGCGTATTGCGTAAGGGAAGAACCAAAACATCTTAATATAGGGGTAGGGCATGCAATCAGATGAGGACATTTGGCTAGGATGGAAGAAATTATTTCGTAAAACATGCCAAAGAGCGAATGTAAACCAGGGAAAAAATGCATTACCCTCCCCTGTGCCCAATATAAAACGACACAACCCTCCCCAAAGCAAAAACAAAAGTTTGACAACACTACCCTATTTTGGACCACCCCTCCCCCCAGTAAATTGCGTTCTTTACCTCAGATTAATTTCCATGGAAATGGACAATAAGGTATTGTTGTTTAGTATCATATTGTATGTCAGTGAGGGTAGTCAAGGAAAAGTATGGGCACTTCATAAACAAGATAAGATAAGTGATCAGTAGAATCTTATTGTTTAGTCCTACTTCATGGTTTATGATTGGGATACATTTAAAATGATTACATAGTGACCTGGCAAAGGTTAAACTGCATTGTCCTCACCCAAAATTACAGCCAAATCTGTGAATTAACTTCTTAGGGAGTGGCTCCCGAGGTGACGGTTTTGGAGAGTCTGGCGTGCCCAAAGTAAAATGCCTCCCACTCAGGCCCAGAAAATAGAATATGCACATAATTAGTACTATTGGATAGGAAACACTCTGAAGTTTCTAAAAGTGTTAACATAATGTCTGTGAGTATAACAGAATGGATATAGCAGGCAAAAACCCGAGAAAAATCTATCCGGAATTACTGTTTTTTGTCACATTGGCTCTGTTTGACAGTCTCCCTATTGAGTTCTATGGCAAGCAGCTCCGAGATTTCAGTACCTATGGCTTCCACTAGATGTCAACAGTCTATATATAAAGCCTCAGAGAGATTGGAGGAAGCAGGAAGAATAGGTACAGGAAATGGTCAAGGTAGCTCAGATGTCAACAAGTTTTCTCGTGCGCTTGTCTGGCTGCGCGCCCCACTTTATTTTAGTTATATAACGTTTAGGTGACCATCCGACTGAAATATTATCGCTCATATTCATAAAAGGATAGCTAAGGATGCATTTTAACTGGTATTTGATTTGTTTAGGAAAAGTTTATAGGTATATTTGAACGCGTTCTCTTCACGTTTCAATGGCCGATTCGAAGTTGGATTTTCTGATCATAACGCACCAACCAAACAGAGATTTATGGATATAATAAATGACTTTTTCTAACAAAAGAACCATGGATTGTCTTCGTTGGACACTTGGGAAGCCCTCAGCAGAAGTTCTTCAAAAGGTAAGGGATTTGTTTTCGCTGTGAAATGTGCTTTGTGTGAACCACGATGGTTTATGAATTTATGCTAATTGGGAAATATTGGAGGTGCTACCCGCAAACAATCAAATGTTGTGCTTTCGCCATAAAGCCTTTTTGAAATCTGACAACGCTGTGATATTGCCAAGAAGCAGAGCTTTTGATGACTATGCAACACTTGTATATTGATGAATGTTTAATAATTCAACTTTTGGATTTTGAATTTGGCGCCTTGCATTTCACCTTGTAGTGTGCGCCCCACCACTTCCTAAGTAGTGAATTAAATGTCAGTCCTTTTAAAGAAAGATTGGTAGAGTAGGCCTCGCCTTACACAAAAACAGTAGGTTAGACTCCAGTCCTAGCCCATACTTTTGCCTTCAACTGAAATGTGTCTTCCGCATTTAACCCAACCCCACTCTATTAGCTGATTTTCATACCAGTTTGTCACATTAAAGGGGGCGCTTCACCACTTTGTAACATCATATTCATTAGACATCTTCAGCACCTACCATTGTCTACATTTGGGGTGGAAGGTAGCCTAGTGTTTAGAGCGTTGGGCCAGTAACCGAAAGGTTGCTGGATCGAATCCCAAGCTGACAAGGTAAAAATCTGTCGTTCTTCCCTGAGCAAGGCAGTTAACCCCCGGGCGCTGTCGATTAAGGCAGCCCCCACACCTCTCTGATTCAGAGGGGTTGGGTTAAATACGGAAATCACGTTTCAGTTGAAGGCATTCAGCTGAGTAGATATCCTATGCCCTATAATGTGGGAACACTGATTTGTCAAAAAAGGTCCTAATAACAGTAGTGCATTAGTTTTGCTGTAGATGAACCTTAAAAAATGTAAATGTACATTAAAAGAATGTGGGGGAAATTCACTTCCAACTGATGTTGATATACTGCAAGCATCATATTTAGCAGTCGTTGGGTTAAGAACATTTAGCATCTCCAGGCCTCCACTCATACAAGCTACATACAAGCCGCTGATGCATTACTTTGGAACATCTACATTTCGACAACCTCGACACGCAACTCTATTGCACATTTGCTCCATTCTGTCAGCAAGACGCATTTTAAAGTGACAGAGCTTACTTCACAGCCAAAATCATATGTTGCAGCGACATCAAACACATCTACTTTAAAGAAACTTTGTAGGTCTGAATTCCAAACAAGTGTTTCAGCAGAACGGATTCCGAATGGCATATGACCTCCCCCTATCCAGCATGTCTATTACTGAATCTGTCCCACAAGTTCCAATGTACACTTTGTCTTACCAATGATTAGTGAGATACAGTATGTGTTACTCTGTCTTCCACTTTTTTCACTCAAAATGTCCTTTGGAACAGGGATCAACCATCCCTTCTCCTGGAGAGCTACTGGGTAAACATTGGCCCCAGCCCTGCTCCAATACATCTGATTCGGCTCATCAAGGGCTGGCGCAAAAGCCCAGAAGTGTTTGTGCTCCTGTTTTAGTTGTAAAGGAGGATTGACAAGCTGGCAGTGAATGGATTAGATAAAGAGTGCTATAGGTGAAAGCTATTAATAGCTATTGAGTTTTGTTTGTCTAATTTCAATCAAACCTAACCATGGTCCTAGCAGCTCTACAAATCAGGTCAAAAAATCGAACCGAAAACAAGCTTTTATTGTGACGTATGGTTTTGCATTGATAACATCTGTACAGCTGCTTTCTCACTGAATGTGAGGGCTCTTGAATGCAGGTCTTCCGGAATCAATCGCAGTAAACTGATTTAAACAAAACTCCTTTAGTAAGTGACACGAAATTACTACCAACGTAGTCAAACACCTGCTCACTACACGGAGCCACAATACATGAAACAATCACTGACAAAACTGAGGGGAGAACAAAGGAATTAAATAACACATACAATAATGTGAACCAGGTGTGAAAATTGACAAGACAAACAGAAAATGAGAAATGGATCGGTGGTGGCTAGAACTCCGGTGACGTCGACCGCCAGTAGCCGCTCAAACCAGGAGAAGGACCGACTTCAGCGGAAGTCATGACACTGAATTTGTCTCTGGTGGTAGCCTAATCTTTGCCCTTTTGGAGCATAGTAGCCTGACACTGATGAGATACTGCTATCACTGGGTAATGGTTGGATTCTGTGCACGTACTATGCAATTGGTGAGTTGTGGAGTCTCATATTGGATATACAGAGTAGCCTAATCAACAAAGTAAAACAAACTAATTAGCTATGAAACATCCAACTTGTTTCAATGTCATTTGTCAACGTGGAATCAATGGGACGTGGAATCAATGTGGAAAATACATTTCAGCCAACGTTGTAAACATTGAGATTTGGGTCAAACTTAAACTTAAGTACATTGACAGGTTGTTACATCAATCTAATTTGAACATAATCATCAGAACTATGAATACGTTGAAATTGTGTTAAATTCCCCGAAAATATGTTTAATCCTTTATTTAATATACAGGAACCTGCCAACATAGTGGAAACACCAATATAGTGTCTTAATCTCTTAAATGTAAAGTCCTCATAAATGTCCACCGAGTGACTATCTTTGCGAATCAAAAATATGTTGCCTGCTTATTCATTACACAGGGGATTGGTTACTATGGCATCATGACAGTCTTGTAGCCAATGAGATAAGCTTTCCAGTGATATGCAGTTGACCTGGGTGGGACAAAGCAAGGCCTAGACCCTTTTCTGCGTAATGCGAACTATTGCTACCTGGCTCAGACTTGGAAACATCCCATGACCACACCTGACACAATTTACTAAAATATCTGCCCATTTCTAGTTGTTAGGTCTATCAATCCCATTTTTTTCCTGATATTGTTCACACTTTGTGGGAGCCATCTGATGTGTTTCCAGCTCTGGGCATCAATAATTCACTTATAGCTTGTCAATGAAAGATGACTTTGAAATTATTATTTTTTTGTTTGTGCTTGATCTTGTGTATTCTGAACTATGTAACTCCTATCTATCTTCTGATAATCCTCACAATCTCCCAGATGTCTTCTTTCCAAATATACCATGTTTTTGCATGTCAGAATCATGTAATTACACATGACTAGCAGTTACTTTTGGGTATGTATATTTAGGCGGAAATCTACATTTTGCCTTTAATAGGGCATTGGGCCACCATGACCCAGAACAGCTTCAATGCACCTTGACATAGATGAGAAATTCCATTATTTGGTGTTTTGTTGATGGTGGTGGAAAACTGTCTCAGGTGTCACTCCGGGAGTGTTCAATTGACTTGAGATCTGGTGACTGAGACAGCCATGGCATATGGTTTACATTGTTTTCATGCACATAAAACCATTCAGTGACCACTTGTGCGCTGTGGATGGGGGCATTGTCATCCTATTTGGGAATAGCCACAGTAGACAAAATAATGGTCTTCCCTGCATTTTTATACATGACCCTAAGCATGGGATGTTAATTACTTAATTAACCCTTGAACCTGTGGGGAAGCACCTGCTTTCAATATACTTTGTATCCCTCATTTACTCAAGTGTTTCCATTATTTTGGCAGTTACCTGTATATTGGGTGGTTGAGATTATGTTGAACAACATATGTTATTTGACCTTGTTTCAATGTTGATAGTAAAATGGTATATTTGAATCAACATCATTGTTTCAACATCATTCCATCAACCTAAATAAATAGATAAGTCTCAGGATGGTAAGTTGGTGGTTGAAGATATCCCTCTGGTGGTTTGGGGGCTGTGCTTTGGTAAAGTGGGTGGGGTTATATCCTGCCTGTTTGGCCCTGTCCGGGGGTATCATCGGACGGGGCCACAGTGTCTCCCGACCCCTCCTGTCTCAGCCTCCAGTATTTATGCTGCAATAGTTTGTGTCGGGGGGCGAGGGTCAGTCTGTTATATCTGGAGTATTTCTCCTGTCTTATCCGGTGTCCTGTGTGAATTTAAGTGTGCTCTCTCTAATTATTTCTTTCTCTCTAAGGACCTAAGCCCTAGGACCATGCCTCAGGACTACCTGGCCTGAGGACTCCTTGCTGTCCCCAGTCCACCTGGTCGTGCTGCTGCTCAAGTTTCAACTGTTCTGCCTGCGGCTATGGAATCCTGACCTGTTCACTGGACGTGCTACCTTGTCCCAGACCTGCTGTTTTCAACTCTCTAGAGACCGCAGGTGCGGTAGAGATACTCTGAATGACTGGCTATGAAAAGCCAACTGACATTCCTGAGGTGCTGACCTGTTGCACTCTCGACAACCACTGTGATTATTATCTGACCCTGCTGGTCATCTATGAACATTTGAACATCTTGGCCATGTTCTGTTATAATCTCCACCCGGCACAGCCAGAAGAGGACTGGCCACCCCTCATAGCCTGGTTCCTCTCTAGGTTTCTGCCTTTCAAGGGAGTTTTTCCTAGCCACCGTGCTTCTACACCTGCAATGCTTGCTGTTAGGCTGGGTTTCTGTACAGCACTTTGTGACATCAGCTGATGTTAGAAGGTCTTTATAAATAAATACATTTGATTGATATATTGAAGTAAGATGTGAAGCCACATTCTTACAATTCCTGCCTGAACAGTGATTTCTATTGGTATATGAGGGGTAATGGACTTTAGTGAGAACAAGTCTACCATCCAGATGCCCACCTCAATGTACCCTGCTTAGCTTTGTAATCAAGCTGTTTATGTTTCAGCTGAGCCATCATGTCAACACATTCAGATGTTGATCAGCTTCCATACTCATTTGTGTAGACTACCGAAATAACATTGAATAGTACTTGCAAAGTTTAGTATTTTGTCCCATAATCCTAGCATGCAATGACTGCATCAAGACTCTACAAACTTGTTGGCTGCATTTGCAGTTTGTTTTGGGGTTTTTTTGTGCCCAAAATAAATGAATGGTAATTAATGTATTGTGACATTTTGGTGTTAATGTTATTGGAAATGAGAATAGATTATGTTTCTATACACTTCTACATTCATGTGGATGCTACCATGATTACAGATAATCCTGAATGAATAGTGAATAATGATGAGTGAGAAAGATACAGAGGGTCAAAGATCATACCCCCAAGACACGCTAACCTCTCACCATTACCAATTACAGGGGAGGTTAGCATGTCTTGGGGGTATGATTAATAAACCTTTACCAGGCAGCTCAACCGTGTGGTTGAGTTAATTTTGACAACCAATTTTAAATGAAATTAAACATATGATTTTTGTTTGGCATATTTTATCATATCAACCAATGCCATTTAGTAAAATTATGTGGTTTTCATTATCGGACAAGAGATCACGCAAAACAACTGTCTGTATCTCATGAAAGAGAAAAGAATAAGAGTGCTTTTTGTTCAAACAAAAAGGGAAAAGGAGATCTCACCTCTTTTCTATGCTTGGGCCAAGATTTACCATAGGGGGGCAGCAGTCGATCAATCCAACTCTGCAGTCTCGGATCCTCTGTCACTGCCATGAAAAATACTAAGATGAGCAAGCACACGCATGTCGTCTTCAAGAAATGTACTTTTCTAGATTGTAAATTAGAATGCATATCTGTCATGTTGGCTATAAAAGATATCAGGTTCTTAGGAATTAGGGCTGAAATTACTTTACTATTAGTTAGCCACAATGAGAGTGTTACTCTCAGTGTAATAACATTAGCTGTAGGAGGAAATAAAACAAATGTATCTCTGATAGAATGTAGAGGTTGCCTGGATACCTCTATCTACTTACCGGTAGATGTCATTTAGAAGGGAGTGAGGATCTCTAGAACAATGTTCTGCAGAAAATGCAATGTGTCTGTGTCGGGTCAAACAGGTGCAAGTGGTAAAAATGAGGACACTTTGCTTGCTATGGTTTATTGTAGAATGAATGACAGTTTATATACAGCAGTTACATCTGGTGTATATTTGATCAATGTCTATTGGATCATTGTTATCAAGATTCTGATGTTCCATGTTTTAATTACTTTTTTTGCGAATAGTAATACAAACATAACGATGGGAAATAATGCTTGAACATCCTTAGATCTCCTACACTGTGTGTTCCTGAACAGACATGAGACTAAATATTTCTCCATTTCAGCTTTGCGACTCGAGAGCCCAACAAAGGCTTGACTGTTCTGAGGTGCGTAGAGAGCTGCTCTGAAGCCCCTTGAGATCTCCTGTTTTCAAAGAATCCTGTGGTTTGGTTCCTTGTCTCTCTCAAACCCTCGACCCCCGTAGAGCTGTGCCGTGCCCACATCCTCCTCCTATACGACCCCCACCTAGGCCATGTTTCTTCCCCTATACCCCTCAGCCCCCCCCACACACACACTCTAAAAAACCAAGCTCTATAGCCATACAGTTTTAGTTAGGCATTAACAGCTTACAATTTCAGAATGCCTTTGCTTTGCTGCAGCAAGGTACATTGTTAAAGGGAGTGTTCACCCAAATTACCAAATGTATTTTGGCCTGTAAGCAGTCTTTGAACAAGGTATGACGGAAATCCATGCTTTGGTTTTGTTAACCTGACCTGACTGTTTCCAAATGCTAACCTTTTAGCATTTGTGGCACAAATCCAATGAAAGTCAATGGTACCGATATGAGCATTTTTCACGCTTCAATTAAGTTACTTATAGATGACTTGGACATGAAGAATGTTAAATGCTAATATAAATATCATTGACTTGCATTGGATTAAGAATTTGGAAAGAGTGGCCTGGTAAATAGACCAAATCATGGATTGATGTCATATTTTTTCATAACTTGTAATTTGGGTGAATTTTCCCTTTAATATGACAAACTCTCTCACAGGATGATGCTAAACGCCAAGTTCATAAGCAATTATATTTAATGAAATGCATTTCTGAAATGTTCAGTTACAGGATAACTTTGCATGACCCCAGTACAGGATAACTTTGCATGACCCCAACTGTATATATCTTCATCACCCTGCCATATATGCAGTGAGCTCCAGAAGTATCGAGGCTGTGACACATTTGTTGTTGTTTTGGCTCTGTACTCCAGCACTTTGGATTTGAAATGATGCAATGCCTATGAGGTTAAAGTGCAGACGGTCATCTTTAATTTGAGGGTATTTCCATCCATATCGGGTGAACCGTCGAGAAAATGCAGCACTTTCTGTACAACGTCCCCCCATTTTAGGGGACCAAAAGTATTGGGACAAATTCACTTATATGTGTATTAAAGTAGGCTGTAGGTTTTTTATTTGGTCCCATGTTCCTAGCATGCAATGAATCCATCAAGTCTGTGACTCTACAAACTTGATGGATGCATTTGCTGTTTGCTTTGGTTGTGTTTCTGATTATTTTATGCCCAGTAGAAATGAAATGGTAAATAATGTATTGTGTCATTTTGGAGTCATTTATATTGTAAATAAGAGTAGAATATGTTTCTACAGACCTCTACATTAATGTGGATGCTACCATGATTCCGGATAGTCTTGAATTAATTGTGAATAATGATGAGTGAGAAAGTTACAGACGCACAAATATCATACCCTCTAGACATGCTAATCAATTCAAATCAAACTTCATTTGTCACATGCGTCGAATACAACAAGTGTCGACTTTACCGGGAAATGCTTACTTACAAGCCCTCAACCGACAGTGCAGTTCAAGAAGAGTTAAGAAAATATTTACCAAGTAGACTAAAATAAAAAGTAATAATAAAAAGTAACACAATAAAATAACAATAACAAGGCTTTATACAGGGGGCACCGGTACCGAGTCAGTGTGCGGGGGTACAGGTTAGTTGAGGTAATTTGTACAAGTAGGTGGTGGTGAAGTGACTATGCATAGATAATCTCCCCTGTTATTGTAATGGGGAGAGGTTAGCATATCTTGGGGGTAGGATCTTTGACCCTCTGTAACTCGTAATTCATTCAGGACTATCCGTAATCATGGTAGCATCGACATTAATGTAGAAGTGTTCAGAAACATATTCTATGCTTATTTACAATAAAAGTGACTCCAAAATGACACTACATTATTTATCATTAATTTCTATTGGGCACAAAATAATCTGAAACACAACCGAAACAAACAGAAAATGCAGCCAACGAATTTGTAGATTCACAAGCTTGATGTAGTCATTGCGTGCTGTGAATATGGACTAAATAAATACTTTACTTTTGACTACTTTACTACACATATAAGAGCATTTGTCCCAATACCTATTGATCCCCTAAAATGGGGGGACTATGTACAAAAGTGCTGTAATTTCTAAACGGTTCAACCGGTATGGATAAAAATACCCTCAAATTAAAGATGCCAGTCTGCACTTTAACTTCATAGCCATTGTATAATTTCAAATCCAAAGTGCTGGAGTACAGAGCCAGAACAAAAAATAAATATCACTGTCCCAATACTTTTGGAGCTCACTGTATCTGATGTAATGTTCTTACTGAAAGGAAATCTTTTGTAAATTAAAATAGAAAAGGAACCAATTTTGGGGATCGTTCCACATTCTATTGAATTGTATCCCTTAGTTGTGTGCTGTGTGCATCTCTCAGGGTGCCCATATAAAGGCAAGCCTGAAGAGGATATAAGATAATGTACGTGAACAAAACACAAAAGCAGGATCACATGTGGGTTGTCAGTGAGTGGTGGTAAATGTATTTGTTCATGAGAACCAACATTAAAAACATATCCACAACATTGAAAAAAATCTTGCAGTAAGGTTGTGAACAAGTAAATGTGAGTTACAATATTTGCTGTGAAATAGATTAGTTGAATATGAAAAATAGGCTACTTATAACTTTACTTGTAGAAAAGGTGACCTCAAAGCTGCTTCATTACATCTTACAGTGGTAAGGTTCATGCTTTATTGAAATTGTCAAGACTCTTTTTGACAGATAAAATTACATTTTCAGGTATTTATCAGATTTAGCTATTACAGAAGTACTCATTGAGCTTCATTGTTGGTTGGTTTGGTATTTCTTTGACTGGAGTTTAGGTAGCTTGATCTGCAGTTGTGCTCCAGTACTCAGCGCGGCTGCAGCTGGGCTAGGTCACACACCTGGGCCGAGAGGTTAGGAGAGGTGAGACTTGGTAATTGTGCAAACTAGTCACACCAGAAAAAACTTGTCCTTCGTTTTAAATGTATTGGTATAAAACAATTCTATATACAGTGCATTCGGAAAGTTTTCAAACCCCTTGACTTTTTCCACATTTTGTTACGTTACAGCCTTATGCTAAAATGTATTAAATAAAAAATGTTCCTCAACAATCTACGCACAATACTCCATAATGACAAAGCAAAACTATTTTTTTGAAAATTGGCAAGTTTATTAAAAATAACAAACAAATACCCTATTTACATAAGTATTCAGACCCTTTTCTATGAGACTCGAAATTGAGCTCAGGAGCATCCTATTTCCATTTATCATCCTTGACAGTTTTCAACAACTTGATTGTAGTCCACCTGTGGTAAATTAAATTGATTGGACATGATTTGGAAAGGCACAAACCTGTCTATATAACGTCCCACAGTTGACAGTGCATGTCAGAGCAAACCAAGCCACCAGGTCGAAGGAATTGTCTCTAGAGTGCCGAGACAGGATTGTGTGATGGCATAGATCTGGGAAACGGTACCAAAACATTTCTGCAGCATTGAAGGTCCCCAAGAACACAGTGACCTCCGTCATTCTTAAATGGAGCTGGCTGCCTGGCCAAACTGAGCAATCGGTGGAGAAGGGCCTTGGTCAGGGAGGTGAACAAGAACCCGATGGTCACTCTGACAGTGCTCCAGAGTTCCTCTGTGGAGATGGGAGAACCTTCCAGAAGGACAACCATCTCTGCAGCACTCCACCAATCAGGCCTTTATGGTAGTGAGGCCACACGGAAGCCACTCCTCAGTAAAAGGCACATGACAGCCCGCTTGGAGTTTGCCAAAAGGCACCTAAAGACTCTCAGACCATGAGAAACAAGATTCTCTGGCTCTTTGGCTTGAATACCAAGGGTTACGTCTGGAAGAAACCTGGCACAATCCCCACAGTGAAGCATGATGGTGGCAGCATCATGCTGTGGGGATGTTTTTCCGGGGCAGGGACTGGGAGACTAGTCAGGATTGAGGCAAAGATGGACGGATCAAAGTACAGAGAAATCCTTGATTAAAACCTGCTCAGGACCTCAGATTGGGGCAAAGGTTCACCTTCCAACAGGACAATGACCCTAAGCACACAGCCAAGACAACGCAGGAGTGGCTTTGGGACAAGTCCCTGAATGTCCTTGAGTGGCCCAGCCAGAGCCTGGACTTGAACCCGATCTAATATATCTGGAGAGACCTGAAAATAGCTGTGCAGCAACGCTCCCCATCCAACCTGACAGAGCTTGAGAGGACCTGCAGAGAAGAATCGGAGAAACTCCCCAAATACAGGTGTGCCAAGCTTGTAGCATCATACCCAAGAAGACTCGAGGCTGTAATCGCTGCCAAAGGTGCTTCAACAAAGGAAAGGGTCTGAATACTTATGTAAATGTGATATTTAAAAAAAAATGTTTTAGCAACAATTGTTTTGTCATTAAGGAGTATTGTGTGTAGTTTGATGAGGGGAATAAAAAAAAATATTCTAGAATAAGGCTGTAACCTAACAAAGTGTGGGAAAAGTCAAGGGGTCTGAATACTTTCCAAAGGCGCTGTAGTACAAAAATAGTGTAGACCAGCACTATTACTACAGATTGTAAATACTGCCGACCTTGACTGAAATATCTATGCCAATGGTTCTAGAAGTCCATCGGTTGGGAAAAGTAATTGTTGATATTATGGAATTGTTCACTTTCTGTTGGTCCATGAGTGTTACTTTATTCTGAATAGATATGTCTTTGTGTAGCCTCCCCTTTACTGCAAAGCAATAGAAGTATATCCCTGATGAGGGTTATCGCTGGTGGGGTACGATTCTCAAAACCAAGTGAAATTATTATAAAAGTGTCTGAATTAGGAATAAAAGTGTTACTGTATACAAACTTCAAAGGTTTATGTGTTAAATTTTTTTATTTTGTGTGTTAATAGTGTATGATACCGTCATGTGTCAATAGTGTATGATACTGTGATAAATACAGACAAAGCCTTCCGAGCAAAATCAACGAGAGGATATGAAGCTTCTTTCTTATTTGAGGAAAACTTCTGACATATTGTCATTACATTGAACATCATCTACTCTCTTCATTACAAGTGTGTGTGTGTGGCTCGCTCTCTGATAGGCCTAGTGCGTGGCTGTGTGTTGTCACGTAGGGGTGTTACCCAGGCGACACTTGGCCGTGTTAGTTCAGTTGCTCCCCTGTTCTCTGACAGACGCAGAAAGGGAAAAGAAAGCAGTTTTGCCGACCCTCAGCTAACCCTCGAGACACACATCACAAATACACGACCACTCAAGATGACCCCATTGGCACTGGTATGGACAACGGTGTGCTTGTGGAAAACAGGTAAGGACCCCAATATTCTCTCTACCTACGGTCAACAAGTTATTTTCTGCCGAGGTCTCAGGAACAGCGTTAGGCCTACCTTGACAACTAGTGAGAGTCAGAATGTTAAGTGTATGCGCTATTGTTATTTACTTTTCATTCCATTTTGGTGAAGGTTGATATTTCTGTCTAGTCTTGTGTATTTTTGCAAGGTTTCACACCAGGAAACGTTAAGAGAGTTAAAGGAGTGTGGAGGAGGCCCCAGTGTTTTCTTTGTCTAAAGTCCATTCAAATATTTTGATGATTTGAGTGATATGTTGTTTTAGGGATGATCGGATAAAACGTCAACGGAAAACAGTAGGCCGGAGCCAAAATGCACAGACCTTCAATAATTGTCATATCTCCAAAACGTGACTGACATTCAAAGACAACCAA
Source organism: Brachymystax lenok tsinlingensis (assembly GCA_030435695.1). Classification (NCBI taxonomy): domain Eukaryota; kingdom Metazoa; phylum Chordata; class Actinopteri; order Salmoniformes; family Salmonidae; genus Brachymystax; species Brachymystax lenok. The sequence goes on along the minus strand of CM059797.1, from coordinate 44,920,078 downwards.
AAGCCATTCTTAAATTCAAACGAGAGCTCGGCAGTTATGATATGTATACATATTTCTGTGATGCATTGCATATAAAGAAGCGAAGTGAAACAGTTCAGCATTGTCTCGCGCAACGTTTGCCTCAGAATGTCACCTTTATAGATAAGTCTCTCTTGTAACCTTGTTGTTGTGTTGCCACATGTCATGGTTCCAAGGTGCCATAATTGAACATTTCCATTCTTGCAAAATTATTGGTTTGAACACAGTGTTTGTGTCTGTATAACTCCACCACTTCAGTCTTTATCTCATTCTATCTCGCTTGAAGTATTTCTGGTAAAATGTACCTGTCGTAAATAAACAGGTTTCCATAACACTGTTGAAAGCACAATCATTTATTTACATTGAAGCACAAGCAAACAATGTTTCAAACCTGTAAAAAAAATATTGTCAGGTAAAAATATTGTAAGAGCATACCAGTGTTACGGACGTCATGTCTTCTTATCACTGTGATCTCTGTCCAGCATGCACAAATGACAATAGAACCTTATTCCCTCAGTATTGTTTGTCTTCTTTGATGTGGCGACAGTTTGTCCAGCCAAACTAAACCCCCATTCACTTCTCCTTTTCCAGTGTACAGCCTGACACCAACCGAGTTCCACTTTGTCCGCTACCCCCCTATCAACGACACAGAGGTCCTCACCTGTGAGTGTTCCAGCCGCTCCTGCCAGACAGTCTTTTGGTTCCGCACACTCCACAACAACTCCGGCTTCCAGTTCCTTCTCAGCCTCAACAATGCTGACCGGACCAACTACGGACCCAAGGTGGATAAACTCCAGTTCACGGCCAGTAAAAGGGACATGGGGAGCAAGGTGGCTTTCACACTGCGCATCAATAAAATAAAGTTACAGGACGCAGGGCTGTACTCCTGCATGCTCCAGAACCAGAAAGAGAACGAGTTGTGGAGGCCAGGAGTTCTTCTCAGACCCGGAGGTGAGAGGAAGCCGTTACCCTGCACGGCACTGACACTTCCCATTCTTCATATGACTGATTAGAGATGAGAAGATTTCCATAATTCCTACATTTCCCTCCTAGAAAAAGTTACACAACTGTGGAACGCACTCACTCACATCTGCCGTATTATATTTAGAATGACCCAAGAACACAGCAGTCTCCTGATTTTCCATGTTCTTCCGAAACAGTTCAACCTTTGATTCAGATTTCGCTTTGTGTTCCTTCAGAGCTGGGTTGGAATTCCTTACCAAATTTTGTGAAGTCAGAACGTCAGCGCGGAATTCAGCTTTGTTAGAGAAAATAAAAGCAATTAGAAGTTTGCCTTGCGCCAGTTGCAGATCTGTTTCTTGAGTTACCATCTTTAAGCTTCTTCGTCTGTCCAAATCTCTCTCCATTGTGTTTTGTTAATTTTGTCTCTCTCACAGTGTGTCTCATACGTTGTCTATTTTTGTGTCCCACCAGAAACTCGCCCAACATTAACCCCTGTCACGAAGCCCAAGCCCCAAGGAATCCCAAGGGGCCGCTGCACCAAAAGGAACTATCAAACACCAAAAGGTGAGGTTCATAACTTTAACAAGTCTGTCTAATAAGTTGTTTGTTGTCTGCGTAACAAGTTAAATGTGTTACAGGTTACTTTTTGTATATCTAGTTATATTACAACTGGTTGTATGTTGTGTTACAAGCTGCTAAAACACTGTAACAGTATGTTGTACTGGGTTCCAGGCTGTGGCTCCAAAGTTCTGTGGCCGTTGGTTGGAGTACTCCTCACCCTGGCTGTGGCTTTGATCTACACACTGTACTACTTCAGCCGTGAGTGTCTTTTCGCCTTGCTTACCTGCCGATGAAGCAATATAGCGGAACCACCCAGCTCCAGGGCTGTTTGTAATTAGTATTGTCAATTGTCAAAGACAGTGCTCATGCAGAGCCTAATCCTTACTTAACTCAGACTCTCGTGTAAACTGTGTACTGATGTCAATGGAATATTTGAGGGAAAACTTGAGTTACGTGGATATCAAATTATAAATGAAGCCCGACCAGGGACAAACAACATTTTAACCTGCAACATTTCACGTTTGACAAAGCAAAGACAATAAAGTGCATTATTTTGGGAGTAAGCAAAAACATCGTAATTGATGTATTCTGTGTGGGATCTCAGTATACCTGCTCCTCCTATGGGGTTTAATGGGGGAGACAGTAATGTATTCATGTTTATGACTGTTAGTATGCTGAAGTTCTGAATTCGTTTTGTGTGTGTGTGTTGCAGGACTACCCAAAAAGTGTCGACATCAGTTTGCCAAGTAAGTTCCACTTCACAACCCTGTGATTTGTATCCTCTCCTCCTCTCCCCTTTTCTCACAACACAATAAAACATCTCTGCCTGCGGACCCTGGTCACGCTTCTAATCTCACGTTTTCTGTGATCGATTTGACTTTCTCTACCATTGACACAATCATTGTCCCTGTTTTCATCTCTGTGTAGTTGACTCTCTTTGACTGTTTGTATCCGCCTCACAGGAAAAGACCGTTGAAGTAAGACAGAGAGCCCACACTGCAGACTCTGAGTGCTGTATGTGTCCTTGGATCTTCTTCCAGGAATCCAATTCGACAGAATCTGAAGACAGTTTTATTAGCATGTCACTTTTCTAATCTTTGTTCATTACAGCAATGAATTTACCTGAATTTCAACTGTCTAAAAGGAAACTCTTAGGATTCTATCCACAATGTTAATGCCTCTGGCTATGGTTTTCTAATTAAGTGGATGTATTTAACAGAAAACATTTTATGAACCGGTATTACTCTCTTATGTGCTAGTATAGCACAAATGCAGCTTACATTACTTGTAAATACGTGCATACTGTATATCTATTGTTTTGTGTTTACCATGCATTGCCCATCTGGAACAACAATAACATGGTTTGCCTATTGATATTTGGCAAAACTGTACTTTCAATAGAGTCAAAGCAATATGAAGCATTCTATTCTGGTTCAGTAGCCTAATGTGATTATTGTCTGTGTGCATCATGTGTTGATGAATAAAATATTTTTATCATTCATTACTTCATGTCCATTGACAGTCATCTAGAGAGAGAGAGAGAGAGAGAGAGAGAGAGAGAGAGAGAGAGAGAGAGAGAGAGAGAGAGAGAGAGAGAGAGAGAGAGAAGCATTTAAACACAGAAACATAATCAAGCCTGCTCCCCCATTTCACTTCATATTGCATTGAGCAGAGACATGTACCACTCTATAGAAAAACTGTCTTTATTGATGTCAACCACAATATTAGTCTATATATATATATATATATATATATATATATATATAATAAATACAACGATAAGGCTTGTATGAAGCAGCATGCACACCTGCAGCATTTGAATGGGGAGATAAAAACATCTGTCTTCCGTGGTTCTTCAGGTCTCAGCGAGTGAACAAGACCCTTTCCTGTGTGACAGAAAGAGAGGGTAGGAGAAAGAGAGAGGAGAGAGAGCACTGTGCACACTGAGATGCTATCACTCTTTCTCTCTTTGTTCTTTCAACTTTGAGGCCCTCTTCTTGACGCTGAAACAAAACAACCACAGAGCGACCACAGAGCCCGCCACAGGCAGAGACAGAAAGAGAGGGAGGGAGGGAGGGAGGGTGAGAGAAAACACTGTCGTCAGACATGACAAAACCCTCAACTTTATTAAAACTCCTCTCATTGTGTTGTGTCTCGTATTCTTTATTTCATTTGGTATTGTGTCATTGCAGTTGACTGCAGTGTTTGAGATGGTGGAAGATAAGTGGGCATCAGAAAAGTACACAGAATTGCAGTTCATCGTTACACTTTATTTTACAGAGTTTTTATCTAATCACTTTGTAATAATTAGGGTAACATGGAGTAACAAGCCACCTGGGGTAACCATTGTTTCCCCCCCCAACACATTCCCTGGTTGCTGTCACGGATCCCTCCGGAACTTTCATCACACACACCTGTCCCCTATTCCCACTGATTAGTATTTGTATTTGTCCATTATTGTTACAATGTCCGTTGGTGCGTGTGAGTACCTGTGCTGTGTGTTTGGCTTTCGTGCCATTGCGGATTGGGTAGATGATTACAGGTCTCGTCCTGTGTGTTAATCATTGTGCGCGTATGTTAATTATTTGAGGTACTCCTCGCTCTTTTGTTTGGGTTTCAACCCTGTGTTTTTTGTATGGTGTTTGTTTGGTCTTCGTCCCCCGTGCCTTTACACGACACACCGTAATTTGGGTACAATAAAAACCCTTATTACGCATTCCTGCGCCTGTCTCCCAAATCATTGTTACCATCGTGACAGTTGCCACTACTCTTGCTCATCTAAAAATGTTATCTGTCTCATCTACATTTAACTCACTCTAACAAACAATTCTTAGGTAAATTTATAAAATATTTTGTCATTTAGATTATATATATGTAATCTGATTAAGTTAGATCTATAAACTTGTGTATAGATACAGTATATATCATTAGGGGAGCTAAAAGAAAAATAATCCACTTGTTTAGAGATACACATTTTTATCATTTTTTAATAAAGCAGTAAAATCTAAGGTGAGAATGTTGGGGGTAACTGCCTCCCTTCCCTCCAATGGGGCATCTTGCCCGCCCGGCAATCCAATGCAAGTGAATGGTGCCTAAATTAGCATTTACCAAATCATGTCCAAATCATCTACAAGTAAATTAATTGAGTTACACAGTCATTTTTTTATACTTTACGATGACTTGGACATGAGGCACCTTACATAGCACTAGTTACCCCAGGTTACCCTACACATTGTTTTTTTCAAGATTCATTGAAAAAAGCATCACTATGTATTTGGTAGCCTAAAGTTGACAAACAATGTTTCTTTGACACAGGTAACAGAACAAAAGTACCCATTGATACTATATTAAATACATAGGAAAACACTTTATTTTACAGTCCTAGTAAACACCAGTGGAAATAGTACTATCAAATTAACATTACTCATTTCACTTGCCCTAAAGCATTCTATGTTCTTGCTCTGCACATGAACATGGTCCAATTTAGTGCACATGTTCACAACAGCCAATACATCTATCTGGAATGGTATTTGGTTGTCCTAAAGAGAAATGTACTGAACATGTAATATAAAAAAATATATATACAAAGAATAGTAATAACTTGAGAAAAAAAGTATCAATGATTGTTACGGAAGCATATACAGTAAAAAGTATAATTGAAAAGTAATCTGGTGTTTTAACATATGGTTTCTGTATGAGCATAGTAAAAATAACTTATATCACTTTCATAATATCCACTTCAACAAACACACATTAGCCTATGAATGTAATATGTAATAAGGATTATATGAAAAAACAATAGTACTCCTAAAATTCTTCTTCTCTTTTATGTTTTTGAAAGATATCAAATCAAATCAAACTTTATTTGCCACATGCGCCGGAGTGTAGACCTAACCGTGATATGCTTACTTACAAGCCCTTAACCAACAGTGCAGTTCAAGAAGAGTTAAGAAAATATTTACCAAATAAACTAAAGAAAAAAAAGTAACACAATAAAATAACAATAACGAGGCTATATAAAGGGGGTACCGGTACCGAGTCAGTGTGCGGGGGTACAGGTTAGTTGAGGTAATTTGTACATGTAGGTAGGGGTGAAGTGACTATACATAGATATTAAACAGCGAGTAGCGGCAGTGTACAGAACAAATGGAGGGGGGGAGGGTCAATGTAAATAGTCCAGTGGCCATTTGATTAATTGTTCAGCAGTCTTATTGCTTGGGGGTAGAATCTGTTGAGGAGCCTTTTGGTCCTACACTTGGCGCTCCGGTACCACTTGCCGTGCAGTAGAAGAGAAAACAGTCTATGACTTGGGTGACTGGAGTCTCTGAAAAGTTTATGGGCATTCCTCTTATTTGAAGAGAAAATGAAACAAACAAACAAACAAAACAATAGTACTATATTTTTGTTTAAAAAAGTATATGATTAAACCTTCGCACAAAATATTATGTAAGTATTGCTGAAGATATTGTTGCTTATCTAGTCTCATAATGTTTAGTATTTGTAGTCTCAGTTGTAGATTGTCCTTCTGACAGTAGCCATAATAGTAAACTTGGGCACATCCATTTCTGTTACTTTTTCTATTGTTACACCAAAGGGCAATCTACAGCAATGGCAAGAACCACATTTATTTACATTTGTCATTGTTTGGTTTTCCCTCTATCATGTGCATATAGCCTACATCACAGTCCCTGTGCATATTTGGTAAAATACTTTACCGAACGTTTTTCATCTATGATCACTCGGCCATGGCTTGGTTATGTACTGTACGAAACATTGAAATATGGTTGACTGTAACAATGCTAGACAAAACATTTGACAAAACATTTGAATGAAGTGCTGTATACAGTTTACATTTACGTCCTAAACAAACACTAGCAAATCTTAATGCATAAAGTTAACACATCAATCTTTAGAAATAACGGAAACTATGTCAACCACGATAATAGATATCTCTCTCAGACAGTTTAAACTGGGAACAAATTATGTTGAAGTATTTAAAATCTGCATCTTGAAAAGCCTCATGTCATTGGCTTCAGCATTCCCAATTAGAAACCCCTTACCAAAATGTATTTAACTAATGTAGTCTTAGTTCATTTACAATGGACTGGTAATATACTTGATCACTATTGTCTTACACATTGTCCTATTGTCTTACATATTGTCCTATTTTTTTTACACATTGTCCTATTGTTTTACACATTGTCCTATTGTCTTACACATTGTCCTATTGTCTTACACACTGTCCTGTTTTACAAATGGTCATATTGTCTTACATATTGTCCTATTGTTTTACACATTGTCCTATTGTCTTACACATTGTCCTATTGTCTTACACATTGCCTATTGTCTTACACACTGTCCTGTTGCTTTACAAATGCTCATATTGTCTTACACATTGTCCTATTGTCTTACAAATTGTCCTATTGTCTTAAAAATAGGCAATTCCATTTCCTTTTTTTTTTTGGTTACACATCTGCGAGTGTATACTTGCATTGGTGCATGTACATGTGTACATAGGCTGACAGTATGTGCCCTTCAGATTGTAGGCCTGCATAGGACAAAGGCAAAGCAGATAGCAAGCTACTGCTCCGTGTCAGCTGTCATGGGCAGCCTAGTTGTTTGGAGAAGGAGGTGCTTTCTGTATCCATAAGTGTCCAGATATCTGTGTCCTTTGAGTTGCTTGAATCCTTCTCAACTGTAATGGGATTTGTTGATTCAAATAAGGAATATAAAATCTGTCTGTCTGTCTGTTTGTCTAGTCAGCCATTGCTACTTACTGTATGTTGAGTTCACCCAACTGAAGCTTCTCCGTCTCTTCCCTTCCCACAATCCATAGTGCCCCTATAAGGGCAGGGGAAATGATCCTAATACTGGTTTTGTTGCATCTCCAATGACGGGAGCCTTCTTCTTCTGACTACATGTCAATGGCACGTTACTCACACTCTCCATTTGTCTAATGTGGTGCTTGGTGCTAAATGTTCAGGGAACTCTCTTTCTCACCGGCATCCCCCGGTCATCCCCCCCCAGATACACACACACTGTTTAGGGTCAGAGCGCCTTTGGTGTGACTAAGACAGGGAAGCCCAGGTGGGGGTAGACAGAAAGCACCATGGATGGTTAGGTGAGTCAATGCCGATACAGAGGAATGGAAACTGGCTAACTGTCAGGGCCCCTCTGTCTCTGTCTGACTGGCTCTTCCTGGACACCCACCTTCTAACTACAGAACACACCAACACAATCCCCCCCCTGCTGAGTGAAAAGGTTGTGAGTTATTGTCTCAGTACTCAGTACTTGGCAATGGCATTCAACACGACATTCAGATTTGTGTTACTATAGTATAATCTAAAGTAAGTGAAAGTGCTCTTTCCTTTTTCCAAAGTAAAGGAAGGGCATGAGGTGACACGCCGTTATTGCAACATGAACAAGACGAGAGGAGCACTTCATCTCTAAAATGGAAACTCAAATGGAAATGTTTTTACGCCCACAGCAGCAGGTCTAGTGAAGATTGCTTCATATTGAAGATACAGTGCATTTGGAAAGTATTCAGACCCCTTGACTTTTTCCACATTTTGTTATATTACAGACTAATTCTAAAATTTATTCAATCGTTTTTTTTTCGCTCATCAATCTACATACAATATCCCATAATGACAACTTAAAAACAGGTTTTTAGAAATTGTTGCAAATTCATACATTTACATAAGTATTCAGACCCTTTACTCAGTACTTTATTGAAGCACCTTTTGGCAGCGATTACAACCTGGAGTCTTATTGGGTATGACGCTACAAGCATGGCACACCTGTATTTGGGGAGTTTCTCCCATTCTTCTCTGAAGATCCTCTCAAGCTCTGTCAGGTTGGATGGGGAGCAGATATTTTCAGGTCTCTCCAGATATGTTTGATCAGGTTCAAGTCCGGGCCATTCAAGGACATTTAGAGACTTGCACCGAGCCACTCCTGCGTTGTCTTGGCTGTGTGCTTAAGGTTGTTGTCCTGTTAGAAGGTGAACCTTCGCCCCATTCTAAGGTCCTGAGCTCTCTGAGCAGGTTTTCATCAAGGATCTCTCTGTACTTTAATCCTTTCATCGTTCCCTCGATCCTGACTAGTCTCCCAGTCCCTGCAGCTGAAAAACATCCCCATAGCATGATGCTGCCACCACCATGCTTCACCGTAGGGATGGTGCCAGGTTTCCTCCAGATGTGACCCTTGGCATTCAAGCCAAAGTGTTCAATATTGGTTTCATCAGACCAGAGAATCTTGTTTCTCATGGTCTGAGAGTCTTTAGGTGCCTTTTGGCAAACTCCAAGCGGGCTGTCATGTGCCTTTTACTGAGGAGTGGCTTCTGTCTGGCCTCTCTACCATAAAGGTAGAGAGTGCTGCAGAGATGGTCGTCCTTCTGGAAGGTTCTCTCATCTCCACAGAGGAACTCTGGAGCTCTGTCAGAGCGACCGTCGGGTTCTTGTTCACCTCCCTGACCAAGGCCATTCTACCCCGATTGCTTGATTGCTCAATTCCTTCAACCTCATGGTTTGTTTTTTTCTCTGACATGCATTGTCAACTGTGGGACCTTATATAGACAGGTGTGTGCCTTTCCAAATCATGTCCAATCAGTTGAATGTACCATAGGTGGACTCCAATCAAGTTGTAGAAATCTCAAGGATGACCAATGGAAACATGATGCACCTTAGCTCAATTTCGAGTCTCATAGCAAAAGGTCTGAATACTTATGTAAATTAGGTGTTTATGTTCTTAATTTGTAGTAAATTTGCAAAAATGTAAAAAACCTGTTTTCAGTTTGTCATTATGGGGTATTGTTGTAGATTGATGAGGATTTTTTTTCATCAATTTTAGAATAAAGCTGTAACATAACAAAATGTGGAAAAAGTCAAAGGGTCTGAATACTTTCCGAATGCACTGTATGTATTGAAGCTAAAGTCATGTTTCCACACTTTTACAGGATGTATAGGCTACAGTGTTGCGCCACAGGTGATGTCACTTGGCTGATCGCATGAGTTGGTTTCTGAAGCCTACACTCTTCCGGTAAGTCTATCTTTGAGTCAGGACTCTTTCCATCGAATGTACAGAAGCTTCTTTTTACACATCTTAGCTAACTGAAGAGAAAAAAACAAGCACAAAAGTGTTAGCAGAAAGGACAGCGGCTTTTCTGAAACAGACCAGTAGAAGATGTAATTGGCTATGTCCAGCGTGCTGAAACGGTCATGTCCTTGGCTACGTTTTGAGAGTGTGGCCAAACTTCTAATATAATGTGGGCGACATATTCGCCAACGCCAACAATTAGACAAGAAATTATTTATAATAGCCAGTATTGGGCTGGTGAGACTGTAGCGTAATAGCCTATCTATGTTGATCTGCGTAAAAGGTGATAAATGACGTGGATACATGAGTCTACAATAAGTCTATACTACAATTGAGTTGCCTTTTGAAAAATGTTAATGTCTCAAAACATTGGGTTCTGCAGGCGGGTTTCCTTGCTCATTTTGTCCTTCATCCTCCTCAAAACCTAGGTTGTCCCCAATGAGTCATCGATACAACAGGTGCAGTCATTCTCATTTCCTCGACATGAATTATCAACGGAAGTAGGCTAAAGTTACACGGGCATATTTACATAAAGAACATCCCACTGGGCAGAGATATCAATTCAACGTCTATTCCACGTTGGTTCAACCAGTGTGTGCCCAGTGGGATGAGTTTGGAGAGTTAAAACTATTAAATATTAAGGCATTAAACCTCTCTCTTAAAGCCTCCATTATACCGAAATGATATCTAAATCGAAACCTGGTTTCCAGCAGGCTACTAAGGGAGACACATCTAATTTTCAAAACATTTTTTTTTTATACCGCCATACAGATTAAAACCAACCATTTCCGGTGGATTGACAATAAAACCCTGTTTAAAGTATCCTCCTTTTTAAATGAAGCCATACAGAGTTGGGTACAATTCCAATTTCATCCTCCAGAAGAGGCAGAACAAATATTACAGCACATAATATACTCCAATGTACTGATAGAGGAAAGACCACTTTTCTTTGAAAAAAGGTATAAGGATGGTAATCATGTTTATAAATGACATTGTAAATAAGGACGGAGAATTGTCACACAAGCAATTATCAAATGTGTATGGAGATGTATTCTCAATGCAAAAGTATTTCCAACTCACGCAGCTCTGCCACAAAAATGGAAGAAGTAATTACTCAAAAGAAAAGGAATGCATGGGTTTGCCTGCCTTCAGTGAAAAAACATGCATGGCTTAAAATGACTAGTGTAAATCGTAAAATGTTGCAGTTTCACTGAAAGTAGAGAGGTTTGACAACTATGCCGCATACAATTTAAGATAGTTGGGAACAGATTTTTGAGGGGTTTATGAACGTATATACAAAACAAAAATCGACACATCAATCCGTTATTTTCACTTATATATTATTATATAAACTATTATATAAAATTATCGCCTCAAAAATAATGCTCAATATAGGTGCCAATGAACAGTCAGCCCTGTGCAGCACGAGGAAACTAAATCAACAGATCATCTCTTTTTGTCCTTCAGTGGCTCGCTCTTGGAGTCAGGTCCAGGAATAGTTGTTAAGTCATAATGTCTGTGTTCAGATGGACCTACAAACAGTACTGTTAGCAGTTCTGGAACAAATAACACGATCAATCAATGGGAAATATGATTATATTCTTAGGTAAAGTATTTCTTTTTAGGACAATATCGGTAGAAATGGTACAAATACAGAGGTTCAAGACCATCGTATTGCAAAAGGAAATCAGGGAAGGGTTGGTATGGTTGAGGAAAAATAATTTACAAAAATAAATTAATAGGGGGATTAGAAATGATGCAACCAATTAGTTGGATATAACCTATTTTCGAAAAACCGGATTTTACTTTTGGTGAACTATTTCTTGCATTTAGGGGGCGATATAACCAAATATTTATTCACATCACTCTATCTTTCATGAGTAGGCCTTGTTGTTTATGAGCTTTATAGTGTCAGATTGTTATCAAAATTGATCCAAAAGTTATCCAAATTAATTTCGAGTCAATGTTATTGTATTTGCCCAAGAAAGGAACACTAACTCATCTTATAAGCAGAGCCTCACGCTTCAAAACAAAATGTATTTACAGTATGTCACATCGTGTCATTAACATAATATTCGACCTACAATTTATTGTCCAGACGCTTACAAAATTATTGAGAATCCTCGACAAATGAATAGCCTTCTCCCCGAATCTTCTCAGAAGTCTTTTCGCAATATTGTCTCCTTCCTGTACATCATAATAACTGTTTCAAAACAGCCTATCCTAAACTATTTTCAGACACCCAGGTGGCAGTTTATGTTAAAATTTCAGGAACTATGGCTGTGTGAAACTCTTTCAGGGTTATTTCAGATGTCTAATCTGTTAAAGTCTAGGCTATCTATTACACTTTGACACCATGCACTGATTTAGGCTGTAGATTAGTGAAATATAGGCCTAATTTGGACATGATAAAGGCGTTATACATTATGCATACATTTTGTTGCAAAGATAATAGTAATACTACAAATAAATAACATGTACATCTTTTGTTAACCTTATTGGAAACAAATAGTCTCAAGGCTCGATAATAGCCTTTATAATTATAGGCCTACTGATGATATTATTCGGATATTCTTGCAACAGATGTTTATCAACCATGTAGCACAGAATCTCGTCCTCAAAAGTGCAGCTGCTGCTCTTGTCTTACATTCATTGCCCACTGTTGAAAGTTTGACTCCATTCGTATTTGGCCTAGTCTTTACCTAGTTTTTGTCGCCACATTGTGCTGTGGGTGAGCGCACAGACCGCGTGCAGTTTGTGCACAAAGCCGCCAGCCTGTAGTGAGGCGCAGCGCGGATTGGTGGGCTCTTCTTGAACAGCCTTACAGACTACCTGCAATGACTCCTGCAATGATTCGATTTAACAGTGATGAAAAATGACTTGGGGTGGGGTTTAAACTCGTTTTGAGCTCCTCATCATACCGGGTTATACTGTACATACCATGATGAAGATTTTGAAAGTATTGCTGTGCCAAAATACATGAAAATGGTCCAAAGTGGACGCAGACACTTGTTTCACTGTTCTTTTGTCAAGGTAAGCATAGTATAGCCTATGGGTTTATTCCCTTCAATGTAGGGCGGATAGTTTAAAGAAAAGTAATCGATGGATTTCCATGATGTCGCCAGAATACGTGCACTCTAATAGGCCTAGCTCATAAGTGTTTCTATATATAATGTTTTAGCTTTTTCAATCTGAAACACAATTAGCCTAGGGAGGCCTATATGCACAACGTTCTTGGCATGTAGTAAACTGACTAAATAGGCTGCTTTTATTGGAACAAACAATACCATTGTAATAAATAGCATTGTCTATTTCTATTTAAATTTCGAGGTGAAGGGTAAATCAATTTGTGTTGTAGGTTGTAGGACTGTCTTATTGTGAACAAAATGCTTTTAGGCTATAAGCTTGTAACCCAATTGTATAATTGATCACGTTTCAGTAATTTCATTTTTTAAAATAGATCTTTAAATAATAAATTATTCATGTATTTATTTTTTGAATCTCAATTATTTTCACAAACGCGATCAAAAACTCTCCAACTGAGTTCTCTAACAGAGAAAAGGGATAGAGACCGAAACCTAAGGGCAACATGGTGATTTGGTTTCGAGTGAAGGACAACCCTGGGATGGAGTTTATTGCATCGTTTAATTCCAAGAATTAAGAAAAGCACATACTTTTTTGACACCGAAGTCTTCCGTGGGGACCAGATAAGCAAAGACACCTTGATATTGAAGGCTTTCAAAAAGGCGCGAGATAGCGGGGTCTACAGCTGTGCATCAACCAACAGTAATGCGCAAGTATTTGGTGAAGTAACTTGACTTGCTGGGCCAGGTGAGTAAGCTAGTTAGGCTACATTACATACATTCATTTGATCATAAATAATCCAGTTTTAGACAACAGTGGCAACAAGGGCTTTTCAATCAGAGGTTTATTGTAGCCAAGGCTATAGCCTAAAAACGTTTAAAACGTTCTGAAAGTTATCCATGCTAACACACCTCACTTTTTCCTTTCGCTGTAGCCCCTTCACCTATAACAACCACGACAACGCCACCAATGACCACAGCCATAGATCTACAACTGCCAAGTTTTGCTTCATTATCTTCATCAACATTATTCTAATCATCATTGATAGGGTTGTTTTGGACACCAAAGTTACACTGACTGGGTATTTGCCATTGTCCAATGTGGTTGAACAAAAATGTGTTCCCTGTTTGACTTGTGTTTTTGCAGTGGGAAATATGGACCCTAGTGCATCCTGTGATCTGATCATTTGGGCCCATTTGCTGCTGGCTGTGGCTTTCTCTTCCTCCTCCTCCTCCTCTTCATCCCCATATGCCACTGCAATCGTGAGTCCTGCATATGTGTACACCCACTCATACCCTCATGTACCTACGAAACACCCACTTACAGTATATACACTCACATGAAACACCCTTGCCCACCAAGCAAAACAAGAGCATTGAACCTAGTTGATGGAACTACACTATCAAAACAGAAGCATATGCTTCATACATACAGTAAAATATGGTGGTGGATCTTTGATGTTATGGGGCTATTTTGCCTTCACTGGTCCTGGGGCCCTTGTTGGGGTCAACGGCATCATGAACTTTACCAAGTACCAGGACATTTTAGCCAAAAACCTGGTTGCCTCTGCCAGAAGGCTGACACTTGGCCGCAAGTGGGTCTTCTAGCAAGACAATAACCCCGAGCACTAATCAAAATCCACAAAGAAAAGGTTAATTGACCACAGAATCAACATTTGGCAATGGCCATCTCGGTGTCTGGACTTGAACCCTGTTGAAAACCTGTGGTTTGAATTGAAGAGGGCAGTCCAGAAGTGCAGACGAAGGATATCATGAATTTGGAAGGATTCTGTATGGATGAATGGTCTAAGATCCCTCCCAATGTGTTCTCCAATCCCAATGTCATTATCCTCACAATGCCTTTTTTTTTAACTTGTTAAACAAAATCTATTTCTCTGTGCAATTGTATTAGTATAAAATAATGTACTATAAACCCAGGGTTTATAATACAATACTTTAACTTTTTTTTTTTTTTTAACAAAAAATAAAATATACAAATGTAGCATACAATAAAGCTCAGTATTTGAATCACATATTTTATACAGTCATTTTTGATCATCTTTATCAAGGGTGTCAATAATTTCAGACCTGAATATATATGTTTGCCATAGTAAATAGGTAAAACTTACTTTCTTTTGTAATAATGTGGGCATACAAATAATTGTAACATTTAAAAATAAATCCGGGCCTCCCGTGTGGCGTACTAATGATTGGCACTAAGGCACTAATGATTGTACCATAGTGTATGTAAAATGTGAGTGTTCTTGTAAGTGTAAAGGCATGTTAATGTGAAATCTCCGTTACTTTATATTACTAATCTCTTACAATCTGAATGATGAGACAGAAATGATAAAGCTACACATCTTTTTTTATTATAACTTTTTGTTTACAAACACTTGAAATCTATTGAAATTCTACTCTACAAGCGTCCAAGGCTGTTGCACTCGAAAAACCGCCAATGTCAGAGGAAGCAGCGTTTTAAAACTTAACGAAATGTAAAAACTACAGAGCTACTTTGTACAAGATGAAGATTTTCCTAATATTACATGTGAAATCCTTTCTAAAATATATATATATAAAAGTATTCCCTTTACTGCAACAAAATATACAGTAAGTTTCCTATACCAAATTACCCTCTTACAAATTGTGTATTCTACTACGGTCATTAATTTTTTCGGCATTTTCTTATTGCCATTTTATAGGGCAAAGTACATTTAGGCTACCCCATGTTAGCTACAATAAGTGTTTCTGTTTTTTGGTTGTTGAGGCACAAGTAGTTACTACAGACACTTGAATACTGAATACACACAGCAAACCAATTGTTTTTCACATATATTTTTATTAAATTAGAATTCCCATTTCCAAATATCCTCAAGTTTTGAGTTTGAGACCTGCACCGATATACTGTATGTAGAATTCTGACATACCAGCTTTTGACTTTTTGAGTAGAAGTGATAGCCCTTGGGACTGTGTTTTACAGTATACAAACAAAGGCAGTTTACAGAGGTAGTGACCACCCAAGTTTACCTGTAAGTGCACTTTCGGAAACCAATACATGCTTCTACGAGGCAAAGTACACACATATAGACCCTTCTGTAAAGCGATATCTATCAAGAAAGTAAATATATAGTATTGCATGAGCTCTCAGATGCATCCGTACCAAGCAGATCACTTCCTGTAAATCCTTTTACATGTTTCAATATTGTAAACTAAGTATCATCAAACTAAGCAGACTATGCTGTACGCTAGTGTCTTATGTTGGCTGTCCACATAATAGAAAACTTGCTTTTCGGTGTACAACAAGATTGCACAGACATCACAATCCTATATACCCACTATATACTGTTCTTAAACCCAGATCACGCTCACAATTACCCAGATCACGCTCACCAATACCCAACATTGTAGCAATGTTGAAACAACGTCACTGCAACATTGAGGCAATACAGACTGTTAGCAAGGGCAACACCTCAATTACATTTTTCTCACAGGATTGGACAGATGCTCTGTCAATCATGAGGAGTAAATTACAACAAACTATTCTCTTTCTTTCTCTTTCTCTCACTCTCTATTTTGCTCTCCTCATTTCAAAGGAAAGAAACCAAAACAAGTACAATCTTCTGTCATGTGCGAAACCAAGCAGGAAAGGCGTTGCACAAAGCATGTGTCTGTGTGTAAGTGTGTGTGGTCATGTTTGTTTTTAATCCAGTATATATTCTCCACCATTTAGAAAAATAGAATCATCGTTCACAGCAGCTCCCTCTAGTGGCGCCTCCATGTGGCAGGGGACATGTAGTGCGCTGGAAACCTGCAAAACATAAAAAAAACATACATCTCACAGGAGAAGACAAAAAAATTATGTACTATGATACTAAATCAGACTAAATTGTATGTATGCTAGTACTTTAGGGAATATAAGGAATATAGAACCCTGCATTGCAGCATCACAGTCACATTGTTTCAAGTTGGTTGAGTCTTGTAGGCTACTTTTGAAATCTGTGCTCCTGAGGTACTTGATGGTCAAGTCCTTACCTAGAGGTCTAGCTCTTGCCACCCTTATTTTTGGATCCTGGCACTACATCTGAACTCATCTTTCCAGACAGGTGGTCTATGGCTGATGGGTCCTCCTGTTGTTTCTGAGACGAAAGGTCAAAGGTCAAGTCAATTAGAGGACATTTATATCAAATCACATGAATATGGGCATGTATCTCAAATTATTATTAGGATCTTTTTCTCAATGTATAGTTTAGTTTTCTTACCTTTGACTTAGACCTTGACTTGCTGTTGCTCTGCAATAAACAAAATTGACACCTTGTTCAGCGTGGATATAACTTCAGGGAGCGCTATGGTAAAGTGATACGGGAGACTTGTAATACATCTCAATAAGACTGGCAAGTTCATCTTCCACTGGAAGCTGCTAGGAGGAGTTGTAGGAGGATGGGCTCATTGTAATGGCTGGAATGGAATTAATGGAACGGAGCCAAACATGCGGTTTCAATATGTTTGATACCGTTCCGTTTATTCTATTCCAGCCCATCCTCCTCCTATATAATGAGCCCATCCTCCTATCGCTCTTCCTACCAGCCTCCACTGTTGTAGGTTAACTTTTCTACTATGGGGGATAGTAGATTGACATAGGCTAGTGATTTTACTGTTCGTTACTCGTCCTGTTGGCTGAGGATAAGTAAATGTGGACAGTAAGTCTAACATCTTCAAAGTGCGCATAAGAATTAGGTTAGAAGGACCGCAAATCATTGCATCCTCAACTTGCAGGTTCTGTTAGTATTCATTAATAATAATAATAATAATATCTCCCTCACTAGCTTTAAGCACCAGCTGTCAGAGAAGCTCACAGATCACTGCACCTGTACATAGCCATCCCCATACTGTATTTATGTATCTTGCTCCTTTGCACCCCAGTATCTCTACTTGCACATTCATCTTCTGCACATCTACCATTCCAGTGTTTAATTGCTATATTGTAATTATTTGGCCTATTTATTGCCCTACCTCCCTTATCTTACCTCATTTGCACTCACTGTATATAGACTTTCTTTTCTTTTTTCTACTGTATTATTGACTGTATGTTTGTTTATTCCATGTGTAACTCTGTTGTTGTATGTGTCGAAGTGCTGTGCTTTATATTGGCCAGGTCACAGTTGTAAATGAGAACTTGTTCTCAACTAGCCTACCTGGTTAAATAAAGGTTAAATATATATATTTTTTTAAATTAACATTACCATAATCGAAATGTGATTTCTGTCATTCTGAGCATCATGGGTGTACGCCCTAATCAGGTTACGCACCCAATGCATATGGGTACGGTACATTTCTCAAATGTCCTAAAGAAAACCCTGCGCCAAACGTTCCAAGTTGATTCATGCGCCCTAGAATTATAAATATTAGCCATTATTGGTAGCCACCTTCAGTAATACCCACATACATTTACAACTGTCACTTTAGTGTTAGTTTCCTTCAATTTGTATCTACATTTTGAATCATTTATAAGACTATTGTTCAACCCCTATTATACACTTTTCTCACCTAATATTTCATGGATTGAACAACTGAATATGGCAACTTTCAAGATGAATCAAACCACTATTTTTTTTATTCATCAATATATTTAGTGCGTAAAGGCTCTCTGAACCTGTTATTTCTGATTCATAAATACTTTCATAAACCCTAAATAATCTACAAAATCAGAGTATTTTTTAATCTACCAATTGGTGCTGAAAGGATGGTTTTAGATCTAAACACAGTACCACATCGGCCACTATGCTTGTTGTAAATGATATTGCAAATGCTTTAGATGATAGAAAGCATTGTGCTGCGTTGTTTATAGATTTGTCTAAAGCTTTCGACACTGTAGACCATGCCATCCTTTTGAGTAAGCTGTCATCTATAGGACTGGGCACTGATGCCTGCCGATGGTTTTATGACTATCTTAAAGATAGAACTCAGGCCGTCATGGTCGACGGGGTCAAGTCTGACCCCTTACAGTTACTTAAAGGGGTCCCTCAGGGTTCAATAATTGGCCCACTATTGTTCTCAATATATATAAACAACATTGGTGATGATGTCAGATATTGTAATTTCCATTTATATGCAGATGACACAGTGATGTACTCTATTGCTCCAACAGCGGACCAAGCTTTAATGCAGTTGGAGTCTGATTTTAGGATATTACAGGAGTCTCTTTTTTCTAGGTCTAACCTCTCAGTTAGAACCACTTTTGTAATCACTAGCTTGGATGGTACTCAAATCAAACAGGTCTCTGCATATAAATATTTAGGGGTATGGTTAGATGATAGGCTCTCTTTAAAAACATGTTACTGAATTTGGAAAAAGCTCAAATTCAAGATAGGGTTCCTTTACAGAAACAGGGCTTGTCTGTCCTCCGTAAATAGGAAACAAATTGTGCAGGCTACTTTTATGTCCGTTTTAGATTATGGTGATATTATTTATATGCATGCATCGGCAAATATATTAAAACCACTGGATGCTATTTACCATTGTGCACTCAGGTTTATCACCGGTGATAGTTACAAAACTCATCACTGTATCCTATATCAACATGTGGGTTGGGCCTCTCTATCTGTGAGGCGAGAGCAACATGCTCTTTTGTTTATTTATAAAGCACTTATTTTAAAACTACCTCCATATATATCGTCATTAATTTTAATTAGATATACAAATTTTATGACCAGATCACAGATGTGGATTACATTAGAAACTCCTGCGGTCTCCACAGAGTTGGGAAGGACTGCCTTCAGTTCCTTTGCACCTTATTTATGGAACAAACTGCAGATCAAACTTAAGCTAGCCACTCTGGTGTCCCTTGCCCATTTTAAAAATATGATGGAGGATCAATATGATGTTGTCTGTGATTGTTTCTGATGAATGTGTCTTTGTTTTGTATGTTTTGAAATGTCCTTGTCTGTATGCCTAGAACTAACTGTACATGTCAACATGTTTACACAGGGCACAGCCGTAAAAGAGATCCAGGTCTCAGTCCGTTTTCCCTGTTAAAATAAAGATAAAAAAAAAAAAAAAAAAAAAAAAGATGAATATGCATACATTTAGATGGCTTTCTTTCATTGATACCCAAAATTCGGAACCCGTTCTCTCTATATTTTCTAAATGTACACCGTATTTAAAGGGATGGCTTTAGGTAAATGTAGGAGAGAGTGGGGTAAATTGAGCCAAAGGGTTAGTTGAGCTCTCTCGCTTTCTAGGAAACCATACACAAAATGTATAATGTGACCAAATATTTAGGAAGAAGTCGTCATTTCATGGAGTCTGTGAAAGAAGAAACCACATGGAAAAAGTGGTAAGCAAAAACTGATTTTCATTATGTCAAATGAATGTATTCTGTTATGTGTTTCATGATGCTTGTATCTAAACCAAAGTAGATACATCAGTTGGGGTCACTATACGCTACAATATGAGGTCCCAAAAGTGCATCCTTGTAGCTGTGTGGGCTAATATAGTCCAAATGTTTGAGTCAATGGCCACCATACACCATACACCATACAAATGATGATTACATTTGGTCAGTTTTATGCATAATATACAAAGTATTTTTGCAAGGTGTCATGCATATGAACTCAAGATAGTTTTTATTGTTACAGAGCAGATATCATCATGCCCTGTGTGTACAAACATAGAACAAGCAGGCCCCCTTGAGGTTCTTGAGAGAGCAGCCAAGGAAGTAAGAGAAGGGAAGAAGTCCATTTGAGCGGCAGCAAGTGATGAAAAAATAGACTGAATGACACTGAAGAAATACATTGACCAAGAAAAGTATTAACATGTACCTGTGTGAAAGAGAGGCCATGATAGAGTAGCAGAGGCACATAAGGTCTTATCTGATGATGACATGGAGTCCGAGCTAAAAAAATATCAAGAATTTTACAGACCAGCTTCATGGGTTTAGTAGCCTCAAATGCAGAGAGCGTGCAAGGGAGCCACACCAGCAGAGTGCGTTACGCACCTGTATCCGGTAAGTCTGAATACCAACTACTGAGAAGTGCTTAAATCAAAACGCGTCAGAAAGTCTGAATCGGGCCCTATGTACGTACCTCCAGACTGGGCTGTGTCTGCTTTGTTGTCACAACTACGGAGGTTGCAGCAGGACCAGGTGAGGAAGAGAAGTCTCTAGACAAGAGGTCGAGGGCATTGCTGTCATCCATAGATGGCTTTAAGGAAGGAGGAAGATGGTCACAAGTGTACATACGGTTTACATGAAGTCAACATGACTTTTATGACTTGCACTGTGTTGAACACAGTATGACATTGAATACGACTGATCTGTACGATTATAGATACAATTGGACAGAAAACTCACCTGCCTGGGCCTAACATCAGCCTGGGCTTTGGCCTCTGCCATTGCCTGTGAGGAGAAAATACACAAAACCTATTTTAAAATATACAGCCTTACTTACACCCGGGGCGGCAGGTAGCCTAGTGGTTAGAGTGTTGGCCCAGTAACCCGAAATGTTGCTAGATCAAATCCCCGAGCTGACAAGGTAAAAATCTGTCGTTCTAGTTAACCCACTGTTCCTAAGCCATCATTGTAAATAAGAATTTGCTCTTAACTGACTTGCCTAGTAAGGTAAAATAAAAAGCGTTTAAATAAATTTGCGTTTCCCAAACTCGGTTCTGGGGACCCCAAGGGGTGCACGTTTTCGTTTTGCCCTAGCACTACACAGCTGATTAAAACAATCAAATCTTAATAACGAGTTCATTATTTGAATCAGCTGTGTAGTGCTAGGGCAAAAACCAAAATGTGCACCCCTTGGGGTCCTGAGGACCGAGTGTGGGAAACACCGCCCTATATACACCTCACTTAACTTGTGGGCACAGAGTACCCCTTTCTGATTTTCTGTATTTTTGCATATTTTTGATACTGAAAGTTATCCGATCTTCAACCAAAACCTAATAGTAGATAAAGGGAACCTGAGTTTACAAATAACAAACAAAATAGTACTTCTTTTAATTAACAAAGTTATGCAACACCCAATTCCCCTGTGTGAATAAAGTAATTGCCCCCTTACACTCAATAACTGGTTGTGCCACATTTAGCGACGTGAGAGACTGATCAACAACTACAAGAAGCATTTGGTTGGAGTCATTGCAGCTAAAGTTGACACAACCAGTTATTGAGTGTAAGGGGACAATAACATTTTCACACAGGGGCATTGGGTGTTGCATAACTTTGTTTATGTAATTGTTGTGTAATTTGTTCACTCAGTTTCCCTTTATCTAATGTTAGGTTTTGGTTGAAGATCTGATAATTCAGTATCAAAAATATGCAACAGTAGAGAAAATTAGAAAGGGGAAAAATACTTTTTTTCACAGCACTGTATATACTGTTAATTATTTAGTCCTAATCCAATATAAAAACAAAAGACGAAAGTGGGCATAATTGTACAGTATTACTTGTGTTATTGTGGAAAGTTCACGTACGTAGAAGAGCGTAAAATAACGTAAGGGACGTTTAGTACCATTTTATTTAGTGTATTGCATTTACCATGTATTAGCGTTAGCATTTACGTTATCATTAGCACATTAGCATCTTCAGGAATACCCCTTTTATTTCCTACTATAACCCTGTATATGTTACCTTTAAGTCTTTCTCTGTGGGCCGGTACTCAGCTGGAAGGCTGACATCTCTCTCCCCCATCTTGATAAGCTTCTCCTCCATGATCTTCTTCTCCTAGAACAAGCAGAGAGCAGATTCAGGTAAAATAACAGATAGCATTAGCTCATATAGGCTAAAGGTTTCGCTGCAGTGAGGTAAGGCTTTTTTTTTTTTTTACCAAAGAATAGCCTTCAACAGTTGTGTTGCACAAGAGTGAATTTCCGGTCTGTCACAGTTTAAACTAAATACATCTTGTGTAGGCTTAATGAAGACTTCATATCACCCTTTATAAGTACCTTGACGATGTCCGTGATTGAGACGGGAACGGGCTCTGGGATAGGAGTCATGTTCATTAGGGTGTCTGACAAGGCATCCAGAGCATCTACCGTCCCTGTAGACAGCTACACACACGCGCGTGCAAACACAAACGGTTACATGTCACTGCTGACAATGGGTATCTGACTGAGCCACTAAATGTGAATTAGGCATAGGACAACAATAATCTCACATTAAGTGTGTGTGTGTGTGTCAGTACCTGGCGGTTAGCAGCAGATTTGACTGCAGGGGCAACAGCTGGGGCTACTAATTCCCCTGCCAGGGCATCCAAGGCAAAGTCATCTGTGACCTACAGACACAGAGGAGGAGAGGAGAGACGGAGGGAAAATGTTATGTGAGTTGTTCTGCTACCGATGAAAAACTAAGAGACACTTAAAGCAACCAGACAAACACGTATCGGCTGGTCATAGATTTATACAGAGCAATTAGTGGATGGTTTGATAAGTGAGTGACCAATGGTAGAGGGTGTTGTTCACCTGTGTTGGAGGAGCTGGGGGGCAAAGGACAGGAGCCTGGACAGTTGGAGCCACAGAGGAAGACATGAAGTCACCTGACAGGATGTCCAGAGCCTCACCAGAGTCCATGGAGGGCTGGAGAGAGAGAGAGAGAGAGAGAGAGAGAGAGAGAGAGAGAGGAGGAGCAGACGGGAAAGGATAGGGAGGAGAAGTGAAGAGAGGAAGAAGTATATGTAGTTATGATTATCAAATTCCCTTACACCAATAATTCCTGGTTCTCTTTAGTTCTGTTTCTTCTCATAGTGAAAAGGAATGTATTTTTTGATCTCCCAATTACTTGTGCATTACGTATATGAGGCTCACCTCTTTCTTGGGAAGAGGCAGCTCTTTGCCTTTGTCCTCTCTGAACCTGTACTCTGGTGGGAGAGTGTCATCCCTCTCACCCACAAGCACAGCTTCCATCTCTGTCAGTTTGCCCTCCTACATATCACACACACAAAAAAAAAACACGCACACACACAAGCAGAGTTGAAATGAATTCTATCCTTTAAAAATGTCGCTGGGACTGCTACACTATGTACTATACTGTAAGCTAGTCATTGTACGAATTGAATAGAATAACTTTATTTGTCAATGTATGTATACCGTGACAATGTCCTCAGGTCTGATCTTGGGAGGTTCAGGCGCGGGTTCTGGAGCAGCCAGAGTGTCTCCCAGAGCACTGAGAGCATCCAGGGACATACCCTGGAGACACACACACACACACACACACACACACACACACACACACACACACACACACACACACACACACACACACACACACACACACACACACAGAGGGATCAGCTGTGTGCAGGGACTTTTTTCCTTCAGTTGAGTCTCTTACTGCGCAATAGATTTCCCCTGTGTCTACACGTAGCGTGGTTACCTCATCACTGGTGGTTTTAGTAGGTACTGCAGGTTTAGTAGTCGCTGCGGGTTTAGTAGTGGCTGCGGGTTTAGTAATGGCTGCGGGTTCAACAGGGGCCATGCTGGGGCCTTCAAGGTCAAATGTACAAACAGCTATCTATAGACAGGAAGCAAGAGCAAAACACATACACATATGATATGACCTGACAGTACGCAAGGTATACTGTACAGTGGGGCAAAAAAGTATTTAGTCAGCCACCAATTGTGCAAGTTCTCTCACTTAAAAAGATGAGAGAGGCCTGTAATTTTCATCATAGGTACACTTCAACTATGACAGACAAAATGAGGAAAAAAAATCCAGAAAATCACATTGTAGGATTTTTAATGAATTTATTTGCAAATTATGGTGGAAAATAAGTATTTGGTCACATACAAACAAGCAAGATTTCTGGCTCTCACAGACCTGTAACTTCTTCTTTAAGAGGCTCCTCTGTCCTCCACTGCTACCTGTATTAATGGCACCTGTTTGAACTTGTTATCAGTATAAAAGACACCTGTCCACAACCTCAAACAGTCACACTCCAAACTCCACTATGGCCAAGACCAAAGAGCTGTCAAAGGACACCAGAAACAAAATTGTAGACCTGCACCAGGTTGGGAAGACTGAATCTGCAATAGGTAAGCAGCTTGGTTTGAAGAAATCAACTGGGAGCAATTATTAGGAAATGGAAGACATACAAGACCACTGATAATCTTCCTCGATCTGGGGCTCCACGAAGATCTCACCCCGTGGGGTCAAAATGATCACAAGAACGGTGAGCAAAAATCCCAGAACCACACGGGGACCTAGTGAATGACCTGCAGAGAGCTGGGACCAAAGTAACAAAGCCTACCATCAGTAACACACTCGCCGCCAGGGACTCAAATCCTGCAGTGCCAGACGTGTCCCCTGCTTAAGCCAATACATGTTCAGGCCCGTCTGAAGTTTGCTAGAGAGCATTTGGATGATCCAGATGAGGATTGGGAGAATGTCATATGGTCAGATGAAACCAAAATAGAACTTTTTGGTAAAAATCAACTCGTCGTGTTTGGAGGACAAAGAATGCTGAGTTGCATCCAAAGAACACCATACCTACTGTGAAGCATGGGGGTGGAAACATCATGCTTTGGGGCTGTTTTTTCTGCAAAGGGACCAGGACGACTGATCCGTAAAGGAAAGAACGAATGGGGCCATGTATCGTGAGATTTTGAGTGAAAACCTCCTTCCATCAGCAAGGGCATTGAAGATGAAACGTGGCTGGGTCTTTCAGCATGACAATGATCCCAAACACACCGCCCGGCAACGAAGGAGTGGCTTCGTGAAGAAGCATTTCAAGGTCCTAGAGTGGCCTAGCCAGTCTCCAGATCTCAACCCCATAGAAAATCTTTGGAGGGAGTTGAAAGTCCGTGTTGCCCAGCGACAGCCCCAAAACATCACTGCTCTAAGGGAGTTCTGCATGGAGGAATGGGCCAAAATACCAGCAACAGTGTGTGAAAACCTTGTGAAGACTTACAGAAAACGTATGACCTCTGTCATTGCCAACAAAGGGTATATAACAAAGTATTGAGATAAACTTTTGTTATTGACCAAATACTTATTTTCCACCATAATTTGCTAATAAATACATAAAAAATCCTACAATGTGATTTTCTGGATTTCTTTTTCTCATTTCGTCTGTCATAGTTGAAGTGTACCTATGATGAAAATTACAGGCCTCTCTCATCTTTTTAAGTTGGAGAACTTGCACAATTGGTGGCTGACTAAATACTTTTTTGCCCCACTGTACATATGCATGCACACACACACATCATGACCCGACAGTCAGCAATACACAAGGTACACACACACCTACACAAGCACTTGTACATACACACACACGAACACAAACTATATGATTTGAATACAATGAACACACACACACACACACACACCACACTACATAACTAAACATATAAACACCTCAGTGAGTTTACCTGTGGGGGGTTGTCGAAGTGAGGCACCACGGGGGCCTGGACAGCGGAGGCCTTAGTAGGGGCCACAAAGTCTCCAGCCAAGGCATCCAGGGCTGATAAATCATCTATTTTGGCCTGGGAGAGAGAGACTCAAATACTTACACCTTATAATGCCTTCCTAAGGCTGTCATGAGATTGACAAAATGGCTGTTATAACATGCCACGAGCATTGATGACAACCCACTTTCTGCTATATCGGTTGATTCTTACTGACATGTCATATTTTGATAGCCCTAAAGTAATGGCATTGGAGTGAATTTCACTTAGAAGATTACCAATAGACCCACAGAAAATGAAAGTATTGGAGGGGTAAATCGATTCATAGCGGAGTTGACCAATTAGTGGATGGTTTGATAAGTGAACGGCCAATGATAGAGGGTGTTGTTCACCTTTGTGGGAGGAGCTGGAGGGCAGAGGACAGGAGCCTGGACAGCTGGAGCCACAGAGGAAGACATGAAGTCACCTGACAGGATGTCCAGAGCCTCGCCAGAGTCCATGGAAGGCTGGAGAATGAGAGAGAGAAAAAACAGAGTACAGAGGGGAGAAGTGTGAGTACTGTGACTCAAATCTCAGTATACTATAACATCAGACCCCTTTGGAGGTCGCCACTGGTATTTACTATAGGTGTGATGAAAGTGGGACATGAGGCTTTTGATGGCTTCAAAAAGGCTCACCTCTTTCTTGGGAGGAGGCAGGTCTTTGACTTTGTCCTTTGTGAACCTGTACTCTGGTGGGATAGTGTCGTCCCTCTCACCCACAAACACACCCGCCTCTGATGTCAGTTTGCCCTCCTGCAGAACAGAAATGTGCACCAAAATGTTTCACGCACGCGTACTCACGCACATACGCACACACAAATGTAGCACAGGCAGAATACAAGTACCGTGACAATGTCCTCAGGTCTGATTTTGGGAGGTGCAGGCGCTGGTTCTGGAGCAGCCAGAGTGTCTCCCAGAGCACTGAGAGCATCCAGGGACATACCCTGGAGAGACACAGGCAGAGAAATGGGGGGACACAAGTGGTTATATTAAATGATCAATAAGCACATGGGATGATACATAGTACAACAGTAACAGCATTTCATTGGTTAGATAGAAACTGTATCCCTCCTATGACAAACCTGATCTGTCTTAGGCTTGGTGTCCAGTGGGGAGTCAGCCAACTGAAACACAACAAATGTCAATAGATAACAGCTTCATAACACAACAGAAGTATTACATGGAATACATATTTTGCATAGAAATATATTTTGTTGCTGACACAGTACAGTACCCAACCCGCCACAAAGCATGACAGGCTGAGCTTCAATGATGGACAACCCAATATAGCATTGGAAATAAGCGTTTGTCAGTGTTTATGTAGTGCTCATTACATTGTTACGCATGGCTTATTAATGTGCGATCATGACGTATGACCAGCTTTCTTTGGGGTTATTTACCTTTTCCACCTTAGCTTTCTTGTCTGCGGGGGGAGCAGCAGACTTGGTCACAACGGGAGGCTTAAACTCAGCTTTCTGGAATGGAGGAGAGAGATTATTTGAGTCCGTTGAATACTGTTGCTTGGGTTCTTGTTGAGAAGAAGAGGGGAAACCCTTTGGTAAAAGCTCACTTGAACCCTTCACTATAAAGCTGTCTTCACAGCAGCGTATCTTTACTTGACATAACAGTTGTCATAAGCTATTACAGCCGACATTGGTGTATGTCATGTTTTTTGCAACAGTATGCAGGGCAGGTATTCATCAGAACCATGACATAGTAACCAGTAGGTGGCTAGCGAGTCCGACAAGCTAGCCAAAATGTTGCCAGGTGTCATTATGACCATGTTATGTCAATTGGCATTCCCTGACATTGGTTTTCATAACAGTTTACCATGTCAAGCTAATTTCTTTTAGAATACAGTTTTACAATGGAGGAGTCAAGTGAAATATCAGCACTCTTCATTTACCTTTACATTTACAGGAGCGGGTGGAGGGGGGGCGTAGTTGGAGAAGCCAGCAGACAAGGCATCAATTGGAGCCAAGTCCTCCACTTTCTGTTAATCGATGAAATTGTATCACTATCATATATTAACATGAAGAGTCGGGCCCGCTGTCTCACCCGAAAGACTATGGGACTAATAATGATCCTGTTACCCAATGTATGTTTCAGGGAACATGGCCCATAAGCGATTATAACCTGTAAATAGTGAAGTCTCACCTTCTCCTGTTTCTGAGGAATGGGAGCAGTAGAGGTCGTGAACCCGAAGGAGAGGGAGTCCAGAGCATCATCTGTGCTCATGGGTTTCTGACGCAAGCAAACAAGCAAAGCATAGTTATACACAAAGTTGTGTCGTCATAATACGCCACTAGATGGCGGCGTAAACTAACTACAACCATTGAAAGAGAATAACGTAGACCAGACCACACGTGACAGACCAGAAGGAAAAGTACTGACACACCCATTACATTCCCTAGGATCTTACTCGCGACCAAGCACTTTGCAAACGACGCTGAGCAGAATCTCTTTACTTAGCATCAGTTGTATTATAAAAAAAAAAACAGCACGCAACCAATGGTCAATTTTAGACAACTCACTTTTGACAACCTACTTGATCGGTAAAAGAGTTTGCCTCATATTCAAAGAAGTTCTTAGAAGCAGAGATATACAACAGAGAGAACTACCGTGCAAAACAAGGTGTGGCCCAAAGTTGGGACAGAGGGTGAATAAGTGCGTGTATGGGTCGTTCCACGAAATGGGTATCTTTTGCGTCCCTTTAAATATAAAAAAGTAGAAATGGTCCACCAATACTGAATTTTAAATGCCTGTTATATTAAATAAAGTGCCCTTTAATATAGACAGGCACATTTTTATTTAACAATTTCAATGTTTTTGTAAAGCTTGCATTTAATTGCCACTCCCTGTTGCACACAACAAGCTTCCATTTCTCCTGTCACAAGGGGATTTATGTCTGATTTAAGATGAAATCGTCAACCCTGTTATGGTCAACCCTGTTACTTTATTTGGCACTTAATTGAATAATAGGGCAACCTTTACATTTTCGCCTAAATAGACATAACCAAACGTTATTTTTATTTTAAAAAAAGTGGGGCAATATGGCTTGAAATTACTGAAATGCTTTCTTAATATAGTAACAATCGAATTCTAAACAACTTTCACATTTCTTATAACTGTAAAATAAATATTATCATAATTAATGACAGTACAATATTGCCACTGTTTAATTTAACTGCAGACAGAGAATGTTCTATTAAACGTCCACTGAGCGACACCATTCAAATGTGTGCAGACTCGTTACAACTTCAGCTTTAAGCACAACTTTGTCCGTCTGTGACCAAAATAAAGTGGTATTGTTTAAATTCTATGAAATTATTTAGTATTTTTTCATGTTGAGAGCTTTAAATCCGGCTGAGAATATCACAGTGAGATGAAACCACAACTTGTGGCTCCGCTAGACTGTCACCGTTCATATGCTGTCTCCCAGGCTGGGCTTGGTCGCTCAGAGGAAGAGCAAATTTATCTGGATAGTCCAGAAAATGTGACACGTCACTTCCTATACAAATGTGGGGTCTGTGTATAGGTGAATAGGCGTGGAGTAATGAGTGATTGTGTGTTGACAATGTATCCTCTGTTAGTGTGTGTGTGCAAAAGGGTTTGGCAGAACTAGAACCAGCTGGTTGAGATGGGTCTACTGTTGTTTGCAAAGCCAACACCCCTCAGCGCAATGCAACATTCCACACTGTAGAGGTATCCAACACTGTCAGAAGAGACCAGGGCATCAGGCCTTTTTGTTCATTATTTTGTTCATAAAGTGTGCGTGTGTGCGTGTGTGTGAGTCCGTGTGTGTTTGTAAAAAAGGATTGAGAGAGAAAGAGGAAAGGAGAGGGGGAAGTCAATATCTCTGTGTTATCGCCACAGCATACAGTGCATCGCCTGGCAGTAAATGCAATGACTTACCGGGACATCCTTTGGCTTGACATCTGCAACTGGGGCCTACGAAAAAATGAAAAAATAATACAAAATAATTATATATAATAAAAGTTCATTAATTACATAGTTGAGTATGCCTAGTTTTAAATCAAATCTGATAATGTACTGAAAAGAATGACAAAAGGTTATTCAAGGGCGGTAACTATACACAGGCTTCTCCCGCCTGGTCCAGAAACAAACCCTAGCTCTGACCCTCTAGGGCACATCACGTAGATCTCCATATTGGTCTCCGATCCGCTTGGTGGATATTTGGCAATTATTGCTTACACCTATCAAGTCCTCTCAGAACTACACAAGTGTCCGGGGATAGGCTAGGGGCTAGGAGACCTGATGACCAAGAGTTCCAGTCAAATGTGTAATGTCAAAGAGAGTACTGTAGTGAAAAGCCAACATAAGTGTTGATGAGGAGGAGGAGCAGGAGGAAGGAGACTGGAGGAGAAGGGGGATTAAGAGTTAGGGACTGACCACGTCCTCAAATCGGTATCCTGGGGGCAGTGGGCAGTTGTTTCCCCCACATATCACTCCCTCCTGATGGGTCAAGCCATGCTGTGTGACACATGCAATAACACACACTGTTACATTTGGTGACTGGGTGGACACACAAACATCTATCCAACTCGCACCGTGTGCACACACACTATGTGAGGGTGCTGTACCTCTATAACCTCTGGCCCGGTGTATACGGGGGCTGCAGGGGCGAAAGGCTCTGCCGAGGGCAAGAAATTAGCCAGGGCATCAAAGGGGTCCGCAGCAAGCTCCTACACATGACACGACAACTCAAACACAAGCAACGCAACTCCATGCCATTCATTTTTTTTGTGCACTATAAAACCCACTAGAGAGAAAAGACGAATCAATTATTTACCTCTTTGGCTGTCTTGGCTGCTGGGGGACCTACTTCCACCTGTATCTGCAACCCGGAGCAGGAGAGGTTAGTGAATACAACACTGGGCTACTATCTGTGGTACTGCTCAGCTCCTGTGCCCAACTGAGCTTCTGGGTGGCTGTGGACTCAATTCAACCAAACCCACAAAGGTAGTACTCGCGCTGGAGCAAAAACATTCTCTTTTTCCTGTAGTCAAATAAAATATAGAATGGTACAATTCCTCACCGCTTCCACTGCTTTAATTCATGGCTACATTGTGTGAACACAGAGAAAGAATGACTGACACAGGAAGTGATCAATGATAACCCCCCCTGACACCAGGGATAGCCCCACCCCCAAGAGTCTTCTTCTACTATAGTGTAGTTAATATCGAACAGGAATCCGGGAGTCTACCTTGGTCTCTGGACCCTTCTGAGAGGGGCCTCCAGCCGCAGCACCGCCTGCAGAAACAGTCTGAGGCAACTTAGCAGGATCCTTTTTAGCCATGTCAGCTTTGCTCGATGTGGTGGGCACACGCTATAAAAGGCATACGGTTCACGCCATTAGACGAGGTGCAGAGCAGCGCTCAGAGAGTTGCGCATAGCCTTAGAGTCAAAGTTTAGTTAACAGCTTATCTCCCATTAGGTAATGACAATAGAAAGGCATCATGATAAGATAAGTGCCTAATCAGAATTTGTCATTTGTCGTCACTGTTAAGAAAAGTATTAGGACGGTAGTAAGCACCCCCATAAGGCTTCAAAGAGGGTACAGCGAAAACAGAAATACAACAGGTCCCCATCAACCTAAACCAGGTAAACAAAGCCAGAAGCAATACTACAAGATGTGGTGCGGAGCAACCAGAAGAAAAAGTAAAAGGTGGAAATACATTGTGCCTTCTCTGTGGTGATGTGTCAGACTTGGCAGACACTGTCTTGACATGTTGAGCGTAACACAAGTGTGGACATGCTGGGAAGACTCAGTCACATTAAAGCAGAAGTGTCCGTTCAATTCCCAGTTAGACACCTCCAGGCCAGAAGTAAGGAAGTCCAAAGTAGAGATATGTTTTGAAGGATATCGCCAGAGAGAAAATGGAGGACGGATACTATATAAAAGGCGTGGAAGAATATGAAGATAAAGAGAATGACTAGGTCATGGGGAGAGATAATGACGAAGAAGACGTGGAATAAAGACCCAGGAAGAGTGTTGAAAGGGGGAGTGTGTTTAAAGAGAGCCAGGCCCGGGCAAAGAATAAAGATCGAGAAGAAAGAGGCCTCGCCCCACACTCATCGACTGTCTGCCATCTACCTTGGCTGTCTGTTTTGGAGACTCTTGGAGCTTCGGTACTTCCGCTTTCCACGGTGTCGCCGCCACTCCGACAATATTTACTCCTCCAGGGGTAGGAGGTGTAGCTTTGGCAGGGTGCATGGGTGCAGTCTATATTTCAGAGGAATGAGTTAAAACTCAATGGATACAACTCAAACATTGCAGATTCAATGTATTGGCACCCTTTAAATTCAAATATGTAAAGGTGAATGGGGGCCCAGTGAGTGAGAGGTGCAGGGCTTAAATCTAAAGTAAGGTAAAGTTGGCCCTAGACACTAAACTACGGTCAGTTTTGAATTCCCTTCCCAAATTGGTTAAGTTAGGCATTTAGAGAGGGTAAGCTGATCCTAGGGTAAGCTGATCCTACGGGCAACATCTACCCGGAATCTGAAACCCAGCAGTCATTCAGGCCATTAAGAGATGAAACCATTACTATATTTAGGAGGGGGGTGTTTGGCGTTACCTTTGGGGTGTCTTTAGGACTGTCTCTGGTCCCAGGTGTTGGCATGTCAATAATAGTAGCACCTGCTCCAGCAGCGTTTGGAGAGACAAGTGTCGTCTACAAACCAAGAAGCAGGCGTAGAACACATTATGGAAACGTGGTTCAGAAAACCAGCCAACAACATGTTATGCACATCACCAATGGACAGTGAAGGGTCCTAATCCCGTACTCCAGCATGTAAAAAAGCACAGTCAATTTATAAGCTCATTGCGGTCATTGTGAATAGGGATGTAAGCAGATCGGAAACACACCCTAGGCAAAGCTGTGAAGGAGTCAATGGTAGAGAGCCCAAGCTGATGTAAAGAGCGAGATTCCATTTAACAGAGTGTACACTACACCCATGGGAACGCATTTGGGAAGAGAGTTAAGGATGTCAGAATAAGCCATGATTGTCCCACAAGAATCTCCATAGACCCAGCTACCAGTCTACCTCTGGCATCATCACTTTGGCCGCTCCTCTCTGCGTTGTCCCGGCTGTAGTAGGACTTCCTCCTGCTGCGACACCACTTCCTGTGGCTCCACCCATTGTCACAGACTCCGCCCTTGGCTTCGTAGCCATGGTCGAGGCGGTAGATGCACTCTGTAATGCAACAAGGATTGTGATTGGCTCGTTAACATTTGATTACTTTCAGCTTGCCTTATCCAATTGCTTATCTATATAATGCTGTGCCTAGTGATGCTTTCCCCTCAAAACTAACAAATTACTGACAAGGGAAAATGACGACGATACGGCAGAGTATGTACAGATGCATATAGTACTATACATAACCGTGTGCGTATTCATAAATCTCTACATTGGTATGCAGTGCATGCATGTGTATGATACAGGTGAAACATGAGTAGCTTTCCTACGTAGCAAACTGTCTGTCACATCTTCACAAGCCAAAGGAATTTTCACTCTTCCTGGGTTTCACGCGGAGTCAGATACCAGAACAGGCGACATTTTATGTTGTGTTGTCATGGAGTTGGGGGACACGTGAATACGCCACCTCAGGTTGGCATCTCTGCCCTTTGCTGTCACCATGGCATTGTTTGGGCATAGGAGAGACGACTTTTGGATTAGATTCAGGAAAGAGAGTCAGGGAACTGATACAACTTCTATAGGGAAACCAATTTGGTAATTCCTTTGCCCTGAGTGGTCAACGACCTACCAAAACACCTAAACCAAGGTTGTAAACTTTGGTTGATTAAAACCCATTTATAAAAAAAACGACTTTCAGTTCCCCCACTGCCCGCCCAACCCCACAACAACAAAAACCGACATTCAACCAAAAGAATAGTTTGTCCAATCTGTAGTTCCCTATAAATATTGGGCTGGAGACCAGTTGAAGAAAGTGCTCGGCAATGTGTGCTGACTATAGGTGTTCTCTGTAGTAAATCTTTCTATTTTCTGGAGAGAAAGCAACTAAAAGAGCGCTACTGTTTAGCATAAAGCTTTTGCACTGACATTAGTAGGGAAGACACTTGACTGTTGTGCAAGTGTTGCGCATGGCCAAGTACATCACTACTACCCTCCTGAGAACTAGAAATACTGTCCCCCCCAGATCCAGAAATGCATTGGATTTTCTTCTTCATAACAACCTATTTTAACAGCCCATTTCCTGAGTGACAACATAACAACACGGGTGTGGAATTATGTCTGGAGGTCATCACCTTTACAGAGTCAAGAATTTAAAAACTTGTTGCAAGTGCTGCATGTTTTCCCTCAATGAAGCCAAGCACAAAATAAACACAAAATACCAAGCCTATTAGAAATGTATAGAATAATTCAGGATATGTTTAAAACATTCTAGTTGGAAGCATTTGCAAAATCAAATGAGCTGAATAACATAAGCCTATATTTCATTCTAAAGCCATAGTTCCACTCCCTGAACATTTGGGTGTGACCAATTCTTTGCCTGAATGGGAAGAAGAGGGGAGTTTTGTTTTTCTATGTGATCTTGCTTAACTGTTTTCCCTATCCTTTATGGTTTTATGGTAATAACACAAACTGGGACAAACTGGGCAGCACTACTCTGTCGAAACAGGAAAGACATTAACAATACCAAGCATCGCCCAAAGAAGGGGTCAAAGGTCAAATACACTGGAAGCCAGATCAGAAACTGGGACCTATCCCAAAGAAAAGAAGGTGAAGGTTCTGCAGAGGAAGTGGATGAAGAGGTGTGTGTGAGTGAGGGAGAAAGAGAGAGGGGCAGGGTGAGAGAGAACGAGAGAAGATGGGTTAAGGAGGAGTGTGTAGTAATGGTACCTCAAATTGTGCTGGATTCACGGCAACCTGGGCCACTGAAGTGGGTGAATATTGTCTGGGCTGCGACTGGGGAGAGAGAGAGAGAGAAAGAGGGAGAGAGAAAACATTAGAGGGAGAAAACATTAAATGAACGGAGGAGTTTGTCACTCATAGTAGGACACACGGACTTAATCCTTGTCAGAATCACTGACGCACTTAAGCATAATCTTAATTTGAAATGAACCACAGAAAAAACAAAACATTCCATGCTGCTCAAATGTCTGTACAATTTCCCCCCCCATTTCCTCACACACATTCTGCACGACAAGGGCAGAGAAACATAACATGTAGCAATCCTGTTCCATTGATAAAATGACCAACGGTTCTAGTTTGTCTCCTATTATCTAGCAATTGTGACATAGAGCAGCAAAAAGCTGACTGATTCACACACTTATAACACTATTACCTGTGGGTAGATCCAGTTGAATTCAATCACTTTTTGACAGCATCCCTTTTGATTTAAACCAAACTTTCCATACATGTTTGCCCACGGAAGACGTGGTCAGAAAGTGACTTTTTGTACCTGAATGCCAAAACATTCAGGAGAGGTGTTCAAAGTTGACCCATTTTGCATACCCCAACATGAGACATCACTGGAAAAGATAAATGGTTGAGTTTGATATCATTTGAGCCTCCTGTGTGCCGCAGCGGTCTGAGGCACTGCATCGCAGTGCTTGAGGCATCACTACAGAGGGCTTGTTGTGTCTCAACCGATGCGGTCGTCACTAGTTACCACAGCCACAAAGTGTCATAGTTATGTCTAAACCTCGCTCGTCCATCCACCGTCGAATGTGAATTTAAATGGTCATGTTTATTCTATTATCTATATTTCTTTGATTTCAATAGTTTTCTATGGAGGATTGACAGTATAATTTAAAACAGATATTCCCATTCAAGTCAACATTCTCTGATGTGTGGATCTCTAACCATATGTGTGGTACCATTTGAATGTCTACATTTCAATTGTATTCCCATTTTAGTACATTTATCAGGCAAAACATGACACCCGCGCTGTATTCAAGAGCATATTGTGTCTCAACCGATGGCGAGCACAACACAAAACCCTCAGATGATGTAAACTAGGGTGGAAGCTATAACATATGCAAATATGAAAATAATCTGAGTTTATGCATTTTTTGATGAATTACGTTTAAGGTAAAAATGACAATAGAAAATAAAAATGTATTACAAGAAATTATAAAATAGTTTAACAACACTGTTTGAAAGCTTTTTACTTTTCCAGTGATGAAGACATGGATGTCTCATGGTATGGTGTGGTATGCAACATTGATGTGGTGAGGTCAACTCTGAACACCTTTATCTCCTGAATGTTTTGGTATTCAGGTCCAAAAAGTCACTTTCTGAACACTTATAAAATGGGCAAATATGTATGGGAAGTTTTGTTCAAATCAAAAGGGGTCCTGTGAAAAAGTGATTGAATTGAAATGGATTTAACCTTGTGTTATTATAATGCCTAACTTGTAGTTAATGATATCAATTTTCATATATATATAATATATCACACACATACATATACACACACATACACACACTTTCTTCCTTCTCAAAACCCATTAGAGGAGAAGGTGAGAGGGCGGGACCTCTGGGACCTTTGACCTCTGGCTTTCTTATCCAATGGTTTTGAGAAGGAGGCGGGGAGTATGTGTTTTGAGATTCCCAGGGTCTCAAATGTCCCAGGGTTACAGCACAGCATAATGTATTTCTTATGGTATGAGTCCCTAGAATGTGTATGAGTGTATCATACCCTGCTAAGTATCTTTAAGAAGTTTCGATTGGACCAAGCAGTCAAGCCAGCTTAAAACAATTCTACTGTTATACAGAGATGATAGGATGGGAGATAAAGACAGCGAGAGACAGGTGGAGAGAGCGAGAGAAAGAGTGACAGAGGTTGAGATCTCACTAGTCAAACTGTATACTAAATTATTACTCATAAAATCCTGTGCTATACTAACATTATGCTACTTATACTATTCAGTTTAACTTTATTTTGCCATACAGCATTACTTGGAGATTATTACTGACTACAAGCATTTCACTACACTCGCATTAACATCTGATAACCATGTGTATGTGACCAATAAAATTTGATTCAATTTGTTGTTCACTCTGACAACATTACTTAATCTATGCACTCTTAGCACTTTTTTTCCTATCTAGATGGATGGTAAGTTGGTGGTTGAAGATATCCCTCTAGTGGTGTGGGGGGCTGTGCTTCGGCAGAGTGGGTGGGGTTATATCCTGCCTGTTTGGCCCTGTCCGGGGGTATCGTCGGACGGGGCCACAGTGTCTCCCGACCCCTCCTGTCTCAGCCCCCAGTATTTATGCTGCAGTAGTCTATGTGTCGGGGGGGGCTAGGGTCCGTCTGTTATATCTGGAGTATTTCTCCTCTCTTATCTGGTGTCCTGTGTGAATTTAAGTATGCTCTCTCTAATTATCTCTTTCTTTTTTCTCTCTCTCGGAGGACCTGAGCATTAGGACCATTCCTCAAGGCCTACCTGGCCTGATGACTCCTTGATGTCCCGGGTCCACCTGGCCGTGCTGCTTCTCCAGTTTCAACTGTTCTGCCTGTTTTATCAACATTTTAAAATCTTGTCCATGTTCTGTTATAATCTGCACCCGGCACAGCCAGAAGAGGACTGGCCACCCCTCACAGCCTGGTTCCTCTCTAGGTTTCTTCCCAGGTTTTGGCCTTTCTGGGAGTTTTTCTTAGCCACCGTGCTTTTACACCTGCATTGCTTGCTGTTTGGGGTTTTAGGCTGGGTTTCTGTAGAGCACTCTGTGACATCAGCTGATGTAAGAAGGGCTTTATAAATAAATTTGATTTGGAATCTAAAAGGGGTCTTCGGCTGTCCCCATAGGAGAACACTTTGAAGAACCCTTTTTGGTTCCAGTTCCCTTTCCACAGAGGTTTCTACATGGAAACCAAAATAGTTCTACCTGGAACCAAAAAGGGTTCTCCTATGGGGACAGAGGCAGAACCCTTTTGGAACCCTTTGTTCTAAGAGTGTGTCTTGTGGAAGGAGAGTGGTGTTGACACAAAGGCCTTGTCAAAACCCAGCAAAGGGCCTTAGCGAGCTGGGTTTGAGGCCATCACTGATTTGTACTATACGTGATTAGATATGTGAAATCATGGTTGTGGCCTGCTGTTTTCACCAGTAAGTGATACTCAGTAATGAACCTCAAAGGAAGGAAGGAAAGGAAGGAAGCATCTGTAAAGTATTGGAACAAGTCCCCACTCAGATTTGTTGGGAGGAAGTAGGGAGGGGAAAGCGAGATCACAGACACCCAGGGGCGGAAAGTGGGCTAACGAGTCGCACTGCCCTCCTTTTGGATAAATATTTTTGCACTAGGCAACACACCTTATTCTGCCGGCAAATGAAAGGACAGACAAAGATAGGGCGGAGGCTTAGCGTGGCACCTGGCATTCTGACTGGCTCATCTTTTGGCAACCAAAGAGATATAACAAACTAATTGTCTGTATCTCTATTCTGGCAAAACTATACCAGAGCACTCTACTTGAATGCCTCTGGTTTGATCCAAGCTACTCAATTACGACTCATGTTTATTTCAAATTGAATTATGGTTTATAAACAAAACCTGAAACAAAGACGTTGATTCAAAAGGCATTTGGTTGCACATCTACTCATGTGATCATGACAGCAAAGGAACATGGGCCTCTCACTGCGAGCTTTCTCTGTCTTCCAACTGACAGCACATGGCAAAGGACGTGGCTTTGGATGTGTAAACAAACTGCACTTCTCATTTCTAATTCAACAAAACCTACTTCAACAAACCCCACTGACTAACTACACTGCCCATCTGGCCTTTATGTCATATGAAGTCCTTGTCCAACCTCACCTAACGTAGCAGGCGTAAAAGAAATGCTTGAAACTAGATCCCCGTACATACTGGTCTTGGCGAGAAGACTGTAGGAGGTGGTTCTCTTCTGCACTGTTCAACCAATCCAGTAAATGTGGAGGAGGAGTTAAGATGGTGTGTCGCCTTGTTAACATCCAAAAGCGAAAGTTGCATCACAGGCTCTCCTTCCATTTTTCCTGAAAACTGGAACATCCGGTTGTTTGGTACTAGGCAAAGGCTAACAGCATACACGCTAATAGCCATGCTAAACGTACCACGGTGTGTCTTGGCTCTTAATTCAATGTCAGAAAGTACACACCAGACATCAACTCAGAGACATGTTTGTCAAGTCAAGTGAACAATCTGTTGGATCAGTTAGTCCGCATTCACTACACAAGGGTAATGATGAACAGAATTGCAGCACATTTGTGTACCAATGGGATTTCTCCCCTGGTGTGCTAACTGCTAGCTAGGCCAGATAAGAATATTGGTAACCAGGCAACTGAAGGCCTCAGGAATGGGAAACATTTACCACCTAGCTGATGTCAGACCAGTGTGCGATAACTGTTGGCCTTTGACATCTCATTCACATTCTGTAGTCGGTGACCTCACGGCTACAGATTGAGGATGACTGACCTTTTTCAGCATGGTTACTTACTTCAGCTGAACACACTGATTCTCTATAGCTCTTCCAGCCATACCGTTCTACACTCCAGCTATGACTAGGGATGGGAATTGCCAGGGACCTCACGATACGATATTATCACGATGCTTTGCTGCCAATACAATATGTATTGCAATTCTCACATTTCTATATGTATTATGATTCGACTTTATTGCAATTTAATGTTCCAAACATTTCTCACCATATGTCTGCTGCAGAGAGAGCCATGAGAAAACAAGTTTTGATCAGTCATGGAAATAAAAGTGCTGAAAATAAATTGGCTCCCTATTTAAAAAGAAGATGGAGAACAAGCTATATAAACAGTGCTTCAGAAGGTTTTCAGACCCCTTGACTTTTTCCACATTTTGTTACATTACAGCCTTATTGTAAAAAATATATTTTTTATCCCACATCAATCTACACACAATAACCTATAATGACAACGTGTAAACAGATTTTTAGAAATGTTTGCAAATTAACGAAAAAATAAACAGAAATACCTTATTTACATAAGAATTCAGACCCTTTGCTATGAGACTCAAAATTGAGCTCAGGTGCATCCTGTTTCCATTGATCATCCTTGACATGTTTCTACAACTTGATTGGAGTCCACCTGTGGTAAATTCAATTGATTGGACATGATTTGAAAAGGCACACACCTGTCTATATAAGGTCCCACAGTTGACAGTGCATGTCAGAGCAAAAACCAAGCAATGGGGTCGAAGGAATTGTCCGTAGAGCTCAGAGAGACAGGATTGTGTCGAGGCACAGATCTGCGGAAGGGTACCAAAAACATTCTGCAGCATTGAAGGTCCGCAAGAACAGAGTGGCCTACATCATTCTTATAACTGGACGCCCAGCCAAACTGAGCAATCGGGGGAGAAGGGTCTTGGTCAGGGAGGTGACGAAGAACCCGATGGTCACTCTGACAGAGCTCCAGAGTTCCTCTGTGGAGATGGGAGAACCTTCCAGAAGGATAACCATCTCTGCAGCAGTCCATCAATCAGGCCTTTATGGTAGAGTGGCCATACAGAAGCCACTCCTTAGTAAAAGGCAGCCCAAGTTGGCGTTTGCCAAAAGGCACCTAAAGGACTTTCAGAAACAAAATTCTCTAGTCTGATGAAACCAAGATCGAACTCTTTGGTCTGAATGCCAAGCGTCATGTCTGGAGGAAACCTGGCACCATCCCTACGGTGAAGCATGGTGATGGCAGCATCATGCTGTGGGGATGTTTATCAGCGCCAGGGACTGGGAGACTAGTCAGGATCGAGGCAAAGATAAACGGAGCAAAGTACAGAGAGATCCTTGATGAATACCTGCTCCAGAGCACTCAGGACCTCAGACTGGGGCAAAGGTTCGCCTTCCAACAGGACAATGACCCTAAGGACACAGCCAAGACAATGTAGGAGTGGCTTCTGAATGTCCTTGAGTGGCCCGGCCAGAGGCCTTTAACACAAACATCTCTGGAGAGACCTAAAAATAGCTGTGCAGCGACGCTCCCCATCCAACCTGACAGAGCTTGAGGGAATCTGCAGAGAAGAATGGGAGAAACTCCCCAAATACAGATGTGCCAAGCTTGTAGCGTATGTGTATAAATTTGTTTTTGTTGTTTTTCTTTTGTCATTATGGGGTATTGTGTGTAGATTGATGAGGGAAAAAAACGATTTAATCAATTGTTAGAATAAGGCTGTAATGGGCATGGGGTCTGAATACTTTCTGAATGCACTGTATACACTGGAATTTTGGTGCAGGTACAGCCAACTAGCGCAAAAATAATATTGCGATATTGTCAAAACTATATACGATATATCGTCAAAAATAATATCCAGATATATAACTGTTCAATGTTTTCCCCCATCACTACCTATGACCCCCTATTCTCAAATCTGGCCTCAAGGTCCACAGCATTCTTCCTCTCCAATAATTGACTGATTTACATCTGGGACACCAGTTGAGTGACATTAAATTAGTGACATTAAGCCCATACTAGTGTACACAAAAGTATGCTGAATGGATTTGTATCTGCTTGGGTGGCACACCATTAAAACCACCAGTCACAACAACAGGTGTTTTCCCTTCAAGGCTCTCTCTCAGGGAAAATCCCTGAGTAGGTGTCTACCCATGCAGACATACACATGATACGTAGACTGGTTAGGCTATTTCACCTAGCTCCCAAAACCACCCAGATACCCTTTAATACAGGCAGATAGATAAACAACAGTCAGCCCTACTGCATACAGTCCATTAAAAAACACACAAAGCACTGGCAGGGTAGAGAATAGAGGGCAGGTACCAGGCAGCATAACAACATTTCTCAATGTCAACAGTGACCGTACAGCAGAAACCAGTCAATCACACGAATGCATCTCTCAGGGGCCAACCTAAACAGTGTCATAAACTGTAACCAGTCCCTTTTACTGCTGACTGTGATACAAGACTGGGTGTAATTTATTGGAGTAGGCCTACTTCATAAGTCTAACCGAATATTCGGTTTTGCTATTATTATTATTGAATAAT
Organism: Brachymystax lenok tsinlingensis; assembly: GCA_030435695.1. Classification (NCBI taxonomy): domain Eukaryota; kingdom Metazoa; phylum Chordata; class Actinopteri; order Salmoniformes; family Salmonidae; genus Brachymystax; species Brachymystax lenok. The sequence continues at coordinate 44,877,935 of CM059797.1, read as the reverse complement.
AGCAAAACACTATTATTGCCAATCTGTTAGTAGTTAATGTATAGACTAGCTAGGCCAAACATTGCTTCCATAACAAAATTGTGGCAAAACTACTGTACTACTGCTTATCAGAAAGTATCAAAACACAAATATTGATTAGCTAAGAGCTAACCAAACACTATTCCAGCAAAAACAAAGAGTAACAAAAACACTATCATTCCTTATCAGACAGTTCCAAAACACTATTACTGATTAGAAGTCCAACCAAGCACTACTACTTCTCACGAGACAGTATAACCCAAAACTGTATCACTGAGGTAAAAATGTAGTTGATTTTGGCTCGGAGTCTGACCTAGCGCTCTTCCAGCTCTACCTACCTGCGTTCAACGTTGTTTCCACATTCCTCATGCATTCCACAGTGAACAGGTCTGTGGGGGGTAACCAAACCCAAAACTCTAAATGCTAGCCATGACAGCCCGTTGTTTACAGTCAATAAACGGTTCTTATACACGTTCAAAACATGACAGATACATAATATGTTCCCTCTATGTATACAACTTTTCAACCGTCTCAAATTGGCTGTTATTTTGTCCGTGGTCATTATGAGATAATTATAAGACATTATAAATATTCATGACAAGTCTTACAAAGGGACGGCAGGTAGCCTAGTGGTTAGAGCGTTGGACCAGTAACCGAAAGGTTGCTAAATCGAATCCCTGACAAGGTAAAAAAAAATGTTGCTCTGCCCCTGAACAAGGCAATTAACCCACTGTTCCTAGGCCGTCATTAAAAATAAGAATATGTTCTAAACTGACTTGCCTAGTTAAATAAAAAGGTTAAATAAAAAAAATTACAAATAAATGACAATGCATTATAACAGCATTATAATGCAGAGTGCTCATGTGTTACCATGATTTCTTCTCCATTTCTCATACAGTTGTACTTGGGTGTGATTGACATGATAACAGGGAAGGGGGACGGGGCGGAAGTTGTCAGGCTTCTTTTTTATGAGGAAGGAAATACTAAGATGGTATTATTGTCAATGGGGCATATTCATTGAAAATGTTATTTGCACAAAGGGGTACGCATAGGATAAACATGCATTACTGTAACGTTTAGTAACATTATTGTGTACACGGGCGCACACACACAGGGCGCTAGTGGCACCCGTAACCAAAACGGGACAATGGGCCAAAATAGAAGTTGCTGTTTTAAGGGCCATTTGCCCTGAAACCAGTTGAAATGATCTACTCATGCGCACACACACGTTAGAGTCCTATAGCCACACCCGAGAAGGGTGTGTATCAATTGGTGGTACAAAAACATTACTCACGGCACCACTTAAATGCTGCATACAGGGGCAGCCAGCGTGGCACAGGAACCAATGCTGCCATGGTTAATAATATATTCACATGTCAGTCTGTGTAACCAGAAGGGAGTAGGGTTGTTCCTCCTAGGGGTTTAATAGGAGCGCTTCTTCAACAATAGGGTTAAAGAGATTGTCTTTACTTTACTGAGCTTGGCTATGAGAAGTGTTGACTTATACTGGGCCCCACCCCACAGACCACAAACAGACATGTGAAAAGGGCTGGGTATAGCAACACGGCTAGCTGCTATAGTGATGACAAAGCATTCGGCTAATCCGGGCACAAAGTATGTCATTACTTTGGAATTGACTCCAACCCTGATAGCTACAGCAAGCTAGATGCTACAGTGAAACCAAATGAGTAAGCTAACCAGTGTAGGCTACAAAGTAGGTCATACTGACCTAAATAGGGACTATGCCGCCTAGTAGTGTCATGTACTGGTTCAGCTGGTGTTATAGCTATGCTAGTGGACATTTCCATCCAAAAGGACGCATGAGCACCAACATGTGAAGTTCAAAGGAGCCTGTCAAATTGGGTGTCAATGAAAGCTAAGAGTCTATATTTTTGAGAAATTAAGACATTTATACATTTTATACACATTTTCCACACTACAAATTAGGAATAAGCAAAGGCTTTGATTTCTGGTCAAACAGATGGAAAATGGGTCTTAGACAACATCTACTAGAAAAAGTCAAAAGGTATTAGAAATCAAAACACAATTATGTTGAAGTAAAGACGCCTACCCAAATAATATCAACACTTTATTTAGCTTTGGATAAATTATTTGCCTTCTGTAAGTTAAAGAAACATTACATTGTAATTCCGTTACCAAAAACCCACATATCTAAGATATTTTCACATTTCTCTCCCTCATGAAGAGATAGGATAATGACAGTTCACAGAAGTAACAAGTAAAAGGTTGACCAACCAATTTATTATAGTATTTTTTACTGATATCAAGTTTGTTTATTAATTATTTAGTGATTAAAACGTGTAATCCTGTTACCAAATCGGTAACGGAATTACCCAAAAATCTGTAATGGAATTACTGCAACTGAATTGGCTACAATGGGAAATCACAGTAGTCTCAAACCACATTTGGGTCACCTGCTACTGTCCTCCCTTCCATTGGCATACTGTTATATTAGACTTTTAACCGTTTTTATAGGCATCTGGTGGTCAAAGCAAGACAATACAGTCTGGACAACCCCTCCCTCTCCTTCTCTCTGCCGCTCTCTCTCCCCGGTAATGCCACTTACCATGACACCTACCATCTTTCCATTTACTGTAACAAGCATACTCACCCACTGAGCACAGACCAACACCGGCTGTCCATGTACGTTGAAAAGTACTTGAAATTTGGTCAATCTATGTTTCACAAGTTTGGACAGCACAGTATAGTACAGTACAGAACAGTAAAGAAAATACAATTACAGTAGAGTAGTTCAGTACAGTAAAGCACACTAGAGTGAAGTACAGTATAATGTACTTTATTGTACTGAACATATCCACTGCACTTTACTATACTCTGCTGTCCTGTACTGTACTCTACTGGGCTCTTCTGTAGTGGTTCACAACCTTTTTTGCACTGAGTACCCCTGAAGTACCCTCTCATTGGCACTTTACCAGTAGGCCTATGATCTCATGAGTCTTTTTAAGTACCCCCTGTGGATAGGCCAAGTACCTCCAGGGGTCCTAGTACCCCTGGTTGGGAGCCACTGCTCTACTGTGCTGTACAATCTTGTGAAAAATAGACGTCTATGATTGTTTCAGATTTGGTCTGGCCCAGACCAAACTAATGTGGTCTTGTTTGGGGCTTATCCCTCTGCCCTACCTAAATTGTGTCATTGAACGGTTCAGCATTCTTTTAACCCTCCATAACTGGCTACGAGACTATTGTGGGTGTAACATTTGACAATTGTGATACCTTCTGGAAACAAAGCTTGTATTATGAGGATGGGATCCACCCACCTTTTTTGGGTTCCTGGATCCTTTCACAGCATCATAAGGCTGCGTGGAGACAATGACTTATCAATTTAATTTCTACCATTGTGTCGCTGAGTTGTCATAATGCTTCAGCAAATTTACATTATCCCAAGACACAATGTAAGTAACCTAATTTATGTCCCTCTTACTGCCATGAATGCCTCTGCTGATCCTATAGCTATTGTATGCAGTAGGGAAGCAACGGTGCAGTGGGCCCACGGTTCAGTATGGATCACGTTTGTGCGCCACGGTAACGGTACGGTTTTTGTAAGAAAAAAAATGAACACGTCACCCTTTAAACAATGAATATAGACAAATAAAATGTTCCATTCCGAAAAATGGCAGCATGACTGACTAGGCCTGGTTTGTCTCTACTGTATGAAATCAAGGGGAGAAAAACATTACAATAAAAAAATGCTTCTTAGATTTGACAACCTGTAGGTGCTTTGCCTTCTCTATTTTAAATAAACAGGGTACAGACTTGTATAGGCAATATTAAATGTAACCACCGAATAGGTCTCCAAATCTTCGGCTATGAATACTCCGACTGCTTTCGTTATTTCTTTATGTTTGTCTGAATTTGTTGCAAATTATTGTTGGAAGGCACCAGCGAGAGATTGTGTTTTCACTAACGAGTGGGCTCTCCTTGATCCAGCTCCACCTGCAAGACATACGGCTTTGTGATGGCGACGTAAATGACACGTTAGAAGTGTTTCCACTCGAGTAGCCAACAGTGGCAAAGCAACGCTTGCAGACTGTACTTTGTTTGTTTACGGTCTTCTTACCCTCGTCATCGTATTGAACGCTGAATCCAACACGTCGCCACACAGCGGATTTGAAAGACGGCTGTGCTTCTCTCGGTCTCGCTAGCGCTCGCCATAGTCACGTTGGAGCTGATAGAATATTCGTTTTTAGTTTCCCCTCTCTTCATGGGGACCCTTTAGTGTGGTTTCCTACTGAGATGTCATTGCAAATCATTCATAGGTTGTTTAAGGGGGAAGGGGCTGCGGTCACTGCGGTCGCCACATTTTGAGACATTGCTGTGGACTAAAGTTTGTCAGCCCTCAGGAGCTTCAAACTGTAACTAGTGCCTGCAACCTGGTTCAGGTTATCAGTCAACCTACCAGGGTAGTTACAAACAGTACAGGAATGAAATTATCAACATGTATTAATCATATCTTTACTAATGCTGCATACATTTGTTTGAAAGCAGTATCCAGATCCATCAGATATAGTGATCACAATATAGTAGCCATATCTAGGAAAACCGAAGTTCCAAAGGCTGGGCCTAATATAGTGTATAAGAGGTCATACAATAAGTGTTGTAGTGATTCCTATGTTGTTGATGTGAAGAATATTTGTTGGTCCATGGTGTGTAATGACGAGCAACCAGAAGCTGTACTTGACACTTATGAAATTGCTTATCCCATTTACTAATAAGCATGCACCCATTAAGAAAATGACTGTAAAACTGTTAAATCCCTGTGGATTGATGAGGAATTAAACATTTGTATGGTTGAGATGGATGAGGCAAAAGAGATGGAAAATAGGTCTGGCTGTAATCAATTGGAAAACGTACTGCAAATTGACAAATCATGTGACTAAACTGAATAAAAAGAAGAAGAAACAAAGATAAATGACAAGAATGATAGTAAAAAGCTTTGGAGCACCTTCAATGAAATTTGGGGAATTAAGGCAAACTCCGCTCCTCATTCATTGAATCGGATGGCTCATCCATCACAAATCCCACAGATATTACCTACTACTTTAATGATTTTTCATTAGCAAATTTAGGCATGACATGCCAGCAACAAATGCTGAACCTACACATCCAAGTATATCTGACCAAATTATGAAAGACAAATGTCATTTTGAATTTAGTAAAGTAAGTGTGGAAAAGGTGAAAAAAATGTTGTCTATCAAAAATGACAAGCCACCGTGATCTGACAACTTGGATTAAAAATTACTGAGGATAATAGCGGATGATATTGCCACTCCTATTTGCCATATCTTCAATTTAAGCCTACTAGAAAGTGTGTGCCCTCAGGCCTGGAGGGAAGCAAGTTATTCCCCTACCTAAGAATAGTAAAGCCCCCTTAACTGGTTCAAATAGCCGACCAATCCCCGTTACCAGCCCTTTGTAAACATTTTCAAAAAAATGGTGTTTGACGAGATACAATGCTATTTTACAGTAAACAAATTGACAACAGACTTTCAGCACGCTTCTAGGGAAGGACATTCAACAAGCACAGCACTTACATAGATGACTGATGATTGTCGTGCAAATTCAGTCCTGAGAGAGACTTGGTCTTGGTCATTTCTTCAAACAATCATCTTTATTTAATATTGATTAATTATTGCAATAATGAGACCGTCAGCCCACCAGTCGTGACTGACTGTTAGGCTGAGAGTCTAGTCTTTACAGATTATGCACAGTTTTTATATAGCTGATACCAAGATTGCTTAGTCAGTCACTTCTAACCTTCCCATAAGCCACCTTGGTTATCTACACAGGATGGTATTTTACTTAGTTTCCCAGATGCCAAGAAGATGAGACAATGAGGCATTGTTCTTAACTCTTCCAGGCTCTCTCTCGAGTCACACACACACACACACCACATAGAATGCTAGCTTTTAGGTTTTTATCACCAACACAAATCAATTGTCAGCTTCAAGCTATCTTTAGTAGAACCCATGTCCTCAACACCCAGACTAGCTGCAGGGTACTAGAGTGGAGACCATAAAACACACCATTAGCAGGACAGAAATATCTTACTGTTCGTTAAGTAAATAATTGTTACATATCCAACAAATAAGGCGAATACATACTTTTTCCATCACATTCCCCTCTCAGGAAGCTAAGCTCCTTCTATAAAAATTTAAGGATACAAGCATCATGTAATTGTTAAACATACATTTAAACAAAGTACATATTTCTGGTGCCTGACGTTTCATCCATAGTAAACAACCGGTCTTTGCGTTGCTGAGTTTTAGACCTTTCTTATCTAAACACAGTCAATCTGGAACAGAAAATGAAACATAAAAAATAAGAATCACACACAAGCTTCATTACAGCAAATATGACAATCACACTGGCTCTATGCACAAAGATAGGGGTCAGCATGACAAAAATGTCCACCCCATTTAGAACCCTTCCTACATCAGTGACAGACACCCCTCTCTGGGCACCTTGTACATACAGTAGGAACACGAGTCCACATCTGGGTCCTTATGCTCAGAATTAATCAGGGATGTAGTCAGGAATAGGGAATAGGTCAGGGAAATCATTCAGTTTCCAAATCGTAATTAAAACCCAATTAATTATCCAACCAAAATTTAGAATGACATTGCTCAGTGATTCACATTGGTTTTATCACCAAAAATCAAAAACCCTCAATTTAAGACTGGCAGAATGTACATTTATATTACCATACAATATATTAATCTCATAATTGTAGTATTAAGTTCCTCATCAGGGCAATTGGCAGAGAGAAATTGATAATAAAAAGATTGTGGGAGCTGTTTTGTTAGACTTCACTGTGGCTTTTGACATTATCGATCATAATCTGTTGCTGGAAAAACAGGTGTTATGGCTTTATACACCCTGGTATATTGTAGATAAAGAGTTAACTGTCTAACAGAACACAGAGGGTGTTCTTTAATGGAATCCTCTCCAACAAAATCCAGATCGAATCAGGAAATCCCCAGGGCAGCAGTCTAGGCCCCTTACTTTTTTCAATCTTTACTAACGACATGCCACTGGCTTTGAGTAAAGCCAGTGTGTATGTATGCGGATGACTCAATACTATACACGTCAGCTACCACATCGACTGAAATGACAGCAACACTTAAAGAGCTGCAGTTAGTTTCAGAATGGATTGCAAGGAATAAATATTTCAAAAACTAAAAGCCTTGTATTTGGGACAAATAATTCACTATACCGTAAACCTGAACTAAATCTTGTAAAGGATAATGTGTAAATTGAGCAAGTTGAGACTAAACTGCGTGGAGTAACCCTGGATTATAAACTGTCATGGTCAAAATATATTGATACAAAAGTAGCTAGGATGGAGAGAAGTCTGTCTATAATAAAGCACTGCTCTGCAGTCTCTTTAAAAACGTTTTTAACCTTTTTTCCTCCCCAATTTCGTGATATCCAATTTGTACTTACAGTATTGTCCCATCGCTGCAACTCCCGTACGGACTCGGGAGAGGTGAAGGTCGAGAGTTGAGGTTGATTTTTCAACACCGATACTGATTATTGGAGGAGCAAAAAAAGCCGATAGCGATTAAATCGGACGATTTTTATATAATATATTTGTAATAATGACAATTACAACAAAACTGAATGAACTTATTTTAACTTAATATAATACATAAATAAAATCTATTTAGTCTCAGATAAATGAAACATGTTCAATTTGGTTTAAATAATGCAAAAAGTGTTGGAGAAGAAAGTAAAAGTGCAATATGCGCAATGTAAAAAAGCTAACGTTTAAGTTCCTTGCTCAGAACATATGAAAGCTGGTGGTTCAATATTCCCAGTAAAGAAATATTAGGTTGCAGTTATTATTGGAATTATGATGTGTCGACTATTTCTCTCTATACCATTTGTATTTACCTTTGACTATTGGATGTTTTAATAGGCACTTTAGTATTGTCAGCCTAATCTCAGAAGTTGATAGGCTTGAAGTCATAAGCAGCGCTGTGATCAAGCATTGCTAAGAGCTGCTGGCAAACACAGTAAAGTTTGAATGAATGCTTACGAGCCTGCTGCTGCCTACCAACGCCCAGTCAGACTGCTCTATCAAATCATAGACTTAATTATAATAAACACAGAATAAGCCTTTTGTCATTAATATGGTCAAATCCGGAAACTATCATTTCAAAAACAAAACGTTTATTCTTTCAGTAAAATATGGAACCGTTCCGTATTTTATCGAACGGGTGGCAACCAAGTCTAAATATTGCTGTTACATTGCACAACTTTCAATGTTATGTCATAATTATGTAAAATTCTGGCAAATTAGTTCGCAACGAGCCAGGTGGCCCAAACTGTTGCATATACCCTGACTCTGCATGCAATGAACGCAAGAGAAGTGACACAATTTCCCTAGTTAATATTGCCTGCTAACATGAATTTCTTTTAACTAAATATGCAGGTTTAAAAAAATATACTACTGTGTATCGATTTTAAGAAAGGCAAACGATGTTTATGGTTATGTACATTGGTGCAACGATTGTGCTTTTTTCGCGAATGCTCTTTTGTTAAATCATCACCCGTTTGGCGAAGTTGAAGTAGGCTGTGATTCGATGATAAATTAACAGGCACCGCATTGATTATATGCAATGCAGGACAAGCTAGTTAAACTAGTAATATCATCAACCATGTGTAGTTAATTAGTGATTATGTTAAGATTGATTGATTTTTATGAGATAAGTTGAATGCCTGCTAGCAACTTACCTTGGCTCCTTGCTGCACTCGTGTAACAGGTGGTCAGCCTGCCACGCAGTCTCCTCGTGGATTGCAAAGTAATCGACCATAATCGGCGTCCAAAAATGCCGATTACCAATTGTTACAAAAACTTGAAATAGGCCCTAATTAATCTTCCATGCCGATTAAATCGGTCGACCTCTAGTCGAGAGCAATGCGTCCTTCGAAACACGACCCTGTCAAGCTGCACTGCTTCTTGACATGCTGCTCGCAAAACCCGGATGCCAGCCGCACCAATGTGTCAGAGGAAACACTGTATGGTTTGGTAAACTTGGAAATCAATGGTTATGCACTCATATATTTCATGAAAGAGCTCACATGACTTCCTGGACTCATGCTTTGCAAAGATGTCATGCAGTAATATATAGTCTCAAACACACCATACCAGTGGAGGCTCCTCAGAGGAGGAAGGGGAGGACCATACTCCTCAGTGAATTTCATAAAAAGGTACAACTATACTAAATATGTTCACGTCACCAAATAATTGATTAAAACACACTAATTGCAATGAAAGTCTACAGTAGCCTCAACAGCAGTCTAGGGTAGCACTATGGTGTAGCCGGAGGACAGCTAGTTTCCATCCTCCTCTGGGTACATTGACTTCAATACAAAACCTGGGAGGCTCATAGTTCTCACCCCCTTCCATAGACTTACACAGTAATTATGACAACTTCAGGAAGTCCTGCTCCAACCTAGCAGAGCTCTTGGAGCATGAACTGACATGTCCACTGAATCAAAGGATCATAGAATGAATCGTACTGAAGGGCTACAGCTAGCTAGTGGTGAATGTGGTGAATAGTTGACTCAAAAAGACAGACAATAGTTGAATAGTTAAATTAATTTCTTCAAAAATGAAGGAGAAGCAAGAGAGTGAGAGAGAGGTAGCTATATATATATATATATATATATATATATATATATATATATATATATATATATATATATATATATATATATATATATATATATATATATATATATATATATATATATATATATATATGTTTAAATTTCACTTAACTAGCTAATGCAGCTAGCTATTTTAGCCTACTTAAACACCCGGCTCAAACAGAGAGGGATGATATGTTACCTAGCTTCCTATGGCTATTCGACACTGGAACTCTTCCAAGTCAAGGTAAGCTTTCGGTTTTATAAATGTATTGCCACCGGGGCCCGGCAGTGTAACTGCTAGCTAACTGTACACTGTACTGTATGATTGTAGCCGATTTACTAACATGTTAGTTCTAGCAGCTATGTTGACTTGATGTTACTTAATTTGGTGACAACGATGTAGGCTGTGTGTAGCAGTTAGCGGTTATGATATGAGAGGTGTCTTGGAAAGGTTGTTTTGCTTGGTCACAGACAGCTGATGTGTTGTACACTGAAGTCCACAAGTGAAGGGACAAGGTGAGAGGAGGATAGCGCATAGATGCGAAAAAGGACTTATCCAACGATCAACGCTGTTTGTATGTAGCTGCTATGAAAGTGAATTGCGTTTCCGTGTGACCAGGGGTTTGTTCATTCCACCAATTATGTTGGAAAAAATTCTTAAATGGAAGCAAATGGAACGAAACGGGTATAAACATACATGAATTTGTCCAATAGAAACTCTTGTTTATTGAATGTGTCAATGTTTGTCACCTTGATTGCTCAAATTTCTCTTGACCTGTGCAACTACAATGTAAACTTTCATTCATAGGCTAGGTTGTAGCAACCTCATGATGGGTACAGGGAAAATGAGTGTCGTGTAGTAGCCTACACCAATTAATGTTACATTGAGCTGTGTGAATGGAATATGAACGACCGTCATCCAATATGCTGTAATAAAAAAATAAAATTTTTTAAATACTTCCTGTTGTTTCATAAGCATAATTAATATGCTTTTTCACAGCAGATTGTCACATCTGTCAAATGTCTCAACAGCAATAAGTTAATTGACTCACAGTAAGAGTCAGAATGTGTGTGTCAACAAAAATGTGACCAACTGGGGACATTTTGTTGGCCCCCACAAGGTCAAATGCTATTTCTAGGGGGTTAAGGTTAGAATTAGTGTTAGGGTTAAGTTTAGGGTCGGGGTTAGGTTTAGGGTTAAGGTTAGAGTTTTGGGTTAAGGTTAGGGTAAGAGTACGGGTTAGGATTAGGGGCTAGGGAAAATAGGATTTTAAATGGGACTGAATTGTGTGTCTCCACAGTTAGCTGTACAAGACTGTGTGTGTGTGTGTTCGTGTATAAAAGTAGTCTCTCTCTTATCCTAAAATGATGTGGAGAATGTTTTGAGTCTAAATGTCTTATTGTGAACCTAATATAAATCTCAACACATCACTATATCTGCACCGCCAGCAGCACTCTGATGACATCAGAGTTCCCTTCCTAGACCCTTGCCAAGTAACATCTTACAGTACAGAACAAGTCTGCCTGAGCTCAATTGAATGACAAAGCAATTTGCCTCCAAGCGATGCATATAAGTATCTGTATTTTCCCCCTCGGCCACATACAGCTGTTTTGAGCTCTTCGCCAAGTTTCCTAGTTAACATGTTAAGAACATGTAAACGACATGTAAACATCAGAAGCCCCATGGCTTCGTCTGACTGACTTAAGTAACATTTTTGGTGGATATGTCTGCTCATAACAGATAAAACATGACGTCACCACAATAGCGTCTGTCAACTGCCACTTCAGCGATATGACAAAACCATCAAACTAAATCTATGGGGCTGGCAGCAAAAGAGGAAACCACAAATCACACACACATAGAAAAGCTTTGTTTAGGTACATACCATAGATTCGAGTGTGAGTGTATCCTCTATTTATCTGTATAGTCCCCGACTCTGTCCTGAGGCTAAGTTACCTTATATTCCTTATGGATGAAGCATATACGTCCCACAAACACACATGCATACACTTTCACACACTCACATAAACAAACTAGAGATAAAACCTCTGCTCCTCCCACTGGGACAAGCCTGACAGGACAGTACTGCTCAAGCCTCTCCCCTTTTCCAAAAGGGAAGTGGAGAAGCCTGGATCTGATTGGTTGAAAGGGGACACTGTGCCCTCCTCCTTCACAAGACTAGCCAGGAAAAACAAACAAGACCAGTCAGTTCCATTGAGGGAGTTTGATTAAAATAAACCGCGGTTCACCGGTCTATGGCCCGTGGCGTGACGGGAAAAAACATTTAGGGAGGAGCAGCCTAAAATCTAAAACCGCTCTGCCATGTTGTCAATAAGGCAGCATGGTGCATCGTTCAGAAACATACATCACTTTTCCATATAATATATGTTGGAATTTTCAAACTCGTTCTCATTGGGAAGGCAGATAAAGTATTTTTATCAAAAGCAATCACTTTTGAATTTGAAAACAGAATCCTACACATTACTCCACATGCTTAACCTACGTCACTTTTGTTTTAGGCTGACGTCTCCGTCGGCCAGAGCGGGGCACCTGGATGCAATCCCTTTTCCTCCCACCGGGGAAACCCGGGCAAGATAATCAAATCCCCTACATGTGTGAAGGAAAGTTTGGGTTGGGTCTTGTGACTGTGTGTTTGTGCATATGTGGCAGTAGTATAATACAGATAGAACAGCCTACATGTAGAAATTAGTAATGATGACAAAGCAGTGAATGTACTGTATGTGTTGTAATGTGAGCTGACCAAGTCCTAAGCATAGTGAAGTCATGGTCATCGGCATATATTTAATAGTGATAGAGATGGGTGGAGCCGAAGCAGGCTGGGCAGAGGTGGCTTTGCTGCACGGACTGTCTGTCTGGCAGCAGTAGGGTGTGTCTGATACACTCACTGCTTAGGAATCTGAACAGCAGAGCCCCTCAAAAACAGAGAGGCAGAGAGAGGGGGAGAGAGAGAGAGGAGAGAACATAGAGGGAGAGAGCGGGAGAGAGAGGTACAGTTGAAGTTGGTTAGGACATCTACTTTGTGCATGACACAAGTCATTTTTCCAACAATTGTTTACAGACAGAATATTTCACTTAATCACAATTCCAGTGGGTCAGAAGTTTACATACACTAAGGCGACTGTGCCTTTAAACAGCTTGGAAAATTCCAGAAAATTGTGTCATGGCTTTAGAAGCTTCTAATAGGCTAATTGACATCATTTGAGTCAATTGGAGGTATACCTGTGGGTGTATTTCATGGCCTACCTTCAAACTCAGTGCCTATGCTTGACATCATGGGAAAATCAAAAGAAATCGGACAAGTTATTGACCTCCATAAGTCTGGTTCATCCTTGGGAGCAATTTCCAAAATGCCTGAAGGTACCACGTTCATCTGTACAAACAATAGTACGCAAGTATAAACACCATGGGACCACGCAGCCGTCATACCGCTCAGGAAGGAGACACGTTCTGTCTCCTAGAGATGAACGCACTTTGGTGCGAAAGGTGCAAATCAATCCCAGAACAGCAAAGGACCTTGTGAAGATGCTGGAGGAAACAGGTACAAAAGTATCTATATCCACAGTAAAACGAGTCCTATATCGACATAACTTGAAAGGCCGCTCAGAAAGGAGAAACCACTGCTCCAAAACTGCCATAAAAAAAGCCAGACTACGGTTTGCAACTGCACATGGGGACAAAGTTCGTACTTTTTGGAGAAATGTCCTCTGGTCTGATGAAACAAAAATAGAACTGTTTTGCCATAATGACCATCGTTATGTTTGGAGGAAAAAGGGGGAGGCTTGCAAGCCGAAGAACACCATCCCAACCGTGAAGCACGGGGGTGGCAGCATGTTGTGGGGGTGCTTTGCTACAGGAGGGACTGGTGCACTTCGCAAAATAGATGGCATCATGAGGAGGGAAAATGATGTGGATATATTGAAGCAGCATCTCAAGACATCAGTCAGGAAGTTAAAGCTTGGTCGCAAATGGGTCTTCCAAATGGACAATGACCCCAAGCATACTTCCAAAGTTGTGGCAAAATGGCTTAAGGACAACAAAGTCAAGGTATTGCAGTGGCCATCACAAAGCCCTGACCTCAATCCTATAGAAAATTTGTGGGCAGAACTGAAAAAGCGTGTGCAAGCAAGGAGGCCTACAAACCTGACTCAGTTACACCATCTCTGTCAGGAGGAATGGGCCAAAATTCATCCAACTTATTGTGGGAAGCTTGTGGGAGGCTACTTGAAACATTTGACCCAAGTTAAACAATTTAAAGGCAATGCTACCAAATAATAATTGAGTGTATGTAAACTTCTGACCCACTGGGAATGTGATGAAAGAAATAGTTCACTCTACTATTATTCTGACATTTCACATTCTTAAAATAAAGTGGTGCTCCTAACTGACCTAAGACAGGGAATTTTTACTAGGATTAAATGTCAGGAATTGTGAAAAGTTTAAATGTATTTGGCTAAGGTGTATGTAAACTTCTGACTTCAAATGTATATAAAGACAGACAAATGGTATAAAGATTGAGAATAAGGGAGAAAGAGAGGGAGTGAAAGCGAGAGAGGGAGAGTGTCACATGGAGCCTCTAGCTCAAACTGCACCCTTTTACAGAGAGGAGCAAGGGGGAGTGAGCAATGATTATATGCTAAGAATGAAAAGAGGGAGGATGAGGAAAGAGCAAGGATGGGAGGGAGGATGAGAAAGAGAGGAAATTAGAAATAAGAGGAAAAATATGTGGACCCAAACACAAGCATGGACGTGCTTCTTCCCTTACCCAAAACAGTCTTCAAAGACCTTGTTGTAGCTACTATGAAAACACACAGGAAAATGTTGCGACGGGACATTAGCCAAGCCTTATGTAAGAGTGTGGAAAAACACGGCTACGTGCTTGTGTTTAAACTACGATGTCAAATGAGCTTGGATTCAATTGATTTACCAACGGTTCAATACTTCCATGCCACAAAACTCAATAAATATTAGAAGTCAGCTTCTAAGATGCAGAACCATTAAGTAAACTGAAAAGGGCCTGTCTAGCAGGCTGGCTCCCACTAGTGTCCAGAGACAGTGTGGCACTTATTGTAAACTACAGATATGAGTGTTTGAAAGAGGGGAAATCCCAAACTCTGTACTGTCGTAGTGTGACACTCCAATGTTCCTTTCCATTCAATGTACTTGTTACTTTGTAGATGTAAAGAATCAATGTGTTCTGTCTGACAGTTTGTTTAACTGACAATGATCAAATCTACAGTACAATACATGGAATGTCCTCAGTCAACGTTTGTTGACAACGACACATGGAAGATAGCGAGGGACATATAGAATTGGACAGATTAGGCATAATTTGTCTTGGGTGGTCATGTTGCCCTGGGAGGTTTTAAGATGTTGCAACTACAGACTAGGGAACGTTTTAGTTGTTTCATGTAACAATGTCACGTAATATTTATATAACCATGCAGTGTTGTGGAGAAGTGTATTGTTTGTGTAGTGTAAAAAGTTGAAAAGTGTACTTCGTTATGATTGATAATTATGCACGTAAATGTTAAATGCATTTAATTTGTTTAATGTAACATTTTTGTTTTGTGCACATATACTTGATATCGTGTCTATACACGATATATACGAGCTGGGCATCAAATTGTGCACAACATGTGTTCCACAGATGTCTTGGATCTCAAGGCTCTATATTGTGTCTGCACTCCTCCAACCAGATTGGGTCTGTCAAAAAATATCCTAAAAAGGAAAAGCTAACAAACCACTGGCCTCTCTGCTTGTTACGTATTCGCTCCCCTTGGCATTTATTTGTGTTTTATTTGTTGTTTTATTAAAATTGCCTTTATCTTTATATTCCCTAATGACTAAATCAAGTCCTCCCCACTAGTGTGTGTGTGTGCATGCATGCATGCATGCATGTGTGTGGGCGTGACATGCTTACACTGGGGTGGAACAACTCGGGTGGGAGCGACTCACTCGGTAACTCTTGGTAACCTTTGGGTGCGTTCTTAAAGCATTGACAGCAGTCAAAATCAGGCTGTTGCAGTCGGGGGAGAAACAGAAAGTTGCTGTTAGTGGCTGTCTAACAGCAAGGCTCATAACATGGCAGTGTTAATATGCTTCCATTGTTTAGAATAGTTTTTTGTTAGAATGTCAAAATAAGTTATTCTCTAACCCCCAGATCATTATTAAAAAACACACTCACAAACGGGAATATCGCACTAATTGTCGAGAAAGGTTTCTTAAATATCCCGTTAATTTAAATAGCTTGTAAATGGAGGCAGAACATTTGCTCCGTTTCAGTCACATCCACACGGGTTGAGTAAAACGCCCTAATGATTGGTGGACAATTGTGCCTCTTGTTGACTGCGTTCGCGAGCATAACATGATGTGATGCACTGTCCGTAAATGGTGACGGACTGACTGATTGATATACAAATAATAATGATTAGTTGTTTAGGATGCAAGTTGATTTGTAGATCAGTCAGTCTGCAGTTGACCTTAAAAACATGGACATTATGTAGGTGATGGCTGCAGGGTGCAGTTGATAGGAAAGAACCGCAATAATCAGAAACTGCATGAGGTGGTTGTACGCGTGTACACATGCATATACACACTCTCATTCAAAACGCACACACATGCACATATGTATATAGCTCCATACACGCACTCAAATGTATTCAGTTGGCCTTGAGGTCTTTTGATTTTTGTTTTCCTTGATGTCTTGATTTTTGCATTGTTGTTTTCTGTTTTCCTAGGTCTGTGTCTTTGTCTTTTGTTTATTTTGTTGGTTGTCGGTACATTGGGGGACGGGGGCGGAGAATGGAATTATTTTATAATTATTTATTTTTTCGGGAGTGGGGGCCTCGGATGGTTGAGGGGCAGCTCTCGGGAACCTTTAGGGGAGGGGATCTTGGAGGTCTGGTGGCTCTGGCGGTTTGGAGCCTGGGCCGGTGGCTGATAGGTTGCTGGTTCGGGTCCCCGCTTTTGACCTTGTAGGAGATCTGTCGACGTTCCCTTGAGCAGGGCCTTGACCCTGGTTGCTTCTGTGGGTCGCTCTGGGTGGGAGTCTGTTAGATGACTGAATGTAATGTAAATGTTTAGTGGCTTTCACTGCAAGTAGATTGCACATTTTAATCTTCAATATATTATTTTATACTGCATGACCCTCGATTTTGTGGTCACTGTAAAGTTCATGCAGTCAACATGTAGGCGCAAGTCAGAACTTTCATCCCAATATGCAACACACAAACATTTGCTGCTCAGCAACTGCACAAAATGTATGCTCTCCAACACGTCTCATCTCTGTAGACAACTGAATGCTTAGCCAAAGCAAGTCCCCACCCATCTCAGGGAACTATACCAATCAGATAACTTGGCCTGCGTCAGAACAAATCAGTGCAGGTGGGAGGGTTCAGTCTAAAGGTTTTGTTCCTAGGTAGATACTAGTCAAACTGAGTGTGAACCATAGAGATAGTTAGAGGAGGCAACATTGTATTGGTCCCATTATGGCATCTGTGAGAGCATGGGCAGCACCAGCGAGGCCATCTTCTTCTACTACTTCTATGAGTTGGTAAACAAACTAGGGTGCATACTGCCACCTGGAGTGTGTTGTTTGAACAGGTATAAAGCCAAGTTGGGGATTTACTGCCACCTGCAGTTATTGAATGTTTGCTCACAAGTATAATTCATTGGCTAATCCCTCCTGATCACATGGATGGAATTATGTGATCCTTATGCAACCCTTAAGAAGTCCCACCCAGTTGACTACTTAAAAATAGTGAAAGTCCTCAATGGGGCTGCATGCTAAAATGGGCTTTTGGGCACTAGAGTCCTCAATCTCTCTCTATGGTGGGAACTCATACTACAACTGCAGCGTAACAATAGCTTACTGCAATTGCACTTTATGGGTCGGTACAAAGCACAGTCAATGAGGGTAAAAAACATACAATACATACAACATACAATATACAAAAGTATGTGGACACCCCCCTTCAAATTACTGGATTCGGCTATTTCAGCCACAACCGTTGCCGACAGGTGTATAAAATTGAGCACACAGCCATGCAATCTCCAAAGACAAACATTGGCAGTAGAATGGCCTTCAGCAACCGTCATATGATGCCACCTTTCCAACAAGTCAGTTCGTCAAATTTCTGCCATGCTAGAGCTGCCCCGGTCAACTGTAAGTGCTGTTATTGTGAAGTGGAAATGTCTAGGAGCAACAACAGCCCGGCCGCGAAATGGTAAGCCACACAAGCTCACAGAACGGGACTGCCGAGTGCTGAAGCACGTAGCGCATAAAAATAGTCTGTCCTCTGTTGTAACACTCATTATCGAGTTCCAAACTGCCACTGGAAGCAAAGTCAGCACAATTACTGTTAGTCGGGACCTTCATGAAATGGGTTTCCATGGCCGAGCAGCCTCACACAACCTAAGATCACCATGCGCAATACCAGGCGTCCACTGGAGTGGTCTAAAGCTCTCCGCCACTGGAGCAGTTGAAACATGTTCTCTGGAGTGATGAATCACGCTTCACCATCTGGAAGTCCAACGAGCAAATCTGGGTTTGGCGGATGCCAGGATACATAGTGCCAAATGTAAAGTATGTGTGGAGGAGGAATAATGGTCTGGGGCTGTTTTTCATGGTTTTGGCTAGGCCCCTTAGTTCCAGTGAAGGGAAATCTTAACGCTACAGCATACAAATTACATTCTAGACGATTCTGTGCTTCCAACTGTGTGGCAACAGTTTGGAAAATGTCCTTTCCTGTTTCAGCATGACAATGCCCCGTGTACAAAGCGAGGTCCAGACTATTTTTATGCACTACGTGCTTCAGCACTCGGCAGTCCCGTTCTGTGAGCTTGTGTGGCCTACCATTTCGGGGCCGGGCTGTTGTTGCTCCTAGACATTTCCACTTCACAATAATAGCACTTACAGTTGACCGGGGCAGCTCTAGCATGGCAGAAATTTGACGAACTGACTTGTTGGAAAGGTGGCATCATATGACGGTTGCTGAGCTCTTCATTAAGGCCATTCTACTGCCAATGTTTGTCTTTGGAGATTGCATGGCTGTGCGCTTAATTTTATACACCTGTCATACAGAAACGGTTTGTCAAGATCGGTGTGGAAGAACTTGACTGGCCTGCACAGAGCCCTGAACTCAACCCCATCAAACACCTTTGGGATTAATTGGAATACTGACTGTGAGCCAGGCCTAATCGCCCAACATCAGTGCCCGACCTCACTAATGCTCGTGGCTGAATGGAAGAAAATCCCCGTAGCAATGTTACAACATCTAGTGGAAAGCCTTCCCAGAAGAGTGGAGGCTGTTATAGCAGCAAATGGGGGACTAACTCCATATTAATCCCAATGATTTTGGAATGAGATGTTCGATGACCAGGTGTCCACATACATTTGGTCATGTAGTGTATAAGTATAACATATGTATATTTATAGGTCAAAATGTGTGTTTCACTTGGAACAAAGAGGTGAGCTTTTTCTTCTCCTATTGTTGGTCAGAGAGAACATAAAGTTATTAAATCTGTTTAGGAGTAAAGCTTTGTCGAACAATAGATACAAGCTGTCCTATATCCCACCCCTACAGTAGGCTCCTATATGTGGCTAGTGTATTTGCTACACCATAAATAACTATACTGTAAGGTTGCCTGTCAGAGTTAGCGCCACCCTAAATGCACACAAAGAATCCCAATGTCACTACTGACTAGAGAACAACCGGAATGTGTTTTTAAGGGACAAGGAGGCCGATATTTAATGCGGATAACAAATATTACATTTGAAATTTGTGAGAAATTTCCCCAGGGACAACAATGTATCCAATAACAAATTATACAACCACACAATCAATTTCACTTTGTGTTTAACAATTTAACTACATAACGGTAATAATTGTATTTGAACAGTATATCTCTTGATAAATCAAGATGTAGCCTAGGCCTATTCACAATATAGGTGAAATGCATATTCAACAGGAGTGTATGCATGCATGGAGTTATTGAGCGAGTTTTGGCTGATTTTTAGTGGTCTTTGGTGCTACAGATGAAAAAGAATCTGTTTCCCTTTCATTTGGAACCTTGCTAGGCCTACTGATCAACAACATTTTCATATAAGTAGCCTACTGATTTATTTGATAAAAATCTGCGCTGTCTCCTTTAAAAGAAAAGAGACCACTTGCATGTCATTTAGCTAGGCAGTTCAGCTTGGGCAGTTCTCTCAGGAAGGGAAAGAAAAGTAATGTAGTTAGCTAACTCAGTGAATTAACAAAATGTATGGTGACAATCAGCTTTAAAATTTGCATATTTTGCATTATTGTTAGCTATCACAAATAAAGTCTTAGTACTTGAGTACCCGTGCCCTATTTGAAAAGGTCCGGTCACACAACTTTCCTAGGTGGCAAAGGTCCGGATGGATAATGTAATTTATTGGCGTAGTAACAAACCCACACCTCACAACCCATGCGACCCCAAACTGTTCACATCCCTCTTGTTGGCATAGAGAGAATGTGTGGTTTTAAAGCCAATTTCCCACAATTCTACACATTTTGCATGGGGAAGAGATTTGGCTGTTTTAAAGCAAATTATCTGCAATTCTATGCATTCTTCCAGGTCTTATGTGTGTTTATATGATACCAGGGGGTCGAAGCCCGACTGAGTAAAAAAAGGTTTGGGTCCGGGATCTGGTCCACAGTCCGCCAGTTGAGTACGTTCTGGGTAACATTAGTGAACTGACGTTAGCTTCATTCTAGCAAAGTTAGCTCTATGCTGAATGTTGTTGTTTACCTAGCTAGCTACCAGTTTGTTGCATTGTAAAGTGCTGCAGCCTATATGGACATTGTTTTGCCTAACACTAAATTAATTACCACTTTCTCCCGTATGGAATTATAAAAAGTGCAGCATGAGTGGGTAGCTATAGCAAGCAGCACAGACATTCCTCGAGGACAGGCTAACTAGCAATGGGTGGCACCGGCTTGCAGGAGTTTCACATGAGGCAAGTGCGTTCACACTATGAAGGGGAATTTGTCTGTGCCGTTACTCAAGGGCCGATAGCCGATAGACTAGAAAATGCCAAAAATATTGACAGACCGATTATCCAACATTCTTTACTTTGGACACACATACTTTGAAACACATGCATAGACAAATGCACATGTACAGTCGTGGCCAAAAGTTAAGAATGACACAAATATTGATTTCCACAACGTTTTCTGCTATGTTACTATGGAATAGTGAAGTATTATTACAAGCATTTCATGTGTCAAAGGCTTTTATTGACAATTACATGAAGTTGATGCAGAGTCAATATTTGCAGTGTTGACCCTTCTTTTTCAAGACCTCTGCAATCCGCCCTGGCATGCTGTCAATTAACTTCTGGGCCACATCCTGACTGATGGCAGTCCATTATTGCATAATCAATGCTTGGAGTTTGTCAGAATTTGTGGGTTTGTGTTTGTCCACCTGCCTCTTGAGGATTGACCACAAGTTCTCAATGGGATTAAGGTCTGGGGAGTTTCCTGGCCATGGTCCCAAAATATCGATGTTTTGATCCCCGAGCCACTTAGTTATCACTTTTGCCTTATGGCAAGTTGCTCCATCATGCTGGAAAAGGCATTGTTCGTCACCAAACTGTTCCTGGATGGTTGGGAGAAGTTGCTCTTGGAGGATGTGGTGGTACCATTCTTTATTCATGGCTGTGTTCTTAGGCAAAATTGTGAGTGAGCCAACTCCCTTGGCTGAGAAGCAACCCCACACATGAATGGTCTCAGGATGCTTTACTGTTGGCATGACACAGGACTGATGGTAGCGCTCACCTTGTCTTCTCCAGACAAGCTTTTTTCCGGATGCCCCAAACAATCAGAAAGGGGATTCATTAGAGAAAATGACTTTACCCCAGTCCTCAGCAGTCCAATCCCTGTACCTTTTGCAGAATATAAGTCTGTCCCTGATGTTTTTCCTGGAGAGAAGTGGATTCTTTGCTGCCCTTCTTGACACCTGCTGCCATTCCTGAGCAAGCTCTGTACTGGTGGTGCCCCGATCCCGCAGCTGAATCAACTTTAGGAGACGGTCCTGGCGCTTGCTAGACTTTCTTGGCCGTGCCGAAGCCGCCTTCACAACAATTGAACCGCTCTCCTTGAAGTTCTTGATGATCCGATAAATGGTTGATTGAGGTGCAATCTTACTGGCAGCAATGTCCTTGCCTGTGAAGCCCTTTTTGTGCAAAGAAATGACGGCACGTGTTTCCTTGCAGGTAACCATGATTGACAGAGGAAGAACAATGATTCCAAGCACCACCCTCCTTTTGAAGCTTCCAGTCTGTTATTCGAACTCAATCAGCATGACAGAGTGATCTCCAGCCTTGTCCTCATCAACACTCACACCTGTGTTAACGAGAGAATCACTGACATGTCAGCTGGTCCTTTTGTGGCAGGGCTGAAATGCAATGGAAATGTTTTTTGGGGATTCAGTTCATTTGCATGGCAAAGAGGGACTTTACAATTAATTGCAATTCATCTAATCACTCATGACATTCTGGAGTATAAGCAAATTGCCATTATACAAACTGAGGCAGCAAACATTGTGAAAATGTATATATTTGTGTCATTCTCAAAACCTTTGGCCACGACTGTACACACACACACACACACACACGTCCACACATCAGGTCAGTGTTCAGAAGTTGCCACAGATAAAGTAATTTCTCTCTGATAAGACAGACATGTAATTGTCATGCAGGTGACTACTCAAAAGACAATTGTCTTCAACATCCCCTTCTGTTGAACATACTGACATAACAGCCGACTGAATGGCTGCATGAGTGCCAATGACCGTTCTGTGCACTCTCAGATCACCTCTACTGATTTGTCTCTGTACCGTGCTGCTATATTTAGCACTGTACATTCTATGGTGGAGTGTTTGCCCAAGTGGCTGAGTCCAAATATTTTCAACATTCAAATATTCGTGTTGACATGAGGACCAACACAGAGCAGCTCAATGGATGATATCACCTCACCACTGTGTGTGATTGCTCAGAACATTGCTCATTGCTTCCAGTTAAACAAAAATATATCTGGTAACAGCAAATAGGTCTGTGTCTCAATAGTCTTAACTCACATCCTTTCCTCCATTATCCAGTTATTTTTCCTTCACCTCTCAGTAGTAATGAGGGAAAGACGACAAGTGAAGGAAGCAAAAGTTAGCGAGGAAATTTACTTATTTTAGAGTATTGGGACAGAGCCAGGGTTTGCCTGAACCATAATAGATGGAAATAGACAGGAGAACAAACGAGCAAACGAATTGCCAAATGCCATGTTGTTCAACGCCCTGGTAAAAAAGAACATTCTCAGGTAAGCCCAAAGGCCTGGAAACCCTCCAAGATGTGCTTTTATATAACCAGAGCATGAGAGCGTGTCAGGATTGGATCAGCAGTCAGGCTCAAGACAAACTGACAGTGGAGTGAGAAATCTGACGGCTGGACTATCTTTCTGATGCACACAGACACACACAGTACTGTACATATTCAAAAGAAAATGGGCAATTCCACGGTAGCGGACCACGTTCTCTCAAACTCTTAAATATCTGCTCCGAATTAAGATTCAAAGATGTCTGCAGAAAGAATGGGATGTCAGCTATGACATGACACCTTGAGTTTGAACAAATATATTTTGGTTATTGAACTACAGTAAGTGAGGTAGATTTACACCCGGGAACAGAATTGCGGTAATGGAATTACATCATGGGTCCCTGATCTGTACTACACAGAAATGCATAATTATGGATATGAAAGTTAATCTCTTCATGGTGATGTATCCTAAATAGGTACATCACCAGAAATGATGAAAAGAGAAAATTCCTAACCGAGAAACAACTTTTCGTTTTACGTGAATGCAGAAAGTAAACAGCATAGTGGGTCAATTTCAGCAACAAGTAAGAACATTGAAGCGCGAGGCTCAACTCTGTTTTGGTGCCCTGGCTCCCAAGCTGTGAACAGCATGAAGCGAACCCGTGCACATGGGCAGATACTGTGTGTTACTGTGTGTTACTGTGTGAGAGTGAAGTGTCAATATCCTAACCTTTACATTGATGATAGGCCCTGCTTTCCTGAAGTTTCCCTGAGACATTGCAGGCCAAGAAATTGTGAGATACAGCATTCCATTGCATGATATAGCTTCTGATTGCCAATAGATAGGCCTAGTGCACAGTTCTGACTGTCTGCCCGGTGGCCTGCCTATACTCTGCTCCTCCCCTCTCTTTCAGTTTCGTTTCTTGCTAGCTTGCTATGAAAGATGCAAGTGAATCCTGCATCTTAGGAGTCAATTCCAAGTGGAAACTAATCTTGACACTCAGAAATAAGAGTCGAGGAATCAATTATTTTGGAGTCGACTCTCCACCACTACGTCAAAATGGCAGAGAAAGGCAAACAACAGCAGCAAAGTCCTGTATGGCAATACTTTGAGAAGTTAAATGATAAGGAAATGCAAGCTTTGCAAGGTGGAATTGAGGCACCGTGAGACCCGAACAGTTGCTGGTAGCAGCGCATGTGCATTGTGAATTCACGTGTAATTGTATTTATTTTTATTTTCGTTTTAACGGAAAACCGATAAAAAAAAATGTTTTTAAATGTTAAAAATTTTCAATTTGTCAGATCCCTATTCAGTACAGTAGTACAGTAGAGTATAGCTCAGTACAGTACTTTATAGTTTACTCAACTCGTGTTCTCTACTGTGTACTGTACTGAACTCTACTCCACTCTATTCTACAATACAGTACAGGCCTGTCCTGAACTATAATTTTCTTTACCGTACTGTACTCGTGAAACAGACGTATATAATTGGTTAAGATTTGGTCCAGGAACGAACAATGGATGTCTATATTGGGCCAAATGAAGGCTCGTTTGGACCGATGTTGAAATCAAGGCCAGGAAGGACTTCAACCACTTTTGAACGCCCATGGCCGTCCGGTGTCGGTCAGTGCTCAGTCATTATGGGGCTGGTCACAGTACATGGAAAGAGAGGGGGGCTCATGGGTAGGTGTCAGTAAGAGCCCGGGAGAAGTGACATTAATTTGAGACCGAGAGAGGGGAGAGATAGAGAGAGAGAGTAGTCCAGACTTTTCACTCTTGCTTTGACCACCAGATGACAGAAAGAAAACAGTTATGAGCAGAACATAAGTATGCCAGTAGAGGGAGGACAGTAGCAGTGTAAGGATGGACAATGGTTGAAAAACGTATATGTGCCTTAATAAATCAAATTTAAAAAAAATCTATACAGACATGGCCAAAGGTTTTGAGAATGACACATTTTCACAAAGTCTGCTGCCTCAGTTTGTATGATGGCAATTTGCATATACTCCAGAATGTCATGAAGAGTGATGAGATGAATTGCAAAGTCCCTCTTTGCCATGCAAATGAAATGAATCCCCAAAAACATTCTCTGAATTTCAGCCCTGCCACAAAAGGACCAGCGGACATGTCAGTGATTCTCTCGTTAACACAGGTGTGAGTGTTGACGAGGACAAGGCTGGAGATCACTCTGTCATGCTGATTGAGTTCGAATAACAGACTGGAAGCTTCAAAAGGAGGGTGGTGCTTGGAATCATTGTTCTTCTTCTGTCAACCACGGTTTCCTGCAAGGAAACACGTGCCGTCATCATTGCTTTGCACAAAAAGGGCTTCACAGGCAAGGATATTGCTGCTAGTAAGATTTCACCTTAATCAACCATTTATCGGATCATCAAGAACTTAAAGGAAAGCGGTTCAATTGTTGTGAAGAAGGCTTCAGGGCGCCCAAGAAAGTCCAGCAAGCGCCAGGACCGTCTCCTAAAGTTGATTCAGCTGCAGGATCGGGGAACCACCAGTACACAGCTTGCTCAGGAATGGCAGCAGGCAGGTGTGAGTGCATCTGCACACACAGTGAGGCGAAGACTTTTAGAGGATGGCCTTGTGTCATAAAGGGCAGCGAAGAAGCCCCCCCGCTGCTACTACTTTCTGTTTATCATATATGCATAGTCACTTTAACTATACATTCATGTACATACTACCTCAATTGGACCGACCAACCAGTGCTCCCGCACATTGGCTAACCGGGCTATCTGCAATGTGTCCCGCCACCCACCAACCCCTTTTATACGCTACTGCTACTCTCTGTTCATCATATATGCATAGTCACTTTAACCATAACTACATGTACATATACTACCTCAATCAGCCTGACTAACCGGTGTCTGTATGTAACCTCGCTACTGTATATAGCCTGTCTTTTTTACTGTTGTTTTTATTTCTTTACTTACTTATTGTTCACCTAATACCTTTTTTTTTGCACTATTGGTTAGAGCCTGTAAGTAAGCATTTCACTGTGAGGTCTACTACACCTGTTGTATTCGGCGCACGTGACAAATAAACTTTGATTTGATTCTCTCCAGGAAAAACATCAGGGACAGACTTATATTCTGCAAAAGGTACAGGGATTGGACTGCTGAGGACTGGGGTAAAGTCATTTTCTCTGGTGGATCCCCTTTCCGATTGTTTGGGGCATCCAGAAAAAAGCTTGTCCGGAGAAGACGGCGCCCTCAAAATTTTGCCTCAGAACACAGCCATGAATAAAGAATGGTACCAACACATCCTCCGAGAGCAACTTCTCCCAACCATCCAGGAACAGTTTGGTGACGAACAAGGCCTTTTCCAGCATGATGGAGCACCTTGCTATAAGGCAAAGGTGATAAATAAGTGGCTCTGGGAACAGAACATCGATATTTTGGGTCCATGGCCAGGAAACTCCCCAGACCTTAATCCCATTGAGAACTTGTGGTTAATCCTCAAGAGGCGGGTGAACAAACAAAAACTCACAAATTCTGACAAACTCCAAGCATTGATTATGCAAGAATGGGCTGCCATCAGTCAGGATGTGGCCCAGAAGTTAATTGACAGCATGCCAGGGCGGATTGCAGAGGTCTTGAAAAAGAAGGGTCAACACTGCAAATATTGACTCTTTGCATCAACTTCATGTAATTGTCAATAAAAGCCTCTGACACTTATGAAATGCTTGTAATTATACTTCACTATTCCATAGTAACATCTGACAAAAATATCAAAAAAATAAATAATATTTGTGTCATTCTCAAAACTTTTGGCCACGACTGTATATAGACTGTTAGCGTTTATTTGACACCCAATTTGACATGTTCCAATGAACTTCACATGTTGGTGCTCATGGGTTCTTTTACATGGAAATGTCCAAATAGAACAAAAACAAAACACACACTTCAGTGTGAACGTCTGTTTCTGCCTGCACACTCACGCTTTAGGGTATAACCAACACATGCTAGAATATAGATTCCTCCCCTCTTTACAGCTCTGGTCAATACAACAGACACATCCACACATGACCACACTACGGGCCTTCACTCACCTGGATCTATAATAGGCCTATTCATTTTGTGTGAATATGTTCTTATTTTCATTGTGTACAATGTAAAAGACATGTAAACAAGGCATATGTGTCAATATATTACAAAAATATAAATACAGTATATGTGGCATATATTGGGACATATATTTTGGTCATCCCTACCCATTGCATGCTCTGTACAGCTTAGAGTTACTATATATAGAGTTGCATGTACGTGGCAATACTGAATGTCTGATTAGGAAATGTATTGGGAAATATAAAATACATGACAGCTGTTTATATATTTCAGCACACAGTGCTCTGCTAATTGCGTAAGTGTGCAAAAACAAGTGTCAAATGTCACACCTTGATACTCACTAGTCCTTACTACATCCAACTTAACCACTTACTGACACATGTGTTTGACAGAAAGCATATATGCACTTCTTACATACCATTCGTCAAGCTGCTCCCACAACAGCTCAATAGGGTTGAGATCCAGTGACTGCCCTGGCCATTATAGACAGAATACCAGCGGACTGCTTCTTCCCCAAAACATTATTGCATAGTTTGGAGCTGTGCTTTGGGTCATTGTCCTGTTGTAGGAGGAAATTGGCTCCAATTAAGCTCCGTCCACAGGGTATGGCATGGCGTTGCAAAATGGAGTGATAGCCTTCCTTCAAGATCCCTTTTGCCCTGTACACATCTCCCACTTTACCACCACCAAAGCACCCCCAGACCATCACATTGCCTCCACCATGCTTGACAGATGGTGTCAAGCACTCCTCCAGCATCTTTTCATTTTTTCTGCATCTCACAAATGTTCTTCTTTGTGATCCAAACACCTCAAACTTAGATTTGTCTGTCCATAACACTTTTTCCCAATCTTCCTCTGTCCAGTGTCTGTGTTATTTTGCCCATCTTAATATTTAATTTTTATTGGTCAGTATGAGGTATGGCTTTTTCTTTGCAAATCTGCCTAGAAGGCCAGCATCCCAGAGTCACCTCTTCACTGTTGACGTTGAGACTGGTGTTTTGATATTTAATGAAGCTACCAGTTGAGGACTTCTGAGGCATCTGTTTCTCAAACTAGACACTAATGTACTTGTCCTCTTACTCAGTTGTGCACCGTGGCCTCCCACTACTCTTTCTATTCTGGTTAGAGCCAGTTTGCGCTGTTCTCTGAAGGGAGTAGTACACAGCGTTGTACGAGATCTTCAGTTTCTTGGCAATTTCTCGCATGGAATAGCCTTCATTTCTCAGAACAAGAATAGACTGATGAGTTTCAGAAGAAAGTTAAGTTAAGAAGAAAGCTATTTTGAGCCTGTAATCGAACCCACAAATGCTGATGCTCCAGACACTCAACTAGTCTAAAGAAGGCCAGTTTTATTGCTTCTTTGATCAGAACAACAGGTTTTCTAATGATCAATTAGCCTTTTAAAATGAAAAACTTGGATTAGCTAACACAACATGCCTTTGGAACACAGGAGTAATGGTTGCTGATAATGGGCCTCTGTATGCCTACGTAGATATTCCATAAAAAAATATATTAAAAAAATCACAAAAGAAATTTACAACATTAACAATGTCTACACTGTATTTCTGATCAATTTGATGTTGTTTTTGAAAGAAAAGCATATTTTTTGTTCATTAAAATAAGGACATTTCTAAGTGACCCCAAACTTTTGAACGGTAGTATACATTTTCTATAAATTATTTTAACCTTTATTTAACTAGGCAAGTCAGTTAAGAACAAATTCTTATTTACAATGACGGCCTAGGAACAGTGGGTTAAATGCCTTGTTCAGGGGCAGAATGACAGATTTTTACCTTGTCAGCTTGGGGATTCGATCTTACAACCTTTCGGTTACTAGTCCAAAGCTCTAACCACTAGGCTAGGCTACCTGCCACATCGCAGCAGGAAGTGATCTGGGGAAGCAGATTAACGTGACACCATTGCTGGAATGTGTAGCACAGATACATTCCCCCTTTGGCTGTTTCCTATGTGTTTGACGAAAGCAGCAGATGATGCTGAGCCGGAATGGCAGAGTGCACAGTCAGTATGTTGACAACGCAGGTCTGGGAAAGTAGCCCAACTAGCCCAAAGCAGAGCCAAAAATCCCCTCAAAACACAACAGAGACAGAGGGATATTAGACTGCAGCCCACTCGGTCACAAGTGCAAAACTGCTACTCATGTCATACAAATACTTCTAGAACACATGGACAAACATACTGTATGCACACACAACTCCTAACTGAGTAACACAACTGTAACTCATCAAAATAAGCATGTGTAAAATATTATCAGAAATATGCCTGGACTCAATCCACCACCAGAATTACATACAAGCCCATTCTGTTGCACCATGAAACATAAACATTGAAGAACAGAACATTGTTTTTTTTATTTAATCTTTTTTAGCATGATCAGCTCATCAAGGCCTTTTGGTCACAGTGCCTCTTATTTATGGATTGTGCCTTCATTTAACCAATAAGTCATTGAGAAAACATTCTTTTACAATAACGACCTGAGACCTCAATTTTTTGGGGCTTTGGGGTCTAGGCTGAGTTACTGTCAAACACTTTGTGAATACTGGTTCAGCAGACAAATGAAAGTTAGGGTGCTCAACAACAATAACAAAAATCAGGAGAAGGGCTTACCAAGAACAGGTGACTGGCGTTTCGATATCAAGCTGACGTCACTCTGAGGAAGACGTCAGCTTGACGTTGAACGCCAGTCACCTGTTCGCATCCTGTACAATGTATCAAAGTGAGCAATAAGAAATCAATCTCTGCCTTTTTTTTTGTTGAGTGAACCGATTCATTTTTACCTTGAATTAGTTATTTTACAAGTTTGTCTTGGTAAGCCATTCTCACCTTGTGACTACTGCTGATGTAAAGAGTTTGATAAATATATTTGATTGGTTTATTGTATAATACTCTAACCAACACGCACACAAACACAATGCAAATTAATAAGCTACAGACACACTGACAACTGGAAGCAACACACTTTGTCGGGCCATGTGAAGAACACAGCCCTTCTCTTTGCCTTGGTGTAATATCGTCTCTATTATTAGAGTACAGACTGGACTGTACTTCTGTTTCTCCGATTTGGACAGACTACCATTACTTTCAATGCTTGAGACAGACACTGACACACACCTGGAAGCAACACACACTTTGCTGGTGCCATGTGAAGAGCACAGCAAAGCGTTCATCTTTGTCTTGGTTCAACATTATACAGGTCTTGCCAACCAGTCTATGGAGCTCCCCATGGCCAGGATTTACAGGGCCAAGGTGTCTACTCTGGACACATGGGAAAAAAAAGTAGCAGCAGACATTTCTGAACTCCTAACCAACGGGCCTTTACGTCCATGAATGTGTATCAATACTTTTTCACTATTCCTGAGGCTATATGATTAATTGTTCAGTAGATTTGCTGTGTAAAATTAATGTATTTGTTTTTATCTCATGATCTATTTTACATGCAATAAGATTGCTGGGAGGGTCTTAAAATATATCTACATATTTATTATACAGGTCTTGGTTCAATATAATACAGAATGTACTGTATTTCTGTTCCCAGACGTTGACAGAGCAGCTCTCACATTCCACCACTCCTCCTCCCTCCTCGACCAGCGAACAACGTCTGACTTGGATTAATGCCAGCAAAACTTTTCCTCCTGACTTGCATTCCCTTATAAGCCCTACACTAAACATACAAAACAATACATACACATATTAAAGAGCTCTGATTCACAAATACAGACACACAGCCGCACACTTTCTCACTGACAAACTTTCTTCATGCGTAAAACACAACTAAGACTCAGACACACACTCCTCTCTAACCTGTGAGCAGTTACATTATAAAAGCTCACCTGTTGTTCCACGGCCACATCCTGTAAGGCCTGGTTATCCCGAGGAGCTCGGATCCAGCTTAGTAACTGGCCCATTTTCACCTCTATCTGTTGTGAATGTGTGTGTGAGTATGTGTTTGACTCTGTTCCTACTCTGTGAACTGCAGCATGTTCCCCAGTTGCACACAGGGAAGGGGCGGGAACAGGGAGAAAGGGGGAGGTACAGGGAGCACACCAGAGGCAGGGTTAAAGGGAAGGGGAAGGAACAGAGTTAAAGGGAAGGGAAGGGGAAGGAACAGGGTTTGAGGGAAGGGGAAGGGCGAAAGGAAAGGCTATATAAGGCCAATACGATTTGAAATAATTGAAAGGTTTGATTCGAAGACGCGATAAATGTAAATTCTTCACATTTGTATTAATTCATCTGAAATTAATGGTCATGGGTCCCTTTCTATGTGTATGTATGTATTATGGCTTTCTCAAACTTTTAAAACATTTACTTTAGAATGTGTTTCATACCAAAATATGCTATTTTCAGAGCCATGTGTTTAGAAAGTTGGGACATTGAGGTTTCTGCATTATGATGCATTTACATGACACTACAACATTCTATGACAGCCATGTTAGCTCCCATTAACAGAGGGTGTGTTCGCAAATTCACTCCGTAGTGCCAGAGTGTGCTCAGAGTGCAGTCTGGATGTTAGTAAATTCAGAGTGTTATCAGATAGTCCGTTCATAAATTCAAAGCGTAGGGTTGATCCGAGCGTTCTGACCTCAACGGCAGTCAAGCACTTTTACTCGCCCAAGCAGAGCTGGATAGGCTGTTTTCATGTTATCTAGAGCATTGGTGACTAACTGTGCTGCTGGCAATTTAATTACGTTTTCTTGCCGACGTTTACTGACAGTGGTCATATTCAACTGCGGAGAATATAAAAAAAAAATGTATGTAACTGAATGTCTAGAATTAGAACATAAATTATAGAAGTTGTCCCAACTCTAAATATATGGCTCTCGCTATACCCACTGTCCAGATGCATGGAAAGTTCCATATGATTTTTATAAAAAATAATATATCTTTCACAAGATGTTGGTAAATTGACATTAATTAAAAACACATTTCTGAAAATGGATGTATCACGTTTTGGAATGAAACTCTTCAACTTCATAGTTTTTCTGTGCTCGTTTGAGCTTGCTTGGCTGAATAATGAACCAATAGAAAAGTCCAAGACTGCAAACCCTGCACATCTGACACTCAGGTAGACTTAAGCAAATGCTCTGAGTATTTGAAAGATGGCAAATAGTATTAGAACCCAGGTCTGCAGTCGGTACAGCCTGGCGCCCTGAGCTAGCTATAAAGGGAAGGACACTGATAGTGGAGTGACACCACCTGACGAGAGGCCACATCGGAGTCGCTTCTCAGGGAAGCGGACACGGAGCCCACACACCAATAAATCAGACACAAATATACATACATGAACACATTCCAACTCAATAATAGGAAGATGTTCCTTATGTTCGGTATACTCAGTTTATAAACCTACAGTATACAGCGCACACTCTTAACCACAGAGGAAAAGCACACACCCTCTTCCACATGGAGTACAATTCGCACAATCACTGAGCAATAAGAGATAAGTTGTGCAAACGACATGACAAGCTCATTATGTGAAGGAGGGAGGGGTAGGAGTTCTGTTTCTATCAATTTTCACTGCCAAGTGTGGCCAAGTTCAACCTCAAATTTCTTGACTGTGTTACCGTAACCACCAGTTGTTATCGGCTACTGGAAGAGGCTAGCATTCCACTGTTGGAAGACTAGCACTGAAATCAGGGGGAGAATCAAAAGGAATAAGGCACTTAGCCAGTGAGAAATTGCAATATAAGCTATGACTATTTCTTAGGTGTGCAAAGATCTGTGGCAAATTGCTTTGTGAGGACTAGAGGCATGCCTTGATACATCCAGGCTGTATTACAACCGGCCGTGATTAGGAGTCCCATAGGGCGGCGCACAATTGGCCCAGCGTCATCCGGGTTTGGCCGGTGTAGGCCGTCATTGTAAATAACAATTTGTTCTTAACTGCCTTGCCTAGTTAAATAAAGGTTAAAAATTAGTTTTTTTTTTAAATAAAATTTTTTACTAATTTGTCTTGAACAAACAACTTCACTCTGATGTGAGTGGTGGCGGGTAGCCTAGTGGTTAGAGCTTTGGACTAGTAACCTAAAGGTTGCAGGATCGAATCCCTGAGCTGAGTGTCAAAATCTGTCGTTGTGTCCCTGAACAAGACAGTTAACCCACTGTTCCTAGGCAGTCATTGAAAATAAGAATTTGTTCTTAACTGACTTGCCTAGTTAAATAAGTGTAAAAAAAGTTAACACCTATTCATAAAACTCCAATAGTTTGTAGGTCAGCAACATGATGTTGGTCAATGATTAGCATGTGTTAAGGTAGCTAAGTTTTGGACCTTACAAATCTACAATGTGCTTTTGAGTGGACTGTAGATAAAGGGAATGCAAACAAGTTAGTAACACATGTAAATGTTCTCCTGCCTTGCATGTAGGTATCAGTATCTTTCCCTCATGCTAAAAACTTGAGTATAAGTCAAAGAACAATACCCTGACTCTGTTTTATTGCAGAGAAATATACCTAATCCATGACCTCACTGTGCCCCTTGAGGTAATCCTTGGGCGGGGTGGGATGACAATGCAGTCTTGAGTGAGTCATTGTGACAAATCAGTCTGTGGCCAAAGGGTTGAACTGTGTCCTTGGTCCCCCGGTATTAGACCTGCTAGGGGTAGTCCCGGTATTAGACCTGCTAGGGGTAGTCCCGGTATTAGACCTGCTAGGGGTAGTCCCGGTATTAGACCTACTAGGGGTAGTCCCGGTATTAGACCTACTAGGGGTAGTCCCGGTATTAGACCTACTAGGGGTAGTCCCGGTATTAGACCTACTAGGGGTAGTCCCGGTATTAGACCTACTAGGGGTAGTTCTAATACTGACCATGGCCAATAGGCACCACCACACCACTCCCATTGCACCATATACCTTAAGACACTGAGTAAGAAAAAGGGTATGACCACATGACTGAGAATGTGAAAACTCTATTGGTACTTGCAATATGATATTGAACCAACCAAGCAGTGACACATAGCTTCAATGCATAGCTCAGGCAATAGATATGTAAACACACAGAGGTAGGCCAGGACACCTTAGATGAGAAAGACAGATGGATAAAAAAAATGCAATATATGTCAGTGTTGTATCAAACACTGATCAGACAATCGTATTACTCTACGTGGGGAAAAATGGGTTAGACCATCTTAAAAGTCCATTTCAGACATGTAAATCCTAGTGAACATTTTAGAACCTAATGGTTGGTCTTCGGTGTTGTGAAGATGTTCCTCCCTACCAGTAAGGGGGAACCTGGAGGCATCTGTTGCTATGGCAGATCCCACTTCTGCCACCAGTTGCATTGAAATGTGTCACTACTCAGTGCTTACTGTACTTTTCCCAACAAGATCTCAGTTTGACTTAAGTATTCGACATTGGCCAGGAGTATAAATGTAAAACTACATTTTGATTAATTTCCGAATGGTTTGGGTAAGGGTTAGGGATAGAGTTAAAACAGAAACAACTCAACGGTTAAGTTTAGGAATTAATTCCGGACGGTTCAGGTTAGAGTTAAGGTTTGGGATAGGGTTAAAGGGAAACTGCCTCCTAGAACCAACTTCTCTGGTTTTAAACGGCCTATGTGGCATTGATATGAGTCAGAAACATTCATTCTAGAGTCAAAATTTACTACAAAGTGTAACTAGGATACATTTGGTCATAAAGTCACGTCCAAAATGAGATTTGGAAGTAAGTGTACTACGGGTATGGATGGGTCAGGTATGGATTACTAACATGCCCACTTTTGCCAATGATGTCAATTATTGCCCAGAGACAACAAGGTGTGGTCCGCACCCCCAGCTGCCTTGTGTTATAGACGTGTTGTTAAGTCTACAACGCACGTACAATTGCTCTGCATAGGAGTGAAAATAGGCTTCCATGAAGTTGGTACAAACTTCTAATGCATTCAGCAATATTGCACAAGATGGCAAGGAATGGATTACATACAACAAACGCACGATATGATGGCTGTAACTGGTGTGTGGTGAGTAGCTAGCTAGCTATGATACTGTGCTTTAACTAGCCAAATACATACTAGTAGCCTCTCCCTAATGTGATGTAATGTCAAAGAGAGGAAGATTTGCATAGCTAACGTTGCACCTGATGTTTAGGTTTGATTGGATGTAACATTAGCCAGCTTGCAATCGATAATGTTTCATCTCGAACTGGCTAGCTAAGAAGATCCCTGCTAGCTAGCCAATTGATTTCAACTCAGACAAAGATATTGATAACGAACCTGGGTTTGCAAGTAAAGTAGCTAGCTGGATTTCCGAGTTGGATGACTGTTCAAAAGATTTTTCCCCATTCGGAGCTAGTTTTTTCAAAGTTCCCAGTTTTTGAACGTCAGCGTCACTGGTCTGAATCTATTCTGTACATACAGTCACTATTAGTATTGTAATGAAACAGGCAGGGAGCAGATCTCGAACCCTCGACCTTCTAGACCAAAGTCCAGCGCGCTATTAACTGTGCCCCAAAAGCATGCTAGAGCGGCAGAGTCGATATCCTCGCTTATAAACCCAGGATCGTTACACTACTCCCTCCTTTCAAAGAGCGCATCCTATAAGACTCTACGTCTTATAGGAACACGCTCACTGGTCAAGCACATGCACTGTCGTGGATGCAAGGTCCGATCACTTCTGACACCAATGTAATGAAACAGGCAGGGAGCAGGCCTCGAACCCTCGACCTTCTTGCCCAAAGTCCAGCGCGCTATTAACTGTGCCCCAAAAGCATGCTAGAGCGGCAGAGTCGATATCCGCGCTTATAAATCCAGGGTCGTTACAGTATGATTACTTCCAAACTAGAGATTATTATTATTTTCTCCGCTATACTGTATGCTTATTTTATTTCATTCACAGGCTACTTACAAAACCTGGTGGATTTGTTGTTCAGCAGTGTTGTGGGAACCCCCCCTACTATATCAAGAGCAGAAGGCTGAGGCAGTATATGACCAGGCACCAGTCCCACTTCAGGTTGGTCACATTTGATCTGGTCATAGGTCAAAATACTATCACTCGTCTGTCCTGAAATTCACATAACCATTGATGTAATCAGTGCCGTGTGTATCAACTCTACCTTGTTTTTCTACAGATGGAGGACAAGAGAGATGGTTTGTCATGGAGTCCCCTGACTAAAAGACGGGTTGATACAGATGTATGAACTGGCAGAGATCTTGCACTCGGCATTAAAATTATAGCACACACATCTATTACTTTTCACTGTCTTTTGTTATTGTTGAATTGAATGGTGGAGGGATTTTTTAATGACTACCTCATCTCTGTACCCCACACGTACAATTATCAGTAAGGTCCCTCAGTCGAACAGTGAATTTCAAACAGACTCGTCCACAAAGACCAGGGAGGTTTTTCAATGCCTCGCAAAGAAGGGCATCTATTGGTAAAAAAAGTACCATTGAGAATGGTGAAGTTATTAGACTTTGTATAAATACACCTAGTCACTACAAAGATACAGGGGTCCTTCCTAACTCAGTTGCTGGAGAGGAAGGAAATTGCTCAGGGATTTCACCATGAGGCCAATGGTGACTTTGAAAAAGTTAGAGTTTAATGGCTGTGATAAGAGAAAACTGAGGATGGATCAACAACATTGTAGTTACTCCACAATACTAACCTAAATGACAGCGTGAAAAGGAGGAAGCCTGTACAGAATAAAAAGGATTGGATTGATTGAATATGTCCGTAAACACACCAGCCAGCTGGTATGCACATGCTCTGAGGACGTGGCCACGGATGCCATCTGGGCTGGCAGCCTTGTGAGGGTTAACAAGTTTAAATGTTTTACTCACATTGGCTGCGGTGAAGGAGAGCCTGCAGGTTTTGGTAGCGGGCCGTGTCGGTGGCATTGTATTGTCCTCAAAGCGAGCAAAGAGGTTGTTTAGTTTGTCTGGGTGCAAGACATCGTGGTCCGCGACGGGGCAGGTTTTCTTTTTGTAGTCCGTGATTGACTGTAGACCCTGTCACATACCTCTCGTGTGAGCCGTTGAATTGAGACTCTACTTTGTCTCTATACGGATGCTTAGCTTGTTTGATTGCCTTGCGGAGGGAATAGCTACACTGTTTGTATTCTGTCATGTTTCCGGTCACCTTGCCCTGATTAAAAGCAGTGGTTCGCGCTTTCAGTTCTGCGCGAATGCTGCCATCAATCCACGGTTTCTGGTTGGGGAAGGTTTTAATAGTCGCTGTGGGTACAACATCACCGATGCACTTGCTAATAAACTCGCTCACCGAATCAGCTTATTCATCAATGTTGTTGTCCGACGCTATGCGGAACATATCCCAGTCCGCATGATTGAAGCAATCTTGAAGCGTGGAATCGGATTGGTCGGACCAGCGTTGAACAGACCTGAGCACGGGCGTTTCCTGTTTTAGTTTCTGTCTTATAGGCTGGGAGCAACAAAATTAAGTCGTGGTCAGATTTGCCGAAAGGGGGGTGGGGGATGGCTTTGTATGCGTCGCGGAAGTTAGAATAACAAAGATCCAGGATTTTGCAAGCCCAGGTCGCACATTTGATATGCTGATAAAATTTAGGGAGCCTTATGTTCAGATTAGCCTTGTTAAAATCCTCAGCTACAATAAATGCAGCCTCAGGATATGTGGTTTCCAGTTTACATAGAGTCCAAAGAAGTTATTTCAGGGCCGTCGATGTGTCAGCTTGGGGGGGGGATATACGCGACTGTGATTATAATCGAAGAGAATTCTCTTGGTAGATAATGCGGTCGGCATTTGATTGTAAGGAATTCTAGGTCAGGTAAACAAACGGACTTGAGTTCCTGTATGTTATTATGATCACACCATGTCTCGTTAATCATAAGGCATACACCCCTGCCCTTCTTACCAGAGAGATGTTTGTTTCTGTCGGCGCGATGCTTGAAGAAACCAGGTGGCTGTACCGACTGATAACATTTCCCAAGTGAGCCTTGTTTCCGTGAAGCAAAGAACGTTACAATTTCTGATGTCTCTCTGGAAGGCAACCCTTGCTCGGATTTCGTCTACCTTGTTGTCAAGAGACTGGACATTGGTGAGTAGTATACTCGGGAGCGGTGCGTGATGTGCCCGTCTACGGAGCCTGACCAGAAGACTGCCGTCTGCCCATTCTCCTGCGGCGCCGTTGTTTTGGGTCGCAGGAGAATGGGCAGACGGGGCAGTCTTCTGGTCAGGCTCCGTAGACGGGCACATCACACACCGCATCGGGAAAGTCATATTCCTGGTCGTAATGTTGTTAAGTTGACGTTGCTCTTATATCCAATAGTTACTCCCGGCTGAATAAAACTTAAGATTTCCTGGGGTAACAATGTAAGAAATACATTAAAAAAATACTGTATCGCTTCCTAAGAACGTGAAGCGAGGCGGCCATCTCTGAAGTCATTGTATATAAGTTAAGCAATTGCACTCCTCATATTACTCTGTAGGCTACTGACAAATTCAAGCTTTCTCCTGGAAGAAGCTTGTTCAGTAGCTACAGAGTGGTATGAGAAAAGTGCCATCTTCCTGCAACTCACATCTGCCTGTAATTATTGAACTCTGCCTGCTGGACCCATGGGTTGAGGCAAACTGTCATATCCAGGATGGAGTGTCATGCCCTCCAACCCTCCAGCCACCACCTGACTGCACCTGTCCACAACCTGTAATACATTACATAGATGGAAGGGACTTCATCACCCACTGGAGACTTGAATACAGAACCTCACCCAGAGAGCTGTGCATGTTAGTGTGTGGTTAGACAGCCAAATCCTTAGAATATAATAGAATGCCATATTAGTTCTGGGACAGCGGAAGTTGTACCAAATGTGTATGCTCTTTGTTCTATCTGTGGTTATACACTACACACAACTTATTTTCATTTGCTATAGTAGGCATACTGTATAAGCAAATCAATATGATGAGCCTATTTACTGCAGAATAATTTTTGTCTTTGTAACAAACACACCCCCGGGATTTCCCGCGAGAAATATCTATCAGCAGACATAAGGAGACGAGACTAGCCAGTTATAGAATATTGTGTTGACAGCTGAGCTCACTGAAGACTGGGCATTCAACTCAGTCGATGATATTGGTTTCACGGTAACGTGTCTTTACATGACCAGATAAAAACTTAGTCGCAAGCGACTTTTGTAGCAAGGTGTTGAGGAACGAGTGTTATGAAATACATTCCAGACACTGGTACTTCTTGCTATCTTGGCATAACTGTGATTCGCCAGAGAAATATCAGCTAGCTAGATAGGCTAGCCAGCTGTAGCTAGCTATCCCCAAGCTATGCTAACTAGCTAGCTGCTGTCAGGTTGGCTAAACATAAGGTCAGCGCAGGAATTAGCAGCCGTGCAAAGTACTTTAAAGTACTACTTAAGTCGTTTTTGGGGTATCTGTACTTAGCTATTTATATTTTTGGTAATATTTACTTTTACTTCACTACATTCCTAAAGAAAATAATTTACTTTTTACTGCATACATTTTCCCTGACACCCAAAAGTACTCTTTACATTTTGAATGCTTAGCAGGACAGGAAAAGGGTCAAATTCACACAATTATCAAAGTCAAAGTCACCATTATTAGTCAGTTGTACAACCAAACAACCATTATTGTACAACCATTATTGTACAACCATTGTACAACCATTATTAGTCAGTTGTACAGCCTTCAACTGAAATGTGTCTTGCGCATTTAACCCAACCCCTCTGAATCAGAGAGGTGCGGGGGGCTGCCTTAATCGACATCCACATCCTCGGCGCCCAGGGAACAGTGGGTTAACTGCCTTGTTCAAGGGCAGAACAACAGATTTTTACCTTGTCAGCTCGGGGATTTGAACTTGCAACCCTCCGGTTACAAGTCCAACGCTCTAACCACTAGGCTACCTGAGAACATCCCTGGTCATCTCTACTGCCTCTGATCTTGCGGACTCATTAAACACAAATGCTTTGTTTGTAAATTATGTCTGAGTGTTGGTGTGCCCCTGGCTATCAGTAAATTTATAAAAACAAGAAAATGACGCCTCTGGTTTGCTTAATAAGGAATTTGAAGTGATTTGTACTTTTACTTTTGTAACTTAAGTATATTTTAGCAATTACACTTACCTTTGATACTTAAGTATAATTAATACCAAATACTATTACTTTTACTAAAGTAGACTTTCACTTGAGTCATTTTGCATATGACAATTGGGTACTTTTTCCACCACTGGGGTTTAGCCAACACAGAACTGAATTAGCAGATCTTGAGATCAGTCAGGAGAAGTCAACTTCAAAACTTCTCTCCATAGCAAAGCTTAGCTTACCTCGCTGTCACTAAGTTACTCACTACTGCCCTTGTTTGTTTGCTGTGATTGAATGGCAAAGACACACCCAAGAAACACCCACATTAAACCACACCCCTAAGACAACTCTCGTTTGGGCTTCAGTAATGGCCGCTGCATTTCTTAACGAGCACCAGAAAAACATATGCAGAATCTGTGAGCGCAGTTCACCATTTAAAAAATTATAACTAAAACACGTTCCAGGCACTGGGATTGAACCAATGATTTATATATATACACTAGATGACTGACAGGGGGAGCTGTTTTGAAGCCACTGCGCCTCCATCTTGGCACTCCCCCACCGTTGTAAAAAAATATATTTTGGAAGCTATAGAAATGCATTTATTAATGTCTACATTCGTTTTTGTCACATTTATTCTATTACAGACACCTTCATATTTTGTTATTATTTTATGTGAGCTAAACATAAGAAAATATTTTTTTGAAAGTTCTAATGTCGCTGTCCCCACTACAACATACTTAAATACATGTCATTTTTTCCTTTAAACATTTAATTGAAATACTGTAGAATTTCATTAATTCCTATGTAGGACTGCTCTTTCTGGGAGTGCCAATATGGCCGTCCGGTGGCTTTAAAGCCTCTTATTGGCCAATGGATAGCATCAGCAATCCAGGGTTTATATACATCATTGGATTGAACCCCTCGAAGCCGGAGCTCGCTGCTTACATCCAGCCGCCATTCCCCATCCGCATACTTGCGCTCACCGTTGCCCCTAGTGGCGGGTTTTGAAGGCATCTCCCAAAATCCTGGACGAACTTCGACCTTTTTCACAGTTGAAAACATGCGAACACACATCAAAGCACATGTGTACACACACACACACACACACACACAGCCTACATATTTAAATATATACATTGAGTGTACAAAACATTAGGAACACCTTCCTAATATTGAGTTGCACCTCCCTTTGCCATCAGAACAGCCTAAATTCGTCGGGGCATAGTCTCTACAAGGTGTCGAAAGTGTTCCACAGGGATGCTGGCCCATGTTCACTCCAATGCTTCCCACAGTTGTGTCAAGTTGGCTGGATGTCCTTTGGATGGTGGACCATTCTTGATACACTGGAAACTGTTGAGCCTGAAAAACGTTGCAGTTCTTGAGACTCTCAAACCAGTGCGCCTGGCACCTACTACCATACCCTGTTCAAAGGCACTTAAATCTTTTGTCTTGCATATTCACAATCCATGTCTCAAGGCTTAAATTATTCTTGAACTTGTCTCCTCCCCTTCATCTACACTGATTGAAGTGGATTTAACAAGTAACATCAATATGGGATCATAGCTTTCACCTAGATTCACCTGGTCTGTTTTGTACATTCTGTGTATAGATAGGCACTGAGGCACACAAACACATATTCCAGACTTGTCTTATCCACACATCATCAAGCACTCTCATGCTTCTAAAAACACCTTCAGAGATGTGTTGTGTCAGCTCACCAAGCCTGTTAAACCAGCTGTTGCATCTTGGGAAGACACACCGGAACTAAGACACACCGGAACTAAGACACACCGGAACTAAGACACTTTTATTGTGAACTACCTCCAGATCGATTTTAAATCGCTTGATAAGATGTGCATGTAACAAACATTCAATTTAAATTAAGTCAGTAACTTCAAGAAAACCTTTTGAAGCAAAGAGAGTTTACCACCTCTCTGAAGAGAATTAGTATGCACAAATGTTGTGCATGTGTGTAAGTACGTGCATTTGGGTTCAACATGCATGCGTGTGGGGGGGGGGCAAAGTTGCCACAGTGCTCTGGGGCAGGTTAGGGTTTCGTCCCTGGTTTAACTCTTACAGATCATTTGGGCGCTAGCGCCCCATTCCCGACATTACCCGGTGAAATGCAAGGCGCCAAATTCAAAATCCAAAAGTTGAATTATAACACATTCAACAATATACAAGTGTTGCATAGTCTTCAAAAGCTTAGACTCTTGGCAATCTCACAGGGTTGTCAGATTTCAAAAAGGCTTTAAGGCAAAAGCACAACATTTGATTGTTTGAGGACAGCACCTCACATATTTTCTGCATTAGCATAAATTCATAACCAGCGCGGGTCCCACAAAACACATAAGAGCTAAAATAAATCGCTTACCTTTTGATGATCTTCTGCTGAGGTCAAACCGAAGTGTCCAAGCAAGACAATTCATGTTTCCTTTGTTAGAAAAAGTCATTGTTTATATCCATAAATCTCAGTTTGGTTGGCGCGTTGCTCAGAAAATCCACCGTCGACTCGCCCATTGTACAGGGAAGAGAAAGCGTTCAAATTATACCTATCAACTTTGCCCAAACAAATCAAACATCATTTATAATGTTTCCTTAGGTACACTTTTATGTATATTGACGATTATATTTCACACGGATAATATACTGAGGAACGCGCACACGGACACAAAACAAAAGTGACTTCCTCTACACACTTACAAATTCTTCTTCTGTTCGGTTGTCTTCCAAGATAAAGGCATGAAACCTTGTCTAAAGACTGTTGACATCTAGTGGAAGCCATAGGTACTGCAATCTGGGTCCTATTTTACTGAGAATCCCAGACAGCCATTGGAAGTGAGGGCATGTCACAAAAAGAAAATCTGGACAGAAATTCCTCGGGTTTTCGCCTGCCATATCAGTTCTGTTATACTCAGACATTATTTTAACAGTTTTAGAAACTTCAGAGTGTTTCCTATTCAATAGTACTAATTATGTGCATATCCTAGTTTCTGGGCCTGAGTGGCAGGCATTTTACTTTGGGTACGCCAGACTCCAAAACCAAAAGGTTTTAATTGTCTCATTAGAGTACTGGGCTGTGTTCCTTTGGCCTGGACTGTTTGTGTCTGTGTAACTGGACTACTCAAAGAAGTGGAGTGGAGCTCATCACTATATTTAGATACGTCATTCATCACAGTCCCTTATTGCTCCAGCGGAGGCTGTTGAGGGGAGGACGTCATTATTATGAGCCGTCCTCCCCTCAGCAGCCTCCACTGTACTTCTCGTGTCACTAGACCTGGAACCACTGCCAAACGCTGCCTCAGAAGTCCCCTCATCAATGAATACAGATGTTTCGTTTCTAAACAATCATAGGTAGGTTCATTCCCTTTTCCCGTCTCCTTTAATAACAGTGACCAGGAATAGATTGATGTCAACTATAATAGACAACTCATAAGAAAATGAAAGGAAGCCATTTATGCATTTTGTTACAGAGGCAGAGCCTAAATCACAACCTAAAATGGTGAAAAATTGCCTGTAAGATGTAATAGTGGCTGTTAACAGCTTTAGACTTCCAACTTTTTCAAAAGTTGCAACCAAACAAACAAAGTCCCAGAGAGCCTTGTGAAACCAGATCACTGTTATGGATAAAGAAATGGATCCAGTCAAGTGTGTGGTGAAATTAGCAGCCTGCATGCGACTTAAGTACATGCCTCTTTACCACACTAGAGGGCAACAAAGTCTACAGAGTTAAAGTAGAATATAATATGATAGAATAGCATAACTTTATTTTTCCCCAAATGGAACGTCAGCTGTGGCAC
Source organism: Brachymystax lenok tsinlingensis (assembly GCA_030435695.1). Classification (NCBI taxonomy): domain Eukaryota; kingdom Metazoa; phylum Chordata; class Actinopteri; order Salmoniformes; family Salmonidae; genus Brachymystax; species Brachymystax lenok. The sequence continues at coordinate 44,833,951 of CM059797.1, read as the reverse complement.
AAACAAAAGTCTAGATGTTGACTCGGAGCTAACACAGGTCCTCAGTTCTAAGTCAGTTATTCATCACATTAGTGTAGTTGAGTGCACCACCTCTGCACTAACAGAGGTAACTGTCAAGTGTATCCGCACCAAGATGTGAACATTGTTTAGAAGGGTCTTACCTGAGCCTTAGAGGCTGCAGCAGCTCGAGTATTATAAGAGCTGCCATCCACCTGCTTCTCTCCAAGTGTGGTACTAGGACCTGTTCTCTGCTGCAAAAGACGCACGCACACACACCCACATAAATATACACTGTTAATGTTAAACAAATCACATGTAGTCAAGACAATTGAGTGTGTGTGTGCTCCAATACCTAACTGCACCCTTTGAAGGCCTTAGGTCCACAGACAACCACCTGGGTCTGGTAAGGAAGTGGTGACCTCTGCACCTATTGTCTGAAAGGTCACTAATGTTGGTTTGGATTTTACAGTAAGGTCCCTAACTTGTCGCAAAGCCTATAATGTTCTGAAGGCAATGTAGTTATGCTCCATGTTATTATATTAGAAGAGTGACATTCACCTGTAATAGCGGGTTCTAACAACCAGCTGATGGCACTATAGAAGGTTCCATCAAAATTCAGATGGTAGCATGGAGCTGCCATATTGGTTCTACAAATTATCCCATATGTGCCATGGTACTTTAAAACAACTTTATGAAATATGCAAGTGAAGAGGTAACAAATGATTCCGTCTCTACTTGGACCTGCACCCTCAGGAGCTGTTCAGAGAGTGGACATAACGACCATATTTGGATATCTAACAGTTGTATTCAAATAAGAGTTACAGGTGATAGACTGACTAACCCCAATGCCTCTCAACATCTGCATCTGTAAAAGTCCAGGCAATTGTGCCAAGAGCTGAATGAGTGTTTTATAATTTCAAATGTTTAAACAGTCACACGCCCTACAAAATAATGCTCTAACCTGCCAAGAAATGCTGGCCCAACCCTTTTTATGGTTCAGAACATAAGTCATTAATGTCATATCAATAGGCTTCTTGTTGATTCTACAACTTATTGTAAACTAATACATCAACACAACACGGGGTGTATCAACTTTACCATTACAAAAGTTGGAATGGCTGTTTGTATAACTATTTAAGGCAAAGTCTCTACTACAATACAGCTTCCTAGAATGGAGATGAATTTGCTCAGACATCGCTACCAGAGGGATGTTATGTTAATACAGAAGTTGGAGAAATCGGTAGCTTATAACCTTATACTCACAAGGCTGGTCCAATAGGCAGCATACGCCATGATGGAAACTGTGAGAAGCGGTGAAGATGAGAAGAATGGACTATTGCCTACGGATACCTCTGTCTAAATATGTGTAGCCTCTAGTCTAGCCTACCTCCCGTGTACCGTTTAAGCATAATTATTTCCCATGCGTTCCAGAGGACGGCTCCCGTCCCGTATGTTCAAACAATGTTACAGTAAAGCTGACTGATCATTATCGTAACCTAAACGAAGTGTCCATATAGCGCGGTTGTGGTGATGTCAAGAGACTGCTAGGTTTGTATTTCACGGCATATAGCTGATTCTCTTTTTAGTTTAGTTTACCAGACGAGTCTATCGTTTCCGCAAAACCCACTGACAATCGACTGCTGAACTGCATTCATAGCCTATCATCCAAAACCACAATTCATGTTTGGGGTTGATGGGGGCGATTGCGCAATTGGTGCGTAATGCAAAAGCCTCAGAGAAAACGATTACTGTTGCAATATAGTAGCCTATACTCTTTTCCATAATGATATCAGCTTATCGGTTCTCAAAGTTAGAAATATGTATGTACCTGGCTACGATCTATAAGAGGATGCCAAAACTCGCGCGTAGCCTACTCATTGGACATTCCTGCATCCAAACGTTGGACCGTTTGGTTGATTGCAGTTGTGGCCAGCTCTTGACCGAGGTTAATTCATTTAAACGATAAAGTAGCTTACCCTGCAACAACTACTTAGAAGGAAAACTCACCTCCTGTGACTTTTTAGGATGGCCATGAGCATGGCTTCTCTTTTTGTGTGGCATCGCTGCTACGCAAATACCTTTTTTATTTCCAAAACGTAACGGTGTCTCAACAGATATTCTTCTAGGAACCGCTGGCTGGCTGGCTGGGGAACCGAGTGAATCAAATTGGCCCCTCTGGTGCGAAAGTGTGCCCCTCCCGCTATTAACTCAAAATATTTTTGCTCAAATGAAATCAGTGTGTGTGTGTGACCGTGTGAATCAGGAGGTTGAAGTACTTAAGAAATAGGGGCTTTTGTCTTTAGTATCTTATCAGTAGCACCCTTCCTTCCTATAGTTCCCCAGTTACTTTAATAGACCAACAACCCCCGAAAATCACACAGTAGCCAATAAGAAAGAACCGGAGGTAACGTACCCATTAAATCTCTTGCTAATCTCATTTGAATGTATTTTGTATGACATCACAACACAATGATTTACTTAGTGAAGTAAATAAGTAAAAATAAGGATCAAAGGCAAATCCTCAAACATATCTACATGTATATGACACATCTGGTCTACCAAACACAACTGATAGGCCATAAAATACTTCAGCACACTATAGGCCTACATTTTCCCTCTTCATGCACTCACATGTTATTCTTGACAGCTTCATATTGTTGGCCTAACGTAGCTTCGCCAGCTGCATGAGGGGTATACTACAAAGCAGAATCACTGAGTTAGCCAGCTAACTTGCCTAAATATTCTGAATTAACGTTTTATTTTTTAGAAAGATAAGCTTGAAATGGACATGGTCTAATTGACTCAACAACCAAAAACATATCTAAGTTCTGATTTCTTAATGAACCAGAACATCTGCAGTTGTCTGGTTGTTTGTCCAAGTTAGCTGACTAACTCATTGATTCTGTTTGTAGTAAGCTATACCCATCCCGCAAGGGTACAGGAATGTTGTCTTTTATCTAGATTGTGGATTTCCTTTGGCTACTAGATGGAAAGATGAGTTCTGCCGTTTGTAAACATACTTTTGTCCAGGCTTTAACTTGCAGAAGAGTGAGAAGCCACACCCCATTATTCAATAGAACGTCTGAGTCACACATGATTGTTTTCGTTACACTCCCAGTTGGGGTTCTATCATTTATGCCCCCTGGTGGTATTCAATGGTACTGGTTCCCACATGGATATTCCGCAATGGATATTCCAACACATTTTATCTATATTGACCTGACTCAAATAATACAAGGACCAGCCAAAGTAACACAGACATCCCAGACTTTGATTGATCTAGTGTTCTTTAACAGACCTGATTGAATAACTAAGTCCATTAACTTAACTGGCATATCTGACCACAACGTTACATGATGGTTAGAAAGCTCACTAGAAATAGTTAAGAACCATATCAATGTGCAACAGTTCGATAAATAAAAAAATCCAGAAAAATACGCAGAATAACTACCGCGCAGCTATAAGTCAAATTGACTGATCTGTTATGCAATGAAGACCCAGAGTCTGGATACAGAACATTTCTGTCAGTTATTGACAAAGTGAAAACATATTTTACCAGGAAGTTTCTACGTAAGCCAAGACGTAAAACCTATTGCTCAACGAAGACATCTGGAAGCAAAAGAGAGAACAGGCTCTTTCCTTGAAAAAAGCACTGAAATATGGTCAAACTGACGATATACCTACAGTTGAAGTCGGAAATTACATAAACTAGTTTAAATGACTCCAACCTAAGTGTTTCAACCACTCCACAAATTCTTTGTTAACAAACGACAGTTTTGCCAAGTCGGTTAGGACATCTACTTTGTGCATGACAAGTAATTGTTCACATACAGATTATTTCACTTATCTGTATCACAATTCCAGTGGGTCAGACGTTTACATACACTAAGGCGACTGCCTTTAAACAGCTTGGAAAATTCCAGAAAATTATTTGAGTCAATTGGAGGTGTACCTGTGGATGTATTTCAAGGCCTACCTTCAAACTCAGTGCCTCTTTGCTTGACATCATGGGAAAATCAAAAGAAATCAGCCAAGACCTCAGAAAAATAATTGTAGACCTCCACAAGTCTGGTTCATCCTTGGAAGCAAAAACCAAACAACTGAAGGTACCAGGTTCATCTATACAAACAATAGTATGCAAGTATAAACTCCATGGGACAACGCAGCCGTCATACCGCTCAGGAAGGAGACGCGTTCTGTCTCCTAGAGATGAATGTACTTTGGTGCGAAAAGTGCAAATCAATCCCAGAATAACAGCAAAGGACCTTGTGAAGATGCTGGAGGAAACAGGTACACAAGTATCTATATCCACAGTAAAACGAGTCTTATCGACATAACCTGAAAGGCCGCTCAGCAAGAAAGAAGCCACTGCTCCAAAACCGCCATAAAAAAGCCAGACTACGGTTTGCAACTGCACATGGGGACAAAGATTGTACTTTTTGAGAAATGTCCTCTGGTCTGATGAAACAAAAATAGAACTGTTTGGCCATCGTTATGTTGAGGAAAAAGGGGGAAGCTTGCAAGCCGAAGAACACCATCCCAACCGTGAAGCACGGGGGTGGCAGCATCATGTTGTGGGGGTGCTTTGCTGCAGGAGGGATTGGTGCACTTCACAAAATAGATTGCATCATGAGGAATTAAAATTATGTGGATATATTGAAGCAACATCAAGACATCAGTCAAGAAGTTAAAGCTTGGTCGCGAATGGGTCTTCCAAATGGACAATGATCCCGAGCATACTTCCAAAGTTGTGGAATAATGGCTGAAGGACAACAAAGTCAAGGTATTGGAGTGGCCATCACAAAGCCCTGACCTCAATCCCATAGAAATTTGTAGGCAGAATTGAAAAAGATTGTGCAAGCAAGGAGGCCTACAAACCTGACTCAGTTACACCAGCTCTGTCAGGAATGGGCCAAAATTCACCCAACTTATTGTGGGAAGCTTGTGGAAGGCTACCTGAAACGTTTGACCCAAGTTATACAATTTAAAGGCAATGCTACCAAATACTAATTGAGTGTATGTAAACGTCTTACCCACTGGGAATGTGATGAAATAAAAGCTGAAATAAATCATTCTCTACTATTATTCTGACATTTCACATTCTTAAAATAAAGTGGTGATCCTAACTGACCTAAAAGGGAATTTTTAGGAATAGTGAAAAACTGAGTTTAAATGTATTTGGCTAAGGTGTATGTAAACTTCGACTTAAAATGTATATTTACATCACTGAAAAATATTTTTTTAAGGAATATACAAAATGCAAAAGCAGAGTGTCCTCAGAGTGATCAATGAAGCAAGAGGAAATGGCAAAGTGATTTGGGAAAATCACAACAAACAGGGAGAGGAGCTGATTGGTTCCAAAACAAATCCTGATTTAAAGGCTAATGGGATTCTAATTCGACTCCAGTTTCATATCCACCACCTTTAACAATTTTGTTGTCTGTCAGGGAACTGGCTCAAAGATTCAAGCACGACCTCAGTTCTCACCCCCATGGATAATAAACCAATATTCAAAATTCCTGAAATCTCAGCTTCCGCAGTGGACAGTATCATCAGCTTCTTCAGGAGCTCTAGAACAAAATATGTATTTGGTCAAGACACTATTTGATTTCCCCTATTGAACATCTAGTTAATCTGTCCATCAAATATGGGTTCTTCCCAAACGCTTGGAAGTCTGCTGCAGTGATACCTTTTTTTAAATCTGGTGGCCCAACACCGGTGGCAAATGACCAACCTATAAGCATTCTTTCAGTGCTATTAAAAGAAGCAGAAAAGGGTGGCTGACACTGAATCATGAGGTCCTCTTTTCCAAAATACCCTCCCTTAATGTGTCCACTGAAGCCAATAGTTGGATGTATTCCTATCTGACAAAAAGAAGCCAAGGGGTTAGTCTGGGGGACACTAGGTCAATTTTTGGCCCCCTTCGGTTTACCATCTATATCAATTCTCCCACTTGCTTGCACACAAGTTGACATGCATATGTATGCAGACGATAAAGCCCTGTATGTACACTCAAAATAGACAAGTGAACTGAAGCTATGCTAAATGGATGACTGTCTTGCCTGCATTTAAATATTGACTGGACTGTTCGTACTTCTCTAAAGAAAACCATTGAGTCTTCCCAATGAGCTGTTCTTGTCGATGGGGAGAATCTGAAAGTGGTCTAACATCAAGTATCTCAGCGTCATGTTGGACTCCAATTTAACATTTAAGAAACAGGTGAAGGTGGTTAACACGGTCAAGTTTGGATTATCCAACTTCAGGTTTGTAAGACCTTATCTTCCCCTGTTGGGGAAAACGTCCCATTTTTATTTAGATGCATGTCAGCAAAGCCACTACACAACACGAAGCAAAACTGTTGCACTATAATGGTGACAAACGGTGTGTCTGTCACGTTGTATAAGGATCAAAGGCAGGAATACATAGGATTTTTGTTATTACTCCACCCAAAATGCACATCACGAAAAAAGGCACAGGGAGAAATGACCAAAACAAACACCTATGTAAAATCCACAGGGATGTAACCCAAACAAAAGAGCGAGGTTTAAACCTCTAAATATTACACGGGGATGAGACCCGTAAAAACACTTCACGGGACGAGACCCAAAATAACAAGTGCACAACAAGAAACAAGTAAGCCGGAAACAATGCACAGGTACTCACAAGACCAACAGACAATGGGAACAATAACTGACAAGAACAATTGGGAATAGAGGGTGCATATATAACATACTAATCAAGGGGAATGGGAACCAGGTGTGCGTAATGAGACAAGACAGTCCGGTGGTTGGTGATAATGAATCCAGTTCAGTGACGCCTAGAAAGACGATGACTTAGACCTCCGGAGCTGGTGCACAGAATGAGCAGCAGTACCAGGGGAATCCGTGACACTGTCAGCAAAACAGTTCGTTCATTGGACTGACAGTCCTAGGGACCCTGATTATAGAAAGTAATAGTCTGCAGGTATGATGATTCAACCACAGGTCGCGCTCGCAGCATGGGAGTTTTGCCCAGGAGGTGGTGCAATTTTCAAATGTATCTGTTCTACTGTTATTGCTTTCAATGTTACTGCTAATATTCTTACAATTCTCCCCAAAAGCACTGTTTTTGTCATAGCCATTACTAGCAATTGGTAACTATTGGTGGTACTGATTCAACCCTACTGCCATTTCATGGCATTTGCCTATTTAGCAGTATTCCCAATGCTCCTCATATATTTCTAGATATTCAGTATGGCATGAAACATCTTAAAGCATATGATGCTCAATAAAAAACAGCATTTATAGCACAGGTTCCATTGTATAATGTGAAACGTGTTGAGGGCATTTCATTAGAAGTGCTGGGTTGGGAATGAAGCAGTGAAGCCTACCGCCCCCAACCCCTGGTGTTTAGTCTGTGACGTGAGAGAGGGAGATGTGCGTCACCAGCGTGTCTGTGAACATCAATGAATGTGACCCAGGGATCAGACCTGTGCGTCTGTGTGTGTGCGCTTGTGTATGTGCGCGTGTGTATGTGTGTTCGTGCATGTGTGCACTTGGAGGAGAAATTATGCTGACTGACACACTACCATATTTCCGTCGTGATGAATCCTTTTTCAACTGAGAGATATGGTCTATGGGATATGGTCGCTCTTCAGAAGACACAGTGCCTTCATAGTCCTGTCATAAGAATGGCATAACATCTGTCATAACATAACTTGTCATAAGATTTTCTTTATAAATTACTTGTGTGGCTGTACACTTGTTCAAGTATTATCTTTCAGATGACGTGTCAAACAGAGGTAGTACAGAGTAGGCGGTGTCCTGGCTAAATTCCCAACATGCCCCTCATACTGGTCATGTTCCTAGCTGACTAAATTGCAGACACATGCCAGATCTCACAACGCTTGGATAGGTGTTTAATATCTCTGACAACCACATCATATGACATAGCAATCATTGGTATTGGTTGATGCAATGCATGTAGTTGGCCAGGAACATAACCTCTATCTGGGCCATCTAATCATCCCCTGCATCCTAACTGGCATGATCACTCCTTGCCTCTGTGATAGGTGATGTGTGGTGAGCTTTCTGGCTGTGAAGGAGGCGCTCTCAGCATGGAAGGTTTTCATTGAGGAGCAGACGAGATGGACAGCGTTACAATGCCCAGGATGAGGGTTGATTTGCTGTGGAGACTAGTTGGCAAACGGTACACTATGTCCATATGTAAGTCCTACAACAAAACAAGAAACACAATGTGGACTGGAAGGTAACATAAACTGAGACTTAAGAGTTAACTGAATGTTTGTCAAATAGTAAGTTGAGCTCAAAACGAACCAGGCCTCAGTAATGCCTTCACCCGCAGTACGCCAACCTTACCCCTATCTGGCCAAGAGAAAAATACCAAGATTTAAATAGGGAACCTGGGAATGAAAATGAAATTCCAATAAACGTGAAATCCCAATAAACATACACGGTTTAATTTACCATAAATATACACACTTTATATAATAGGGTAGAACCTTGCAATAAACAGAATTAAACCGGGGTAATTCTGGTTTAGGGCGAATGCAGCTCTGTTTCAGAAATTCAACCCCCTACCCAAGACAAAAGTATGCTGCTTTCATAGCCAAGTGGGAAGGTAGTATTTACCACATATGACTGGTAAAGATCCACATGAACGCCCCTCCAACTGGTAATTACTAGTGGGAAACTTGTCTATCATCCCTGAGCACCGACTTCTCCCACATGTTGACCTCTGATGTCACCTACTAAGGAAATGACCTTGATAAATGCATTTTCAGCAGTTAAATGCAACAAAACATTCTTTCTAAAAAGCAATCTATAAATATATGATTTTTAAATACTATAATTTTTTTACAAGCATGATAGCTGTACAGATGTACGATCTTAATTTGAGCTAGTTTGCTACAGCAAAATGATCCTGCAGCAACAGGAAATGTGAATTATTATGTGGATTATAATTCATATAAAAAGGGTTGATACATATAAGTTGATGCCTATAAAGCACGGACTGACAGCAACTCGGTGACACTAGCGCAAAATGGCTGCCATGGCATCAACCAGACGGGTGCTACACATCAGGTGTGGTGGATAAGGTGAGTTTTTCCTTACTATGTAAAGTGCTTTGAACACTTAGAAAAAAGTGCTGTGTGTCTGAATGGGCTTTTCTTTTGTCTTCCTGAATGGGGTTTTCTCGTTTGCGTAATGAGAGCTTCTGAGAAGGTTGGATTGGGGGGGAGATACTGAGATTGGGCCATTGGCCCTGAGCACTGTAGTAGTGTGACACTGATGACATTTAATCAGAGACGACAGGAAATGAAGAAGGCTGCTGCTGATAGGGTTGTCTAAGGGCCAGTCGGTAAGTTCTGTATGAACTGAGCTCAGAACAGCTCTCCTGACCAAAACCACTCATCTTGAGAGAGAAAGGATACAATGCAATCATGATGAAGCAATATGAAATAAGAGTGTGTGCCTACACCTAACCTTGGCTTACCCTAACTATAACCCTAACCACTCGCTAGCATTGTCTCAACGTTGCGCTTGCATGTAGATTACAGACGTTTTGTGTTTTGGAGAATAAGTTGTGAGAGTGTTTGTTAGGGAGTGTTTGTTGTGAAATCAGGAGTTATTCAGATAATATGGCATACAGCCATGCTCTTTTACAAAGAGTAAGTATTGTAGCGACCTTATCCCAACATCTAGCAACCTCGTCAAGCTCTTCGGATCTCTTGGCGTAATGGCTAATTAGATGGGTTGACAGATGCTGGACCCAGGTTCTAGTCTCAGTCGGGGTTACAGTACCCCCCATTTCTTTTTCAAACACTTTATATTTTTTTGGTTAAAATTAGATTATCCAAAACATTAAGAACACCTGCTCGTTCCATGACATAGACTGACCAGGTGAATCCAGGTGAAAGTTATTATCCCATATTGATGTCACTTGTTAAATCCACTTCAATCAGTGTAGATGAAGGGGGGAGGAGACGAGTTAAAGAAGGATTTTTAAGCCTTGAGACAATTGAGACGTGGATTGTGTATGTGTTCCATTCAGAGGTTGAATGGGCAAGACAAAAGATTTAAGTGCCTTTGCATGGGCTATGGTAGTAGGTCCAGGCGCACACTCAACAGTTTCCCATGTATATCAACAATGGTCCACCACACAAAGGACATCCAGTCAACTTGACACAGCTGTGGGAAGCATTGGAGTCAACATGGGCCAGCATCCCTTTGGAACGTTTTGAACACCTTTTAAAGTCCATGCCCCGATGAATGAAGACTGTGTGCATACAAACTCTTATGGAGTCAAGCTGTGGAATGATCTCACCTGCTCCACTCCTATGGCCTACGTCTCTGCACGTCAGCCGTCGGGGCAGACAGAGGGGCTGTACCTGGTTTCCTGAGACTTCAATGACTTCCATTTTTAAACAATAAATAAAAACCTTTTATTGAAAGTATTGTTTTTATTGAAATCATTGTTAATGAATTGTAAACACAACTAGAAAAGGTCAATGTTCTGAAGAAAATGTGTGGTAGGAGAAGGTGTAGTGGTACTGGGATTGGTACATTCATTTTGAGAGGAGGGTTTTGAAAAACAGTCAACATTCACTCTGACTTAATTTCTTCCTCTTGTGTATGACCCAACGACCATTGATTTTCTATTCACACAAACACACAGGTGCACCACTTGTACACTCTTACACCCACTGGTTTATTTTCAGCCAGGGATTGTTTCAGACACAAGTGCTCTCCTTGGTAGCTTGTTAATTGTCTCAAATCTAGGCTGTTTCTATTGTAGCTTATACATGTTCAAAACAATGAATGGGAGGGATAGTCTTAGATGCTGATGACTAGGAGATTCTGGGAAACAGAAATGCTCAGAGACGATGATGTCATTAGTTGAAGTGCCTGTTCAGGCAATTGAAAATACTTTATCATAATTGTCATGAAATGCCTTTCTTCTTCAACTGGACAATACATTTTTATAAAGAACTTCATGAGTCATCTACATTTATATGGTAGCTGGTGTATTTTTACGTGATCTTGTTTTTCAGAATCTTTGATTGGGTTCTGTTGTAGGTTATATTTGGGATCAAAGAGCATGCCCAGAAGGATGACTCACTGTCTAGCTTGATTGGATTTAAAAAAGTAAGTCAACCTTCTCGCTTCTACTTCCACCCCACTGGTAGAAATAATTTACTGAAGGTCAATATGACCACTGCATCAAAATCCACGTGAATGGGCTCAATATTGTTTGGAATTATATGGTTGTAAACAACCCAAGACTCAAAACAAAACAGTCCCTTTCTTTCTAATTTCCTCTACCACCTCTCTCTCTCTCTCTCTCTCTCTTGTTATTTCTCTCAATTCAATTCAAGGGGCTTTATTATGGGAAACATATTTACATTGCCAAAGCAAGGGAAATAGATCATAAAAAATAAACAACACAAAATGAACAGTAAACACTACACAAAAGTCGTCACAGTGTTGTAATGATGTGCAAATAGTTAAACTACAAAAGCATTTTATAAATATGGGTTGTATTTACAATGGTGTTTGTTCTTCACTGGTTGCCCTTTTCTTGTGGCAACAGGTCACAAATATTGCTGCTGTGATTGCACACTGTGGTATTTCACCCAATAGATACGGGTGTTTATCAAAATTATCAAAACTCGTTGTGTGGGCAGTGTGCACATAGCCTGTCTTCTCTTGAGAGCCAGGTCTGCCTACAGAGGCCTTACTCAATAGCAAGGCCATGCTCACTGAGTCTGTACATAGTCAAAGCTTTCCTTAATTTTGGGTCAGTCACAGTGGTTCTTTCTCTCTCTCTCTCTCTGTCTGTCTGTCTGTCTGTCTGTCAATACTCCTCTTTCTTCCCACTATCTCCTTTGTCTCTCATCTCTGTCTTTCCTTCGTCAGAAAGGGCATGGATGACGTGTGCAGCAGGGTGTTTTGACCGTTCGTGGCCAGGTGGAACGCAGAGCCAATTAGGTGACAATGACGCTGTGAGCCGTGGCGATGGCTCTCGCAGATACAGCTGACCTTCAGACTCAATCTCCTCCACACAGAAACAGCCTATCGCTACCACACAAACATTGGGGGAACGTAAGGGAACAAGCATTCCTTCAATGTTTCCAAGGTCTACGAGCCCCGTTGTTGCGTTGGATTTTGGAGGTTGACGGAGAGGACACTTCATTTTAATCAGGGAGACATTTTAACTGTGTTAAATTGTGGAGATGCAGATACGTATGTATTGTTCACTGTCTATTACGATGCTCTTTGAAATGCTGTCTGCGGCCATTGAATTCCAGCCTTAGGCTCTGTTACCACATTTGGGCTGTCATCCAGCTCTTCAGTCTGCCGCAGTCCTCTCCATTCACCTAACCTGAATGGAGAATCAATGGACTCTAAGGCAAACAGTGTCGATAACTGTCTTTCACTCACAGATGCTTGATAATGATTCCCACTCTGTCGTCTCTTCACATTATCTTCCCAAGCAGCTGGAGTGTACACACAAACACACACACACACAGCGACTAGCAAGGCTTGGCAAGGACTGATAATGCCTGGACCTTGGCTCAATCTCAACTGGTCACATCAATACAGTTGCACACTTCCTCCTCAATCTGGTGTACAGTGTTGTGTTGTACCAAACAAGTCCAGAGGCATTTTTATGGCTCATAACATTCAAAGCTAGGATTGTTGTTTGTAGAACTATTCCTGTAAGAGTTGTTATGGAGAAAGAGCCCATGGGAGACAGACAGGGCTAAGAAAGAGAGAACCTGTAATTATCTCTCTGTCATTATCTCATGCTTTTCCCCTTTGTTTGACTCTCTCCATGCACCAACACAGGTGCTTCCACACACACCGCACACTCCATTACATTAAGAGAGATAGGAGGAAAGGGATGACAATTGACTAATGACATGGTTGAGCTAGGAGAAGTAGAGACGCAGAGTAGGTGAAGAGAGAGTGGTAGAGAGAAATTCTTGTTTTTAATGAATGTCTGAGAGGGGGTAAATGGAGCATTGTGATCCTAAATCTGTGTTGGTTGATTTCATTTGATTTGGGATAGAAACGTCAAGACCGTCTCTACTGTCCTCTGACTTTATTGATATTGTCTTTAAGTCCCTGACTTTGGAATGTTTGTGCTATCAACCATACCCATATAGGTTAGCTGCCCTGAGGCTAAAATGTATGCAGTCAGGAGTGGGTGTTTTCCAAGCCTACAGACCATACTGTCTCCATTAGTCTTGCTGCTCTGTAAGCAATAAAAATGGTGTGTGTGTGTGTGTTGCCTACTTGGTTGCCTACTTGCTTTAGGTACAGTATCTGTGTTGCCTTCTACAGAATGCCAACAAATCTAGTGCACGTTATCAAGAACAAAGCCTGAATATCAGACCTTCCGTAGAAAGGTAACGGTTCTGATGCCTCTGTTGGTTGGAGCATGGGGCTAGCAACACCAGGGTTGTGGGTTTGATTCCAACACGAGTGACATATGCTGTAATTCGATTAAGTTAGAAGAGTCTGCTCCAATGACCATGAATTGCCTTAGCGGTAGCACAGTGGAATCCATTCAACAGAACTCTATTCTGATCTATTCCAGAGAAAGCCAGCGATTGCGACACTAAGAAGAAGCCTTGGAGAGTGACACGTTGACACGTCTCCTCGGCTGACTCAGAGTCTCCACTGAGCCTATACAGGACAGTCATTTCCTGTGGTAGGGGCTCTTTAGCTGTTGGGCTCCACAGACAGACGTCATTCTACACATCATTAGACTTGGACATTCCCCTCCCATGCACCTCTCTGTAGACACAACCCTGATTGGAGCTGGAAAAAACAACACAATTAGGTGACGACAATAGGACCGAGTGTAAGTCGATCTTTTTTTATAACACTTTACATTAAAGTATACAGTACTTTGTAAAGGATTTATTGTAGTTTCTGTTCCCTCCTTTTATTCTTTCTCATCTTCTTCTTCCTCCTCCTCCATTTGACATAGTACCCTCCTCTGTCCAAAATGAGAGAATGGTTTAGACACAAAAATCGACAAAGCTTCAGAAATATTCCTCGTATGTTTTTAAATGTAATTTTTCTTGCTTACACAGCAATCAGTGGATTTACTATAACTTCATATAGACGTTTCGGTGTCACCCTGTGTAACATTTTCCTAAAACGTCAGTGGGTTATAGCGTCTCCTCCCCCTCCTCCTCCTCCTCTGCAGCCTGTTTTCCTGTGTAAATTCTATCAGGCCATGCTCTTAGTGGGTGTTCTATTAAAGCAAACAGGTGTTGCTAGGTAGAGGTGGAAACCACGTCAGATCTGCTCCTGTCCTGTTTGCTCACAGCCAGGTGACAAGATGAGAAGAAGCCACGGCGCCCCTGCTAGGGCAAGCCTTCGCATCCTGCCTCATCACTCTTGGCTCAATGTGTAGATTTAGTAAACTGTTTTATTTCCACATTTCTATTATGTCTTAGATGTGCATTATTCGATTCAAATAAATCTGTTTGCTATCATTTCAATTATCTCTTAAATGTAGGTTGTTTGTTAATGGTGGAACATGGAGTTCAATATACACTGAACAAAAATATGAATGCAAAAACATTTTTGGGTCCCAGATTTCATGAGCTGAAATAAAAGATCCCCAACATTTTCAATACGCACAAAAAGCTTATTTCTCTAAAATGTTGTGCACAAATTTGCTTGCGTCCCTGTTAATGAGCATTTCAATATTGCCAAGATAATCCATCCACCTGACAGGTGTGGCATAGATGAAGAAGGTCATTACACAGGTGCACCTTGTGCTGTGGACAATAAAAGGTCACTCTAAAATGTACAGTTTTGTCACACAACACAATGCCACAGATGTCTCAAGGAAGCGTGAAATTGGCATGCTGACTGCAGGAATGTCCACCAGAGCTGTTGCCAAAGAATGTAATGTTAATTTCTCAACCATAATCCGCCTCCAACGTCATTTTAGAGAATTTGGTAGTATGTCCAACCTGACTCACAACCGCAGACCACGTGTACCCACGCCAGCCCAGCCCAGCCCCATCACCTGCAGGATCGTCTGAGACCAGCCACCCGGACAGCTGATGAAACTGTGGGTTTGCACAACCGAAAGATTTCTGCACAAACAGTCAGAAACAGTCTCAGGGAATCTCATCTGTGTGCTCGTCGTCTTCACCAGTGTCTTGACCTGACTGCAGTTCAGCATCGTAACTGACTTCAGTCGACAAATGTTCACCTTTGATGGCCACTGGCATGCTGGAGAGGTGTGTTCTTCACGAATGAATCCCGATTTCAACTGTCCCGGTGTTGTGGAAAATCTTGAGTCAAATATTTGCACAGATACCGGAACTTGTGAATTCAATTCAGACTTTAATTTAACGGATTAGAGCCGAGCCTCTCCAAGGAAAGAGACTGAAACATCTTATCACAGAGCTCTGCCTTTATAGTATTCTGTCCCTGCTTAACATATAGAATCCCTTGTATGTTCATGAACTACTCCCATTGGCCCTATAGTTATCAGATTATCTTTACATAGCACATATAGTCACTCCTTGTCTATTCATGAACAACTCCCATTGGCCCTGCTCTACAATTATCTTCCTCTCAGTTCTTGCTTGTTAACGCCCACATCTGACAGCTGTCTAGGTTATAATGGTAGCTATAATGGTGACTGGTCCTATATGTTCCATTCCTTATATAGCCATTCTGTCTCACCACTTAAAAGTGGACAGTCTAAATTCTGCCTGCTAATATTGGAAATGCAATCAGTCATGATGTCTGCTACCACACCGGGCAAATGTAGCTCCAACACCGTTTTAGAGAATTTGGCAGTACATCCAACCGGCCTCACAACCGCAGACCATGTGTATGGAGTCGTATGGGTGAGCGGTTTGCTGATGTTAGCGTTGTGAACAGAGTGCCCCATGGTGGCAGTAGGGTTACGGTATGGCAGGCAAAAGCTACAGACAATAAATACAATTGCATTTTATCAAAGACATTTGACTGCATTGAGATACCTTGACGAGGTCCTGAGGCCCATTGTCATGCCATTCATCTGCTGCCATCACCTTGTGTTTCAACATGATAATGCAGGTCCCCATGTCGCAAGGATCTGTACACAATTCCTAGAATCTGAAAATGTCCCAGTTCTTCCATGGCCTGCATGCTCACCAAACGTACCACCCATTGAGCATGTGTGGATTACCAGCACCCACCCAGGCTCTGGTCAATTATGTTCTCCGCAACATGTTGAACCGGTTCGTCTTTGTCTACCTAGATGACATCCTCATCTCCTCCTGCTCCACCCAAGAACAAGTGCTCCACGTCCGACAGGTTCTCCAAGGGCTCCTGGAGAACCAGCTGTTTGGAAAAGCAGAGGTGCGAGTTCCATCGCTCCACCATCCCTTTTCTGGGTTTCATCATCGCTGCAGGGAGTGTACAAATGGATCCCGGGAAGGTGAGAGCGGTGGTGGATTGGCCCCAGTCTACTTCCAGGGTGCAGCTGCAATGTTTCCTGGGGTTCGACAACTTCTATCGCCGCTTTATCCGGGGTTACAGCACCCTGGTTTCCCCCCTGTCAGCACTCACCTCGCCTAAGGTTCCGTTAACGTGGTCTCCAGCTGCTGACCGGGCGTTGCCGGGACCTCAAACATCGCTTCACCACAGCTCCCATCTTGGTTCATCCTGACCCTTCTCGTCAGTTCGTGGTGGAGGCCGATGTTTTGGATGTTGGAGCGGGGGCTGTCCTGTCCCAGCATTCTTCCCTGGACCTCAAGCTACATCCCTGCTCCTTCTTCTCCCATCGCCTCAACGCCACGAAAAATAACTTATGTGGGGAATCTCGCGGTGAAGATGGCGTTGGAGGAATGGAGGCACTGGCTGGAGGGGGCGGGACATCCGTTCATCATGTGGACCGACCATAAGAACCTGGAGTATCTCCGCACCACCAAGCGCCTCAACTCCAGGCAAGCCAGATGGGCCCTGCTGTTCACACGGTTCAACTTCTCCCTCTCGTTCTGGCTGGGATCCAAGAATGTCAAGCCGGATGCACTGTCCCGCCACTATAGCCCCACGGTTACCACCCCGGAGCCCGAGACCATCCTTCCCACCTCGTTCCCTGGGGTATCAGCCCCTGCTCTTCCCCGAGCAGGAGGAAGAGGTCGGCATACCTTTGGCCCAGATGTTTGTCCTCCGCTGTCGTCGTACCTGGAGGAGTGCCCAGTCGGCCCTCCTCAAGACCACCTCCAGGTATGGACGACAAGCGGATCGGCATCGGACCCCGGCTCTCCAGTATCGTCTCGGGCAGAAGGTATGGCTATCCACCCGGGATTCACCTCTCCGGGTGGAATCCCGCAAACTCTCCCGCCGATTTATCGTCCCATTTCCCATCTCCAAAATTATTATCCCCTCTGCTGTTCGTCTCCTGTTGCCCCGTACCCTTCGTATACGTCACACCTTTCATGAGTCATGGGTAATGTAAAAGTATGCATGAAGGTGTCTGTAATAGAATAAATGTGCAAAAACGAATGTAGACAATTCTATAGCTTCAAAAGTATTTTTTTACAACGGTGGGTGAGTACTAAGATCTAGGCACGTTGGATTCAACACAGTGCCCCTATCAGTCATCTAGTGTATATATACATCATATAGCTAACCAGTTGAGCTAGCAAACAATGTAAGAAAATTATGATTTCCGTCAACAAGCTCTGCACTTCAGGAATCACAGTGGCAAGTACCCCTGGTGCACTGCTTAATTATTTAGCCAAATAAACAATAAAAACATTAAAGAAATTTTTAACATTTTCAAATAAAATTTTATGTCACATGCGCCAAATACAACAGGTGTAGACATTACAGTGAAATGCTTACTTACAAGCCCTGAACCAATGATGCAGTTTTAAGAAAATACCTAAAAAATACAAATGTAAAAAAGTAAGAGATAAGAAAAACAAATAATTAAAGAGCAGCAGTAAATAACAAATGTGTGGCTATATACAGGGGGTACCGGTACAGAGTCAATGTGTCAATGTGTTGAGGTAATTGAGATAATTATGTACATGCAGGTAGGGTTGTTAAAGGGGCTATGCATAGATAATAACAGAGAGTAGTAGCAGCGTGGGGGGGTGCAAATAGTCTGGGTAGCCATTTGATTAGCTGTTCAGGAGTCTTACAGCTTGGGGGTAGAAGCTGTTTTGAAGCCTCTTGGACTTAGACATGGCGCTCCGGTACCGCTTGCCGTGCGGTAGGAGAGAGATCAGTCTATGACTAGGGTGGCTGGAGTCTTTGACGATTTTTAGGGCCTTCCTCTGACACCGCCTGGTATAGAGGTCCTGGGTGGCAGGAAGCTTGGCCCTGGTGATGCACTGGGCCGTACGCACTACCCTCTGTAGTGCCTTGCGGTCGGAGGCCGAGCAGTTGCCTTACCAGGCAGTGATGCAACCCGTCAGGATGCTCTCGATGGAGCAGCTGTAAAATCTTTTGAGGATCTGAGGACCCATGCCAAATCTTTTCAGTCTCCTGAGGGGGAATAGGTTTTGTTGTGCCCTCTTCACGACTGTCTTGGTGTGCTCGGACAATGTTAGTTTGTTGTTGATGTGGACGCCAAGGAAGTTGAAGCTCTCAACCTGCTCCATTACAGCCCCATCAATGAGAATGGGGGCGTGCTCGGGCCTCTTTTTCCTGTAGTTCACAATCAACTCTTTTGTCTTGATCACATTGAGGGAGAGGTTGTTGTTCTTGCACCACATGGTCAGGTCTCTGACCTCCTCCCTATAGGCTGTCTCATCATTGTCGGTGATCAGGCCTACCACTGTTGTGTCATCAGCAAACTTAATGATGGTAATAGAGTTGTGCCTGGCCATGCAGTCATGAGTGAACAGGGAGTACAGGAGGGGACTGAGCACCCACCCCTGAGGAGCCCACGTGTTGAGGATCAACGTGGCGGATGTGTTGTTACCTACCCTTACCATCTGGGGACGGCCCGTCAGGATCCAGTTGCAGAGGGAGCTGTTGAGTCCCAGGGTCCTTAGCTTAGTAACGAGTTGTGAGGGCACTATGGTGTTGAATGCTGAGCTGTAGTCAATGAATAGCATTCTCACATAGGTGTTACTTTTGTCCAGGTGGTAAAGGGCAGTGTGGAGTGCAATAGAGATCGCATCATCTGTGGATCTGTTGGGCCGGTATGCAAATTGGAGTGGGTCTAGGGTTTCTGGGATAATGGTGTTGATATGAGCCATGACCAGCTTTTCAAAGCATTTCATGGCTACAGACGTGAGTGCTACGGGTCAGTAGTTATTTAGAAAGGTTACCTTAGTGTTCGTGGGCATAGGAACTATGGTGGTCTGCTTGAAACAGTGGCAAGTGTCTTCACAGTCAGTGAAGACACTTGCCAGTTGGTCAGCGCATGCTCGGAGTACACGTTCTGGTAATCCATCTGGCCCAGCGGTCTTGTGAATGTTGACCTGTTTAAAGGTGTTACTCACATCGGCTGTGGAGAGCGTGATCACACAGTCAGCCGTAACAGTTGATGCTCTCTTGCCTGTTTCAGTGTTACTTGCCTCGAAGCGAGCATAGAAGTTATTTAGCTCGTCTGGTAGGCTTGTGTCACTGGGCAGCTCTTGGCTGTGCTTCTCTTTGTAGTCTGTAATAGTTTGCAAGCCCTGCCACATCCGGCGAGCATCGGAGCCGGTGTAGTACGATTCAATCTTGGTCCTGTATTGACGCTTTGCCTGTTTGATGGTTCGTCGGAGGGCATAGCGGGATTTCTTATAAGCTTCCGGGTTAGAGTCCCGCTCCTTGAAAGTGGCAGCTCTTCCTTTAGCTCAGTGCGAATGTTTCCTGTAATCCATGGCTTCTGGTTAGGGTATGTACGTACAGTCACTGTAGGGACAACATCCTCGATGCACTTATTGATAAAGCCAGTGACTGATGTGGTGTACTACTCAATGCCATCGGAAGAATCCCAAAACAAATTCCAGTCTGTGCTAGCAAAACAGTCCTGTAGTTTAGCATTGGCTTTATCTGACCACTTTTTTATAGACCGAGTCATTGGTGTTTCCTGCTTTAATTTTTGCTTGTAAGCAGGAATCAGGAGGATAGAGTTATGGTCAGATTTGCCAAATGGAGGGCGAGGGAGAGCTTTGTATGCGTCTCTGTGTGTGGAGTAGAGGTGGTCTAGAATTACTTTTACCTCTGGTTGCACATTTGACATGTTGATTGAAATTCGGTAGAACTGATTTAAGTTTCCCTGCATTATAGTCACCAGCCACTAGGAACACCGCCTCTGGATGAGCGTTTTCCTGTTTGCTTATGGCAGAATACAGCTCATTTAGTGCGGTTTTAGTTCCAACCTCGCTCTGTGGTGGAATATAGACAGCTACGAAATAAACTGATGAAAACTCTCTGGGTAAATAGTGAGGTCTGCAGCTTATCATAAGATGCTCCACCTCAGGCGAGGAACACTTTGAGACCTCCTTAGATATTGTACACCAACTGTTTACATAAATGCAAAGGCCCCCGCCCCGTGTCTTACCAGAGGCTGCTGTTCTGTTCCCACTGCCCTCACTGGCTTTCATGCGTTTCAAATGTGAGCTTGTCCGACCAATACGTCGGACTCGACAGTTGCTGTCCATTGGAGTGCTGCGATTGGTTGCCCAAAATTCCGGGATGGGGCTTACCGAAGGGTCAATTGATTTAGCCGCTCGAGAAGGCAAGATAACTCTTCTCAAACGCACAATTGCATGTCAAAGAATGGAAACACAATATCAAAACGAACACTTAGATTTAATACAACCAAGTGAGTTTGTCGCTATGGTCATCAAAGCCAACCTGGACTCAGGGGTAGATGTAACACAGTAAATCCGGAACGTTCCAATTAGTATGATTTGTTACGTTTCGTATGGTATGTATTAATTTGTGGATGTCCATCATCCATTTCATATGATTTGTTTCGAATAAAAATGTGTATGATATATGTTAAGAATTGCAATTCATACAATATGTTACGGATTACAATTTGTACAGTATGTTATGAATTTTCAAATTTGAATGTATTGTTGCTAACATTAACTAGGTGGCTAACGTTAGCTAGGGGTAAGGGTTAGGGATTAAGTTTAGGGTTAAGGTTAAGGTTAGGAGTTAGGTTAAAGGGTAATGTTTAGGGTTACGGGAAGGGTTAGCAAAGTAGCAATAAAGTAGTTAGTACTAGCAAAGTTGCTAATTAGCTAAAATGCTAAAGTTGTCTGGGATGAGATTCGAACATGCAACGTTTGGGTGTCATGATTGTCTCTTTGGACAGACCAATGCGCAGCGAAGTAACCAGAATACATACTTTATTCACAAACGGGACGAGACGGAACAAAACAATAAACGAAGAACATGACGTGAACACAAAACGCTAAATCCTAAACTCGACACTGGCATGAACCTAAACACTATGGCATGAACCTAAACACTATGGCATGAACCTAAACACTATGGCATGAACCTAAACACTATGGCATGAACCTAAACACTATGAACATAACAGGAAGCAATAACTCACCAAACTAAAGTGCAAACCCCAAACATGTATATGGTTCCCAATTAGAGGTAACGAGACTCAGCTGCCTCTAATTGGGAACCATTACCCCAACATAGAAATACACACCATAGAACAAAATAAACCCTACACCAAAGCAAAACTAAACACTCCAGCCTGTACACTCAGGCCTGGACGTTACATTGGGTTGCTAGATGTTCGCGTTATGTATATTTTGCGTAAGTAACAATCTGTCTTATGTAACCATACCAACTGTAACATATCATACCAATTTACATTTACTATGTTACGTCTTGTCTATGAGACCAGGCTGTCAATGCACACAACACACTCCTTGCTTTGATGGGTGGGCAATGAATTAGCATTAATTATGTGTGAGAGCATACTATAAGTGGGCCGGATTTCAATTAAACCAATTTTCGCCATTGTGGCTGGATGATGCATTGTGACATTAGTGTAGGTGGTTTAGGTTATTAATGAGTTGATTTGAGCCCTTAAAGGTCCTGAACAGTCATTCTGAAAAGTACTTTTTCTCTCATGGCTAACTACCAGGAAGTTTATAAAGACAGGCTGAGTGGGCGGGGAGCTTATTTTCATGAGCTTGCCTTGACTGACAGCTCTGTGAAATGCCTATGTCAAGCAACTTGGATGCAGTGAGCAGTGTTGCAGTAAAATCATCTCAAGTTAATTTGGTGATACATGAAGCAACTCAAATATTGAAATTGCATCAATGATATATATTTTTTTCATATAGATCTCCCGTTTGGCATGTCTCTTGTGATGCTTTTCACAGCAGCACTGACGGATGTGTTGACTTGACAACTGTCAGAGTTTTCAATAACCCTTCCCCCCTTTTGTCCCATGCTGTCTGAAACACCTAGCTAGCCAGTGACTAGTTAACACCAGACACAGATGAAAGGGGAAACATATAGTATCTTTGCCATAGACGAATAGGGTGAACTTTTAATTACATTTTCTGACACCCTACAGTCAAATTCCAAATAGCATACACTACTTAGTCTACCAAATACTAATAGACTACTTAGGCTACTTCGTTAGCCTATTCTTATTATAAGTCTCGGCTATATAATAGGCATGTGCCCAAAAGAAATATTCAGTATCATAAACATAGGCCTAGTATTAGGTTGTATTCCCATAAAGCCCTATGCCCTATTATACAGGCTGTTATACACTGAGTATACACAATCCACAATCCATGTCTCAATTGTCTCAAGGCTTAAAAATCCTTCTTTAAGCTGTCTCCGGATCATAGCTTCCACCTGGATTCACCTGGTCAGTCTGACATTAAAAGAGCAGGTGTTCTTAAAGTGTTCTATACTAATTGTATTAAGATGATAATATACGACCTAAATTCAAAGCACACAGTAAATATCTATTTCAATCATCCATGTTTTTCACAGAGAATCATTTGCCCATCTGAAACAACTTCCTTGCTTTCACCTTGCCCTCACCCAAAGAGCTGTCCAATGCGGTGGTGCTGAAACAGCGTCTACACTCCCGTGACGTGCGCTGCACAAATGCGTCACCACAGTGAGCTCTCCTTGGGGAGATATCTTGAAGACAATCGGCAATTTAAGGTATTGAAATTAAGTCGTGCCATTATCTTACACATCTCAAAGACCCACACAGTATACTGCAATGCTAAAAGACAATAGTGCCTATATTAGCCTATTCTTGCTCTTGCATTTTCCTTGCACAATAACAACAGCAAATCATAGAGAACGCAATAATAACATAAGCATTAAGTTTGGGCGTGCTTCAGATGAGGGTCTACTTCGCTGATGTAGGCTATGGTTAGGCTCTGCACAGACCTGTTTGGTGCACATACATTACTGTTATAGTAACCTAGTAATAATTCTTATACTCCTGCAAACTTGAATTTGAAAAATCTAGGGATATTTTTAGATATAACTTTTCCCTCTGACGCTCCTTCTCCCCGCCTGTCTCTCTCGGGACTCGAGCATAGACCCTATCCCAGGTATAGACTCGTTGACGTCAGAGACCCTTCGTAATTTGACGTGTAAACATTCTCGTCCCCTTCCACGGTTTACTCCCCGCTTGCTTTCCTTGATGGTTCAATAAGGCAATAACGCCGTGACAGGTCCTCTCATTCCCACCCAGCACTTTGAAGGAAAAAAGACACGAACCAAGGGGAACCAACATCAATTGGTTTATTTAATATACCTTACATTTTCGTTTTGAATTGTTGTCTTACATGCTTTCTAAGAGCATCAATCTAGTCGTAATTTCTCTGAGATGGAAATGAGATGTCGCCCAACAACGGTAATGTGCTGTGCTTTTGCGGTTCTGTTCTCCATCGCTCGTTCCGTGGATGCTTCATTCGGGGACAGACAGTACCTCAACGAATGGGCGGTGGAGATTCCGGGAGGACCGGACGCCGCCAGGTCCATCGCCAAAGAACTGGACTACCGACTAGTCCGCCAGGTATGTTAGCGCCACAGCAACGCCACGTTTATCCTCGAGTAGTATTGGAACTGTGTACTTCTCTCTTTACACTATACAATGAATATGTATTAATACATAGCTGTTGAAAGCTGATGGGGGGCGCCACGGCAGCCTTGTTGCTGATGTTGTAGCCTATACAGCATCCTTACTGAACTTCTTCTGCTTCAGCCAAGATTAAAACACGACAACTATAGTGATTGGTGTATTCTGTCAATCATCTTCATTATTCTGGTCAGAGTGAGCAGGGAGATTAAATTGTGTAACCTATGACATTTCCATTCTTGTTTTTTTACCATCTGTGTATTTCAGTATCACTGTTACTTTATAATAAGTAAATTGATATCATCAATCAAAAACAAATAATTTAGTCTATCAGTGTATTTGGGCAAAATATTGGGATCCAATCCATATTTTAAGACTTGTTCCTTTGAACAAGTTCATTTTGTACTGTATACAATAGCCCTCTTATGTAAATATGTCTATCGCCAATGTTGTAATTCACTGTCTACCTTTTCCAAAACATTAGGCCTGTACACCCCCTGATGAGCTCTCTCTCTAGTTCACTCAGAGGAACCTAGCTCTCTGACTACACAGGTCAACAACCTGTGTTTCCATTCGGTCAGGGGGATGGGTATGATGCCATATCAGCATTATCAGTATAATAGGCCTGACCTGTGGCTTAGAATAACATATAGGTTAGGCCTAAATAATTTATGCAATTTCAGTTTTATTTTATTTTCCCCCTTGACCAAAGTACCCTCTAGTGGCCTCATGGGTGGAATGTTATTAATATGTTTAATAATTTCATAATGACTATAAAACAAAATGTAACACAGAAAATCTGGGGTTTCTATGTCAAACGGTTTTGTTATATTTCAGTCTACTGTGATGTATATTAAGTCTAATATTGGAATGCAAACTCAAAATGTAATACATTTTAACTCTATATCTGACATGGTACAGGTGTCATCTTTTTGTGTGTGTTAGGCATATACTTTTGTTTCAAACTAGAATTGTTTAAGAATACCAAGAAACACTCTGTGTGACCCTGATTTAAAAGGTTAAAATTACAGTAATATCTGTGATTGATTTGTTATTTGCACAAATTGTGACAAACACCTGTAGATTCAGTGGGTTCAGCTGTGTTAACCTTGCTTTCTCAGGAAATTGCTGAACAAAGCAATTAAATACTTTATCAAGTTATAAAAGAAATCTCCAAAATATAGGGGTCAGAACCATTGGCAACCTTATTTTCAAACCTACAGCACCATCCCCTTTTTAACAAACATTTATTTAACTAGGCAAGTCAGTTAAGAACAAATTCTTATTTACAATGACAGCCTACCGGGGGAACAGTAGGTTAACTGCCTTGTTCAGGGGGTAGAACGACAGATTTTTACCTTGTTAGCTCAGGGATTCGATCCAGCAATCTTTCGGTTACTGGCCCAACACTCTAACCACTAGGCTACCTGCCACCCTTATGAGGATAACAACACTGAGCCTTTTTCTAAAAAGGTTTTATGAGATTGGAGAACATATTGGGAGGGATCTTAGACCATTCCTCCATACAGAATCTTACCAGATCCTTGATATCCTTAATCTGCTCTTCTGGACTGCCCTCTTCAATTCAAACCACAGGTTTTCAACTGGGTTCAAGTCCGGAGACTGAGATGGCCATTGCAAAATGTTGTGGTCAATTAACCATTTATTTGTGGATTTTAATGTGCACTTGGGGTTATTTCCTCCAGGAAGATCTACTTCCGGCCAAGTTTCAGCCTCCTGGCAGAAGCAACCAGGTTTTGGTGTGGTGCAGATGCTGGGTGCTTGGTAAAGTTCATCATGCCAAGTGCCAATGCCATTTAGAAAACTCCAGCTGACATGAAAATAAAGCTCTTTGGAAATGCACACCAGAAATCGTAAGCTTATGCAGAAAAGTACCTCATACCTACTGTAAAATATGGTGGTGGATCTTTGATGTTATGGGTCTATTTTGCCTCTACTGGTCCTGGGGCCCTTGTTAAGGTCACCGGCATCATGAACTCTACCAAGTACCAGGACATTTTAGCCAAAAACATGGTTCCCATTCTTTTTTGCATACAATAATATATAGCTCAATATTTTGATTATTTATTTTATACAGTCTTTTTTGCTCATCTTATCAAGGGTGCCAATAATTTGGGACCTGGCTGTATAAGTACTAAGGAAACTGGCACGGCTATTGTGATATCTGCCTTCCAGTCACATAAATATAATAATATAATATCAACATCTTCTACCGATGTTTGAGAATGATCAAAGGTAGCCTATTGATTTAACAAGCTGTTCAAGACATTCAAAGCGTGATGTCCTTACTGGTGTAATATGACGCAGGGCGCTTGTATGGTGATGCCAAAGGAAAATGTCCATCCTGGATGGACAATAAGGTTCTATTCTTCTATTCTGTTCTATAATAAAAAATGATTGCATTAATAATTACATTCAGTCCTATGTTATGGGATTGACAGGAAGACCTTTATGGTGTTGCACCACTGCTATGAAATATTCAATAACCCACCACTCTCCTCGTCTGCAGATTGGGACTCTAGAAAACCATTACTTGTTCAAACACCAGACTCATCCTAGCAGGACGAAACGAAGTGCCGATCACATCACCAAACGCCTGTCTGAGGATGATCGGGTAAACAGTCCTGTATCTGTAGCATTGGCAATGGCTGTGTTTGAAATGGTACCCTATTTCCTATTTAGTGCTCTACGTTTGACCAAAACACTTGTGCGTGTGCATTAGCAACTTAAACAAAATTACACTATAAACATAAGTAAGGCATAATTGACCGATTTAAAAAAATAATAATAATTTGGCCTGTGTGGTCCAGCGGTTATAGCTGTAGAAGCCGGCACGCAAGTATGCCAGAGTCGGCATACGTTTGAATCCAGCCCACTGCATTTTGACTCTAGCCTGGGTGCCAGTCTGTTTCTGCTATCTTGCCAACTACTTATGGGATTGTCATGCCAACGACAATGCCTTGGCTTGACAATGACAATGGAGCAGGCAAAAGCACAAACAGATCTGAGACCAGGCTACTTTGAGTCCTCCTCCCCTCTATCTTCCCATTTCTCCAACTGTACTATTGCTTTAATAAAGCTCAATAAAAATGAAATGAATGGGACTGCCCCACCCCTTATAAAAATGTTGATTGATTCTCTCATCTCGTTGGGTGTCTAGGTATCGTGGGCGGAGCAACAGTATGAGAAGCAGCGCAGTAAGCGGGCGTCACTGGGATCATGCCGGGACTGTCCAGTGGACAAGCTGTTCGATGACCCCATGTGGAACCAACAGTGGTACCTGGTATGTCCTAAAGAGCCACACATTCCCTTATCTCTCTCGTAGGCTAAGTGTCATCCAGTTGGTGACATATCAGTTTGGATATTAAGATTGGCCTTCTAAGGTTGTTTTTTGGTTGTTTGGTGGTCCATGTGGTGTTTTGGTTATTGTGGTTGTCATGGTGGCTAATAGCTGATGCCACAATGTTAGAATTCAAACCCTACATACACAGCAAACAAACATGTGTTTTCTAACACTAGGTTGGGTGTTTATGTTATTTATGGTTATTTGGTTCTCATGGTGGCCAATAGCTAGTGCCAGAATTGAAGTCCTACATAAACTGCAAAAAATGTGTTTTCTGACACGACCATCAGTTCAAATCCAGCTGGTGTCTTCTGCTGCCTTCTGTTTGGCCTGATTCACAAGCACAATCCTAGCCTGGTCCCAGATCTGTTTGTGCTGTCTTGCCAATTCTTAATGGTCATAGTCATTAGGTATTGGCAAGACAGCACAAACAGATCTGGGACCAGGCTAACACAATCCCAGAGCCTTCTGAGATTCAACGCTGGCAGGGATGGACAGATCCCCAATGCTGAGTGTGTCACAGAGTGGAGACTTTGCTTTCACAACCCTTTTGGATGTACAGTCATTCATATTGTTTAGTGATGAGCTTGCAGGTCTTGTATTAGGGGGTTAAATATATGATGTGGGTTAGTTTATATCACAATTAGCACTTGTAAAAATAAAAGGAAAACTTTATATGTGTGAGGAATACTGTGTGTGTGTGTGTGTGTGTGTGTGTGTGTGTGTGTGTGTGTGTGTGTGTGTGTGTGTGTGTGTGTGTGTGTGTGTGTGTGTGTGTGTGTGTGTGTGTGTGTGTGTGTGTGTGCATGCGCGTGCATGCGTTTCATAGCAAGAGAGGATGAGACAAATATCTTCAGCGATCACGCATGAATATGTATGGGGAACTTGAGAAATGTGAGACAATAGGTTTTTACTCTGTGATAAGAAAATGAATTAGTAGTCATCCAAAATCCCAGGCAAAGGACCCATTTGTTGAATTGAACATGATGGCCTGGTAGGCGATTGTAAGGGAAATCAACTTTCTCCAACCTTAATCCAGTGGAACGGAATAGGCTATTGCACGTTAAGACCCAATTTAACGGTTATTTTGGCCCTTGAAGCCAAGCCAGTGGATGATAGTGTCACAGCTGTGTATTCCCTACCGGATACATTACAGACAGCACATTCACTTTGTCCTGTGTTTAGGATTAACCTACGGTAGTCCAATTGGACTCCTATTCCATGTCATTAGTGATTGATGGATTACTTTCATAGGTTATGTTTTGATAGCTTCCAATAGTAGCATTTTTGCAATTATTGTGAGAGTGGAGAGAGCAGTTTAATGGTTGATTTAAAGTATTTGGTAATTTATTAAAAGCATTGGCCATGTCCGGATACCTTGCGTATTAAAATAGTAAGTCGTTTGGGTATGCTAAAATATAACCTTTTATAGTATGAGAAATGTCAAAGATTGTGTAAAGTCAAAGATTGTGTATGTTTATGTTTAGATGCCAGGATGTCGTAGTATTTCAGCTTTTTATCTAGTGCGAATTCGCTACATGTTACTGAGGAAGATAGTTGTCTTTTCAGACCCACGTGTGTTTGATAATCAGACAAGAGGATGCGCTGTACCAAAATGAATGAATGGCGATAAACAAAGCAATTGCGCATTAGATGACACATTCTCAGGATGGGTGAGCTTAGTATGCTGATATTTGTTACTTACTGCATATATTTTTACTAAACAGTATGTTCTAAGTAATATGATTAGTACATAGTATGTCATTTTAGTAAGTAGTAGGCAAGACATATTTCGGACACAGCCATTGAGTCATTGTTTCAAATGTCTTTATTCGTTTTTTCCAGTCAACACCTGTTATTTCAAAGATAGGGTGGGTGTGTGTGTGTGTGTGTGTGTGTGTGTGTGTGTGTGTGTGTGTGTGTGTGTGTACGTTTACATGCGTCAGTGTGTGTATTTTATCTGCTCTTTCCATTTTCCCTGAACTTGATGTTATGAGTCACTCATTACAGGAAATAAGAAAATAAATCAAAATGGACCCTTTTTCCTTATCTGGGCTGATGATCCTAATTTAATTGGTCATGAAGTGCTCTCATTTACTGTATGTCAGCAAATGGGCATGGCTGACAAACACCTACACCCGCCCACTCACTTGTGACATCACTCTGATTGGCCTTGGGTGGCCCTAGGGACTGTCAGTCAGGGACATCAAATAGGCAAGAAGCAACGAGACAATGTCAATGTTTTATTTCTTACATTTCTGCTACGACGGCTTTATCTTTAGGAGGGTCTCTACTCGACTATAGATCGGTAGATATATAAAAAAAAAAAAAGAAAGCAGTAGTAATAACCAAGAAAATAGAGATGTGAGGGAGGGGTGTGTGGGAGGACAAGGAGGGATAGAGGAAGAGAGATAAAGCTAATGACGGATAGCAGCAATGAGATGGTAGTTATTTAGAGGATAGAGTGATCGTGAGAGGAAAGGAGGGGAAAGGGAGTGCGTAGAGAGGTAGAGGAATGGTGGGAGGGAGGAAGAAGAGGACATGGACAGAGGTATGGAGGTACTGATGGACAGCAGAAACGGTGGGAGGTTGAGTTAGGGGCAGAAGGCAGTGAGGGCGAAAGACAAAATTAAGAGAGGGAGGGATGGATGGATGGAGAGAGTGATGTGGAGAGAGGAAAGATGGAGGGAGAGATAGTGACTGCGTGCAGGGAGAGTGTCTCTTTGTGTCCCAGGAGTGGGTGACTGCCTGATAAAGCAATCAAAGGAGTGACTCATAATAGATTGAGATTCCTCCCTCCGTCATGGGCTGTGTTGGTGTGTGTGTGTGTGTGCTGATCTCAGATCTCAGCTTGTGCACGTAAGCGCATGTGAATGCCGATGTGTTTGTTTACCGCAAGTGTCCATTCTAAATGTATGCTTGTGCGTGCAAGCTGGGCTGTTTGGAGACCACAGGTTATGTGCCAGTCAATAGATGAGTCATCCAATAAGATACCAAGACCGAGGAGCTACAGAAGCCCTCAATAGGACTGCACAGCTTGATTTCTGATATCTCTGATATGCTGCCACATTCACAAGTTTTATCATTTATGTCATATATTTCACTGTTTTGTCAACCGTCCCTGTAGTAGAAACGTATGGTGTGGCATCTGTGTGGATGGATGAATAGGATGGTTTTAAAGATAATTCAAAACAGAGACAGTCTCCCACTACCACCCCGATCCCTTCACTTCCTCCAGTAGCCAGAGAGAAACAGAGAAAGGGGGAGCTAAAGAGGAGAGAGAGAGGGTAGATGGGTGAGAGAGAGAAGAAGAAACTGGAAAGAAATGGAGCAAGAGAGAGAGAGAACCAGAAAGACAGGGTCCAAAAGAGAGAGCAAGAAGAATGGTCGAGAAGGGAGCAAGAGAGAAGAGAAAAAGAGGGCGTGAGAGAGACAAAGAGAAAAGGAGAAAGGATAAAAAAAGAGAGAGAGAGAGAGTGGCGTTCCGCAGTGTCTGTGCATCATGCGGAAGCAAAGCAGCTCCAAAATGTTCCTGGTCTTTTTTTTTTGTCCTGTCTCCTGCTCTGAATCATCCCATCTGCCCTCAGGGAGGACTGCTGCTAGCACGGCACTGCTGCACTCTTACTCCCCACTGATTAGCCAATTAACACTAGTTGGGCGCCCCACACATATACACACTCATTACATGCATTAAAGGGACCACTGATTATTAGATAGAGGATTGGTAGAGGTGACACATAATCATGACATATTATCATTTTATTGCACATTGCAAGATTTGCAACCTTAGCACGGTCTTCAGTGAACCACTTATATAAATAATTTAGTTCTGGGCTGAAATATTAGCCTGAACACTCTACATAACAAGGTTTTCATATGCCTACCGTAAGCGGTCAAGAGAGCCAGGACAAAGAAAGCAACATATTGATAATGAATTGCTAAAGGTCAATGTGGGACATGACTGTCTCCATTAGCAAAGATGGAGCTAGTGTAGCCAGATGGCCATCTTAGGTTGACCTTTCTCAATTTATTTCATAATACTTGATTTTCACAGATGCAATTTAGGTGAAGTACCTCATTGCTTAATGGTAAAATGCCTTTTTTTTCAGTTTCAGTATAGGTGTGCTACTTCCTGTATGTAAATCCAGTGCCAATGTCATGCGTATGTCAATGAGCTTATAAGCTCTATGAACACTGTATATATGCTTTATGAATAGGGTTCAATAGTTCAACAATTGTAATGGAAACCGCTCTCTCTCCTTCTCTTCCAGCTTATATGACCTTAATGTATGCTTTAATGCTTTATGTACTGTAACATGATTGAATTACAAATAAGTAAAACTACTATCTCTCCTCCTCCTCCTCCTCCTCCTTCTCCTCTTCCTCCCCTGTGTCGGCCATTCCAGCAAGACACTCGGACGTCGTCCTCCCTGCCCAAGCTGGACCTCCACGTAATTCCCGTGTGGAAGAAAGGGATCACAGGGAAAGGAGTGGTCATCACCGTGCTGGATGACGGTCTGGAGTGGAACCACACCGACATCTACCCCAACTACGTAAGACCACATTTCCATGGCAACAGAAATCACTTAGGGAGACCGTTCCCATAGCAACATCGGTGACACTTACACAGCCATTCATGAAGCACTAATAAGCAGTAATAAATTGCAATATGATAGGTGGTGATGACGGCTGTAAGCGTGCATAGATTATAGAACTGGAAATCAGTAATAGGTGGAATTATTATGGTCCTGGATTCTTTTTTAGTGGTTGTGTTGACAGGAACTACAGTATAGATGACTTGGAAACCACACAGTTGTCTTTAGCATTTATCAAGGGTTTTTCCTTAATTAGGTTAAAGTTCGTAGTGAAGAAGTCTTAGCTAGTGACTCTTGTTTGCACATTTTGAAATTGTTTCTGTTCAAGCTCCAAATAATCAACATTTAGACCCTCATGCCCCACTGCAGGTGAGATGATGGTTTTGAACTATACATTTTTTGGTCAGCTAGTTTTTAATAATGAACCAAAGCTTGTCTGACAGTCATGTTGGCACATTTCTCAAATCTTAGAATGAGAGGAAATCTCAATGGATTAGAAAAAATCACTTCTGCGTTTTGAAGGCAAACAGTTCTTTCTCTGAGACACAACACATTGGGAGACAGCTCTAGGGTCTTTCTAGAGAGGTAGATTGAGAGAGAGAGGAAGTATGACAACAAGGCTGATAGATTCGACTCTGACTATAATTAGCGCGACTGTGATTAATCAAAGGGACTTAATCAAGCGAGACGCTTATCCATCCTCACTCAGTCTCAAAGCAGACTTGTTTCATTGATTCTGATACAGTGTTGGTATAAAAGTGCAGCCTGGCCTCAGAGCCATACGAAACATACTATACACATTTATCTGCATCTCCAAGACTTATGATATGTACTAATCGTCTAGTTACTTTAGACAGAAACAAAAGTAGGTAGGTAGTTTCGGGGAGGATGGGTGGGCGTATATCTCGAACCGACTAGGTTCCAAAGGTTACATCGAGTCGCGTATGGGACAACTGTAGCATTTTAGGTAACCCTTCCCCTAAATCTTTTTCTAACCTTAACCTAATTCTCCTAGCATTTTACGTAAATTCCCCAAACCTTTGACGTTTTAGTTCTCCTAACATTTTACGTTCATTATCCCAACCTGTCAATAGTTCTCCTAAGCACCAACCTAAATTCTCCCCATAATTCTCCTTTGCTGCTATAATAAAACAAGCAACCTGGTCTCAGAGAAATATGTATAATACTATACATCCTCTAAGATGTGTGATACTATACATTAGGGTATTCTACTTTTACCCTACGAGGTCCGGAGCCTGCTGGTTTTCTGTTATACCAGATAATTAATTGCATCCACCTGGTGTCCCAGGTCTAAATCAGTCCCCGATTAGAGGGAAACAATTAAAAACAGCAGTGGAACTGGCTTCGAGGTCCAGAATTGAGTTTGAGGGTTATACGTCCTGCTAATTCGTATGATATGGTACGACCACTATTCCATTCGCAATGTAACCTAATGTAACATAATATATCATACTCAATGACGGGAACAAATATACATATGAAATCTTACGAATTGCCCTGAGACCAGGTTGAAAATTGAATTTTAATTAATTAGATGCATTCCAAATGTATGGATAAGATTGTGTGTGGTTCAGACACTCAGCTTTACCGCAGAAAATATTGACACGTCTTATTCAGTTTCTCCAAACGTGTAGCAATAAACCTTTCAGATGAAGACATATTGACAAATGTTCTACATTCCCCTTTCTCAAAAATAGTGGCTTTGTTTCAGCCCTAAATAATTTCCTCCCTGGTCCTCTTGTCTGGTGTTCAACCATCCATGTAATTTACAGTCCCTCTCAGTGACAGTAGGTTGGTCCTCAGTGCAGTCACCTAAGTGGGTTAAGTGGGTTGACAGATTGGGTTCTGGAGCGTATGGTGATTGTACCCTTCTCTCTCTTTCTTCTCCAGGACGCAGCAGCCAGCTACGATTTCAATGACAACGACCCTGACCCCTTCCCCAGATACGACTCCACCAATGAGAACAAGTAAATTGTCTAAATATTTTAGGGATATGCCTGCTATCATGTTTTTTTGTGACATATGGGAGAAGTGTGTAGCATTTTTAACACACATTTTCAAATCCTCACTTGTATATTCATTATTTACATGCATAGGCCTATTACTTATGTGGGCTATGTAGCGTAGTAGCCAATAAGAATTATCATGACATCCAGTACTAATGGAGAATACATGTTCCTCATTGTTCGGGTCCCATGCAGTCTGGTGACCACTATAAAACCAATGTAATCCTGTTCCTAGTTACAGCATCCTCACTGTCAATTACACAACTAGATAAGAAGGGGAGCAGCCAGCTATCCTGCTAGGCTTACAGTAACACAGACAGGTCACACTTGCTGGAAATTGACATATCTGGCACACACAGATGTTCCAACTGGAGCTGTTGATGTAACAATTCCAGGGAATTATAGATATAAAAAAATTCTACATTTAATGTAAAATACAGTATTTATTGTACTACATACAGTGGGTATATAAAGTCATCAACCCCTTTCAAAATGTTCACCTTTTGTTGCCTTACAGCCTGAAATGAAAACACATAAAAAAAATGTGCTTTATTTACACACACTAACCCACAATATCCAAATAATAAAAGAAAAACTCTAAAAATGAAAACAGTAAAATACCCTATTTGGATAAGTGAATACCCCCCTGAGTTAATACTTGGTGGAACCACCTTTTGCTTGAATTACAGCCATGAGTCTCTTTGAATACGTCTCTACTAACTTTGCAGACTGTGCAATATTTGCCTATTCTTCCTTGCAGAATTGTTCAAGCTCAGTCAAATTGCATGGTGACCGCTCATGGACTGCACTCTTCAAGTCATTCCACAGATTCTCAATGGGATTTAGGTCTGGGCTCTGACTTAGCCACTCAAGGACATTTACCTTCTTGTCCTTCAGCCACTGTACGGTTGCTTTGGCGGTGTGCTTTGGGTCATTGTCATGTTGAAATGTGAACCATCTTCCCATTTTCAACTTCCTGGCAGAGGGCTGCAGGTTCTCCTCAGAAACTGTTGGTATTTTTCAGTGTCCATTTTCCCTTATATCCTGACAAGTGCTCCAGTCCCTGCTGAAGAGGCCTCGGAATCTACAATGTGCTTTTTGGAAAAGCTCAAACAAGACTTGATGCGGCTTTTTTTGAGGAGTGTTTTTTTTCTTGCCACCCTCCCATAGAGGCCAGATTTATGGAGCGCTTGTGATATTGTGGTCACATGCGCACATTGACCAGTCTTTGCCATAAAGGCCTGAAGCTCCTTCAAAGTCGCCATTGGCTTCTTGGTAGCCTCTCTGATCAGTCTCCTCCTTGCCCGGTCATCCAGTTTGGAGGGACGGCCTGATCTATGCAGGGTCTGGGTGGTGCCATGCGCCTTTCACTTCTTAATAATGGTCTTAACTGTGCTCCGAGGGATAGACAAAGCCTTTGAAATCTTTTTATATCCACCCTCTGACATGTGCCTTTCCACAACTTTATCTCGCTGATCTTTTGAAAGTATATTTCCGGCCTATAGTAGATTCTTTGCATTGAATTGCACTACTAAGCAGTGGAGTCCTCTATGAACAACTGCTTTCATTCTGAACTAATCAAAGTCATTACAATTGATCACAGATGGAAGCCAATTAGCTTGATTTGTGATCTGGAAGGTGGTTGGTTATACCTCAGCAAGTATGCAATTGCAATTCTAAGGGCGGGGGTGGGGTGGTTCACTTATCCAAATAGGGTATTTTACTGTTTTTATATGTTTTATTCACTTGGATAAAAAAGTATATTTTATACATTTTCATTTCAGGCTGTAAGGCAAGAAAAGGTGAACATTTTTAAAGGGGGTGGTGACTTTCTAAACCCACTGTACATGCCCATAAGATAGCCTGGGAGCCATATATGTTGTACTGTAGGTTAATGTTTGAGTTAGTAAAAGAAGAACTACAGATAGTAGAATTATATTAATTATATGTCTTTGCGTACAGTGGCTTGCGAAAGTATTCACCCCCCTTGGCATTTTTCCTATTTTGTTGCCTTACAAAATGGAATTAAAATAGATTTTTGGGGGGGTTTGTATGATTTGATTTACACAACATGCCTACCACTTTGAAGATACAAAATATTTGTTCTTGTAAAACAAACAAGAAATAAGAGAAAACAACTGAAAACTTGAGCGTGCATAACTATTCACCCCCCCAAAGTTCCCCCCAAAAGTCATTTATTATATCCATAAATCTCAGTTTGGTTGGCGCGTTATGTTCAGAAAATCCACCGTCGAGTCGCCCATTGAACCGTGAAGAGAACGCGTTCAAATTATACCTGTCAACTTTCTCCAAACAAATCAAACATAATTTTTTATGTATGCTTAGGTATCCTTTTATGTATATTTACTATAATATTTCAACCGGATTGTAGCCTGAACGATAGGAAAGGAAAAAACCACAGAGCGCGCGAGACCGTGAACACGCATGTCATTCTATTGAGTTCCGGGGTCCACGTCTAAATTCTTCTTCTATTGGCTTCTAAATCAACCTAAGGTCATGAAACCTTGTCTAAAGACTGTTGACATCCAGTGGAAGCCATAGGTTCTGAAGTCTCAGTCCTACATAACATTGAATCCCATAGGCAGCCATGAGAATAAGGTCATCTAAAAAGAACTGCAAATCCGGATGGATTTTCCTCGAGTTTTCGCCTGCTA
This sequence comes from Brachymystax lenok tsinlingensis, assembly GCA_030435695.1. Taxonomy (NCBI): domain Eukaryota; kingdom Metazoa; phylum Chordata; class Actinopteri; order Salmoniformes; family Salmonidae; genus Brachymystax; species Brachymystax lenok. The sequence continues at coordinate 44,797,212 of CM059797.1, read as the reverse complement.
TATCAGTTCTGTTATACTCACAGACATTATTTTAACGGTTTTAGAAACTTCAGAGTGTAGTACTAATTATGTGCATATCCTAGTTTCTGGGCCTGAGTGGCAGGTATTTTACTTTGGGCACGCCAGACTCTCCAAAACCGTCACCACTGCTGTTGATGCCTAAAGAGTTAAACCACTCGAGTGTTGCTTTAGCAGTATGCTTAGGGTCATTGTCCTGCTGGAAGGTGAACCTCCGTCCCAGTCTCAAATCTCTGGAAGACAGGTTTCCCTCAATAATTTCCCTGTATTTAGCGCCATCCATCATTCCTTCAATTCTGACCAGTTTCCCAGTCTCTGCCGATGAAAAACATCCCCACAGCATGATGCTGCCACCACCAGGCTTCACTGTGGGAATGGTGTTCCTGGGGTGATGAGAGGTGTTGGGATTGTGCCAGACATAGCGTTTTCCTTTATGGACAAAAAGCTCAATTTTAGTCTCATCTGACCAGAGTACCTTCTTCCATATGTTTGGGGAGTCTCCCACATGCCTTTTGGCGAACACGAAACGTGCTTGCATATTTTTTTCTTTAAGCAATGGTTTTTTTCTGGCCACTCTTCCGTAAAGCCCAGCTCTTTGGAGTGTACGGCTTAAAGTGGTCATATGGACAGATACTCCAATCTCCTCTTTACAGCTCCTTCAGGGTTATCTTTGGTCTCTTTGTTGCCTCTCTGAATAATGCCCTCCTTGCCTGGTCTGTAAGTTTTGGTGGGTGGCCCTCTCTTGGCAGGTTTGTTGTGGTGCCATAGTCTTTCCATTTTTTTTAATAATGGATTTAATGGTGCTTTTTATAACCCAACCCTGATCTGTACTTCTCCACAACTTTGTCCCTGACCTGTTTAGAGAGCTCCTTGGTCTTCATGGTGTCGCTTGCTTGGTGGTGCCCCTTGCTTAGTGGTGTTGCAGACTCTGGGGCCTTTCAGAACTGGTGTGTGTGTATATATATATATATATATATATATATATATATATATATATATACTGACATCATGTGGCAGATCATGTGACATCATTGCACACAGGTGGACTTTATTTAATTAATTATGTGACTTCTGAAGGTAATTGGTTGCACCAGATCTTATTTAGGGGCTTCATAGCAAAGTGGGTGAAAACATATGCACGCACTAGTTATTATTTTCACTTCATCAATTTGGACTATTTTGTGTATGTCCATTACAATCCAAATAAAAATCAATTTAAATTACAGGTTGTAATGCAACAAAATAGGAAAAACGCCAAGGGGGATGGATACTTTTGCAAGGCACTGTATATCCAACCATTGCAACTCAAAGCAGTCAATTTGACCTCTGACAAAATGCCACATCGTCGGAATCTGAGGGAGCGAGAGAAAACGTTAAAAGGACACAGAAACCCTTACTAAAACCCTCTCAATGGTTCAATGCTCTCTCTTTCTCTCTCTCTCTCACTCTCTTTCTTTCTGGGCCTTTGTCTCACAGACAATACCTGTAAATGATGACTCACTCTATGCCAGCTGTGAGGGTTACACAAACACTCACTCAGCCCCCTTCCCCACCCCCGTTAGTGCACTCTTTTGTTGTCAATGTACTCTGATCACATTCTGGATAATTTAGACTCCAGCAGTAGGCTGTTTATTGTCTCCTATAAGTATGCCAAACGACATGAAACCAAAGGGCCTTCCATTTTTGGTTGACAAGATTCTCCCTCAATATCAATATTTTCTATGGCAAGCACATAATTAAATGAAGAATCTTACATAACCACATCGAAACTAATCGAGGGACACTGGCACTCTTTCAAGAGGTTTTATGGTGGATCCAATCTGTTTTTGAGATTTTAAAGTTTACTGTACGCAATACTGAGATTTACTATAAACCAGTTTGCAAAGGTTCCAGATCAGACCTGTTTATTCTGATTTCACTGCTACATGTATATGAAATTATAACTCATATTATTAGAAATTAAAATGTTGTCAGTTAGTGGGCCAGTTTGTAAAGAAAAAAGTAGTTAAGTTGTAAGTGTGTGTTCTATTTCTGTATGTACTCAGGCATGGAACCAGGTGTGCCGGTGAGATCGCCATGCAGGCAGATAACAATAAATGTGGAGTTGGGGTGGCGTACAACTCCAAGGTTGGAGGTAAGAGATGGAACTAGCAACATGCATGCCCCACCCACCTGATGATCTCTCTTTTCCTTTTTCTCTTTCTGTGTTTGAGGGCTGCAAAATCCCCTTGTCACTTAAATATGCCTAGATTAATTTCTTGAATTTTACTCTGGAGACTCTTGCTTGTGCCATTTGTTTTTTCCTGTTAATCTAACTACCATTGTAATGACGTGTCAAACACTCCAGTAAGGAGTGAAATGGGCTCAATGGAATACATTGGCTTTCCGTTGCACCTATAAGAATGTTAACGCTTCGTCAGGATTTAACGCGCCATCTCAACACTTACATCACAAGAAAGAGAAGAAAGATAACTTTATTTTGGTGTGTGTAGATTTTTTGTACAAATGATAAAAATGCATGATTTAATACAGCTGAAATTATTACAAATGAGATGTGCTGAAATGAAAGCAACTCTCGAAAAATAACACTCAGATTATAATGATATTACGTCTGATCTCGCAAGCAATGTATAGTACAGAATGTACAGATAGGTGTTATCTAGAGCCAACCGTTTTGATTTTAAATCGTGTGGCTATCCTTCTCTTATGCAAGAGAACGTGACAACAACAGTAATGAATGAATCATTAATGAGGAAGTCTAGACAGCACAGGAGAGCACAGGTAGGCCTAGACAGAGCCCATTTTTGGTGGTTGCAGGCAACTTGCAGCCCTTTATATTAATTTATTAATGTATGCAAATACACCCAGTGTATACAGTTTAAGTCGGAAGTTTACATACACCTTAGCCAAATACATTTAAACTCAGTTTTTCACAATTCCTGACATTTAATCATAGTAAACATTCCCTGTCTTAGGTCAGTTAGGATCACCACTTTATTTTAAGAATGTGAAATGTCAGAATAATAGTTGAGAGAATGATTTATTACAGCTTTTATTTCTTTCATCACATTCCCAGTGGGTCAGAAGTTTACATACACTCATTTAGTATTTGGTAGCATTGCCTTTAAATTGTTTAACTTGGGTCAAACGTTTTGGGTAGCCTTCCACAAGCTTCCCACAATAAGTTGGGTGAATTTTGGCCCATTCCTCCTGATAGAGCTGGTGTAACTGAGTCAGATTTGTAGGCCTCCTTGCTCACACAAGCTTTTTCATTTCTGCTCACAAAAGGATTGGATAGGATTGAGGTCAGGGCTTTGTGATGGCCACTCCAATACCTTGACTTTGCTGTCCTTAAGCCATTTTGCCACAACTTTGGAAGTATGCTTGGGGTCATGGGACCAAGCTTTAACTTCCTGACAGATGTCTTCAGATGTTGCTTCAATATATCCACATACTTTTTCCTTCCTCATGATGCCATCTATTTTGTGAAGTGCACCAGTCCCTCCTGCAGCAAAGCACCCCCACAACATGATGCTGTCACTCCTGTGCTTCACGGTTGGTATGGTGTTCTTCGGCTTGCAAGCCTCCCCCTTTTTCCTCCAAACATAATGATGTTCATTATGGCCAAACAGTTATAGTTTTCTTTCAACAGACTAGAGGACATTTCTCCAAAAAGTACAATCTTCGTCCCCATGTGCAGTTGCAAACTGTAGTCTGGCTTTTTTATGGCGGTTTTGGAGCAGTGGCTTCTTCCTTGCTGAGCGGCCTTTCAGGTTATGTCGATAAAGGACTCGTTTTACGGTGGATATAGATACTTTTGTACCTGTTTCCTCCAGCATCTTCACAAGGTCCTTTGCTGTTGTTCTGGGATTGATTTGCACTTTTCGCACCAAAATACGAGACAGAGTGTCTCCTTCCTCAGCGGTATGACGGCTGCGTGGTCCCATGGTGTTTATACTTGCGTACTATTGTTTGTACAGATGAACGTGGTACCTTCAGGCATTTGGAAATTGCTCCCAAGGATGAACCTGACTTGTGGAGGTCTACAATTTTTTTCTGAGGTCTTGGCTGATTTCTTTTGATTTTCCCATGATGTCAAGCAAAGAGGAACTGAGTTTGAAGGTAGGCCTTGAAAGACATCCACTGGTACACCTCCAATTGACTCAAATGATGTCAATTAGCCTATCAGAAGCTTCTAAAGCTATGACATCATTTTCTGGAATTTTCCAAGCTGTTTAAAGGCACAGTCAACTTAGTGTATGTAAACTTCTGACCCACTGGAATTGTGATACAGTGAATTATAAGTGAAATAATCTGTCTGTAAACAATTGTTGGAAAAATTACTTATGTCATGCACAAAGTAGATGTCCTAACCGACTTGCCAAAACTATAGTTTGTTAACAATAAATTTGTGGAGTGGTTGAAAAGCGAGTTTTAATGACTCCAACCTAAAGTGTATGTAAACTTCCGACTTCAATTGTATACGCAAATGAGGCAGATATATTTTATTTTATCCCAAAGTATTACAAAAATACCTGATATACTAAGAAAATATATATATGACTGCATAATAATATTTTTGGGGGACATTTTACAATAAATTGAATACCTGAACTCCCACCAAAATGCCTCAACTTATTTATTACAGAACAATCTTTTATGTACTATAATTCAGTCAATATCTGAGGGATTTAAAACATTATAAAAGTTTGGAGTATCTTCATCCATTGTCCAACTGTTACATTTAGAATTGCATTTGAGCAATTTCTATGACTGTTGCTATTGTAATGCAAGCACACCTGTGTGTGTGTGTGTGTGTGTGTGAATGTGTGTGTGTATGTGCCGCATTATCTAACGTGTCCCCGAGGTTGAGGGGCACTCAAATAGCATATGTGTAGAATTGCATGAAGTTAGCTTTAAAACTGCTACATTTTCTCAGCCTCATGGCAAAATCTGTAAAATAGCAGGAAATTAGCTATAAACGGCAAAATGTTCTCTCAGCCTCATTGCAAAATTTAAACAAAAGCATGAGATGAGCTATAATTCAAAAGAAAAACATCTCTGTCCCATGGCAAAAAGTGTAGAATTGTAGGAAATTTGCTTTCAAACTGCGACATTTTCTCTTAACCTCATGAAATATTTGTAGAATAGCATTGTGAAACTACAATGGCACCATGGCGAAATGTTCTATATATATATATATATATATATTTTAATGGGGGGGTGGGGGCCCCCCCGACGTTGGTGCTTCGGGGACCCAAATGCTGTAGTCTGGCTCTGTGCGTGCTTGTTTGTGGGACCCAGACAACAGCTGGAAGATGTCCTTGGGGTGGCCTACGTTTTTGAGCGGATGATTATGCAATACCACTTAACCAAATGACAGCAACAATTGGGCATCTGTTCCTCAATGGGGCTAAAACATAGCCACAGAGGAGGCAGCTCATATGTAATTTTAAAATGAGAAAATCTATTTTGGGGCACAAGACCACTCTACTTTCGAAGTATGACTTAAAACACTTCAACTACAGTTAAAAACAACTATTTGCCTGACGATTTTCATCATGTTGACCCTGCAGGGATCCGCATGTTGGACGGTATCGTGACGGACGCCATCGAGGCCAGTTCTATTGGCTTCAACCCGGACCATGTGGACATATACAGTGCCAGCTGGGGACCCAACGACGATGGCAAGACGGTGGAGGGCCCCGGTCGCCTGGCGTCAAAGGCCTTTGAGTACGGCATCCAGAAGGTAACACACCACAGTCTTCAATTTTTTAACCCCTTAAAAAACATATTAATTGTAAAATTGACTCAAATTATTATTACATTGTGATTATTTACCCACAAAGCAGTCAAAACAAACTGAAATCAATACAAATGGCCTATCTAAATACATTGAAATTGGTTAAAAAGGTAAGACAAAGGCTACTAAAAACAAACTTAACACTAACTCCTCACCTGTCTCCTTTCCCTCAGGGCCGCGGCGGGAAGGGCTCCATCTTTGTGTGGGCATCGGGGAACGGGGGCCGTCAGGGGGACAACTGCGACTGTGACGGCTACACGGACAGCATCTACACCATCTCCATCAGCAGTGCCTCCCAGCAGGGCCTGTCTCCCTGGTACGCTGAGAAGTGCTCCTCAACCCTGGCCACCGCTTACAGCAGCGGAGACTACACCGACCAGAGAATAGTGAGTTAAAGTGAACCCCACACCACACCACTGGATAGTGGAGATTGGTATTGTGTTACATTTTGTTATGTTACATTGCGTTTTTAACTTGACTTAACTTTTCTTTACTGTACCTGTGGTTTCTTTGTTTAATTTTGTGTCCCTGCAGACCAGTGCTGATTTGCATAACGAATGCACCGAGACGCACACGGGAACCTCCGCCTCCGCCCCACTGGCTGCTGGGATATTTGCCCTGTCACTGGAACAGAAGTGAGGCAACAATCTTGACTTAAACAATGTCAATGGAATATGTGTTTAGGACTTCCTGTCATAATGAAATATGTGTTTAGGACTTCCTGTCATAATGAAATATGTGTTCAGGACTGATTTCTTATTTGTCAATCCCCACTAACCCCCCAGCCCTGAGCTAACATGGAGGGATCTGCAGCACTTGGTGGTGTGGACTTCTGAGTTTGACCCGCTGGCCAACAATCCCGGCTGGAAGAGGAACGGGGCAGGCCTGATGGTCAACAGTCGTTTTGGATTTGGCCTGCTCAACGCTAAGGCCCTGGTGGACCTGGCCGACCCGGCCACCTGGAAGCACGTCCCCGAGAAGAAGCAGTGCATCGTCAGGGACGACTCCTTCCAGCCAAGGTACAAATACACTGCACTAGTCTAGTAGATCAGAAGCATCTAATCCTCCTGACATAACATAACATATTGTTCACTTCAGACTAATTCTGGTGGGCAAGCAAACTTATAGTGTACCAGTAATTCCATTATGGAGTCCCGTGTCCTAAGATGTCCCTGTGTTTTGGCTCTTCTATTGATGCAGATCAAGAACTCTATGATAAAACGCTATCTGTACTTTTGACTAGTTTCCCACATGGAACAATATAACAACAATAAAATGAAAGCTAGAGGTTTGTGCTCAAGTGTGTTTTTGTGTATTTCATGTTTATGTGTATGTGCATACGTGCACATGGTCCGTATTGGTAGGAAAGCTGGGATTCCGGCTTAGATTTCTGTAACGGAGGGCTCAGAAATCTTTGGAGCAATGTTCTATTTTCTAAATCACTTTAGGTTTTTAGGCTTTAGGAAAAGCTAAGGCTAGCTGGTAATATTGCTATGTCAACATTTATCTCCAGACTAAATCTGTTCCGGAGGAAGGATTTATTTTTATCTGAGCAGATGTTTTGTTTACCTTCCTTTCGGATTAACTGCCTCAGGACATGTAGTACACTAACTACAATAGGTTAGCCACCAAGGCTAGGCTACATCATCCAAATTACCTTCATCTTAAAGGATAGGTTTGGTATTTTGGAGCTTACGGTTATATGGTTCCTTACCCTGATATTAGTTTACAGGCCAGGAGAGATTGTATTTCATGGTTAGGATTTTCTTATACAGCCACTACTAGCCTCCGCTAAACCCAAAAATCTATGGGAGAGATGAGGACATCTGCACAATGTAAAAAATGTAAATGCCAAGTCAACTGAAATCAACTCAATGATTTGGTCACCTTTACATCACTTAAAGGTCCAATGCAGCCGTTTTTATCTCAATATCAAATCCTTTCTGGATAACAATTAAGTACCTTACTGTGATTGGTTTCAATTAAACATTTCTAAAATAAACAAGAATAGCTTCTTAGCAAAGAGCAATTTATCAAGCAAGAATTTTGCTAGGACAGTGGGGAGCTGGAAACTGCAAACTAGCTGTTATTGTCAGGGAGGTTTGGAACTCTCTTTCTTATTGGTCTATTAACTAATTTACCGCCTGGTGATGTCACCAGGCAGGCCAAAACTCCATCCCACCAAAGGGAAATATCATAACTTTCACAATTTCACAGTATTATTCCAACCTCAGTGTGGAAATATATATAAAACACAGGGAAATCATGTTTTTGGCTGCACTGGACCTTTAAATGAATAATCCGTAACTCTCTTTTGGTATTTGTTTCATTGGCCCACTGTTGATACAGTCCCAAAATGTTTTGCATGTCAGCAATCAAGTTTTCAATATATAGGACTTTCAAAAAACTAAATGTAACTTGCCATATCATCACAATGATGCGTTTTGCATGATCATGATGTGACAAGTTACAATTTGTTTTTTGAAAGTCCTATATAATCTTTAAAAAAAAGACATTAAACGGTTTCCCAATCTGGCCCATTGATTTGTGGTTAGAGAATAATAAAGATAGTAGTGGCTGTTTAAAGAATTCCCTGGCCCGTAAGACTACTGTCAGTATGAGGGACCATATAACTGTCAATTCTAAAATACCAAATGCATCCTTTAAGTTTGCTATCATCTCTAGCTAATAACTCAATTACTGATTGTGTCCCTATGCCAGGCAGCTTGAGTTAAGCGACTCAGTGGCATTGACACCCAGTTTCCCCTTTACCTAGGCCATCATGATCATGCCATCTCAGCATCTCAGGAGGATTTAAGACTCCACTTGTGTCATTGTTCACTGGTCTGCAGCCCCCCTCCTCCAGTCCTGTATGCCAGCTTGTTGTGTTTGACTGTATTCGTTAATATATGAATAATGACCAAGCTAAAGTTGTTTGGTTTGGTATGTAGTGCTGTGTTGCAACCACAGTACTGATTTCTCTGTGCTGTGTCTTTCTGCCAGGGCATTGAAAGCAGCAGGGGAGATCACCATTGAGATTCCCACCAAGGCCTGTGCCGGCCAGGACAACGCTGTCCTCTCACTGGAGCATGTGCAAGTGGAGGCCAGCATCGAGTACACCAGGAGAGGAGACCTACACATCACACTCACTTCCCCATCAGGTTTGTTAGACACGAACATGCACGCATGCACACACACAAAATCTATATGTATACAGTACCAGTCAAAAGTTTGGACACACCTGTTCATTCAAGGGTTTTTCTTAATTTTTTTACTATTTTCTACATTGTACAATAATAGTGAAGACATCAAAATTATGAAATAACACATATGGAATCATGTAGTAACCAAAAAAGTGTTAAACAAATCAAAATATACAGTGGGGCAAAAAAGTATTTAGTCAGCCACAAATTGTGCAAGTTCTCTCACTTAAAAAGATGAGAGAGGCCTGTAATTTTCATCATAGGTACACTTCAACTATGACAGACAAAATCCAGAAAATCACATTGTAGGATTTTTTTATGAATTTATTTGCAAATTATGGTGGAAAATAAGTATTTGGTCACATACAAACAAGCAAGATTTCTGGCTCTCACAGACCTGTAACTTCTTCTTTAAGAGGCTCCTCTGTCCTCCACTCGTTACCTGTATTAATGGCACCTGTTTGAACTTGTTATCAGTATAAAAGACACCTGTCCACAACCTCAAACAGTCACACTCCAAACTCCACTATGGCCAAGACCAAAGAGCTGTCAAAGGACACCAGAAACAAAATTGTAGACCTGCACCAGGTTGGGAAGACTGAATCTGCAATAGGTAAGCAACTTGGTTTGAAGAAATCAACTGTGGGAGCAATTATTCGGAAATGGAAGACATACAAGACTGGGGCAATCTGGGGCTCCACGCAAGATCTCACCCCGTGGGGTCAAAATGATCACAAGAACGGTGAGCAAAAATCCCAGAACCACACGGGGGGACCTAGTGAATGACCTGCAGAGAGCTGGGACCAAAGTAACAAAGCCTACCATCAGTAACACACTACGCCGCCAGGGACTCAAATCCTGCAGTGCCAGACGTGTCCCCCTGCTTAAGCCAGTACATGTTCAGGCCCGTCTGAAGTTTGCTAGAGAGCATTTGGATGATCCAGATGAGGATTGGGAGAATGTCATATGGTCAGATGAAACCAAAATAGAACTTTTTGGTAAAAACTCAACTCGTCGTGTTTGGAGGACAAAGAATGCTGAGTTGCATCCAAAGAACACCATACCTACTGTGAAGCATGGGGGTGGAAACATCATGCTTTTCTGCAAAGGGACCAGGACGACTGATCCGTGTAAAGGAAAGAATGAATGGGGCCATGTATTGTGAGATTTTGAGTGAAAACCTCCTTCCATCAGCAAGGGCATTGAAGATGAAACGTGGCTGGGTCTTTCAGCATGACAATGATCCCAAACACACCGCCCGGGCAACGAAGGAGTGGCTTCGTAAGAAGCATTTCAAGGTCCTGGAGTGGCCTAGCCAGTCTCCAGATCTCAACCCCATAGAAAATCTTTGGAGGGAGTTGAAAGTCCGTGTTGCCCAGCGACAGCCCCAAAACATCACTGCTCTAGAGGAGATCTGCATGGAGGAATGGGCCAGAATACCAGCAACAGTGTGTGAAAACCTTGTGAAGACTTACAGAAAACGTTTGACCTCTGTCATGCCAACAAAGGGTATATAACAAAGTATTGAGATAAACTTTTGTTATTGACCAAATACTTATTTTCCACCATAATTTGCTAATAAATACATAAAAAATCCTACAATGTGATTTTCTGGATTTATTTTTCTCATTTCGTCTGTCATAGTTGAAGTGTACCTATGATGAAAATTACAGGCCTCTCTCATCTTAAGTTGGAGAACTTGCACAATTGGTGGCTGACTAAATACTTTTTTTGCCCCACTGTATTTTATATTTGAGTTTCTTCAAAGTAGCCACCCTTTGCCTTGATGACAGCTTTGCACACTCTTGGCATTCTCTCAAACAGCTTCACCTGGAATGCTTTTGTAACAGTCTTGAAGGAGTTCCCACATATGCTGAGCACTTGTTGGCTGCTTTTCCTTCACTCTGCGGTCCAACTCATCCAAAACCATCTCAATTGGGTTGAGGTCAGGTGATTGTGGAGGCCAGGTCATCTGATGCATCACTCCATCACTCTCCTTCTTGGTCAAATAGCCCTTACACATCCTGGAGGTGTGTTGGGTCATTGTCCCAACACACCTCCAGTGTGTTGGGACAATGACAAACGATAGTCCCCGCTAAGCGCAAACCAGATGGGATGGCGTATCGCTGCAGAATGCTGTGGTAGCCATGCTGGTTAAGTGTGCCTTGAACTCTAAATAAATCACAGACAGTGTCACCAGCAAAGCACACCACACCATCACACCTCCTCCTTCATGCTTCACGGTGGGAACCGCACATGCGGAGATCATCCGTTCACCTAATCTGCGTTTTACAAAGACACGGGAATTGGAACCAAAATATCTCATCAGACCAAAGGACAGATTACCACCAGTCTAATTTCCGTTGCTCGTGTTTCTTGGCCCAAGCAAGTCTCTTTGCAGCAATTCGACCATGATGGCCTGATTCACGCAGTCTCCGCTGAACAGTGGATGTTGTGGTGTGTCTTTTACTTGAACTCTGTGAAGAATTTATTTGGGCTGCAATTTCTGAGGCTGGTAACTGTAATGAACTTGTCCTCTACTGCAGAGGATAAGCAGAAAATGCTGAAAATGACAACAATGATGCAGTGTTGTCAGACCTCAAATAATGCAAAGAAAATAAGTTCATATTTGTTTTTAAACAACACAATACTAATGTTTTAACTTAGGAAGATTTCAGAAATCAATATTTGGTTGAATAACCTTGATTTTCAATAACAGCTTTCATGTGTCTTGGCATGCTCTCCACCAGTCTTTCACATTAATGTTGGGTGACTTTATGCCACTCCTGGTGCAAAAATGCAAGCAGCTCGGCTTTGTTTGATGGCTTGTGACCATCCATCTTCCTCTTCATCACATTCCAGAGGTTTTCCATGTGGTTCAGGTCTGGAGATTGGGCTGGCCATGACAGGGTCTTGATCTAGTGGTCCTCCGTCCAACCTTGATTGACCTGGCTGTGTGGCATGGAGCATTGTCCTGCTGGAAAAACCAATCCTTTGGGGAACATTGTCAGAGCAGAAGGAACCAAGTTTTCTTCCAGGACAACCAACGTGGCTTGATTCATGCGTCCTTCACAAAGACAAATCTGCCCGATTCCAGCCTTGCTGAAGCACCCCCAGATCAACACCGATCCTCCACTAAATGTCACCGTGGGTGTGAGACCTGGAGAGGCCTACAAGCCACAGTGTCTCACACCCACTTTTTTAAAATCCTCATTAATCTACACACAATACCCCATAATGACAAAGTGAAAACAGGTTTATAGACATTTTTGCAAATGTATTAAAGCTAAAAAACAGAAATACCTTATTTTCATAAGTATTCATACCCTTTGCTATGAGACTCGAAATTGAGCTCAGGTGCATCCTGTTTCCATTGATCTACCTTGATGTTTCTACAACTTTATTGGAGTCCACCTGTGGTAAATTCAGTTGATTGGACATGATTTGGTAAGACACACACCTGTCTATATAAGGTTCTACAGTTGACAGTGCATGTCAGACCAAAAAATAAGCCATGAGGTCGAAGAAATTGTCCGTAGAACGCCGAGACAGAATTATGTCGAGGCACAGATCTTAGGAAGGGTACCAAAACAACTCTGCATCATTGAAGGTCCCCAAGAAAACAGTGGCCTCCATCATTCTTAAATGGAAGAAGTTTGGAACTACTAAGACTCTTCTTAGAGCTGGCCGCCCGGCCAAACTGAGCAATCGGGGGAGAAAGGCCTTGGTCAGGGAGGTGACCAAGAACCCCCATGGTCACACTGACAGAGCTCCAGAGTTCCTCTGTGGAGATGGTAGAACATTCCAGAAGGACAACCATCTCTGCAGCAATCCACCAAACAGGCATTTATGGTAGAGTAGCCAGATGGAAGCCACTCTTCAGTAAAAGACACATGACAGCCCGCTTGGAGTTTGTTCAAAGGCACCTAAAGGACTCTAGATTCTCTGGTCTGATGAAACCAAGATAGAACTCTTTGGCCTGAATGCCAAGCGTCACGTCTAAAGGAACCTTGGCACCATCCCTACGGTTAAGCATGGTGGTAACATCATGTTGTGGGGATGTTTTTCAGCAGGAGGAATTGAGAGACTAGTCAGGATTGAGAGAAAAATGAAGGGAGCAAAGTACAGAGAGATCCTTGAGAAAAACCTGCTCCAGAGTGCTCAGGACCAGAGACTGGGGCGAAGGTTCACCTTCCAACAGGACAACGACCCTAAGCAAACAGCTAAGACAACACGTGTGTATGCTAACCATGTGTATGTGACAAATAAAATTTGATTTGATTTGAGGAGTGGCTTTGGGACAAGTCTCTGAATGTCCTTGAATGGCCCAGCCAGAGCCCGGACTTGAACCCAATCAAACATCTCTGGAGAGACCTGAAAATAGTGATGCTCCCCATCCAACCTGACAGAGCTTGAGAGGATCTGCAGAGAAGAATAGGATAAACTCCCCCAAATACCGGTTTGCCAAGCTTGTAGTGTCATACCCAAGAAGACTCGAGGCGGTATTTGTTGCCAAAATGTGCTTCAACAAAGTATTTGAGTAAAGGGTCTGAATACTTATGTAAATGTTATTTTTAATACATTTGGGGGGGGGGGAATGTTTTTGCTTTGACATTCTGGGGTATTGTGTGCAGATCGATGAGGGGAAACAACAATTTAATCCATTTTAGAATAAGGCTGTATTGTATCAAAATGTGAAAAAATTCAATGGGTCTGAATACTTTCCGAATGCCCTATATATAGATAAAACTGAAAACTGGAGTTAAACAACTCTATATTGTACATTATTTTCTTCCATTAGGCACCAGCACAGTCCTGCTGGCGGAGAGAGAGAGGGACACATCATCTAACGGCTTTAGGAACTGGGACTTCATGTCAGTTCACACATGGGGAGAGGACCCCACTGGCACCTGGACCCTTAAGATTACTGACACAGTGAGTCCCAGGGCTGGAGAACGCTTTGGCTGTTTCACAAGTTTCATATATTTTAAGGGATATTTCCATTCCAGTATTTTCCAACAAGTTTCGAACCACATAGAAAATGTATCTGGTCATTGTATCAACATGTTGTCTTAACAGGGTGATTTTTACACTCTTTTTCAATTTCCCTCTGTCAGTCGGGGAGAATGGAGAACGAAGGTCAGATCCTGAGCTGGAAGCTTATTCTCCACGGCACGTCAGAAAAGCCTGAGCACATGAAGAAACCCAGAGTGTACGTCCCCTACAACGCTGTCCAGAATGACCGTAGAGGAGTGGAGCACATGGATGACATGATAGAGGTGAGCTCAATAATTAAAGGGGCAATTCACTTATTTTTAACTTCCTATTCATTATCTCCAGAAGCATACCAGTTTCTACATACAGCAGCATACCACCGCTGGCTTGCTTCTGAAGCTAAGCAGGCTTGGTCCTGGTCAGTCCCTGGATGAGAGCCCAGGTGGTGCTGGAAGTGGTGTTGGAGGGCCAGTAGGAGGAACCCTTTCCTCTGGTCCCAAAAAATATCCCAATGCCCCAGGGCAGTGATTGGGGACATTGCTCTGTGTAGGTTGCCATCTTTCCGATGGGATGTTAAACGGGTGTACTGACTATTTGTGGTCACTTAAGATCCCATGCCACTTATTGTAAGAGTAGGGGTGTTAACCCTAGTGTCCTGGCTGAATTCCCAATCTGGTCTTCATACCATCATGGTCCCCATAATCATCCCCAGCTTACAATTGGCTCATTCATCTCCCTCCTTTCCCCTGTAACTATTCCCCAGGTTGTTGCTGTAAATTATGTGTTCTCAGTCAACTTACCTGGTAAAATAATGGATAAATAAATACAGTATGTGATACTTCCATTTATGTATCTGTTGACTGATCTCAAATGCAATTATGTGTGGTTTACTGACCTTATCCACTGAAAAAGTGTAGAACTGAGGAGTTAAATCAACTCCTCGGTAGAAGCCACCTCTAAACCATTTTCTGACTGTCTGTTCGTCCTGTCTGTTCGTCCATCATATAGGAGCTGCCCACCCAGGCTGAGGTTCACCCACCACAGAAGACCCAGCCCCCTCCTCCTGCCACCCCTGGGAGGAAGGAGACAAGACCCTCCTCCTTGCCCCCCTCCCTGGCCCTTCTGCATCTCCTCCAGACGGCCTTCAACAGACAGACCCCAGGCGCCCTGTCCCAGTCCCCGGCCAAGGCCTCTAGCTGGGGAGAGCAGCACACGGGCAGGGCCCCCTCCCTTCCATGGGGAGCAGGCCCTCACGTCGCTCCACAGAAGCTGTACCAGGCCCTGGACAGGATCAACCAGTACCAGCTGGGAGGGCAGGACAACAGCCTGTATAGCGACTACAGCGATGGCTTTTACAGCACCAAGCCCTACAGACACAGAGATGACCGGCTGCTCCAGGCGCTCTTCGACATGCTCTCTGACGACAGGCAGTGAGGGGGGAGGATGAGGGAGGGGATGGTAGGAGATTGGGTAAGGCAAGGGGGGGATCTCCAGTCCTGTAGGGCTGCAGTGTGTGTAGGCTTTTGTTCTAGCTTAACAGATCCAGCCCCCGAATCCTAACTCGACTCAAGTTAGGATTCGGGGGGGCAATTGAACACACCCGATTTAACTAAACATGGTCTACGTTGAAGACCTCCTTCGTGGACTACCGGTAGGTGAATCAGGTGTGTAAAGTGCTGGGCTAGAGCCTGCACAGCCCTGCCGCTCTCCTTGGTCAAGATTGAGAGAGAAAGGGTGAGGAGGCGGGGGCTGGGCATGGAAGGAGCAAGCGAGGGAGGGGGAGAGTGAAAGCCAGATAGAAACTCTTCCAGCCAATTGTGATGTTGTTTTTCCGAAACGCTACTTTTCTTTCCTTGCAGCATTCTAGCCTGTCTGTCGTTTTGTCTTTCATTCTGCACAGTTGTGGGTCGGTTGCACCTCAATACCCACAAGTGGCTTCCTTTCCTCCTCCTCCTTCCTTTCCTCCTGATGTATTGAAGTCTAGCTAACCCATAGACCATAGACCTCCGCCATATTGCTTCAGTCTTTTCAGATCAATATGCATGAAGGAAAGGAGACAAGGAAAGGGAACTCCTGTAACGTATTTAAATGAATCTGTGATTGCATTCCACCCCTCCTCCAGCCATCTATCCACCTCAGAATGGGTCCCAATAGTCTTAAAGTGACAGTTAACATCAAAGTCCAAGTTCATCCAATGTTTTCAGCCCTCAAAAGTGGTCTGATGTCAGGATGAGTCCAGGACCTACGACCCCTGTTTTGTAGATCCAGCTGTATCCCTCAACTCCAAATTCATGAAAAACATAGCCACTGCGCTGCTAAATGCATATAGGGGCAAATGCTGATCTATTTACCACCTTTACCTGTCAGTGGTATTGAAAGTAAGGAGACAAGAGAAGGAGAAAGAGATGAGGAAATTATGTTTTTAAGACTTTTGGGACACAGCCCTATTCTCCCTTCACTGCACTACCTGCTTGAGCATGCTATGTACAGTACCTTAAGAATTTCAAGTTCATAATTGTATTATGACTGACACTAATATCTATATATTATACAAAGACAATGAATGTAATGTTGTTTTTACACTGAACAAAAATATAAGCGCAACATGCAACAATTTCTACGATTTTACTGAGTTACAGTTCACATAAGTAAATCAGTCAATTTAAATCTATGGATTTCTGAGTTACAGTTCACATAAGTAAATCAGTCAATTTAAATCTATGGATAATCTATGGATTTCACATGACTGGAAATACAGATATGCATCTGTTGGTCATAGATACATAAAGAAAAGGTAGAGGCGTGGATCAGAAATCCAGTCAGTATCTATCTGGTGACCACCATTTACCTCATGCAGCGCGACACATCTCCTTCGCATAGAGTTGATCAGGCTGTTGATTGTGGCCTGTGGAATGTTGTCCCAATTCTCGTCAATGGCTGTGCGAAATTGCTGGATATTGGCGGGAACTGGAACACGCTGTCGTACACGTCGATCCAGAGCATCCCAAACATGCTCATGGGTGACATGTCTGGTGAGTATACAGGCCATGAAAGAACTGGGACATGTTCGGCTTCCATCTGTGTACAGATCCTTGCGACATGAGGCTATGCATTACCATGCTGAAACATGAGGTGATGGCAGCGGATGAATGGCACAACAGTGGGCCTCAGCATCTCGTCATGGTATCTCTGCATTCAAATTGCCAATCGATAAAATGCAATTGTGTTCGTTGTCCGTAGCTTATGCCTGCCCACACCATAACCCCACTGCCACCGTGGGGCACTCTGTTCACAAGGTTGACATCAGCAAACCGCTCACCCACACGGCTGTCTGCCATCTGCTCGGTACAGTTAAAACCGGCATTCATCTGTGAAGTGCACACTTCTCCAGCGTGCCAGTGGCCATCGAAGGTGAGCATTTGCCCACTGAAGTCCGTTACAATGACAAACTGCAGTCAGGTCAAGACCCTGGTGAGGACAACGGGCTCACAGATGAGCTTCCATGAGACAGTTTCTGACAGTTTGTGCAGAAATTCTTCGATTGTCCAAACCCACAGCTTCATCAGCTGTCCGGGCGGCTGGTCTCAGACAATCTCACAGGTGAAGATGTGGAGGTCCTGGGCTGGCGTGGTTAAACATGGTCTGCGGTTGTGATGCCGGTTGGACGTACTGCCAAATTCTCTAAAACGACTTTGGTGCTTATGGAAGAGAAATGACCATTACATTCTCTAGCAACAGCTCTGGTGGACATTCCTGCAGTAGCCTAGTGGTTAGAGCGTTGGACTAGTAACCAAAAGGTTGCAAGATTGAATCCCCGAGCTGACAAGGTAAAGATCTGTCGTTCTGCCCCTGAACAAGACAGTTAACCCACTGTTCCTAGGCCGTCATTGAAAATAAGAATTTGTTCTTAACTGACTTGCCTAGTTAAATAAAGGTAAAATAAATACATTTTAAAAATTGCATGCTCCCTCAAAACTTGAGAAATCTGTGGCATTGTGTTGTGTGACAACTGCACATTTTACACGGGACTTTTATTGTCCCCAGCACAAGGTGCACCTGTGTAATGATCATGCTGTTTAATCAGCTTCTTGATATGCCTCACCTGTCAGGTGGATGGATTATCTTGGAAAATGAGAAATGCTCACTAACAGGGATGTAAAAAAAATGTGTGCACCAAATTTGAGAGAAATATGCTTTTTCTGTGTATGGAAAATGTCTGGGATCTTTTATTTCAGCTCATGAAACATGGGACCAACACTACATGTTGCGTTTATATTTTTGTTCACTATAAATATACTTGACCTCTAAACTAACCACCTCTCTGAACTCCAAATCTGAAATCTCTATTTAATATTTATATTTCAACATATTTATTTTGGCATATATTCGTTTTTTTTTAAGAGTAGACGTACTCACTGTGCTACTGTATCTTAGGCCCAAATCCTGATTTGGGGAATGTAATTTTGAGGTATATTCACAATTTCAATTTAGGATTCCGAACATTCTTTAATATGCATAAAAAAATGCAGTCCCCCTACTGTTTTTCAAACTGAAAACTCAGAGTTGGGAACGGCAGTCTTTTATGCTGTTCTCTTGAGATAAAATGTGTAGTAAAGTTCACTTCTTTATAAAAGAAAAAAAAGAAAGAACAAGAAATGGGGGCAATAAATGACCAAGAACCAATTGGTTGAGTAATTTTTATGGAGGTTATTCGACCTTCGAGATCTATAGATATAATGAATATAAGCTTTTGCAATTTGATCATGTTGAAAACAATTATTTAAACTGACAATAATAAATAACTCTAAAAGGAAACATTTCAAATATATATCTATATATACAGTATATCTATATATCTATATATATTTATAGATATACATATATATACTACACATGTTGTGTAATTTGATTTATTTAGATTCAAACACTGCATTAAATGAAATATTTTTCTAGAAATTCATCAGTTTATAAAAAACTATATATACATAAATCCCTTAATTCATTCCTTTTCTTTTACAAGTGGTTTTAGTTGACATTTTCAGTCAAATTCTAGGTTTAAATTAAAACTAAATAAATGGAATTATGAATAGAAATGAACATTGCCAAACTGTTGTGCTGCCGAAGAAAAATAGCTTTTCTGTGTTTGGGTGATTGTAAAACAGGCTTGGATGTTGTTGCTTCATTTACAAACTCATATTGACACAACTACCTAGTTATATGCAACGCATTGGATATCTTAATTTCTACATTTCTACTCTTTGGTATTAATGGACCTTTCATCATTCAATCCAGGTATACTTTAGTAAACTGTATACTGGTAATACTTTAATGTAGGGGGCTTTACACTAAAAGACTATAACACATTTATAAGCTATATATTATACCTTTATATGCCCTACATAAACGTTCACATTTATGCTCACAACTGCAGATCGATAGATGTCACTGCATATCTTATGTCAACTTGCGGTTGTTAATCTTAGCTGACATTTGCATGTATAAATGCTTATGTAGTGCTTATGACAGTGTTATGAACTGCTATGAATGTGATGTTTCCCTATGTATGTAGAGCCCCATACACTACAGTGTTAAGTAGCCCCTATTTTCTGTGGTATTGGCTCTAGCCCTGCTCTCTGCCAAACAAGGTGAAAGATTGAGATGACAGACAAAGAACAGTTTACATGCATCCTATAATTATACGTCTTTCAATGTAGCCAATGTTGTTCATATGTTTGTTTATATTTTGGATTTAATCGATGCTTCTGTCCAAAATTGTTTACAAAAGCTGAACTATTCTGTATGGATGTACAAAATTTGATTTATCGTAATAAACTGCAAAGTTACTTTGTGAGTGTGTCTGAGTTGTTGGGATTGTGACTGTGACTTTGACCTGCCACTTGAGTTATTATAGACATTTCAGTTCATATGGCCATTTGAGTTCATAGACATTTCAGTTCATACAGAAATTTCTGTTCATATGGACATTTCAGTTCATATTACCCTTCCAAACAAGCTATTGTTTCCTCTGGCCTTGCTGAGAACATTTAGAGTTCCAACACTGATTAATTTCTGTGAATATGGATATTGATGGATATTGGAATAGAACAAATATGTGCAATGGCTGGGTGTTCCTGAGGAATAGGTTGGCCCATGTCATACTTTGTAATTTGAAATTCCTAGTCATGTCATATGCTGATTTCTTGTTAAATACCACCACCTTGTGGTTAAAAACACAACAATACTCAGTGGGGGGATAGACAGTGAACGCTAAACCATTGGGAGAAATCTGCCAAAAATGAATAGCTACCCTTTTTCAACGCAGCCAATCAGTATATTACAGTTCCAACACAACAAGCAGACTCCTAGCACCACATCACTTCCACCTATCCTGTATTTTCAGATTGGTACAGTAGATGAGAGATGGGTGCAAAAAGTAATAGCCTTTTTCTTTTACTTTTCAAAACATGAATTATTTATATACATTTTTACAAAGTAACTTGAAGTAATGTTCAACCTATAGGCACTGAACAATAAACAAACACATTACTCATCAATCCTTAACTGTAGAGATACAGTATGTCTGTGCACTTGAAAAAAAAAGTAGAAATGTTGTGTGATAAACACGGTGTAGTTCTCCTTGTTAAATAGTGACCCTCTAAATTTGGTTACAATATCTTAATCAGGTTTCATTCTGCTTCAACTCTGGCATCTTCTTCATAGTACAACATGATCTCCTCAATCTCTTGCCTGTGTCTCTCCTTTATCTTCTTCCTCTCATTCCCTTTCTCCTCTCTAAATCTCTTTAGCTTTCTCTATATCTCCCCCGTCCTATCAAACCACCTCTTAAGCTCAATCTCCAACTCTCTTTCCTTCTCCTTATCCCTCTCTTCTTTCAACTGTCTATCCAGCTCTGACATCTCCCATAAATGTATGGATTACTCCATCTTTCTTCTTCAGACATTCCTGCACCTCCTTCTCAAGCCTCTCTCTCATCTCTTTCTGCTCCCTCTTGTTTCCTCTCTCTCTCTCGCTCTCTCTCTCTCTCTCTCTCTCTCTCTCTCTCTCTCTCTCTCTCTCTCTCTGTATTATTACTTACATCTTCTGACCTGGGCATCTGCCTCCTAGTAGGTCTGACTGCTGTAGAAGCTCTCTCTGTTTCCTGTCACCATCTCATCTACCTGCTCCAGCAGATCTGGGACCTGAGTACAATGGGCCTGTCCTTAATGTTGAGGTACCTGCTCCCACATTTCTCTACAAGCTGTTCGAGGTCCTGACTCCCTGCTTGGAGAAACTCCAGAATGCTCTGCTCTTCCAGGGCGTCAGCATGGGTGAAGAGAATGACAGTGTGTCCCCAGCAACCCTCCCCAAACATTTCCTCCATTCTCTCCAGCAGCTCTATCTCCTCCCTCTTGGGAGGGCTCCACTGGTTTGACCAGGAAGGTGTGGGGTCCCTGGGCATACAGATGGCCAAGGAGCCCCACGCCCTGTTTCATCCCCCCCAGTGTCCAAGGCAGAATCAGTCTGGTTTGTCCAACAGCACCAGCCGTCTCTATGGAGAGATTTCAGTGCCAACATAAATTCTATTTGTGTCACACCCTAATCTGTTTCACCTGTCTTTGTGATTGTCTCCACCCCCCTCCAGGTGTCGCCCATCTTCGCCATTATCCCCTGTGTATTTATACCTGTGTTCTCTGTTTGTCTGTTGCCAGTTCGTCTTGTTCGTCAAGACAACAGTCTCTCTTTTTCTCGCCCTCCTGGTTTTGATCCTTGCCTGTCCTTACTCTGAGCCTGCCCGCCTGCCTGACCACTCTGCCTGACCCTGAGCCTTCCTGCCAAACTATATCTTTGCCCCACCTCTGGATTATTGTCCTCTGCCTACCCTGACCCTGAGCCTGACTGCCGTCCGGTACCGTTGCCCCACCTCTGGTTTACTGACCCCTGCCTGCCTTGACCTGTCTATTGCCTGCCCCTGTTGGATTATTAAACCATTGTTCATTCGACGTTGTCTGCATCTGGGTCTTACCTTCATACCTGATCATTTGAATTGTACAATTTTGAATTTGTGGTTAGGATATTGAAATTTAATTTAAAAAATGTTTACTTTGTAATGCACAAATTTAATCATTAAATTCCTAAATTGAACTTATCTTTCATGATTTGAAACAAAATGTAATTAATATTTCTTAAATTTCAAATTAATTCATTATTCAAATTCAGTTTCAAAATTCCTGTTTCTAAATTCAGATTTCTATTATCGAGAAGCAGGTGCAGGTGGTAAGTTTAATATAACAAATAACATGGAACGATACAACGTAGAAGTAGCGTCTAGACATGAACAACAGAAACAATACTGCCTGGGGAAGGAACTTAAGGTTAGTGCCAGATAAATGGGAGGTAATGAGTGAGGTAAAGGAGTCCAGGTGTGCTTAATGATGAAGCGCAGGTGCGCGTAAAGATGAAAGCCAGGTACGCGTAATGATGGTTCCCAGGACCGGTGGTTAGTAAACCGGCAACGTCGAAGGCCGGAGGGGAGGAGCTGGAGTAGACGTGACAGTTGTAGAGCATTTAACACAAAATCCGGGGGAGGGGCCAGCTGAGTATAAGACTGTATCATCTGCATATAAAGAGATGAGACCGCTTCCTACTGCCTGATCGATGTTGTTGATGTAAATTGAGAAGAGCGTGGGGCCTAGGATCGAGCCTCGTGGTACTCCCCATGGCTCGATCCTTACCCCAAGGCTCGATCCTGAGACAGCAGATGTTCTGATTTTATACACCGCACTCTGTGAGAGAGGGAGTTAGCAAACCAGGCCAAAGACCCCTCAGAGACAACAGTTCTACTTAGCCGGCCCACAAGAATGGAATGGTCTACCATATCAAAAGCTTTCGCCAAGTCCATAAAAATAGCAATACAACATTGCTTAGAATCAAGGGCAATGGTGAAATCATTTAGGACCTTTAAGGTTGCAGTGACACATCCATAGCCTGAGCAGAAACCAGATTGCATACCAGAAATAATACTATAGACATCAAGAAAGCCAGTCAGTTGATTATGGACAAGTTTTTCCAAACAGGGCAAAATAGAAATTGGCCTATAACAGTTAGGACCAGCTTGATCTCCCCTTTAAATAAAGGATACACTCTGGCTGCCTTCTAAGCAATGGGAACCTCCCCAGAGAGGAGAAACAGGTTAAAAAGTTCAGCGATAGGTTCGGCTATGATAGGGGCTGCAACCTTAAAGAAGAAAGGATCTAAACCATTTCAAACATCACCCAGATGTTTTTTGGAGGTCAAGTTTAAGGAGCTCCTTCAGCACCTCAGACTCAGTGACCGGCTGCAGGAAGAAACTTTGTAGAGGGAGGAGCATCGGGGCTATTCGCATTAAAATATGAGGAAATGTTAGACTGGCAAGGAGGCATGGCTGAGTCAAATAGGAATCCTGACTTAATGAAGTGGTGATTAATGAGCTCATCCATGTGCTCCTTGTCAGTAACAACCACATCATCAACATTAAGGGACATGGCAGCTGTGAGGAAGAGTGTTTATTCTCCAGGTCTTTCACCGTTTTCCAGAATCACTAGCCTGCTATTCAGTGGAGTGTCTGTGAGGACCCAAATCTGGGATTAAGGGTCTCTTTTCCAGGGACATGGGCAGCTGTGAGGAGGAGGGTTTATTCTCCAGGTCTTTCACCGTTTTCCAGAACTTCTTAGGGTTAGACCCACAGAGCGAAAACTGCTCCTTAAAGTAACTAGCTTTAGCCTTTCGCAGTGGCGACCCATCCTGACCCCCACCTGTTTTGAGCCCCACATTTTTAGCAACAAAAATATATATGTATCATTGAGATAATAAAGCAAACATGGTCTATTTTTTGAGTAAGGCGTCTCCAAAATGCAAGTGTTCCAGCCTAGCTCAGTGCTTTCTGTTGCGCCGTGATTGGCTCAGTGTTCTGTCACTCATGGGGACACTACGTCACCGCCAAGTCTAAGGGTAGAGCTACAAGATTCTAGCTCCATGGGTGCTGCCATAGAGTTACATTAGAAGAGCCCATCCAAGAAGGCTCAAGGTCATTGACCATAGATAAAATGACGTCAAATCACGTTATATGTACAGTAGCTTTGATTAGACTGATCATGTCAACATCATACTTTCAAATCTTAGCTAGCAGTCATCATCATGAATCAAGTTGACAATCTACTGGCAAATCCTTTTTAATCCTTGTCATATGAAGAGAAAAAATGAAGAGAAATTATAGATAAAACGTAATGGTGCTCATTGGCCATTGGACATTAACATTACACAACAAGTTGAAATCGCAAATTCAACAATGAGTGGTTTGGCAGGAATCAGTGACAGTGGTGAACTGCAAGCATTGCAAAGCAATCACTAGCCTGCTATTCAGTGGAGTGGCTGTGAGGACCCAAATCTGGGATTAAGGGTCTCTTTTCCAAGTTTAAAATGATAAACATTCAACATTGGCCATGCTGTTGTCACACCCTGATCTGTTTCACCTGTCTTTGTGATTGTCTCCATCTGTCTTCCCCATTATTCCCAGTGTATTTATTCCTGTGTTCCCTGTTTGTCTGTTGCCAGTTCGTCTTGTCTTGTCAAGCTTACCAGCGTGATTTTCAGAGCTCCTGTTTTTTCCTAGTCTCTGTTTTTTCTAGTCCTCCCGGTTCTGACCTCTTTCCTGCCCTGACACTAAGCCCGCCTGCCTGACCATTCAGCCTGCCCTGACCTCAAGCCTGCCTGCCGCCCTGTACCGTTTGGACCTGGTTTAAGAACTTTTGCCTGTCCTCGACCTGCCTCTTGCCTGCCCCTTGTTGTTTAATAAATATCAAAGACTCAAACCATCTGCCTCCTGTGTCTGTATCTGGGTCTCGCCCTGCCTCTTGCCTGCCCCTTGTTGTTCAATAAATGTCAGAGACTCAAACCATCTGCCTCCTGTGTCTGTATCTGGGTCTCGCCCTGTGTCGTTATAGCTGTCAATGAAGCATGACTTGTGCCTCGCTCAAAACAACTGTTAATTCGGAAATCCGAAAACTTGACTTTGGGAACGAGCTCTGACTGAAAATACGTTTTGAACAGTCATCCAACTCGGAATTGTAAATCCGGGCTCTTTCTAGAGCTACGACCTGAAGATCAACGACGTCATCATGATTCAACCGTATTTTTTAAACGTTCCCAGTTGTTTTGAATGCACCATAAATCCAGAGAATGACAGACTTTTATGACAAAATCTTCCCACGAAGCACCACCTTCATGTTCAAGTGAGCACAGCACAACAAGGTGAGTCCAAAAATGTATTGTATGCTGCTGCGTAAATGATGTAATATGCCAGGTAGATATGTATACCGTAGCTAAGAAAGTAATACTAAGTGTATGTTGTGTAGAAAGATAGTTAGTAGCCCATGTGCTTCAGCCTAATAATTTGGTCTATTTACCCCTCTCAATTGTTCTGACTTGGTGGTGCACATGTAGCCTATAACCTGTTTTAGAGAAATGTAATCATCAAATATTGTAAGAGCTTTCATTGTCTGCTTATATGCCCCCTTTATTTATCCTACAGTTCTGACTTGGTGTACAGGGAGAACACTGTAAGAATGTTGTGAATTCTGTCGCTGTACATTTCAAAAGTGCTAAACAAATAGTTATATTGACTATGTCCGTCCTAGCTGGCTAATTAATGTCTTAATTGAAATTACGTCCTCTTATGCCATAGTTTGTACATCTCAATTGTCATTAGAAACCACATTTGTTTAAGCCATTTAGCCATATCAGCTATGTTTTTTGTAATGGCAGTAAATGAGGTTGAATGAACTGTTTCGCTGCCAGACAAGGCTATGCTGATAGCCAGGTGTAGCAGTGGTAAGATGTTGGGACTGACAGCTTTATGTATAGGCCCTAACAGTTTATGGGCACCGTTTTTCACCGTTATAGGGCAATTAATGTATTGTTTATTGTTGTGTTGTGTAGTGGCTTTGCTGGCATGCATCCCACTTTCTTTATTTTTTGTCCCACCAAGATTTACATGTTAAAATCGCCACTGGCCTGAAATATAGCCAGTCAGCCTGAGTCTTGAGGTGGAGTAACTTTGCCAGATCATGGTCGAACCAGGGGCTGAACCTGTTTTTAATTCTAATTTTCTTTATGGGGCGAGTTTGTTAACAATACCACTGAAAATGCCAACACGAAGGTCCAAGCGTCTTCGACAGAGGGGATCAAGCTTATTCAATACCAATTTACAGAGGCCAGGTCATGAAGGAAGGCTTGCTGATTAATCTCTGGAGAGACCTGAAAATAGCTGTGCAGCAACGCTCCCCATCCAACCTGGCAGAGCTTGATAGGATCTGCAGAGAAGAATGGGAGAAACTCCCCAAATATGTGCCAAGCTTGTAGCGTCATACCAAATAAGACTTGAGGCTGTAATCGCTGCCAAAGGTGCTTCAACGGCTGTGCGGAGGTATTCTATATTTTTATGGTTCATTTTTTTTGTTTTGTTTTTTGCAAAGATTCCTAAAAACCTGTTTTTACTTCGTCATTATGGGGTATTGTGTGTAGATTGATGAAGGAAAAAGTGGGAAAAGTAAAGGGGTCTGAATACATTAGGCAGAAATATTAGGCAGAAGGAAAGTATGAAGTGATTTTCAACCGTATTGGTAACTTTGAGGAGAGTCTACTTCAATAACCTGGTTGAGGAACGTACACTGTACAGTAAAGATGGTGATGAAATTGTTTAAATAATCTTACCCAGTTTTACATTTTCATTGCTGACATCGCTCTCTTCCAATAGGTTGTCCTTCTCTCCCAGTCTGTGGTTCCTGGCTTCTAGTTGAATGTATTTCTCTTGCAGTAGGACTCTAAAGTTATCTACTTGGTTGTTGTTGTCCTGCAGGTCTTTCCCCAGTGCCTCCAGTTGTATCTTACTTTTTTCCACCTTTTTAATAGTGTTTTCCAGCAGTCTCTCTTTCTCTCTCACTTGCTTGGTCATATCATCCAGTTGTGTCTTTCTCCTGAAGGTGTTTGATGTCCTTTTTTCTAGGCTGCCCTCTGTGGCCGTAAAGATGCGTTCTCTAACGTTTGTGTAATTTCAGCCAGTAGTTTTGAAAGTGGTGGTCACTAGCCTAAACGGGTCCCCGGTTTTTGTGTACTACGTCATCCAATTCTGTACTACCATCATCCATTTTGTGTGATATGTTACGAATTTTGCAATTTGTGTGATGTGTTACAAATCCAACTTGTGCAATATATTTAGAATTTGTTGCGCTTAAGATCCTGGCGTGCATCTTTAAATTCTTTCTCTCCTCCGGAGTTGAGTTCTTCTCTTTTAGCTTCCCTTCAGATTCATTCGATGCCTTCCTCTTCTCCTCAAGTCTGTCATTGTCTTCTAGTTCCTGGCAGCCTGTCTATCTCATTTAGTTCTTCTTCCAACTTCATCTCTGAGGGAGAGCAATGAGAATCTTTAGGTTTTTATTGATCGCTGACATTGTGATGGTCATCTTCATATTGTGATGACCATCTTCATGTTGTAAAAAGGAATAACCTGACACTATGATGTAAAACAGAAAGGTTTTCTTGATCCAAGATGGAAAACCATGAATAATAATAACAAAACAGAATGCATTAGTTATTATCATTATGAAATCACCATCTGTCACATTATCCAATCAAATGGCATAAGTAATGGACTGCAACAAAATCTGGCCTATGGCCCCCAAAAGGCTAGATCCCCGCAGCTCACTGGAATTCAGATAGGCAAAAAGGTTACAGGCCCACCTCTCTTATCTTAAGGCTACCACAACCTTTATGCATTTATTTTATTGTAAAGAATTAAATGAATACCTCATGTTGTATCATTTGAAAGCACCCTCCCTCCTCTCTTATTTCCTCTTTTCCACTCCTTCTCATCTCCTTTCTCTCCATATCTCCAAAATCATCCCATCTGCCCAGATTCCCAAAACATCTGGTTGCTTTGGGCATGCTCCAGATGAGAAGCATCCAGAAGACTGAAGCGGAAAGAGTGAAAAGAGAGGGGGAGAAAAGAAAGAGAGGAGGAAAGACAAGGGAGTGGAATATGAGAGAGGAAAACACAACGGAGAAAGACGACAGAGAAAGACAATATTGATATCTTGAAAAGTGCTAGACGTAGAGAGCGAGAGAGAGAAGAGAGAGAGAGAGAGAGAGAGAGCGAGAGAGAGAGAGAGAGAGAGAGAGAGAGAGAGAGAGAGAGAGAGAGAGAGAGAGAGAGCGAGAGAGAATAAGAGTATCCTGGCAGCCATCCAGGCCTCAGCCCAAAGCCAGATCCTGCTGCTGCCTCTTGTCTGTCCAGAACATGGAGCTGTTCCCACTCTGCAAACTGCTCTCAGGTCAGTCCAACTTAGCCACCAAGGCACCTTCACTTCTTCTTTTCCTCTTTCTCTCTCTCCCCCTCTCTCTCTCTTTATTTATCTCTATACCTCACTTTCCTCTCTCTGTGAATCCTCACATCGCAGGCAATTGGTAAACAGGTCATGGTTTTTCCAATTGCGAAATGGGTGAGCATGAGAGATGTTTTTTTGGTTCATATTTTAACCTCACACTGTTCAATCCGAAGTAATCAACCTGTTCAGTAGGCATGAAACAGAAGAAAACGCTGCAAAAAGTGAATCAGGAGACCCAAAAATAAACACTTGTTTTCATTTTCTATTGCAAAAGTTTTCTACTGTGTCCCCTAATGAACCCCTAACAACCATGGTGTCCTGATTTGACATTTTGGATCTAACACAGTTTGTTTCTTAGATAAGATCTTGGTAACTCACTGACTACAAGACTTTCAGGACACAATGGTAGGCCTACATGAAGCAGGCTAATTTAGAAAGTAGCCTTGGGTGACACACCCCACAAGTTCTGTAATGATACCGAGAGAGACTTTCACTACTAAAAGAATTGCAAGTTGTCACGCTTCCAAAGTGTAAGTGCATTCTTCTCATTCCCAACGTGGACTTGTAACATTTCTTCCCTCATCAATGCTTAATTTTCAGAGCCACTGAGACATTTGTAAGCTGTGTACATAAAGGCCCAATGCAGCTGTTTTCATTTCAATATCAAATCATTTCTGGGTAACAATTAAGCAAAGAGGAAAGAGCTATTTCTTAAACAAGAATTTTGCTAGGACTGTCTGAGAGTGTTCTGAGTGGGGAGGGGAAAACTGAAAACTAGCTGTTATTGGCAGAGAGTTTTGGAACTATCTTCTATCTTCTTCTACGTGCTTCTACATCTGCATTGATTGCTGTTTGGGGTTTTAGGCTGGGTTTCTGTATAGCACTTTGTGACATCGGCTGATGTTAAAGGGGCTTTATAAATACATTTGATTAATTGATTGATTATTGGTCTATTAACTCCATCGCACCAAAACAGGCTGCATTTTCAGGCAGTCTTTTCAAACCACTGTTACACTAAAAGTGCATTATCATAATTTTCACAACTTCACAGTATTATTCCAACCTCATATATTATTCCAACACATTTTTGACTGCACTGGGCCTGTAGCCCTTTCCTGCAGTGAAATTACCAAATCGCCCTCTAGTGGCCTCATGGGTGGAATGTTATTAATATTTTTCATAGTTTCATAATTAATCAACATTATTTAAAAAAAACTGCTTAAAATCTGCTGTTTCTATATAAAATGATTTTGTTATATTTCAGTCTTCTGTGATGTATATAAAGTATAATGGAATATATTTCAACTCTATATCTGACACAGTTTTTTTAAAACCCATATCCAGGTGTGTGAGGTGTATACTTTTGTTTCAAAGTAGATTTGTTTAAGACTACCAAGAAACACTCTGTGTGACCCTGATTTAGCCCACTGCAGTAAATCAGATAGGAATGCATGCTCTCACTCTACAAATCAAAAGGGCCACAGATCCATTACTGTGTATTCTAGGCTGATGCTGATGGAACCAGTGTGGTAAGTTTGTGTACACACCTGCCCCAGGTCAGTTAACCAGTAGGCTATGTTGTGTTATATCCAACAGGGTCAGTCAGAGTGACCAAGAAGCAGCTGGTCCTGTACTGTCTGCTCCTATCTCTGCTCGTATGTGAGTGTTACATCAGTATTTGTTCTCTCGTAACATTCTGTGCCCAGGAAGTGAAGAATGCTTTTGTTTTTGTCAAGGGTACCTTTCGTACTGTTACCTAATTTGCCCTGACTGGTGTCTAAAAGTAGTTCCCTTCATTTCAGCCATTTTCAGCAGTCTGCTAAGAAAATATGATACTGACAAACAATTCGGTGACACGTCTTTCCAAACATTATGTGGTAATATGGACAGATGAAGATAATTAAGACCAACTCAACACATTCTAAACTTCATTATAAAGGTGCACTGCTCTTATTGCTTCACATTGTAATAGAACCACTCACACTGAATATTTGATTTGTTCCTATCGTATAGTTGATGTGTTTCTATGTAATTAATCTGTAAAAGTGAATAAATTGCACGTTATGAACATGGTTGACAAATTGTTGACTTTTTTTTCCTCCTCAGACTTTTTAAGATGGAGGAGAGCAGTGCTCAAGGTGGACACGCACACTCTTCCTCTTTCTCTGGAGGCGGACTTAGGAAGTGAGGTCAGAGACATAGGGGTGGGCAGTGTGGAGGAACAGCAACAGCGCCTCCCCCTGGAGACATCCTGGGGCGCTCCTCTGGTGTGGGGCGACTCTGACAGCTCAGCATGGCGGAGGGCCGAGTTTGCCCACCACAGCGTCCGCACAGGCCTGCTGACGCTCGCCGTGGGGCCCTACGGCCACTTCCTGCGCCGCTTCCTCTCCTCGGCCGAGCTCTACTTCCTGGCCGGTAACACCGTGGTCTACTACGTCCTTACGGACAGCCCTCGCGCCCTGGATCCCCCGACCCCGCTGGGCCCCGGCAGAGAGCTAAGGGTGGTCCCTGTGGCGGAGATGCCCGGCTGGGAGCATCTATCCCAGGGTCGCATGGCCCTGCTGGCGGCCACCATTAAAGAGTCGGTCAGGCACGAGGTGGACTACATCTTCTGCATGGACGTGGACCAGGAGCTGGTGGCCCCGGTGGGAGCTGAGATCCTGGGGGAGCTGGTGGCCGCGCTGCACCCGGAGCTCTACGGCATGCCTCGCCACACCTTCCCGTACGAGCGTGAGCCCGCCTCGCTGGCCCACGTTGAGGAGGCCGAGGGCGACTATTATTACACGTCAGAGCTGTACGGGGGTCTGTGCGCCGAGGTGTACGCCATGGCCCTGGCCTGCTCCCAGCTCATCCTCCAGGACCAGGAAAAGGGGCTGAGGACTCGCGGACTGGAGGAGAGCTACCTGAACCGCTACCTGATCAACCGCAGGCCCACCTGTGTCCTCTCGCCCGAGTACAGCTGGTGGGACTCAGCCCTGGCCGCCGACGTGCCCACAAGGAGGGTGGTGTCCCTGGGGAGGCAGTGTGACTCCCTGGAGCCACAAAAGAGACAGGAGCAGGACTGCTGAGAGGGTTATTTCCTTGCTTTGTCATAGAATTATAACGACCATAAAATGTAGACAAATTCAAAAATACATTTTAAGGCAAACACAAGGATCCCTTGGAATCTTTTGATGTGTCAGTAAATAAACTAATGGCAGCAGACCCATTGGAGTGAATACTGTGTGTGTATGTGTGTGTGTGTGTGTGTGTGTGTGTGTGTGTGTGTGTGTGTGTGTGTGTGTGTGTGTGTGTGTGTGTGTGTGTGTGTGTGTGTGTGTGTGTGTGTGTGTGTGTGTCTGTCTGCAACCTATCTCTTCTGCACCAGACAAAAAATGAATTAACCTGTCTCTTTAGACACAGGCCTATACCATTAATGTCAGCTTGGAGATACGACTCCAAAGGCTTTTGTGGTTTCCAATAAGAGTCAACATTGTAAGTGCCCACTTTCACTGCACTGGCCAATCATTAACTGGTGGAGCTGCCGTTGCAAGGTCTTTAAATACACAGCAGTGGGATGCTGCTTCCCCACGTGCCATGTTGGCCTTTGTGTTCAGGGCTGTGTGTGTGCAGAACTAGGGGACGCTAGGCAAAGTGTTCCCACTGTCAATGTAATAAGTATCCTCTTTCTTATACTGCTTACGAAAATGTTTGTTCCCCAACCGGTCGTTAACAGCACATTCGGTGCTGGGTGAAATAGAATTTGCGCTCGGCATATCAGTATAGTGACAGGTGCTTGGGAAGAAACATGAGAATACTGAAAATTACACAAAAAGACCAGTTATAACTCACCAACTTTTTAAACACACAAATGTTTCAATATCTTCTTCATGTGAAGAGAAGCTTAGAGATATCCATCTCATAAGACACTCATTCTTAGTTTTATGGATTTAATAAAATGTTACTTTTTTAGGTTCTCTAACATATTCTGGCATGACTCTCTCTCTCTGTTTCTCTCTCTCCTCCCATTCTTGCATGCTACTACTCTTCAATGGGAAGGCCAACACAGGCAGATGGCTTTTTCCCACTGCCAAAAGTGGCTGTCTCCGGGGCCAAATCGCCACGTGTAGTCATTCTTCAGTTTTTACTGTCTCACAGTCCCAGTGAACTCTTAACAGTCTTGGTCACGCTTCCACAGTAACACTTCCTTTTGATAGAACACATCTGTAGAGGTTCAAACTATCCAAAATATCCACAAACAAGTTTTGGGATATTTCTGTAATTAGCATAGCTGTTGCTTAAAGGGCAACTTCGCCACTTTTCAACATCATATTCATTATCTCCAGCACCAAACCAGTGTCTACATTTGTGAAAACTTTTCATTTCCACATTTTGTAGAAAAAATATAATGTTAAAAAGTTCTACCCAATGATAGCATCAAAAGTAAAAAATTAAAAAAAACTACAACTGATTTTCAAACACTATAAGATTGTGGGGAGCAAGAAAAATCCCTCTCTCTGGCTAGAAAATCGTTCCAGGTTTGAAAAATCACTGGTTTTCTTACTTTTAATCCTACCATGTGAAGTCACAGAGAAGCATTTTTTTAAGCCCTTTCTGCTAATATTTCTAACCACAGATCATAGAAACGCACTGTTTTCACATGCATGTAGACATTGCTTTGGTGCTGGAGATAACGAATATGAGGTTGAAAAGTGGCGGAGTAGTCCTTTAATTGTAACAAATATGCATCCTCATCTTTAGTGCAAGTCAACAGAAAAACAAGCTCAAACTTCAAACGAACCACTACGGTTCATCTTTATACACCGATATTAACTTTAAACACTGATCAAAGGAATAAGTGATTTATGCATGCTACTTGAAGAATGGTAACAGAGGTCCTACCACTTCTTCTGAACTCAATCATTTTAAGCTGTTGCTTAGTAAACAAACCCCCAAATGTAGGATCACTGACTCTCTGGGTCCATAGCAGACTTTTCATGTGTATCAATAAGAGTTCAACATTACATTTTTTAATCTTTATTTAACTAGGCAAGTCAGTTAAGAACAAATTCTTATTTACAATGACTGCCTAGGAACAGTGGGTTAACTAACTAACTGGTGATACCTTGTCGCAATTGGTTATTCCCTATCATTTGCTACAATGTCAATGAGCATCATCACAATTTTTCATTTGCGGTACCTCAAAATGTTGTGATTACCAGCTGAGATAAACTTTTATGAGTTGATTTTACTCCTGGCTCAGACTTTGTCTGGGCAGTGTCTTAAACCTTTTACTGCAGTGGGCTAAATCAGGGACACACAGAGTGTTTCTTGGTATTCTTAAACAAATCTACTTTGAAGCAAAAGTATACACACATGGTTATGGGCTTAAAAAAAGAAGACACCTGTACCATGTCAGATATATATAGTTCAAATGTAATGCATCCCAATATTACATTTTATATATAGTGCCAGTCAAAAGTTTGGACACCTACTCATTCATTTATTTTTACTATATTGCAGAATAACCTATGAAATAACACATATGGAATCATGTAGTAACCAAAAAGGTGTTAAACAAATTAAAATATATTTTATAATTGAGATTATTCAATGTACCCAGCCTTTCCTTTGCACACTCTTCTCTCAACCAGCTTCACCTGGAATGCTTTTCCAACAGTCTTGAAGGAGTTCCCACATATGCTGAGAACTTGATGGCTGCTTTTCCTTCACTCTGCGGTCCAACTCATCCCAAACCATCTCAATTGGGTTGAGGTCAGATTATGACCTGGCCAAGAGTCTGAACACTCTGGAGGGCCACAATTTTAGAATAAGCCAGAATTAGTGTTTCATTTAAACTTTTCTGGAGTGCGGCTTATCAAGTGGATTTCTTACAAATGCTATTTCTAACTCAAATTTAGATTTGTAATAAAACATCAATATCCTACAATTGACCTCAATTCTGGGGCATAACACATTCATTAACAGGGCCTCTGAGTATTGGCGACGGAGAAAGAGCATCTTTATCTTTTTGTGTACTGATTAGAGGCTTTAGGGGCAGTCCAGTGAGCATGTGCTGTTGATTATCACAGATGAGGGAGCCTGTCCAAATAGCACTCTGATTAATGATTGACTTTTCTTGTCGTTCAAAATAGATTCAGAGGTGGGAGGAGAGTCTGAGAGCCAGACAGGCAGAGCGTGTACTGCAAAATTAATAGAAATGATAAGAAATGAGTTCTTGTAAAATGTGCATATGGATATAGGCCAGAACCTGTGTATCTCTGTGATGTACATTTCCCCGCTGTCGAGAATCCCTGTGCTAAATCTTACCTACGGGTATTCACAATGCAATGTGATATAAGCCTAATGAATCCAAAAAGCCATTTTGGAATGAAAACTGACACTGAAGGCTTTACAGTGCCTTCAGAAAGTATTCACACTCCTTTGACTTTGTCCACATTTTGTTGTGTTACAGCCTGAATTTGAAATGGATTCAAATGAAATGCTGTTTCACTGGCCTACACACAATACCCCATAATGTCAAAGTGGAATTTAGTTTTTTTAGACATTTTTACAAATGAATGAAACATGGAAAGCTGAAATGTCTTGAGTCAGTATTCAACCCCTTTGTTATGGGAAATAAGTTCAGGAGAAATATTTTGCTTAACAAGTCACAAAATAAGTTGCGTGGACTCTGTGTGGAACAATAGTGTTTAACATGATTTTTGAATGACTACCTCATCTCTGTACAATTATCTGTAAGGTCCCTCAGTCGAGCAGTGAATTTTAAACACAGATTCAACCACAAAGACCAGGGAGGTTTTCCAACGCCTCGCAAAGAAGGGCACCTAATGGTAAATGGGTAAAAAAAAAAGCAGGCATTGAATATCCCTTTGAGCATGGTGAAGTTATTAATTACACTTTCAAAGGTGTATCAAGAAACCCAGTGACTACAAAGATACAGGCGTCCTTCCTAAATCAGTTGCCGAAGAGGAAGGAAACCACTCAAGGATTTCACCATGAGGCCAATGGTGACTTTAATGGCTGTGAGAGGAGAACACTGAGGATGGATCAATAACATTCTAGTTACTCCAGAATACTAACCTACATGACAAAGTGAAAAGAAGAAAGCCTGTACAGAATAACAAATATTCCAAAACATGCATTCTGTTCGCAATAAGGCACTAAAGTAAAATTGCAAAAAATGTCGCTCAGATATGAACTCTATGTCCTGAATACAATGCGTTATGTTTGGGGAAAATCCAACACAAAACATCACTGAGTCCCACTCTTCATATTTTCAAGCATGGTGGTGGCTGCATCATGTATGGGTATGTTTGTCATCAGCAAGGACAAGATCTTATTTGGGGGGTTGGGGGGTGCGAATAGTGCTAAGCAAGGCCAATTTCTAGAGGAAAAACCTGATTCAGTCTGCTTTCCGACAGACACTGGGAGACAAACTCACCTTTGAGCAGGACAATAACCTAAAGCACAAGGCCAAATATGCACTTGTCACGTCCAGGCCTGAGATGCCAGGCTGGAGTGTTTTGGTTTCGTTTTTGGTGTAGGGTTTTTCTGTTCTAGGTTATATATTTCTATGTTGGGGTAATGGTTCCCAATTAGAGGCAGCTGAGTGTCGTTGTCTCTAATTGGGAACCATATATATGTTTGTAGTTTTCACTTGGGGTTTGTGGGTGATTGTTTGATCATAGCATAGTTTTGTTATGGTCTACGGTGCGATCTTCGTTTTGTATTGTATATTTTTCCCAGTTACGTTGCTCAAATAAACATGTATACTGGATGCCTCGCTGTGCCTTGGTCTGTCCATTATGAAGATCGTGACAGCACTGGAGTTGCTTACCAAGATGACATTGAATATTCCTGAGTGGCCTAGTTAAAGTTTTGACTTAAATAGGCATGAAAATCAATGGCAAGACTTGAAAATGGCTGTCTAGCAATGATCAACAACCATGGTTGACAGAGCTTGAAGAATTTTTAAAAGAATAATGTGCAAATACAATTCAGGTTTGGAAAGCACTTACATGCTGCTAACTCCGCTCGTGTCGCGTTGGTGAGCGTTGCAAAATAAAGTTACACATACATGTTATTCAAACCTTGCACCCACAGTGCTCGCGCGTGCCAATGAGCGTCTGCGTTGCCAAGCGTTAAAATAGAAGTCAGTTCTATTTGTGACGCTGAATGCTGTGCAAGTCCTGCCTCTCCCATCTCCTCATTGGTTTATAGAAGCAGATACCCACGTGCCATCTCCTCATTAGTTATACCCACGTGGGTGATTGAAAGATGAACTGAGGACGGTCGGTCGTGGTAATACACCTTATTATGCGTCCGGTTTGAGCATGATGTTACAGACTTACCCAGAAAGACTCACAGCAGTAATTGCTGCCAAAGTTGCTTTACAAAGTATTGACTCAGGGTGTGAATACTTGTGCAAATGAGATATTCTGTAAATCAGATATTATGTAAATGAGATTCAATAAAATGGCTATCCAGACTATTTGCAATGCCCCCTTTTACACCGCTGCTACTCTCTGTTGTTATCATCTATGCATAATCACTTTAATAACTCTACCTACATGTACATATTACCTCAACTAACCGGTGCCCCCGCACATGCCCCCGTAGCGGTACCCCCCTGTATGTAGTCTCGCTATTGTTATTTTACTGCTGCTCTTTAATTACTTGATACTATATTTCTTATTCTTATCCGTATTTTTTTAAACTGATTTGTTGGTTAGGGCCTCGTAAATAAGCATTTCACTGTAAGGTCTACACTGGTTGTATTCAACGCAAGTGACTAATAACATTTTATTCGATTTTCATTTGAATTCAGGCTATAACACAACAAGACTTGGAATAAGTCAAGGGGTATGAATACTTTCTGAAGGTACTGTAGGTAAATGTCATGATCACTTTCACTTTAAAATCAGCCTAAACAAATGGAGGAGTACTCGAGTACTCAATCTAATGTATTTCTTTGTCTAACATTATGCAAATGTATGTCAAGAGGGCCTAAAGTGACTTTCTTCAGTGACACAGGTTTTAAGACCCTGTGTAGTGGACGCTTAGGATGGGTTAGGCTGTTGTAAAAACAATGGCTGTTAAGTGAATTAGTCCAATCACATCCGTTGCGCATTATGTGCCCAGCAGGGTGCCTGGCTTGAATAGGAGCACAGTCTTGAGGACCTCTTCTGTCACCCCACTCAGTACTGACAACCTCAAACAATGAGCACTTGTGTCAACAAAGAGGAGGCATGCTACAGAGGAAATGTCATCATATGAGATTACATGAATCTGTGAAGAAATCTCACTGTTATTATGCAGTAATTCCTGTAAAACGATGACAATATGTCATCAGGGTACGTTGATTGGTTTATCAAGGTCCGGATGACTGTTTCAGGTGTGTGTTTGTGTTAGAGAACAATATGTATTTGTCAAGGAGGCCGATGGCTGATATTTTTGGCAGCTACTTAATATAATTACATTTGAAACTGTTGACGACAAAATCTATTCAGTGAAAATGGGTCCAACGTAACGCCATGATTTGTGATCACTGATGCTCATGAAACTAGTATTTTTTTGTCATTTTCCGTGATCGGGAAAATGTATTGTTTTGGCTGATCAGGACGCATCTCTTTTAACAGAACAAAATTAGAAACAAATAAAATGGCTAGTTCAGCTATCTGTCAAGACACGGGGTAGTAACTTGATCCTACTGTTACAATTAGATAGAGCGAGGCTGTAACTCCCGTACCTTTCAAATCTCTCATATCGCTTGCTGCCGTTTACTGCTACTATGAGAACTCTTGTAGCTCAATGGTGATGAAATTTGTTACCAAGCCATAAATGTGGATAATATCTAACAAGGAGAGCGAGGGTAGGGAAAAAAATGAAACGACAATGCATGTTGTGTCTGAATTACTAAAATCTGCTCATAGTTTGAGAAGTGAGAACGCAAATCAAATAGTTATACTCGCATACCCATACATACAAAACAGGAACACATGCTCTTTCCATGAGATAAACTGATCAGGTGAAAACTACGATCCCTTATTGATGTCACTTGTTAAATTCACTTCAATCAGTGTAGATGAAGAGAGGAGACAAATTAACTAAGGATTTTTAAGCCATTCATGTGTGCCATTCAGAGGGTGAATTGGCAAGGCAAAATATTTAAGTGCCTTTGAACTGGGTATGTATGGAAGTAAGTGCCAGGCGCACCGGTTTGAGTGTGTCACGAACTGCAACCCTGCTCTGTTTTTCACGCTCAACAGTTGTTTAGGGGCGGCAGGTAGCCTAGTGGTTAGAGCGTTGGACTTGTAACCGGAGGGTTGCAAGTTCGAATCCCCGAGCTGACAAGGTAAAAATCTGTCGTTCTGCCCTGAACAAGGCAGTTAACCCACTGTTCCCCGGGCGCCGAAGATGTGGATGTCGATTAAGGCAGCCCCCCGCACCTCTCTGATTCAGAGGGGTTGGGTTAAATGCGGAAGACACATTTCGGTTGAAGGCATTTGGTTGTACAACTGACTAATAATGGTGACTTTGACTTTATCAAGAATGGGCCACCACCCAAAGCACATCCAGCCAACTTGACACAACTGTGGGAAGCAATGGAGTCAACGTGGGCCAGCATCCCTGTGTAACACTTTTGAAACCTTGTAGAGTCAATGCCCCGACAAATTGAGGCTGTTCTGAGGGCAAAAGTGGGTGCAACTCAATATTAGGAAGGTGTTCCTAATGTTTTGTACACTCAGTGTATTTTGCAGATGTTATCGCAGGTGCAGCAAAATGCTTCTGTTTCTAGCTCCAACAGTGCAGTAGTACCTAACAATACACACACATTTAAAGAAAGGAATGAAGAAATATTTAGAACAAGCAATGTCAGAGTCCTGAATGTAAATACATTATGTATATGATGGTGTGTATAGACTGTATATGAATAGAAAATGTGTATACAGCAGTAGTTATATAGGATGAGCCTTGACTAAAATACAGTATATACATATGAAGTGGGTAAAACAGTATGTAAACATTATTAAAGTGACCAGTGTTCAATGACTATGTACAATGCATTCGGAAAGTATTCAGACCTCTTGACCTTTTCCACATTTTGTTACGTTACAGCCTTATTCCCCAAAAATATATATATATTTAACATTTATTTAACTAGGGAAGTCAGTTAAGAACAAGTTCTTATTTACAATGATGGCCTACCCCGGACAAACCCTCCCCTAACCCTGACGACGCGGAGCCAATTGTGCGCCGCCCTACGGGACTCCTGATCACGGCCGGTTGTGATACATTCCGGGATCGAACCAGCGTCTGTAGCGAAAACAGGTTTTTAGACATTATAGCAAATTCATTCAAAATATTAAACAGAAACACTTTATTTACATAAGTATTCAGACCCTTCGCTATGAAACTCGAAATTGAGCTCAGGTGCATTCTGTTTCCATTGATCATCCTTGAGATGTTTCTACAACTTAATTGGAGTCCACATGGGGTAAATTCAATTGATTGGACATGATTTGGAAAGGCACACACCTTTCGATATAAGGTCCCACAGTTGACAGTGCATGTCAGAGCAAAAACCAAGCCATGAGGTCGAAGGAATTGTCCGTGACAGGATTGTGTCAAGGCACAGATCTGGAGAAGGGTATCAAAGCATTTCTGCAGCATTGAAGGTCCCCAAGAACATAGTGGCCTCCATCATTCTTAAATGGAAGAAGTTTGGAACCACTAAGACTCTACCTAGCGCTGGCCGCCTGGCCAAACTGAGCAATCGGGGAAGAAGGGCCTTGGTCAGGGTGACCAAGTACCCGATGGTCACTCTGACAAAGCTCCAGAGTTCCTCTGTGGAGATGGTAGAACCTTCCAGAAGGACAACCATCTCTGCAGCACTCCACCAATCTGGCCTTTATGGTAGTGGCCAGACGGAAGCCACTCCTCAGTAAAAGGCGCATGACAGCCCGCTTGGAGTTTGCAAAACGGCACCTAAAGACTCTTAGACCATGAGAAACAAGATGTTCTGGTCTGATGAAACCAAGATTTAACTCTTTGGCCTGAATGACAAGTGTCACGTCTGGAGGAAATCTGGCATCAGCCCTATGGTGAAGCATGGTGGTGGCAGCATCATGCTGTGGGGATGTTTTTCAGCGGCAGGGACTGGGAGTCTAGTCAGGATCGAGGGAAAGATGAATGGAGCAAAGTACAGAGAGATATTTGATGAAAACCTGCTCCAGAGCACTCAGGGCCTCAGACTGGGGCGAAAGTTCACCTTCCAACAGGACAACGACCCTAAGCACACAGCAAAGACAACACAGGAGTGGTTTCGGGACAAGTCTCTGAATGTCATTGAGTGGCTCAGCCAGAGCCCGGACTTGAACCCGATCTAACATCTCTGGAGAGACCTGAAAATAGCTGTGCAGCGACACTCCCCATCCAACCTGACAGAGGATGAGAGGATCTGCAGAGAAGAATGTTTGTAGCGTCATACCCAAGAAGACTCAAGGCTGTATTCACTGCCAAAGGTGCTTCAACAAAGTATTGAGTAAAGGGTCTGAATACTTACGTAAATATGATATTTCATATGTAAACATTTCTAAAAACCTTTTTTCTTTGTCATTATGGGGTATCGTGTGTAGATTGATGAGGAGGAAAATCGGATTAATCAACTTTAGAATAAGGTTGTAACGTAAAACAAAATGTGGATCTAACGTTACATTCAAGGGGTCTGAATACTTTCCGAATGCACTGTACATAGGGCAGC
This sequence comes from Brachymystax lenok tsinlingensis, assembly GCA_030435695.1. Lineage (NCBI taxonomy): Eukaryota > Metazoa > Chordata > Actinopteri > Salmoniformes > Salmonidae > Brachymystax > Brachymystax lenok. Next base: position 44,756,010 of record CM059797.1, on the reverse strand, counting down.
AGTCTCGTAGGTGCAATGTAGAGTACAGGATGGTAGCCGGCTAGTAACAGTGACTAAGTTCAGGGCAGGGTACTGGGCGGAGGCTGGCAAGTGGTGACTATTTAACAGTCTGATGGCCAGTAGATCTAAGCTGTTTTTTTGTCTCTCTGTCACAGTTTTGATGCACCTGTACTGTCTCCTCCTTTTGGATGGTAGCAGGGTGAACAGGCCATGGCTTGGGTGGCTGAAGTCCTTGATAATTTTGGCCTTCCTGTGACACCGGGTGCTGTAGAGGTCCTGGAGGGAAGGCAGTGTGCCCGCGGTGATGTGTTGGACAGACCGCACCACCCTCTGGAGACCCCTGCAGTTGCGGACGGTGCAGTTGCCGTACCAGGCGGTGACACAGCCCGATAGGATGCCCTGAATGGTGCATCTGTAAAAGCCAAGTGAGGTTGAAGATGCGCTGTTGTGCCTTCTTCACCACACTGTCTGTTTGGGTGGACCATTTCAGGTTGTCAGTGATGTGCACGCCGGGGAACTTGAAGTTTTTTCACCCTCTACACTGCAGCCTGTCGATGTGGATAGGGGCGTGCTCTCTCTGCTGTCTCCTGAAGTCCACGATCAGCTCCTTCATTTTGTTGATGTTGAGGGATAAGGTTATTTCCCTGGCACCACTCTGCCAGGGCCCTCACCTCCTCCATGTAGGCTGTCTCGTTGTTGTTGGTAATCAGGCCTTCCACTGTCGTCATCTGGAAACTTGATAGTTGAGTTGGAGAAGTGCGTGGCCGCAGTCAACGCACACACACACACGCTGATCTACAGCTTTCTTGGTCCATAAACATGCAGAAAGATTCTTAGGTATCTAAACCTATTGCCAACCTTTATTTAGGAATTGTAAAACACTTCCTTCTTTCCCTATTATGACATCTAATCCGACTATCAACAGTCAATTTAAGGATACAATTGCAGCTGGTCAGATCAGCACACCAGTAAATAGCTAACGTTACACCGCAAGTCAGATGGCTTGTATACCAAAAATGGTGCATGTTCAAAATGATAACCAGCTAACGTTAGCTAGCTATTATCGCCGATCTGATATCTTAGCACCATGTTTATCTAGCCAGCTAGCTAGTATACTAGCTAATATAGCTAGCTAGCTAACACCACAGATGAAAGGGTTAGGCATTGTAATATTTGCTAACAGGTCACATAGCTAGCTTGTGTATTGCATTAATGTCCGGGCACGTCATGTGTGTGTTAAAGAACAGGCACGTCAACACGGCTAATTAATATTTGCAACAGGTGTTACATTTTGGTCACTGTGTCAATTCATCCATTTCTCAATACTGCACCTTTCTGTTGAAAAATGAGCTAGCTTGCTGCTTCTGCTGATTTTCTCAGCTAGACATTCCTCTGCCTTGTGCAGTGCTCATGACTCAGGTGGTGAGTGGCAGCTGGCATAGCAGCAGTTTTGCTATGTAGCAGGACTATCGGCAAAACCGATAGAGAAGGGCCAATATCGGCCCAGCCGATTTTCGGTCATTCTCTAGTGTGTATGTGTGTGTGAGTGAGATTGACTAATCTGACAGGATGGGTGTGGTGGACAGGCTACAGTAATCTTCTGGATTCACACAGGCTTTCCCACACCCTGCCTGAGGCTACACCACACCAAAACACGCTGCATAATCAACCTTCAGTGAGGACTGACTGGGAGAGATAGTGCAGGTGTGTACACACAAGGAGACTTGTGCTTTAATGCCCTTTTGAGTCCACTCCCCTACTCTTTTCAAGCCTGATAAAAAATGTGCATTATAGACCAGTGGTTCTCAACCTGGGGTAGCCTACATGTACCCCTGGAGGTACTTGGCCTATCCACAGAGGGTACTGGTAAAATGCACGTGGGGGTACCTTGGGGGTACTCCAGGCAGAGCAAAATGTGTAAACAAAAAAGGCTGAGACAACTGGGTTCTGGTTTGGCCAGTATACCTCTAATATTCTTTACTATGAAGAACTCATCAGGTCTAATATAGCTAGTATTTTACAAAACCCTTCAAGATATATTAATTGTGAGATCATCTGAATTGTCAGTGAAAAGCATACAAAAAGAACAGATGTCAAAGTAATCCCTGCCAGTATGACTTTATAGAGTAAAAAAATGTCAGCAATAAAACGTGGTTCGTTGTACCATGTCAGCACACATACATGTCTACTGATAGCAGTGAAGGTTGTTCTGCTGTTAAGCATAATGACATGACTGATAACATTCCAAGTATACATAGCTTTATGACATAATAGTGGACGGAACACATCTGATTCGATCGAGCACCTTTCAAATAGTTCTACAATGAAGAACTGTACAATAGCATTCATACACTGAGGGAGAGAAGTCTGTGAGGGAGCAACAACAACAAAAAAAGTCAACCCAATCACACGAAAAAAATGTAGAACAAGCTATTGTGGAAGTCCCTCCCTTGAATTTTAGCTTGGTAGAACTGCTATATGCTCGGACGTCAGAGGGACGATGGTGGAGGGCTGGTAAAGATGGCGGCGCTCTCCGAGGATGGGAGGTATGGACTGAATTGTGGCCGACGGAATGCAGATCGAGTCACCGTATTGCACGTAAAATTGACAGAGACCGCTTTCAGAGCAATAGAGAGCCACCAAACCTATAAGGTAAGTTGAATTAATAGGTCTAATAGCTTGCGTTATACGGACGAACAAACTGGTGAACAAACTGCCACGCACAGCCAGTTTGAGCTAACGTTAGCTGTCTAGAGCTACGTTATCGACGGCCAAGTCAATTTTCTAATACTCAAGCGACCACTTCAATTATGAGACTGATCGCACGGTTTGGTGAAATAGATTACTATTTGGATGGCAATTTCGCGTGACAGCTTTCGCTAACGATAATTTACCATATGTTCAGGAGGATTGGCATTGCAGTCAGTATTTGGGCGTTTGGATATGTGTTAAAGAGGGTAACATTACAAGTTTAGCTAGCCAACGTTAGTTATCTGGGGGCTGTGAATGACAAACGTCCTAGCTATAAAGAAGTTGGCAGACGTAAACTGAATTTCTGACAATAGTCAAACGCTAGACAACCACTCTAGCTAAGAAAAAATGGGTTATCGAATAACGTTAACGTTACCTGGCCAAATGGCTAGCTACTAACAACGGTAGCTAAAGTGACAGATTACTCAAATCACAAAATAAATTGGTTAATGTTGAAAGTAGTTAGATACACTTGTCAACCGTTTGTGTTTACTTAGCCACTGTCACCGGCTGCTACCACACCATTTATAGGGAGGTCAAATCAGTTTTCAATATTTCTATATAACTTACATATTCACGCCACCATGGTCGATATATTTTCTTACGTGTTTTTTTTTTACCGCTTACATTAAATAATCTCCACCCCAAAATCACATTTATTCACAAATGATCATTCACTCCATTGGCATTGTCACTTCCTTTTTATCCGCATCAAAATGTTGGTTTTCTACCCCCCAAATAGGCTACACCATATAACATAATGTTACTGTTTTGGCCATAGACCTATCCAGTTGCTCTAGCATTCCACACTGAAAGTTCGTCCATTTGTTACGGCGCGTTATGTTCATGACTAAACTCTTGATTTAAATGTGAATGTTATATTCTCTAGCTATCTCCCCAAGCGAGTAACTTTACGACCAAATTTGCCAGTCTTTGTAAGTATACAGTCAAGTAGCCTAGGATATGTTGTCGGTTGACTGCGTTTTGTTATTAAAACGTTATAGCTAGGCCCATTTTAATATTGATCGGATTATTTGCTGTTTTTCTCATAATACTATTCACTCGATGACGATTTCTGGTGTTTTCTCGCATTTTACTTCTAATCTGGTGTTCTCTCTTAAAGCTACAGTACTGTACACTACACGACTTTCAAAATCCCAACATCGCTGAGCCTCTAAATAGGGTCCTGGCTAGAAGGGATCCAGCTTTTTGTCAAATTAGCGTCAAACGTTATATTTTTTTTTTTTTTTTTGCATTTTAGCTAACCTTAACTCTTTTCCAACCTTAACCTCATCCGCCTAACCCTTTGCATTAATTCTCCTAACATGCTGCGTAAATTCTCATAACCTGCTACGAAAAGTAAAATCTACGTTAATTTGACAAAAGCTAGATCCCTTCTAGCCATGACACTAACAGTCACTCTGACTGTCTTTCCTTTTTAGTTTTACCAACATAGTGGTTGGTGCGCACACTAAACGATGTGGCATAGTACGTGGGTCACACACTATAAGATTCTTAACTTGGTCTTTAGAATTCTCTATACCATGCCGTTTCGTGAAAACAAGTATGTGATTAGATAGAAAGAGCTGTGGCTCAAAGCAGATGTTTTCAGTCAGGCATTCACCCTTGCCATACAGATCTAGCCAATAGCCTACCTTTTATTTATTTTTTAACCTTTTATTTAACTAGGCAAGTCAGTTAAGAACAAATTCTTATTTTCAATTATGGCCTAGGAACAGTTCAGGGGCAGAACGACAGATTTAAACCTTGTCAGCTTGGGGATTCGATTACTAGTCCAGCGCTCTAACCACTAGGCTACCTGCCTGAATCCCATTGCTTGTGAACTTCAGAGCTTTAACGATTTGGCTTTGTCGAAAACCAGATTCCAGACACATTCAGGGTGATGCGATACCATAGAATTAGGAGTAATAGTAATTTAATAGGATTTCTATGTGCGATACAACATCTCACTGGCTTCTTTTCTGGCAAGCTCTCATTGGCAATTGCTGATCACCCTTCTCGAAATATGTCGTTGCACGTCTCACACTACAAGAGAATTGCATATTTTGTGCTGATAAATTGTTGTAGCAGAGGCCTATCATGTCTGGGCCCTTACAGATGCTATTAGGGAACCAACCTGTAGGGACCAAATAAACTAACATGTTAATCTGATGGCCGTATTATCTGGATGCACTTCAGAGATGCAGTAAACGGGCCTCGGGTGCCTGTGATCAACTGAGGCCAGGAGCTCTGGGAAGTTCAATGGACTGTCAACAACAGTTACATAATTCCAGCAACAAGCTAGTCAGACTTGGTGTAGCATATGTTCAGGGCCTAGTTAATAAAATAAAAAAATCCAGATCCAAATTATTTCATTTGAAATTGAGGAACTGGCGCATTTACAAGCCTGCTAGAGATAGCGGCAGGTGGATAAAAAAATGTCCACCGTCGTAGTATAGATAAAGCCTGAGCTGGAATGGGAAGCTAACTCAAGCTGGCTAGCTTTAGAAAACCCCGAGTAGATGTAGCTTGTTTTGTAGTTAGCCTACTCCAGAGGGGTATACTAATTCAAGACTGGTGGAAAGGGTGTCAGGAGGTGCTATGGGAAGGAACACCGCCTTGGTGAATAGGCGCTTAGAACAAGCTGACAAGCCAATCAAAGTTAGAAAATTAACAGAATAATGCCACTGTATCTGACTGGTACAGAACACACAAATACATGATAGGCCTAGCAGACATCACACAAGTGTTTTGTATTGTATTGCCTGTTTTTATATCTATATGGTTTCTGACTAGACCCACTTGCTGCAAAGTATATTGCTGTAGGGGGATAATGAAACCTCTATACTAAAATCTACTCCAAGTCCTAGTAGTTAGCGTAGGCCTATATTCTGATGACCCAACAACCTTATTGGAAGTGTAACAGTAGGCCTGTATGCTGCAATGACCAGCCTACCATCTCTTGCTGACTGAGCAGTCAAAACTGCCTGCTTTTTGTTTCTTTCTCTCTCTCTGATTTGTGTGGGGGCTGAACTATATCTACTGGAGTGGGAAAGCTGCCTATCCCTGGCACTGTGTGGTGGCATGAAATGTGATCAGGAGTGTGTATGTGTGGACTGGATGGTCTGTGAGTGTGTGTTGGGGGATGGGTGAAATGCTGTGGCTGGTTCTACAAACTTCTGTAGAGGAAACTGTGCCGAATTCAGCATTCAGCCCAAATGCAAGCGAACACGGTTTACTTCACAGAACTTTACTCATCATGGGCTAATGGACTGTAGCTAGTTAGTTTGGTGTGTGAAGTGAACTGCACTTTTTTAGTGTAAACTATCACTTACCTATTGTTTGAGGACTGATATCAAAATAAAATGGCGATACACGTTTGTTAGGAAATGGCTGAAGGATGGGAGTATGGTAACGAGTATTCTCGGAAACCCAGAAATAAAACCTTGTATATTTGAGACTAGGCCTTAGCCTACTCGAAATATATTTATGCTGAAGAGGCACAAATGTAGGCCAACTCTTGAATTTTGCGTGGCTTAGGCTGTGTTAATGGGATTTTGTTGTTTAGAATTGATGTGAGCTCAGAAAATAGTTTGTGGCCTGTAAGCCCTGCCCAGGAAACAAACTTTAGGAAATGTTAATATGGTCTATCCCTGTGCAATTTTACTTGCCCTAATCATTTTCGGTGTACACTGTTAAGGGAAAGTTGCAGAGGGAAGTTCCTGAAGTTTCAAAACAGCCTGTGAAGAACCTATTCTGCAGTGCTGATGTTTCCTCATGTTGCTACCATTATATGCAACCTGCTGATGTAATTGGACTACATGTGATTTGCTATATCATAATCTGACGTAAATTGCATCTGCTAATTCTGAGGAAAAGCTGATATTCCTGACCACTTTGTTTGAGATGCCTATGATTTAGGCCTACACGGCTTTCAACATGAGGCAGTTGCTAATTCCTACTCTTAATTCTTACTTTTACTCGTTACAAATGTATGAAAATATAAAATGCTAGCTAGCACCATTTTGCTAGCTAGCTTCTTAACTAGGTGATTTGCCAGTAGCATATGAGCCGTGACTGGTTGACAGAATAGCCTACTTTTGTCACTAAATGAGAAAAAGCTTTGGGTGTTTTTCTTCAACCACCGCTCAGTGATACTCCAGTTGTAACTGAGAGATTTTCCATCATAATCAGTCAAATGTCAATCTCGCAGTCGACACTTATGTTGAAAATGTCCAATCCCTGTCCTCTCTTTTTCAGAATGTACCGTCCTCGCGGCCAACAATACAATTCAAGGGACTCCAAGGGGTATGTATGTTCGCACCTAAAATCTTCATTTTGACTACAGTACTACGGGTCAACCCTGTGGCTGGTTGACTGAGTTTTGTAAAGCAACCATGAAAGGTTGAATAAGTTAATATTTGCGTGCTGGTGGTATAGACTAGACATAAGAAAATTCTGACCAATGTTGTTGAAGACCCAATGATTGCCCATTTCACTGAAACCAGAAACCAAGACATTTGTTCAGCTACGAGGTGCATTTGGAGGCTTGTTGCCTGACTCTTGCTACCCCTTTGAAAGCATCCGGTTAACCCCTGACTACCCTGGCTGTGCACTATGAAGAGTTGAACTCTCCAATGTCCCAAGATCTATAAATACTGCTCTAACAGTCTGCAGCTGGGCCCAGAGCACAGGGACCAGACTAAGGTTACAACATTTATATAAATTCCCTGGTTTTCCCAATATCTCGTTTTGGTGGATTCCCGGCATCAGGAGGGAGAAAGCAGGAAATCCGGAACCCTCCAACCAGGATTTCTGGAAAACCAGGGAATTTATTGAAATTTCCCAGAATGTTGCAACCCTAGTCTGGTCCCTGTGCTCTGGGTCCAGCTGCAGACTGTCAACACACACCCAGCAACTTAGACCTCAAAGATCTGCCTGTCATGCAAGCTCACATTCATTAATCTGAGATACCATAGCTCAGATCAGTCTATATTGACAGAGGCAATGCACACACACATCACTGTAAAGGGATAATGTTGCGAGACCATGAGAAATGAGGCCCACTTGAAGTGTTTTTACAGATGGTTCGCTATTTGGCATGACTGACTCTCACATTCAAATATGAGAAAAATCTCTTCTCAACCTGAAGCTATAGCAGTAGAGCAAAATGAATCCCAATTTCAAGCCCCATTCAGAATGATTGAGTACCTCCGTTCAATTCCTCACTCGTGTACAGCTTGAGGGCAAAGAGAGGCCTTCCTGGTTTTCTGTGGTGTAACTTTTCTTAAATTCATTTTCTTTAATTGTCCTTTTTGATGTGAACCTCACAGCGTATTAAGATCCCAAGGACTGACTCTCTGGATGGATCTCAGAACTTTGACTTCTATCTGTCCAACGTGGGCAAGGACAACCCTCAGGGAAGCTTTGAGTGCATCCAACAATATGTGTCCAGGTAAGCACCCTCTGGAACTAAACGGAGCATGCGCCAGTGGTCGCTACTGAAGAAAACAACGTAAATTGTTGTAAACTGGTTAGTTAACTGGAATGCATGTTGCTCTGGTGTCAGAATTTGACCATGTCATTGAGCCTTGTCAATGAGGAATTGGTTTAATTGAATTGGGTCCAAGGTGAGAGAACCCTGTGCTGCTGTATGACTGAAATCCCCCCCATCCTTTCCAGCTCAGGGACCCCCCACCTGGTGTCCTTGGGGACGGTTCAGGACAAAGTCACGGTGTGTGCCACCAACGACTCCTACCAGGTGACCCGGGAGCGCATGGCGCAGGCCGAGGAGGACAGTCGCAAACGGGGGACCAAGGTCCTCAAGCCTGTGGGCCAGTTCAGAGGCAAGTTCCATGCACTAATCTACCCCCCAACATTCTCACAGGCCGGGTCCCACTACTCCAAAATGGCTTTGTTTTCCTATCCTCCTCTCTTTTTGAACCACTGATTCTCTTAAGAACTAGCTTGGTCAAAAGCAATGGAACTTAAAGCCTACTTTTCCATCGTTTGTACCTGACTAAGCCCTTTGGGTTCAGTCTATTAGTGGTTACACAAGGTGAGGGAAGGAGGCTATTTATGAATATTGACACGGTCTGCCTACACAGCCAAATCTGGGTTAAAGTTGCACTCTCTAAATAGTGCTTATTTAACAACAACCCTGCCCTACAGCCCCACTCTCTCCCAACACATACACCCACACACACACCTGTAAACCAATTGTCTTGCCTTTTCTAATACACTGCAACTAGATTGAGGTTGGGCAAGTGGAAAAGTAAAAGCTAATCTAATTTGGCCCCTCGCTCTGTCACAATCTCCCGTCCCGTCTGGCCTGTGGAGATACGATGGAGATTGAGAGTGTGCAATGTAACAGCTCAGTGTTGATTTAACTGGTCATGCCAAATCTGCCTTCGCTGACCTGGGACTCAGTTCTCCCACAGCAGAGAACCATATACTGAGCTTCACTGGCAAATTGTTTCTTTTCTAGCCCCAAACTGCAACAGAGGTTTGGTGTCACCTAAATGGCCTTTTTGCTACCAGTTATTGAACTGTAAAAGGTGTGTTCCCCATAGATGTCTTTATATGTGATATATTCTAGTATGAATCTGTCTTGTTCTCACAACCGTGTATGGTAATGATCGTGGAGAGGGTGTAGTGGGGCCTTAAAATCCACGATGAGGACGGAATCACGGAATCCAGAAGTTAAAACGGAATTAAACTATATATATGTTGTTGTTTTTTATTGAACGCCTAAATATATTGAACTTCAAATTTGTATTAATTTGCCCAAGATTATAAAACATGAACAAAATGCATAAGTGATTTTGTATTTTCTTTCTCAAGAGGCAACAGTGTGGAAATGTGCCTCTGTGTGAGCATTTGTATAACACTTTGTGTAGCCGTTAGCGATTATGCTAATGACAACCGTTTTCTGGTAGATGGAAATGCTTTTTCAAAAACCTCAATTAAACCTTGCATACAAAGTAGTCGCTCTACCAGGCAGAATGATATCATGATTATTTGCATCAATCCAGTGGTGATTTGTTTAACTGCAATCACGTGTGCTACAGAAACACCTCTAACCAAGCAAGTCTCTTGCTGGTGCACACTTGAATAAAGGGCATCTACGCCCCAGAAATAATTTTGTTGGACTTAGAACACCCCCCCAAAAAAAGTATATAATAAAAAGAAGTGCGGCAAGTAGCCTAGTGGTTAGAGCATTTGGCCAGTAACCGAAAGTTTGCTAGATCGAATCCTCGAGCTGACAAGGTGGTAAATCTGTCGTTCTGCCCCCGAACAAGACCGTCATTGTAAATAAGAATTTGTTCTTAACTGACTTGCCTAGTTAAATAAAAAACAACAATTGTGATTTTTGAGAGCAAAATTCTTGGAAAACATGAAGAAACACATGTAAAAACAAAATGGAGACATCCATAGAATTTTGGGAAAAACTGAATAGGGCAAAACATTTTAACAGATTTTCTAGGGCCCTAGTGGAGGTGGGGATGTTCAGGGCTTACCAGTATAAATAAAGTTCCAGTTCTACATATGAATTGGTATTGTCTGTCTAATAAAATTCATGGGGGTTGCATGTTTTCTCAACAGTAAGCACATTCTTATCTTTGGTGGGAGGTTTATTCTTCTACCTCTGAAGCCACTCTGGAACTATAGTTGACAGCAGGAATCCCTGAAATCTGCTTTACTAGTCGTGGCTCTGAACTTGAAGTCCCACCCACTCAGAAACTTAGTCAGTTAAACCCTCTTTCCTTTGGGGAATCATTTGCATACAATGGCCCAGATGGAAACTGAGAAGGGAGCAGAGGAAAGGGGTGGAGTTTGGGCATGTAGCAGCTGGCTCAATAGAAGCACCCTATTAACATTAGCCTAAACAAACAAGATAAATGCAGGTTAAGGCTCATTTTGCTATGTCAGTTAGGTATATTGGTCCGGGACCCTATACAGTGTTTGTCATAAATAAGAGCCTATTTACTTGATGCCATTCAGAGTTTAGTACACTAAACACATGCATATTATGGCAGAAACCATGTAATTCTGGTAGCAAACCAACAGACTTGTTGTGCTTTCTTTATCTCCCATTGTAAGTCCACTGTATAGACTCACTAGGCTGGCCAAATGCTTGCAGGCAAAACTCATTCGCAGCTGATGCAAGCATCATACCTGCCTCAGTCTCACCAGGCTGAGACAGCAAAAATGTGTGTGGTTTGTGTGCTTAGAGATCTCTCGCATGTCTATCAGCATTTGCCCAGACGAAGGGAATAGGGGGGTAGACGAGGGTACAAGTTTCTCGCTAACCTTAATCTCTTAAAGAGCTTTAGATTTTCATGATCACTGAGAACAGTATGGAGAGATGGCGTCCTGACTAAGCAGAGGACTAATGAGCTGGGGGCCAGATTCTCTGTAGGCTCTTAATGACATTTACATTGGGAACTCGGTCTCTTCGAATCAGGCTTGTATGATACAACTCGTACTAGTAGTGCACAGTTAGTTCAAATTCAATCTACATCCATTTCCGAACACAAAATGGTTGCCTAACGACTTTGACCCTCTAGGGTTCCAAGTGTCTGCTGGCCTTTGTCCTTATCTTTCAGTCAGTATCCAGTAACCCTATAACATTATGTTGTCATGTTGATAAATGTCATTGTGGGATTGACAGCAAGCGACGTAGCTGCGAGTTAGTCATTTCTGCTCTAAACTCAATTCTGAGGTATTAGCAAGAAAACATTTTACTTGGTCCATTTTAAGCATAAGAGAAACAAAAACAGATCAAATAAATAAATTTCTCGTCTATGCCGTCCTCACCCCTGTCTAACATCAGGTAAGAAAGTCCAGATCCGCAAGCCAGCGCCGTCAGGCTCCGAACCAGTCGCGGAGCGCAAACGCTCCACCCCCATCAACCCAGCCAACACCATCCGCAAGTGCCTTGCCAACAACCCGGTGTCCCAGCGGCCCTACCGCGACCGCCTTGTCCACCTGCTGGCTCTGCGCTCTTACAAGAAGCTGGAGCTACTGGCCAGGTTGCAACGGGACGGGGTCAGCCAGAAGGACCGCAGCTCTCTGGGGAGCACCCTGCAACAAGTAAGGCTAGTGCCCTGCAACAAGTAACCGAGAGGGAGGAGGATAAGTGTTTAATAGTTCGTTTTTTTATTAAACTGTGGGTGGGGGAGGAGGAGAAGGGGCCAACACAGAAACAGAGCCTTCCCTGAAAATGGTAGGGGAACACATTAGCGCTGATCATCTTTTTTATAATCGGTTTTATTTTATTTTTACATGCAATATGTGGGTTGAACACACAGAATAAAATAATTAGTAAAAGTCCCATAATGGTAGTGACTGCCCATTTACATTATTACTTATTAATCACTTTACTTGAATAAGTTGTTGTGACTATTACATTATTATTTGATTACTATTTCATTCCGAGTCATTTCTATTGAGCAGCTGCCTATGCTGTCCGGCAAAATCTTTATTTGAGAAGTTCTTCGACGTAAATAAGGGATGCTTTTATGACTGCTGAGTACCAGCTATCAATCACTTGCAGTAGATCATGTATTTTCAGGTAGAGATTCCTTGCGAAGCAACTGCTCAAGTTAATATTGATCATACGTTCTTCTCTCTTTTAACTTAGCAGATGTAAAAGAAACACAGACTGGACAAGTAGGCGCGCAATGGATTTGGTCATTGTAGTTAGTTTAGCACAGAAAACATGGTGATTATGTTCACTAGTGGGCTTTTGGAAACTACAACTCCCTACTACATCGCACCGCTTGGGCTTGATCTTATCTCTAGAGAAACTGCGCAATGTGCACATTGAGCTCACAGAAGAAGAAAAAACTAACAATTAAATTTTAATTATTGAACCGATGTCGGTCAATTCGTTTTAAAAACCGATGTCTGTTAATCGCTCTGCACTAGAACAGATACATAAGATGGTTAGAGCTTGAGCTTGAATAAATAATATGTGGATATATAAAGTGATTCCTAAATATGCACTTAAGTTCATAGATATTTAAAGTATGAGTAACTGGTAGCACTGTGTATGAGAAGACAAATGTCCCTGTTTTCTCCTAGGAATCTTCACCCTTCTGAGGCATTAGACCACAAGAATGCAAATCACAGAGGACCTGTTCCCTGTAGTACAAAGACCTTCATTCACCACTACTGAACATAGCACACAGCCAGAATGAAGCAGCTATACATTAAAGCCATTAGTCGTGTACACACACACACACACACACACAGAGCATGAACCAAGCACGCACACATTTATAGATAACATACTCAAACTGGTTTATTTGCCTAAAGCAAATGGGTTGTCTGACTACAATGCTGACTACCCCCATGCTTTGGGTACATAAAACACAACACACAGACTCGCTTGGGGATTTGCATAATGTTGTGTTGGAGAATACCGAGACACTGGGTTTGGGGATGAAATGCTAATTAAATGCACTGACTTTATACCCAGGTTGACACAAGTAGGGCAGGCACCAACAGAAAAGTATTTAACCCTGTGTTTGACTCAAGTAAAAAGACACAAATATTACCAGCGGTTGTATTTGTTGCTTTTAATGCTCCCAAATTATTGGACAGCACTTTTTTTTGAAAAGGAACGACTACAAAATTAGACACTGCTGATCTTGTTTGTGTGTTTGTCCACAGGTGGCCAACCTGAACCCCAAAGATAACTCTTATTCTCTGAAGGACTTTGTGTACCGCGATGTGCAGAGGGACTGGCCGGGCTACTCCGAGGATGACCGTGTTCAGGTCAACGGGATCTTGATCCGGTAGGTCACAATGCATTTCTGTCTGAACGTTTTTGCGACGTTGCACCTTCGTGAACAGGCCCCTCCATTTATTGCGAACGGGACCCTGTGTAGTGGCGGCTTACGGTCAGTTGACCCTCTCGTCTCCTCTTTCTCTCAGGAAACTGGGCCTTCCCACTGAGACACTTTCCTCCAGCAGTCCTCTTAAAGACGGCCTCCCGGCTTCCCCACAGGTAACCCCTCAACAGTACACCCTGCTGGACACGCACACTTTCAGTATTACTCGTACAAACCAATGTATAAGCAAACAGATGAGCAAAAACCAAATGACCGGGTCTCTCCTGTAAAGATAAATTTTTATCTTAAACCTATGAAATTAATTGTTTGCTAAGATCAAAAGGAATCATTGGTCCTTTTCATTCACCGTAGAAATCCTTGTTTGGTTATGGTCTTTTAGCAGAAGTGCCAGCCCGAGTTGCCAGTTCACTTCACCGACCCCCCTGATGCCGAAGAAGCCCCGCATCTCCCATGTCACCAGCCAAGGGCCCCCCGCCGCCCCAACCCCCGTCCCCACCTCGTCCTCTAGAGAGCGCCGCGCCCCCCCGAAGGAGGACGACAGCCACCACAGCGCCGCTGCCACCACCAACACAAAGCGCTCGTCTCTCCCAGCCAGCACCACCACCACTGCTGGCCCGCCCATCAACCACCACCACCTTCCCCCTCCCTCCCAGCTCCAGGCTTCTCAACGTCCTCCCCGGTCGCATCAGTCTGGCCCGGGCTCCAACTCCAACTCGCCCAGCACGCCCGAGGGCCGTGGCACCCAGGACCTGCCCCTGGACCAGAGCTCCACCTGCCTGGAACCCACCTCCTCCTCACCGATAGCCACCTCCAGCCCCCCCGGGCAGGACCGCAGACCGTTATGGCCCCTGCATGCCGCCACCAGCCAGCTCCAGTCCCCAAAGCCACCCAGCCCTCACCATCTCTTCTTCATCATCCTCTACCATTATCCCCCCTTCCTCGCCAAGCAGTAGCAAGAAGTCCAAGAAAAAGTCAAAGAAGCACAAAGAGAAGGAGAGGCGCAAGGATGTGCGAAGCAGTAAAGGCGATGGCCCTGGTGTCAGCCCCCGAGAGGTGCCGGTTGTGGACGCTCAGAGGCCCAGGAAGAGACACCGCGCCAAGGGGGAGGAGAGACGAACGCCAGTCATCCCCGCTAAGAGCCCAGTCTGCCCGGACGAAGGTAGTCTCCCTTAATGTCTTGGTTTGGCTTCATGGTTAAAAGGGAAAGGTGTGCTTGCTTATTAGCGGCCTGATTTCCCAAAGGTCTCATTATCAAGTGATGTAGTGGTTGCTTTCAAACCTCGGGAGAAAAACAGAAACACTGCAATAAGTATGTGCATGCTTTGAACATGATGGCATTGCCTTGTGTGAGTGGTAGCATGTATCTCTGTGGTATGTATATACAGTGAGGTCAAAGTATTTGGACAGGTTTGTTATTTTGTCGCTGTGCTCCAGCACTTTGGATTTGAAATGATACAATGACTGAGGTTAAAGTGCAGACTGTCAGCTTTAAGTTGTGGGTATTTTCATACATATTGAGTGAACAGATTTGTATATACAGCACTATTTGTACGTAAGTCCGCCCCATTTTATGGAACCAAAAGTATTTGGACAAATTCACTTACATTGAGTGTGCAAAACATTAAGGACTCTTTCCATTACATAGATTGACCCTGTGAAAGCTATCCCTTATTGATCTCACTTGTTAAATCCACTTCAATCAGTGTAGATACAGGGAGGAGACGGATTAAAGAAGGATTTTTAAATTGAGACAATTGAGACATGGATAGTGTGTGTGCCATTCAATATTAGGAAGATGCTCTTAATGTTTTGTACACTCGTTTGTGTGTCTATGCGAATGAACGTAGTCAATAGTTTATTTGGTCCCATATTCCTAGCACGCAATGACTACATCAAGCTTGGGACTCTACAAACTTGTTGGATGTATTTGCAGTTTGTTTTGGTTGTTTGATTGTTGTGCCCAATATGAAATTAATGGTACATGAGGGATTGTCATTTTGTTGTCACTTTAATTGTAAATTAATAGAAAATGTTTCTGAACACTTCTACATTAACGTGGATGTAACCATGATTACGGATAATCCTGAATGAATCGTGAATAATGAGTGAGAAAGTTGGAGGTACAAAGATCATACCCTCAAGACATTAACCTTACCAATAACGGGGGAGGTTAGCATTTATTGGGGGTGTGATATTTAGTAGGTAGTATTTATTATGATATTAAGGTGTTCAAAGAATGACCTGCCCTGAGCAGCAGACTCAGAAATCAGTCCATTTGACTCTTTGTTCTGCCTCTTTCAAGACCAGTACTTTTGAATAGCTCATCATTTTAAGGCTACGACTAGTGAAGAGAGCTGTTCGGATGTCAGTTATGTAGAATAATCGTCTGACATGTCTTTGCTGTTCCCCAGACACTAGCGAGAGACCAGTCCACTCGTCAGACCTATCCTCCACCACTGTGATGCCAGATTACATAAGGTGAGTACCACCCCTTTTTACTTACTTAATACTCGTCGTTCCTATGTGGGACATAAGGCTTCCACAAAAGAGCACCACTGCTACCAATCATCAGCCTTTTGGGGGATGTTATCTCCTTTTACCCCTCTCAAATACACTTGAAGGACCCTGTGTATGAATGTCTCCTTGTCACTGTCCTGTGCTGACCTGTGCTGCTGTCCCCCTACAGTAAGTACACGGCAGTGGTGTCTATGGACCAGAGGCAGACCTACAAGGACGAATTCAACGCCGAGTATGAGGAGTACCGCGTCCTGCATACCCGTGTGGAGAACATCACCCGCCGCTTCCACCATCTAGACACCCAGTCCAGGAGGCTGCCTCCCGGCACCAAAGAGTACCAGGTCAGATTATAACAAGCTACACCACAGAATACAAGGATAAAATATTACGAACTACACCACCAGGTCAAATGATAATAAACTACACCAAAGAGTACCAGGCCAGATTCTACTAAACTTCACCACAGAGTAATGCTGCATTCATGTGCTCGTCGGAAATGAAAAACGTCCCAATAAGGAAGTCCGACATGATTGTGTTCAAGTGCTTTTGAAGTCTGAAGACAATTGTTCTACCAATCTGATTTTATCTAGATAGATAAGATGGCTAACGTTACTAATAATAAAATTAGCTAGCTTGCGTTGACCATATGGTCAAACTAGCTACGTCTTTTTGTTGAAAAGGTGGAAGGTCACTGGTGAAACATCGCAACTCGGGTAGCAATGTTTTTATAGTTTCCCACTAGTAATTACTACTTGGAGTGTCGTTAAAGTGAAACGTCCCAGTCGGAATTGCCGATAACTCTTGACAGCACGTGAACGCACCATTAGTACTAGGTCTAAATATAACAAACTACACCAGAGTGCCAGGTCAGATAAGACTTTTTTTTTTTTTTTATGGGGAAAATGTCACAAACACATTTTGATCATGTAAATGAAAGCATTGTTTGTACTTTTTCAGGAAGTACATGAAGAAGTGTTGCAGGAGTACAATAAAATGAGACAAGTAAGTAAAACAAATAATGCAGTATACACTGAACAAAAATATAAACGCAACATGCAACAATTTCTAAGATTCTACTGATTGACAGTTCATAAGGAAATCAGTCAATTGAAATAAATTCATTAGGAGCTGATCTGGATTTCACATGACTGGGAATACAGATATGCATCTGATCACAGATACCTTAAAAAAAGTTGGAATGTTGTCCCACTCCTCTTCAATGGCTGTGCGAAGTTGCTGGATATTGACAGGAACTGGAACATGCTGTCGTACACGTCAATCCAGAGCATCCCAAACATGCCCAATGGGTGACATGTCTGGTGAGTATACAGACCATGGAAGAACTTGGACATTTTCAGCTTTGTGTACAGATCCTTGCGTCATGGGGCCGTGCATTATCATGCTGAAACATCAGGTGATGGCGGTGGATGAATGGCACGACAATGGGCCTCAGGATCTTGTCACGGTATCTCTGTGCATTCAAATTGCCATTGATAAAATGCAATTGTGTTCGTTGTCCGTAGCTTATGCCTGCCCATACATAACCCCACCGCCACCATGGGACACTCTGTTTACAACGTTAACATCAGCAAACTGCTCGCCCACACGACACCATCTGCCTGGTACAGTTGAAACCGGGATTCATCTGTGAAGAGCACACTTCTCCAGTGGCCATCAAAAGTGAGCATTTGCCCACTGAAGTCAGTTACTACGCTGAACTGCAGTCATGTCAAGACCCTGTTGAGGACGACAAGTACGCTGATGAGCTTCCCTGAGACAGTTTCTGACAGTTTGTGCAGACTTTCTTTGGTTGTGCAAACCCCCAGTTTCATCAGCTGTCTAGGTGGCTGGTCTCAGACAATCCCACAGGTGAAGAAGCCGGATGTGTTGGTCCTGGGCTTGCGTGGTTACATGTGGTCTGCATTTGTGAGGCCGGTTGGACGTACTGCCAAATTCTCAAATGTTGGAGGCGGCTTATGGTAGAGAAATGAACATTCTAATTTCTGGTTGATATTTCTGCAGTCAGCATTAGTGGCTTTTTTATTGTTCCCAGCACAAGGTCATGATGTTTAATCAGCTTCTTTATAAGCCACACCTGTCAGGTGGATGGATTGTCTTGGCAAAAGAGAAATGCTCACTAACAGGGATGTCACCAGCTATATAGCACCAGATGGAGTGGAGTTGAAGTCTGGCTGTGTACTTGTGCTCCACGAGTCATAACCACAGTTGTGGAAGGAGACTTGAAACTTGTTTACAGCCAAAGGGTTGGCTAGCTAGCTGGCTTATTCACTGTGCATTAGTTAGCTTATGTGACCAGTGCTAATTGCTAGTAAACTACTAATGACTAGCTTGTTAGTGTCACAAAAATGGGTGAACCAAGGGTTAATATTAGTGGGAGCTTTTAACATTACCTAGGTTGATTTACTTTGCTAAGTTTGGCTACAGACTCAGGGCAGGGCGGCTGCCAACAAAAGCAAAGCATTCTGTACACTTCAAGGCACTGCGTTATCAACCAAACACAGCGTCTGAACTTTGAACAGTCAAATAAAAGTAATTCAACCCGAAACTTCATAAATGGCTTTCTCATGTAACATATTATGGAGTCTAATTTCTTTGTATCTGTCACCCTGCAGCACA
Source organism: Brachymystax lenok tsinlingensis (assembly GCA_030435695.1). NCBI lineage: Eukaryota > Metazoa > Chordata > Actinopteri > Salmoniformes > Salmonidae > Brachymystax > Brachymystax lenok. The sequence continues at coordinate 44,737,243 of CM059797.1, read as the reverse complement.
GCCCAAACTACCAGGTGGAGAAGCAGCGCTGCGAGTACCTGCACAACAAGCTGGCCCACATCAAGCGCCTCATCGCTGACTTTGACCAGCGCAGGGCCCAGTCCTGGCGCTAGAGCACCAGCTCCAAGACCACAGTGTTGAGGTGGTTTAAGGGGTGGGCAGAGGAAGGGGAGTCCAACAGGCTTTTATTTATTCAGACCCCTCTGCCACCGCCTCCTTCCTTTACCCTTTCTTTCTACCTTTTGATTCCACAGGCTGTGTACTGTAGCCTCCTGCAATCTTCAAATTCTTATTCACTGCCCCCTTACCTTTCTCGTATTGGTTTCTCCTGAAGCTCCTCTCCATTGCTACAACACTGGTCTAGAGGAAGGGAGCTACATGTGAGGGGAGGTAGGGCAAAAATACTTAACGCTTCTTACCTTTTTGAAGGACTTATCCCTTAAAATGAACAACAAAAATTAAACTTATTTTTGAAAGCAGAGAAAATATTATAGTTACACTTGTATTTAAGTAAATAAAGAGGGAGATCTATTTATTTTGGACTGTTATGATGGAGGAGTGGTCCACAGATGATTTATTGTTTAAAAAGTTTATATTTTCCAAAAGCAATGCAAAAAAAAACGTGGGCCTTATGTGTTTGACTTTCTGAAGCCATTTTGCACGTGAGAGGAGATCCCAGTCGTCCAAAGTGGCTCATCTTCATTGTAAAGTAGAGGGCTCAAGGAAAGGATCCACTTGAGCAATTGAGATGTAACACCAATGTGTGTTGGTGGGTAAATTAGGAGTATCAATGGGTAAATTAGGAGTATCGTCCCGACAGCAGGGGCGTGCTACCCTGAGCACCACCAGTGTTTCTGCCCTCAGTGCAAAAGGGTGCCTTAACGTGTTTAGTTTACACTGCAATGTCGAGTCGCTGAGACTTCTAGGGTCCCCAAGGCAACACGGGGGAACTACAACCACCTGGCTACAGGTCACACAGACCAGTGTGTGTGTGTCGGAGGGGACAGTAAAGAATATGTCTGAGGTTGTGGTACCTTTTTGAGAGGTGAGGGGGTTTCAAGAGGGGCTACAAAGGTCAGGGTGGTTTGTGTGTGAGTGTGACCTGTGTATGGGTGGGCATATATGTAAAACTGGGGTGGGGGGAGAGATTAACAGGTTTGGGCAAAAACACAAATGGGGGAAGAAAAAAAGAGAAAAGTGAAGAAAAAAAAAAAGAAAAAAAAAAGCTGCTTTAGTCTTTGTTTGAAGAGCCAGAGCCCTCAGGATCAACCTGGCTAAAGTTACATGTTCTTAATTGGGAGGCTGTTCTAGAGTAGCAAATCTCTAGAAGGACTACAGCGTTGCCTCGCCAGCTTATTTAAAGGAAAACAGGCTGTTCTGTTTTGACGAGGGGAAAAAAAACGAATGCATCCACCAGAAGACAAATCTGTGTTACGATGACAAGTGTATTATTTTCTTCTCGATTCCAGTTTTGGCAGTGCAGCAGAACTATGGAAGAACTACGATTAGCATTTCTGTTTTAGGTTTTTGAATTAAACTCATTCTGATTTAGTTTGATGGATGGGTTATGATAATGAAAATCTACTTTTGAGTCTTTATTTCATGATATCGTTAATTAACAAGCTCTTTTGAGCTCAAGGGAAACATTATGTTTACAAACCTGTGTTAGAATGTTTGCCCAAAAATGTACTGTTCTGGTATTCCAGTGGGGCATCTACCTACTAGTTGTCACACTGATACCAGAGACAGGATATGAAATGTATTCCCTGGAAAAAGAAATTATTATTTTATTTTTTTGAGGGGGTATTCTAGTACTTATTCTTCATTTGAACTTTTTTTCTGTTTCCGGGGGGTTGGGGGTATAACAAATAAAATAATGATATATAATTGTAAGAAACTGAAGATGCAAACTTGCTGCAGTATGGTGTACTGTAAGTCTGTGATAGAGCTCACATCAACTGTCGTGAAACGATTGGGGCTTCCTTTGAATGGGCCAGTCTCTGCAGCAGACCGACTCTTTCCAGAGGTAGTGTCACTTTTTAAAACAGGAGCTTGGCTCTCTCCAGTCACAAAAGCCAACTATATTTCAGTGTTGCTGTATTTCAATTTAATAGTCAAACTCTATAAGGACCATGAACTCAACATGCTTAAGAGGGATTTGTAGACATGAAAAATACTTATTTGCAGATCCTGAATAATGTGACACTCATGAGTCCCAAGAGGAGTACTAAAGTACAGGGTCCATTCCCATGAAAGTGGGTACCTGGTCAGAGCCTCACTCAAATGACTTGTGTGATGGGCTGTTTTTATTTTATTTTTCCCCTTTTCCCATAACTGTATTGCAGTCCTTTCCCAGAATTTGTGAGTCACCCAAGGTTGACCCAATAGCCAAAATGTACGCTAGGCTGCACACAACTCCCAAGGTCTAGACAGTCTCACTGCCCCCCTCCTTCCTCCTTTTTAAAGACAGCTCTGTAACATAGCTGCATTGCTGCTAAGCCCCACTCCCTGCCAGCCCCTCTGAAGCAGTAAGCCACTCTGCTAATCGCTAATCGTTCTCATACTGCGGCTCAGGAAGAGGCTGTCCTCGCCGCGACCCCGCAGGCTAATGCCCAGCTAAAGGAGCGTCAGCCAGGAGATGGGTCAGAGGACATTTAGCGGGGTCTTAACATGGCAGGCCGCTAAGTGACTCATCAGTACTGCTGGAAGGAGGGCTGAGAGTGCAAAAGCAGAGGAGTTGTTTTTGTTATGTTGGTGGAGGAGGGGTCAAGTTTTAATGAGATAAAGGGCAAACAAGTGTTAAAGCACCATTTCAAAACTGTATGGATTGTGAAGGAGTGGTAAACCTGCCCACCTGAAAATGCATTAAATCAGTACAATAAAAGCCAACTTGGTACTACATTGAATGTTGTGGACTGTTCTTTATTTCAATTTTTTTGCATGCCATCCATTTCTTTCCCATGTGAAATGACAATACTGTCCTCCAAGAGGTCCCATGTTATGTTCAATAAGTTGTGTATTGACATGGATACATATTAGTGTCATGTACCCCCAGCAAAATGTAAAGTGCCTTGAGGTTAAAAGTGCCATATAAATGCAACCCATTGTTAAGGTGGGTTGGACGCTTTGATGTTGGTAGATCATTACGGCTAACAAGACTTCACATTTTCTGTCTCATGATGGGTGTGAAAATCATGCTGTCCCATGATTGTTCCTTCCATCAGTACGGTCTCTTAGCCGATAGGAACTTAGACTGTTGCAAACTGGGAAGTTGCTCCATCTTTGTAAAGGTATCCAGATCTGGCATTTGTGCACACATGGAAAGGTCATTTTTTGAACAGTTGCAAACAAGTTGGATCGTACAGGGAAGCTCTTTGCAATGTTGTGGTCTTGGGGGAGACTAGCAGAGCTGGTCTAAGTTCGAATGGACAAATGCAAATTTCCTTCCAAGTGTCAGTGACTAATATTTCAACACATGCATGTGCATGCGATTTTAGACATTCTAGGGCAGAGACAATACATTTTCCATTTTATAATTAAATGTTAACTATTGTAAGAAGTGGTTTGGTGAACCATGTGACAAGTAATCTTGCCTGAAAACAGCTGGCTCCTTGAGCAAATGCCTACAGGCTTTAGCTCTGCGTGCTAACAGACATTTGGCACGCGGGCGACCCAGTTTCAAACCCAGCCAGTCACATTGGTGCAGTGACTTGGATTCAGTCAGGTGGTCGAAGAAGGGTGAAGTGTAGCAAAGGTAGTTTGGTTCGCCACACTCGTGACGCGTAACCTTGCCTGAAATCTGAAGACTTCTGTTCGCTCCCCTAACAAAGTCTTGTGCAAACCCCAATCGCTTACACTGGCCTGCAGCCCTGCTCTTAACACCTGAATCAACTAATCACAGTCCTGATGATGGCTCAATGTCAACTCATGTTGCTTCTTTGCAATGAAAATGAAGTATTTCTGTTAATTTGGTCGCTCAAAGTACTGTTTGGTTTGTATCCAAGGTTACGGCATTCAGTCCTCCATGACCTGAAGTGCCCCATATTTGTCAGGATGTCATCAATGCAACAGTATCTGAGATCTCTGCAAATGTGATTAGGGAATACTGCATTTAAAGACCATCTGGGGAAGAGCAAGTGTTGTCCTCCTGTTATCGGATAGGATCTGGCATCAGTGTGGCTCCATAATCGATGGCAGCTACTCCTCTGCAGAGGAATTTTCCTTCTTGGGTTTGGTTTTCTTTTGGACGACCTGATTTGTTTCCATGGCCCAAGCCATGTTCTAAGTGTTCTTTTGGGGGTAGAACCACTTTAATATTGCAAATTGTAGCTTCCATCAATGTAATTATCTGCATAATTTCCAATCCCCCATATTTTTGTGTGTATATACAGTACCAGTCAAAGGTTTGGACACCCATTCATTTAAGGGTTTTTCTTTATGTTGACCATTTTCTACATTGTAGACATCAAAACTATGAAATAACACATGGAATCATGTAGTAACCAAAAAATTGTTAAATCAAAATATATATTTTAGATTCTTCAAAGTAGCCACCCTTTGCCTTGACAGCTTTGCACACTCTTGGCATTCTCAACCAGCTTCATGAGGAATGCTTTTCCAACAGTCTTGAAGGAGTTCCCACATATGCTGAGCCCTTGTTGGCTGCTTCTCCTTCACTCTGCAGTCCAAGCACCAGTGACTGACTATAAAAAAAGTGGTCAGATGAAGCAGACGCTAAACTCCAGGACTTGCTATCACAGACTGGAACATGTGAACATCGCACTGAGCTAAAGGGTAGAGCTGCCACTTTCAAGGTGCGGGACTCTAACCCGGAAGCTTACAAGAAATCCTGCTATGCCCTGCGACGAACCATCAAACAGGCAAAGCGTCAATACAGGGCTAAGATTGAATCATACTACACCGGCTCCGACGCTCGTCTTATGTGGCAGGGCTTGCAAACTATTACAGACTACAAAGGGAAGCACAGCCGAGAGCTGCCCAGTGACACGAGCCTACCAGACGAGCTAAATCACTTCTATGCTCGCTTTTCGAGGCAAGCAACACTGAGGCATGCATGAGAGCATCAGCTGTTCCGGACGACTGTGTGATCACACTCTCCGTAGCCGACGTGAGTAAGACCATTAAACAAGTCAACATACACAAGGCTGCGGGGCCAGACGGATTACCAGAACGTGTGCTCTGGGCATGTGCTGACCAACTGGCAGGTGTCTTCACTGACATTTTCACCATGTCCCTGATTGAGACTGTAATACCAACATGCTTCAAGCAGACCACCATAGTCCCTGTGCCCAAGAACACAAAGGCAACCTGCCTAAACGACTACAGACCCGTAGCACTCACGTCCGTAGCCATGAAGTGCTTTGAAAGGTTGGTAATGGCTCACATCAACAACATTATCCCAGAAACCCTAGACCCCCTCCAATTTGCATACTGCCCAATCAGATCAACAGATGATGCAATCTCTATTGCACTCCACACTGCCCTTTCCCACCTGGAAAAAAGGAACACTTATGTGAGAATGCTATTCATTGACTACAGCTCAGCATTCAACACCATAGTACCCTCAAAGCTCATCACTAAGCTAAGGATCCTATAGGGAGGAGGTCAGAGACCTGGCCGTGTGGTGCCAGGATAACAACCTCTCCCTCAACGTAACCAAGACTAAGGAGATGATTGTGGACTACAGGAAAAGGAGGACCAAGCACGACCCCATTCTCATCGACGGGGCTGTAGTGGAGCAGGTTGAGAGCTTCCAAGTTCCTTGGTGTCCACATCAACAACAAGCTAGAATGGTCCAAACACACGAAGACAGTCGTGAAGAGGGCACGACAAAGCCTATTCCACCTCAGGAGACTAAAAAGATTTGGCATGGGTCCTGAGATCCTCAAAAGGTTCTACAGCTGCAACATCGAGAGCATCCTGACTGGTTGCATCACTGCTTGGTACGGCAATTGCTCCGCCTCTGACCCCAAGGCACTACAGAGGGTAGTGCGTACGGCCCAGTACATCACTGGGGCTAAGCTGCCTGCCATCCAGGACCTTTACACCAGGCGGTGTCAGAGGAAGGCCCTAAAAATTGTCAAAGACCCCAGCCACCCCAGTCATAGACTGTTCTCTCTCCTACTGCATGGCAAGCGGTACCGGAGTGCCAAGTCTAGGACAAAAAGGCTTCTCAACTGTTTTTACCCCCAAGCCATAAGACTCCTGAACAGGTAATCAAATGGCTATCCGGACTTTTTGCATTCACCTACTCAGCGTCTCACAAAGACACCGGTTGTAACCAAAAATCTCAAATTTGGACATACCAAAGGACAGATTTCCACCAGTCTAATGTCCATTGCTTGTGTTTCTTGGCCCAAGCAAGTCTCTTCTTATTATTGGTGTCCTTTAGTAGTCCTCATGAGAGCCAGTTTCATCAAAGCGCTTGATAGTTTTTGCAACTGCACAAAGTTCTTGAAATGTTCTGTATTGACTGACCTTCATGTCTTAAAGTAATGATGGACTGTCGTTTCTCTTTGCTTATTTGAGCTGTTCTTGCCATAATATGGACTTAGCCCAAGTAGGGCTATCTTCTATATACCACCCCTACCTTGTCACAACACAATGAATTGGCTCAAACACACTAAGAAGGAAATAAATTCCACAAATTAACTTTTAACAAGGCACAACTGTTATTTGAAATGTATTCCATGTGACTACCTTATGAAGCTGATTGAGAGAATGCCAAGAGTGTGCAAAAGGTGGCTACTTTGAAGAATCTCAAATATATTTTAATTTGTTTGACACTTTTTTGGTTACTACATGATTCCATATGTGTTATTTCATAGTTTATGTTTTCACTATTATTCTACAATGTAGAAAATAGTAAAAATAAAGAAAAACCCTTGAATGAGTTGGTGTGTCCAAACTTTTGACTGGTACTGTATATACGAGGGGCACAACTGTATAGCCGGCTGGACTGACTGTATTGACACCTAGAGGTAATTCCACATCAGGAAGAACTACACCTTCTAATGATCTCGGCGCTATCTACATTAGTAGATTTGGGTGAATGATTGGTCTATGTTTTCTTCTTGAACACTGATATAAAAATATATCTGATAACAAAATTGACATTTATTTCAGTTTTCTACTTGGATAGAAAAAACGTCAGGGTATAAAAAATTATACCACACCGCATCTTTAAAGAGCAGCTGAAGGCCGTAAACAACTTCTCTGGTAGAAAACGGAAACATTTATTACTAAGAAACATTTATTATTAGTGTCAAAATTGACTACAAAGTGAAAATAGGACTATTTTGGTCATAAACTCAATCTTGTCCAAAACTGAGATTTTTTAGATAATTAGGAAAATAAATTATATCACTGAATGAATGGTCTCGTAACCGTTTTCCTTGGGTTGGGTTTATATCAAACCACTGTAAGGCTGTACAGTACAATATGAATGTCCAATACACACAATATGTTGACTGGTGAGCTAGTTTTAGAGCCCTGCAATAAGAGCTAGTAATTGTGTAACTCTACATAGTTGTGTTCTGTGTGGGCTGATACCCCATTTCATTGGTGCATTTCATTGGTGCACACTCTAAAGGTAAGGCTTTGCAGTCCAATATGAATGTCCAATACACACAGTAGGTTGACTGGTGAGTTTAATGTGTCAATGTGGCTCATTTTACAGTCCTGCAATAAGAGCTATGAAGCTAATATTTGTGTAAACTCTTTGGAATTTTAATCTGTGGGTGTCACTGAGTAGGCTGATACCCAATTCCATGGGTGCAGGTAAGGCAGTACATAGCCCAAAGTGGGACTAAAGGAGTCTAACGTTACCCCTTATAGTCCAAAGACCTTACATGTTCCTTATAAAGGCTCTGGAAGCCAAAAACAAAATTGGCTCTGTAAGCCAAAACAGCCAACTACTCCATCTAAACATGAATCGATTCTCAATTGCTTGGGTCATCCGATGGTTCTAGAAACATAAATCTCCCTACTTTCATATTGTATCAAAATAATTTCACAAATGCAAAATACACACTTACTGTACACTGTTTTAACTGATTTTAACACAGTTGCAGCCAACAGTATTTTTCAGTGACAACACTTTTGTGGCGTCTGTCTTCCGATTACACACAGGTGTTATGAGCTAATTAGCTAATAGCTCATTAGGAGAGGTAGTTGACTGTCTTCTGTCGGTTTGATGTAAACACACACTGTAACATGAAGATATAGCCATGTGGGAACCCTAACCCTATAAAAAGTGTGTATCAATTGAACTTTTACTTTTGTATTCATGATTTCTCTCTGACATGAAAGATAAGGTCCTTTTGCTTTCAAAACTGTACCGCAAGCAATGCGTGTTAATGTGTTAATGTTCAGACCAAGCATTGGGGCTCTTGACAACACTCCCCGTACAGAAGACACCTTCGTCCGATGACACTTATGTGTAATGTCATGAAACTGAGAGTCATAATCAAGTGCTAGGGCTAGGTTGTACAGTGCATATACAGCTCTGGAAAAAATTACAACATTCCTCCCAAATTCCAAATAAAAATCTTGTCATTTTAGAGCATGTGGCTTGATTCATGCGTCCTTCACAAAGACAAATCTGCCTGATTCCAGTCTTGCTGAAGCACCCCCAGATCACTGATCCTCCACCAAATTTCACAGTGGGTGCGAGACTTGGAGAGGCCTACAAGCCACAGTGTCTCGCACCCACTGTGAAACTTGGTGGAGGATCAGTGTTGATCTGGGGGTGGTTCAGCAAGGCTGGAATCGGGCAGATAACAGACTGATCCTAGACCCCCGACACATAAACTATTGCAGCATAAATACTGGAGGCTAAGACAGGAGAGGTCGGGAGACACTGTCCGACGATACCCCCACACAGGGCCAACCGGGCAGGATATAACCCCACTCACTTTGCCAAAGCACAGCCCCCACACCACTAGAAGGATATCTTCAAAACACCAACTTACTACCCTGAGACAAGACTGAGTATAGCCCACGAAGATCTCCCCATGGCACGAATCCAACCCGGACAGGAAGATCATGTCAGAGACTCAACGCACTCAAGTGACACACCCCTCCTAGGAACGGCATGGAAGAGCACCAGTAAGCCAGTGACTCAGCTCCCGTAATAGGGTTAGAGGCAGAGTCCCAGTGTTATTCCACCAAATATTGATTTCTGAACTCTTCCTAAGTTAAACATTAGCATTGTGTTGTTTAAAAATGAATATGAACTTATTTTATTTGCATTATTCGAGGTCTGACAACACTGCATCCTTTTTGTTATTTTGACCAGTTGTCATTTTCTGCAAATAAATGCTCTAAATGAAAATATTTTTATTTGGAATTTGGGAGAAATGTTGTCAGTAGTTTATAGAATAAAACAAAAACGTTCATTTTACCCAAACAAATACCTATAAATAGAAAAACCAGAGAAACTGATATTTGCAGTGGCCTCTTATTTTTTTTCCAGAGCTGTTATGTATGCCCTCAATACATTATTACATTACAATACAATTTCTAACATTGTTAAGCATTCTCTAGTCCAATTATGGCATTATTCCACTATATCTATCCGTTTTATTCAGTATCAATGGGGTACTTTTATTTTGAAGGCAAACCAAATATTCCACAATTGTGGCTAGCTTCACACATGTCCTTCGATTTATAAACCTCCTCTGACACAATACGGAAGTAGACTGCTCATCAAAACATTAATCGCGCCGAGCTGTTCATATTAGTTCAAATTTGCAAGCCAATATTTTTGTCTTTCAACTAACGATAGAATGGCACAGGAATTTGTCGAAACTAAACTTAGAGGAGACAAAGTTACCATATTTCTCAAACCATCGTGCCCGTATTGCGTTACGGCCAAAGAGGTCTTGACAAAGTACAAATTCAAAGCTGGGCATTTAGAATTTATTGACATCACTGGACGGAGCGATATGAGTAGTTTACAGGACTACTTTTTGGAGATAACTGGAGCTCGGACGGTGAGTGTCTTCATTCGAGTATTGCCAATATTTCAATTCGTTATTCCTTTGTTGTTGTGAGTGCAACACTGCATGTAACTTTGTATCCAGACAATTGGGCGCGATCTCAAAGATGGCTGTCGTTCAATTTATGCTTTTTGAGAACAAAGAGTGCTTTTCCGGTGAAGGAGTTCATGATGAACGTAATATCTCGACGTCTCCATTTTTTTGTATAGCAAAAGACATACTGTAGTTTAAAAAAGAAAAGAATATGCGGACTATTGTAACGTTACATGTTGAATTTTTTGTTTCAGTGTTATTTCGCGTTCAAAACAACTGGGAACTCATGACCTCAAAGATTTCAGGTAGGAAAGTTGGAGCTCTAGAAAAAGGCCCGAGTTCACGAGTTGGAATTCCGTTAACATCGATTTTTCCCAGCCGCAGCTCGTTTTTCCCGAGTTCCCAGTTGTTCTGAACGCGGCATAACAGTTCGATCTTCCGTCGCAATGACTCAGCAGTCCATGAACGCTGATTGGCTTGAAGCTCATCACATGTGAATGTATTCAGCTATTCATATTCATTTACTGTACTATCCTTCATTATGGATTTAAGTAAAAGTGAGTCACCCAGTAAAATCCTACTAGAGTAAAAGTCTAAAAGCATTTGGTTTTAAATATACTTAAGTATCAAAGTGAGGTTCCTGGAAAACAACCTCTCACTCAGTGTCAACAAAACAAAGGAGATGATGTGGACTTCAGGAAACATCAGAGGGTGCACTCCTCTATCTACATAAAAGGGACCGCCGTGTAGAAGGTGGAAAGCTTCAAGTGCCTTGGCGTACACATCACTGGGACCGAGAGACTGAAAAACAGCTTCTATCTCAAGGCCATCCGACTGTTAAAGCCATCACTAGCACGTTAGAGGCTGCTGCCTGTAGGTATAGACTAGAAATCACTGGCCACTTTAAGGAAGGGAACACTAGTTACTTTAATAATGTTTACATATCTGGCATTACTCATCTCAAATGTATATACTGTATTCTATACTATTCTACTGTATCTTAGTCTGTTCCGCTCTGACATCGCTCATACATGTATATAGTCTTAATTCATTCCTACTTAGATTTGTGTGTATTGGGTATATGTTGTGTAATTTGTTAGATATTACTGCACCGTCGGAGCTAGAAGCACACACATTTCGCTACGCCTGCAATAACATCTGCTAGTCACGTGTATGTGACCAATAAGATTTGATTTGAAAGTAAAAATAATTTCAAATTCCTTAAATTAAGCAAACCAGACGGCCCCATTTTCTTTTTCTTTTTTTTAATTTACGGATAGCCAGGGGCACACTCCAACCCTCAGACATAATTTACAAACAAAACATGTGCGTCTGCCAGATCAGAGGCAGCAGGGATGACCAGGGCTGTTCTCTTGATAAGTGTGTGAATTAGACAATTTTGACCTGCTAAGCATTCAAAACGTAATGAGTGCTTTTGGTTGTCAGGGTAAAAAGTACATAATTTTCTTTAGGAATGTAGAGAAGTAAAAGTATAAAGTTGTCAAATATAAATAGTACAGTGTGTGTGTGTGTGTGTGTGTGTGTGTGTAGGTCCCGAGGGTGTTCATCGGTGAGGAGTGTGTGGGAGGGGGCAGTGACGTGGCAGATCTGGACGAAAGTGGGAAACTGGAAGGGATGCTGCAGTCCATTGGCGCGCTGCAGTGACACACACTGCCCCAGGTATGTACACACACACACGAAAGGGAGTGCGGAGAGGGAGGTGCAGCGCATGGCAGGGGATTAGAGTTAGTAATGTAGAGAGCGAGAGGTGGGGGAGTAATGTGGCTCTTCAGCAAGCCTCCAGGCTGGGAGAAGCTGAGGTGGTGTTCCAGGAGGCTAGAGCACCGATAGCTCAGGGACCAGAGAACCACGCCATCTGCTGGCCAAACAGGTCCTCCACAGCCACCTTGACACATGTAACTAAGAATTTGTTCTTAATTGACTTGCCTAGTTAAATAAATAAAAACACAACACATAGCCTAAGGGCCTGGATTTAAGTAATATTTCTGTCCATTTAGGGGACCCGTTTTGGCTTATGAATGACCCCAGAGGCAAAGGTATAGCCTATTTAAGTCATAAGCTTCCACCAAGGTGCAGAGCGTGGGAGCTATTCTCCTCCAGAAACGGACTAAAGAGTGTATGGATTAGGTTGTTGGTAGCCTCGATTCAGCCTTCCCTATCAGAGCGAATGTGAGATTACGGAATCTGGCAAAACAAGATTAGATTGATGTTTGCGATGCATGCGGCATGTTAACAAGGCAGAAGGGAGTGAAAAGTGAAACGGAAGCATTTTTACCTCTCTGCTAGAGATCCCAACATACAGTATGTCTCAACTGGTGTTGTTGGCAACATTGACACAACCAGAAAAAAAAAAAGCATAAATGCACGTTACTCACACCAACATGTGACTTACTCTCCGTCACACGCACGTGGATTAGGTGAAATTGACGATGTTAAGATTACGCAAGGTTGATTAATTTAGCACTTATGCAGAGCCGTTAACTACACTCTGCAACATTTTCAACATAAGGGGTGATGCGTAATAAAGGACACACCTCTCCATATACCCACAAAAAACTTAGGAATGCAAGTAATTTGCTTATGTGTTTTGTGGTTTATGAGGTTGAAATTGCTTCAAATCGTGTGTGTGTGTGTATAAATGTATGCAGTTTAAATTCAAGCCAAAAGCAACCAAGCTTCAGACTAACCTTCAACACACGACATGCTGTATGTGAATATGTATGTGCATTATTAGTGCACACTATGCAGTAACACATACACACACGTGACAGAAGACATCTCGTACCGAGCAGATGCATGTCAACGATTCAGTAGGCGACGTGCCAACGTGTTCTTCTAAAAAATGTCTTTATTCCCAGTGACTCAGAGGTCACAACTATTACTGTACACGACCATCCCCCGTGGCTAGAGGGCCACCAAACACCCCGCACCCTCTAGTCTCCACATGCTGGGTGCATTACGCAGTTAGCTCTACTCCAAAAAAACACAAAACACCCCCTGGTACAGACAGTACACATTACAAAAATAGTCGCAGCACCGTCAAATTATAATCTCATGGCAAAAATGAGGTCAAACCAGAGGTGTTGTTTGGTTACGGTTTCAATTAACAGATCAAATCATTTGTTCACCACAGAAGGTGTGTATGTGGTGAAGTCTCCAGGTGCCCCAATGCTGTTAACACTCTTAAGAGGATTTAGCATGGCAGAATAACCCAATAAGACAGCCATGTAGGACCACTATGTACTCACAGTTATGTTGGCCTAGTCCCAAATCAACCCCTATAGCCCTAGGCAATTCTTGATGACCCATTACAAACATAAAAGAAGGGGATATTAAGTTGTGTGTAGGGTGTAGCCAATAACTGTATATATTGAATGGACAAAAGCCATCGATCGCGTGTCACCATTTATTCCTATGTGACGACTCAATAGCGCATTGAATCCAATTAGTCGGTTAAGATGGCGTCTCATGGAGACGTATGCGCTGTTTCAGCTACTCCAGGAAGTGATGTTGCAGGCTAGCTAAGTGCTGCTCCCTCTCATTGAGTAGCTCAAGTTGAAGGCCGACCGGGGTACTGCAGGCTGCCAATATTAGCAACTAAATTGTCCTTATAACTTCTGTGTGCGATTTTGAAAATAATTGGTTCAAGGACATTGGTATATTAGAAGCATTTTTTTTATTAACACGAAGATTGCCATTTTTCCATTTACTCTAATGGGGGGATCCTGTTTCTTGCTACCAATGCCTGCAGTACCATGGTCGACCTTGAACTTCCGTGGCTTCAATGAGAAGGGGTAGTCATTTTCCCCTAGGTGTAGCGCCTTGGGTTGATTTAGGACTGTAGGATTCTGTGTCAAGCATAGATTAGATACAGACATCCTCTATAGACGCACAATCCCATGTCACGTTCATTACACAGAAGACTCCCAAACGTTTTGGCATGTTCCTTTGAACGTTTCCGGGCACATTTGTAAAGTTGAGCACCTTCTCCTCTAAAAACCTAAATGTTCTCTCTCCTGTATGGAGATGGAAAAGATGATCACTGTCCATTCTCCATGGATACAGTTATTTGCCATGGAAAGGGCCATTTTCATACTGTTATTCATTGGGCTATAGATGCAGTCCTCCATGAACAGATAATGGTGGCTTTCCAGGTCATCTTTTTTGCATGTGCACAATGCCTGGAGAAGGATTTACATATCAGAAACCACATTAGTATGATATAGAAATCTTATGACCTATGCAGCCAGCGCAACTGCAAAAAGGACAAACCTGGAACATGGCCATTATTTTTCCAGTGGAATTCAGCTGTCATTTGAAATTCTCCCTGGTTAAGTAAATCGGTCATTTTGTCCCAAGGACACAGTCACGTGTTGGTCCTCGGGGACCGGAGTGCGTCAGTCTTTTACGTCGCCTTTCGACCAGGCCTCTTCGACCTTTCTGCTCTGTGCTGAACCCTCTGGGTTTCCTCCTCGAGCTGGTTAGCTTTCTGTCCCCCTTTTTCACTGTCCATTTGAGGCAGATGGCTCAATTATATTCTGGTCTGTTTATAATGCCTTCTCTCAACTCATCTCCCCCTCTTTTGTCCTCTGTCTCTCGCCCCACACCTTCCTCTTCTCCTCTCCGCCTCTCACTACTTCTCCAGGGTGTGGCGGCGGGTGGGTGTCACATGACGAGGCAGCGGGACTTCTTGAGTTTGCGTCGGCGCTGCTGGTACTCGCTCAGTTCTTGAAGGTAACCTCGGGAAGGCCAGCGCAGTCTCTCCACCTGTTCCCGCTCCTCCTCTGTTAACCAAGACAACAAAAAACAAGGTTGCCATGACGATATCATGTCACCCCGCTCACACACACACACATGGACACGCGCACACACACACACACAGTGCCAGTATTTCTTTTTATCCGTCATTGCCTAAACCAACATTTCTATGAAGCCATCATCAAGCCACATGCATGCTCTGCCTGATACACTTGTGTTTACACCCAAGAGCTGGACCAATGTGAATAATATTGTGTAGTACTGTTTAGTCTTTGTATCGTGTATCACTTCACTTGTGCCCTTAAAGACCCGTCCATTTGACCTTAAATATGCACTGGTGTACGATGAAAACATTGTTAATGGAAATAAACCTGTTCTAGATGCTACTAAACCTGCCCTGTGTGCTTATTAACCAGTGCGTGCTTTATAAATATGTCATAACCAGGGATGAAGTGGCTTGACGAGCAGCCAGAAAGGTAAACGCTAACAATGCTAATTTAGCGTCAAAGGCGTTCAAGCTCTATTTAGAAAATGTAAAGGTGTGTAAATGTTTTTTTACATGTTATGACAATCCACTACATCCTCAATCAGAACTGCTTATTTGACCTGTAATATGTCCCCTACTTAATATGTGCTATCAAAACTGACATTATGAGAATATATGGATTTACACTTCACTACTTCCCTTTAACATACGGTCTACATAAAGCTGTCATTAGATTTCACAACAGCTGGCATCGGCTTTAGCTTATGGTGACTCATGCGTGTCCATTTCCTTAGTTGGTCATCGCATGGATTTTTCAACACCAGTCACACTTAGTAAGTGAGTTTGAGTTATCAATATGTCCAGTAACCTGTCCTGTGTCTGATCTCTCACCTGAGAGCTCCAGGAAGTCGGGCTTGTGACTGAAGATTAGGTAGTTATTGGCTATGAAGTGGAGGAGCCATACGTACAGCTGCTCTGCGTTGTGGCACTGGGAGAGAGAAAGAGGTAGAAGGAGCGAGGGGAGGAGTGAGCTATTTGAGCAAAGATGTATTGTGTAACTGTTGAAGATTAGAATATGCAGGGCGGAATAAATTAACACCAGCAATGACTTCCACACGGAAAATGACATTTTCCAACCCTGTGCATGTGCAATGTGCATGCATGCATATTCTCTGCTTTCCCTGCCTCCAGTGTTTTTAAACCAATGACCAGAAAGAACTGGATAGGTGACAGCACGTTGGTGGGTTAATCCTTCACAGTGCACGGTACAAGTTGTTTCTTCAACCAAATCCGCTCAGGTTTGTGGTAAGGATCATTGGAAAAACTACAATTATTTAATCATAATTTTTTTGTTGGCACTGAATATTAGAAACATTGAAACGTCAAGGGGTGTATCATCTGAATAGTCTGAAGTGACTTCCTTGTCTTCTCTCACTCTATAGCTCCACTGAGTGGAACGCGATGTGGTTATGCTGCTGAAGATATGCTGCTGAGCGATTTTGTGTCAGAACACACATACTCTCTTGCTGAATCCCAAATCCTTCCCCTAGGCTTCTTACTTCTGTAAATTCACCTTGACCACATTAAACAGATGTATGTTACTTACATTAGTACCTCTATTTACTATGATGTGTTACATTACGAATAAAATAATGCTTATGATTACTTAACAAAAAGCAGGGCAGTTGGTTGGGGAGGATGGGTTGGCATATAACATGACCGTCTAGCAACCCAAAGGTTGCATGTTCGAGTCGTGTCGGGGACGACTGTAGCATTTTAGCTAAGCCTTCCACTTAACCTCTTCCTAACCTTAACCTTATTCTACTAACCTGCAATGTAAATTCTCCTAGCCTGTTGCGTTATCCACTAACGTTAGCCACAAATGCTAACGACAAGATGTATTATATGTAACATCATCCAATTCGTATGATATTGTATGACGTATGATACTATACGTCCTCCAATTCGAATGACGTTGTACGACCGTGTATGGCGTATCAAACTTTATTAGTCACATGCGACGAATACAACGGGTGTAGTAGACCTTACAGTGAAATGCTTACTTACGAGCCCCTAACCAACAACGCAGTTTAAAAAAATGAGGATAAGAAATAAAAGTAACAAGTAATTAAAGAGCAGCAGTAAAATAACAAAAGCGAGACTATATACAGGGGGGTACCGGCACAGAGTCAACCGGCACCGGTTGTTTGAGGTAATATGTACATGTAGGTAGAGTTATTAAAGTGACTATGCATAGATGATAACAGAGTAGCAGCGATGTAAAAGAGAAGGGGGGGGGCATTTGATTAGATGTTCAGGAGTCTTATGGCTTGGGGGTAGAAGCTGTTTAGAAGCCTCTTGGACCTAGACTTGGCGCTCCAGTCCCGCTTGCCGTGCGGTAGCAAAGAGACCAGTCTATGACTAGGGTGGCTGGAGTCTTTGACAATTTTCAGGGCCTTCCTCTGACACCGCCTGGCATAGAGGTCCTGGATGGCAGGAAGATTGGCCCCAGTGATGTACTGGGCCGTTCGCCCTACCCTCTGTAGTGCCTTGCGGTCGGATGCCGAGCAGTTGCCATACCAGGCAGTGGTGCAACCAGTCAGGATGCTCTCGATGGTGCAGCTGTAGAACCTTTTGAGGATCTGAGGACCCATGCCAAATCTTTTTAGTCTCCTGAGGGGGAATAGGTTTTGGACCGTGCTAGTTTGTTGGTGATGTGGACACTAAGGAACTTGAAGCTCTCAACCTGATCCACTGCAGCCCCGTCGATGAGAATAGGGGTGTGCCTGGTCCTCTTTTTCCTGTAGTCCACAATCATCTCCTTTGTCTTGATCACATTGAGGGAGAGGTTGTTATCCTGGCACCACACGGCCAGGTCTCTGACCTCCTCCTTATAGGCTGTCTCGTCGTTGATCAGGCCTACCACTTGTGTCATCGGCAAACTTAATGATGGTGTTGGAGTCGTGCCTGGCTGTGCAGTCATGAGTGAACAGGGAGTACAGGAGGGGACTGAGCACGCATCCCTGAGGGGCCCCTGAGGATCAGCGTGGTGGATGTGTTGTTACCTATCCTTACCACTTGGGGGCGGCCCGTCAGGAAGTCCTGGATCCAGTTGCAAAGGGAGGTGTTTAGTACCAGGATCCTTAGCTTATTGATGTGCTTTGAGGGAACTATGGTGTTGACTGCCGAGCTGTAGTCAATGAATAGCATTCTCACATAGCTGTTCCTTTTGTCCAGGTGGGAAAGGGCAGTGTGGAGTGCAATAGAGATTGCATCATCAGTGGATCTGTTGGGGCGGTATGCAAATTGGAGTGGGTCTAGGGTTTCTGGGATAATGGTGTTGGATATGAGCCATGACCAGCCTTTCAAAGCACTTCATGGCTAGAGACGTAAGTGCTATGGGTCGGTAGTCATGTAGGCAGATTATCTTAGTGTTCTTGGGCACAGGCACTATGGTGGTCTGCTTAAAACATGTTGGTATTACAGACTCAGACAGAGAGAGGTTGAAAATGTCAGTGAAGACACTTGCCAGTTGGTCAGCGCATGCTCGCAGTACACGTCCTGGTAATCAGCCTGGCCCTGCGGCCTTGTGAATGTTGACTTGTTTAAATGGTCTTACTCACAACGGCAGCGGAGAGCTTGATCACACGGTCTTCAAGAACAGCTAGTGCTCTCATGCATGTTTCAGTGGTATTTGCCTCGAAGCGAGCATAGAAGTAGTTTAGCTCATCTTGTAGGCTTGTGTCACTGGGCAGCTCTCGCTTGTGCTTCCCTTTTGTAGTCTGTAATAGTTTGCAAGCCCTGCCACATCCGACGAGCGTCGGAGCCAGTGTAGTACGATTCGATCTTAGTCCTGTATTGATGCTTTGCATGTTTGATGGTTTGTCGGAGGGCATAGCGGGATTTCTTATAAGCTTCCGGGTTAAGAGTCCTGCTCCTTGAAAGCGGCAGCTCTAGCCTTTAGCTCAGTTTGGATGTTGCCTGTAATCCATGGCTTCTCGTTGGGGTATGTACGTACGGACACCGTGGGGACGACGTCATTGATGCACTTATTGATGAAGCCAATGACTGATGTGATGTACTCAATGCCATTGGAGGAATCCCGGAACATATTCCAGTCTGTGCTAGCAAAACAGTCCTGTAGCTTAGTATCTGCTTCATCTGACCACTTTTTTATTGATCTAGTTTTGCTTGTAAGCAGGAAGCAGGAGGACAGAATTATGGTCAGATTTGCCAAATGGAGGGCGAGAGAGAGCTTTGTATGTGGAGTAAAGGTGGTGCAGAGTTATTTTTGCATATTTAACACGCTGATAGAAATTTGGTTCAACGGATTTAAGTTTCCCTGCAATTAAGTCCCCGGCTATTAGGAGCGCCGCCTCTGGGTGAGAGTTTTCTTGTTTGCTTATGGCGGAATACAGCTTATTCAATGCTGTCTTAGTTCCAGCCTCCGTCTGTGGTGGTATGTACAGCTACGAAAAATACAGATGAAAACTCTCTAGGTAGGTAGTGTGGTCTACAGCTTATCATGAGATACTCTACCTCAGGCGAGCAATACGTCGAAACTTCCTTAGATATCGTGCACCAGCTGTTATTTACAAAAATACATAGTCCGCTGCCCCTTGTCTTACCAGACGCCGCTGTTCTATTCTTCTGGTACAGCGTATTACCAGCCAGCTGTATGTTGATAGTGTCGTCGTTCAGCCACGACTCCATGAAGCATAAGATATTACATTTGGTAGTTTACATGTCCAGTTGGTAGTTTCATCTTCTGCCTAGGTCATCTATTTTATTCTCCAAAGATTGCACATTTGCTAGCAGAATGGAAGGAAGTGGAGGTTTTTTCGGTCGCCTACGAATTCTCAGAAAGCAGCCCGCCCTCTGGACCCTTTTACTCTGCCTCCTCTTCACGCAAATCACAGGGATTTGGGCCTGTTCCCGAGAAAGCAGTATATAATTTGCGTCGGCCTCGTCAGACTCGTTAAAGGTAAAAAAGGATTCTGCCAGTCCATGGTGAGTAATTGCAGTCCTGATGTCCAGATGTTCTTTTCGGTCATAAGAGACAGTAGCGGCAGCACTACGTACAAAATAAGTAAAAGAATAAGTTGCAAATAAACAAACAAAACACAATCGGTTGGGGACACGAAAAACGTCAGCCTTCTTCTCCAGTGCCATTGTTACAGTAGTGTGATACTATACATCCTACAATTCGTATGATATTGTACGACCGGGTATGACGTATGATACTGTAACGACCATAGGTTTATAAGCGCGGATATCGACTCTGCCGCTAGAGCATGCTTTTGGGGCACAGTCGATAGCGCGCTGGACTTCGGGTTAGAAGGTTGAGGGTTTGAGGCCTGCTCCCTGCCTGTTTCATTACATTGGCGTCAGAAGTGATCGAATCTTGCACCAACAACAGTGCGTGAGCTTGGCCAGTGAGGGCGTTCCTATAAGACGTATAGTTGCAAGCTAGCGCGAGGAGGCGCTCATTGAAAGGAGGGAGTAGTGTAACGATCCTGGGTTTATAAGCGCGGATATCGACTCTGCCGCTGGAGCATGCTTTTGGGGCACAGTCGATAGCGTGCTGGACTTCGGTCTAGAAGGATGAGGGTTCGAGACCTGCTCCCTGCCTGTTTTATTACAATACTAGAAGTCCTCCAATTCGAATTATGTTGTATGACCGCTATTCCATTCGTAACATACAGTTGAAGTCGGAAGTTTACATACACTTAGGTTGGAGTCATTAAAACATGTTTTTCAACCACTCCACAAATTTCTTGTTAACAAACTATAGTTTTGGAAAGTCGGTTAGGACATCTACTTTGTGCACGACACATTGTTTACAGACTGATTGTTTCACTTATAATTCACTGTATCACAATTCCAGTGGGTCAGAAGTTCACATACACTAAGTTGACTGTGCCTTCAAACAGCTTGGAAAATTCCAGAAAATTATGTAATGGCTTTAGAAGCTTCTGATAGGCTAATTGACATCATTTGAGTCAATTGGAGGTGCACCTGTGGATGTATTTCAAGGCCTACCTTCAAACTCAGTGCCTTTGCTTGACATCATGGGAAATCTGCCAAAAAAAATAGTAGACCTCCACAAGTCTGGTTCATCCTTGGGAGCAAATTCCAAATGCCTGAAGGTACCACGTTCATCTGTACAAACAATAGTACGCAAGTATAAACACCATGGGACCACGCAGTCGTCATGCCGCTCAGGAAGGAGATGAACGTACTTTTATGCGAAAAGTTCAAATCAATCCCAGAACAACAGCAAAGGACCTTGTGAAGATGCTGGAGGAAACAGGTACAAAAGTATCTATATCCACAGTAAAACGAGTCCTATATTGACGTAACCTGAAAGGCCACTCAGCAAGGAAGAAGCCACTGCTCCAAAACCGCCATAAAAAAACAGACTACGGTTTGCAACTGTACATGGGGACAAAGATCGTACTTTTTGGAAAAATATCCTCTGGTCTGATGAAACAGAATTAGAACTGTTTGGCCATAATCGTTATGTTTGGAGAAAAAGGGGGGAGGTTTGCAAGCCAAAGAACATCATCCCAACCGTGAAGCACGGGGGGTGGCAGCATCATGTTGTGGGGGTGCTTTGCTGCAGGAGGGACTGGTGCACTTCACAAAATAGATGGCATCATGAAGAGGGAAAATATGTGGATATATTGAAGCAACATCTCAAGACATCAGTCAGGAAGTTAAAGCTTGGTCGCAAATGGGTCTTCCAAATGGACAATGACCCCAAGCATACTTCCAAAGTTGTGGTTGGCTGAAGGACAACAAAGTCAAGGTATTGGAGTGGCCATCACAAAGCCCTGACCTCAATCCTATAGAAAATTTGTGGGTGGAACTGAAAAAGTGTGTGCGAGCAAGGAGGCCTACAAACCTGACTCAGTTACACCAGCTCTGTCAGGAGGAATGGGCCAAAATTCACCCAACTTATTGTGGGAAGCTTGTGGAAGGCTACCTGAAATGTTTGACCCAAGTTAAACATTTTTTAAAGGCAATGCTACCAAATACTAATTGAGTGTATGTAAACTTCTGACCCACTGGGAATGTGATGAAAGAAATAAAAGCTGAAATAAATCACTCTCTACTATTATTCTGACATTTCACATTCTTAAAATAAAGTGGTGATCCTAACTGACCTAAAACAGGGAATTTTTACTAGGATTAAATGTCAGGAATTTTTAAAAACTGAGTTTAAATCTATTTGGCAAAGGTGTATGTAAACTTCTGACTTCAATGGAGGGATACAAATAAACTTCCCAAATCCTATTGATTGCCCTGAGGCCAGGTTGATAGATTTTAAAGAATCAAACGGGTATGAGAATCTTCACTATATTGCTCACACCTATCAAACGTTTCAGATCTACAGGAGTGCCAAGAGGATAAAAGGCTAGGCGTGAAGAATGAAGAATATTTCTCACACACTTACCTTAGCCCTACGGAGAAGCCGGATCACACTGATGCCGGTTGATGCCAGCTCTCGGCTAGGCATGCTCTGGAGGTAGGCACACACACACACCTCACACAGGTGCTGCAGACGCTTCACCTGGTACATCTCTGCACAGACCAGCACGGCCATGGCCTGCAACACACTGGCTGGACACACATACAGAGACACTGTCAAACATACCGGAGCCTCATTTAGAAAATAATGCACAGATTTGATTGTAAATTGTGGTTGAAATCCACGGCATTGTTGGGATTTTTAAATCGCACACAGACCGCAGTCAAATGTCTCCATTTGCTGTACTGTCAATCATATCTCATTACACACACACACAGCTGTGAAAAATAAATCAACGACAAGATAACATCTCACACTCACTCGCTCACCCTCCAAACAAATCGGCATACAGTACTATTCATCATATCATACTAGTGTCAGTGTCCCTTCCAATTTCTTTTGATCTCCCCACAGCCTGTCCATTTTTTGGGGAGCTGACAGTCAAATCCCTTTAGGCCATAAGAGATACTGTTTATGCCATCTGAGCATGTAAATCCACCGCAAATCATTTCACAGCCTCTACTGAGCAGCACCGAGGACCCGGGCAGTGGCGTACCGCAGTTTTGTGGGGCCCCTTCAAGATCTGAGCTAGGGGTGTAATGGTACACATATTCATACGGAGACCTCTGTTCGGTCCGCACTGTGAACCTGACTGAATACATAAACAAATATATTTAAAATATAAAATCGCTAGGCCTATAGGCTTGAGTAAATCTGAAATAAGAAAACATCAACGTTGTCAAAATTCTGATCTTAATTGGAGCATTTCAATCTATCCTTTTGTCGCAGCTGGGAGCTAGTTCTGTACAATGGCGAGTGGTGGGGTCGGAGGAGGATTCTCCATGATTTAAATCTCCAGTTCGGGAATATTTGCGCTTCCCAGTAGATTACAACGGCGATGGACAGAGAGAGTATGTCGCCACTGCTCAATGAGAATAGCCTATGCTATTCTCATACATGTTGACACATTTACGCCGACTTCACCCCAGTATTCTTACCAAAGGAGCAAGAGGAAAACAGAAAAACAAACAACTTCGTCTCCCCTCTGCATTCAAGCAGCCCTTCGCAGCTGATTCTGACTGGGCCAAAGAAATTACAAGAGCGATCGGTATGTTTATAGCTGCGGACAGGGGGAGAAACTTTGGCTTTAGAAGTGGGGGGTGGATTATATATATTTATTTTTTTGTTTGTTTTTTTGTTTATCCAGCCAGATAAACACTCCAAACAGCCTACCCGACCGCTTGGAGGCGTCCCATGGTCCTAAAGCACACCGTTGCCACGTTTTGTATCACATTCCAATGATAAAACTGGGGGGGACAAAAATGTAATTTCAGAATGTGGGGGGGGGGACATGCCTGTCCCCAGTGAAGGTTGCACCCCTGGCCGTTGATATGCGGCCATTCTCAGTGGTTGAGAAGAATAGGAGGTTTCAGCACCTCATGAAAGTGCTCGAGCCACATTACGAACTTGGTTCTCTCGCACCCATTTCAACAAACTGGTAGTACCCGCTCTATATAAGCAAACTAAAGCCGAAGTTGTCAATGAATGCACCCTGTGTTTTGCTTAATACAGATGGATGGACCTCCAGGGCTACAGAGAGCTACTTAATAGTGATAGCCCATCACATTACCCCGGAGTGAGAAACGAGAAGTACCATGCTACAGACACGCCCCCTTTGAGAGTCACACATTTTTTTCTTTGTAAGATAACATTATACAATATCTTAGCCATATTTACACATTGATTTCACACGCATATTGCACTTTATTTTAGTGTTGTTGTTCATGAGTAATCGTGTTTTCATTTAATAAAATACAAAGTGTTTATCAGGTATTCCTGAGTGTGCCCTCGCCGTTATGACTCATGATCATACAGTATATTGAAACAGGAATACCAACACTTTATATATTCTTAAATGAACAAACATTTACTGCAGTAACTGTTGGCATTTCATTTTCCCACTGTACCGAAACCAAACCGAACTGGGTTTGGTAAGCTGTTACAGTCTGAGCTAAAGATAATTTCCTGCAATTCTGCACATATTTCCATAGGACTTAAAGAAAAATGTGCAGTTTTATAGCTAATCTCATGCTATTCTACACATTTTGCAATGAGCCTGAGAGAATTTATAATTTTTACAGCTAATTTCCTGTAATTCTAGGGAGTCAGCTGCTCATAATAAGGACCTTAATTGGCTGAATACTGAGTGTTATGCTGCGTTTAGACAAGGGACACAAAAAAACGTCATACCAGTCGATATAGTGGGACAAGAAAGCAAGAAAGAGGGTGACTGCAAAAGCAAGCCAGCACGATGGTATGCATTGCTATGCTGATTTCAGTAAACAATCAAATATATCAACCAGCACAAATCAACATTGAAATATCTGAACTCTGGCGACAAGTCACGCCTACCGTTGTGCTTTTATTGAAAACAATGACATCCGGTTTGCCGTCTACCTCGTACCATCTAAACGCAGCATAAGTTAGAGCAAGGTTGGAACAATAGTTCTCCAGAATGATGGTTTGGCCACCCCTGGTCTCAAGGCCATGTCTAGGCCTAACCCATGTCTACCTGGAGTGGGACCTATACAAAGTGCCTGTTTTTGCTCCTGCCCTGCAGCAGTGGACCCACCAGGACAGCAGGTGTCAGTGTAGAGGTACTCCAGGAAGGAGAGGAAGGTGTCAGAAGAGACTCCGTGGATGGGCACCACCCGACTCCGTGCCTCCGCGTACTTCCCGCTGAACATGGCTGCCATAACATCGCAGCGAGCCACCAGGACCGCCCGGTGAGCTGGTAACACACTCCCTGAAACAAAGTCTATTTATAAATATAAACTGGGTGGTTCGAGCCCTGAATGCTGAAAGGCTGACAGTAGGGTATATCAGACCTTATACCACAGGTATGACAAAACATTTATTTTTACTGATCTAATTACGTTGGTAACCAGTTTATAATAGCAATAAGGCACCTCGGGGGGTTTGTGGTATATTGGCTATATACCACACCCCCTATTTTACCAGGTTACTTTGCTGAGAACACATTCTCCTTTATACATTCTCCTTGCCAGCAAGTCCTTGGGGAAGAGTTGAGGAGGAGCGGGGTTGAATGATGGTTCAGGTGAAGAGAGAGTGCTTTCGGTAACGTGTTGCTAATCACGCTCTGACAAACCTCTATTGTAAGGTGGAAGGTTTTTTAGTCTCTTCACGATACAGTGGAGGATAATAGCTACAGCTATTCTTTGTATTTTGTAATTTTCTCGAAAGAAACAGACAAGCCTCTACATTACAGCTTCACATCAGCCAATCACATCTACCGAATGATCTGCTCATGTACTGTCTAGGTGCAAGGCGTAATCAATCTAAAACTGTCATAGTTATGAATTGATGCCCTTCCGAACTGGTCGTTTAAAATAACCCAGAGCTTATGACAGCTATAAAGCATGACATAATGGTTGTCTTGAAGTCTGACAGGCATTTTGTCACTCTTATGACAGCCCTCTATAGTTGGGTGCAGTGCAGGTGAAGAACATTCTGCAAAGTGGATACATTTGAAGTGTCGGGCATATTTAAAAAAAAAATGTATTTAATTACATGGATTATTGTAGATGATTGCTTATGAACTTGGAGTTTGGCATCACCCTGCAAGAGAGTTTGTCATAAAAACGATCTACTGTTGCTGCAGCAAAGTAATTTGTAAAATTGTGAACATAATATAACATCTGTAAACATAATATTAGGGTGTCTTTAGCATTACTAAGCTCTTATAAACAAAACAGAATAATTGTACAAAATCTGGCATGAATGTCTAAAGCACTGTGACTATTGTATGTCAAGTGTACGTCATACAAGGCACCCTAAATATGTTGATGGCATTTTTTCTCTGGTGCAATAATGAAATGGACTGACTACCTGAGGACCCCCAGTGAGGAAATCAGTTAATCATGTGTAATAAAAAAAAGTTGACTGTGTGTGTGTGTGTGCACTTGCCTTGCACCATGAAGATGACATCAGAGTAGAGAGGAGAGTTGAAGAGGTTGACCAGAGACTGAGGACCAAGCTGGGCGGGCCGAGCATTAGGCGTATCCCTGGAGCACTACACATGCAAGCACAAACACACACAGCGTGGGTTATGTCTGAGGATTCCACCACTGTTGGTATTTACTACCATGAATGCCATTCATTCTGAGCTTCCATCTCCACCACCCACCCGTGGAATAGAAATAGCCTGTCTACAAGCCTGCCTCAGCAGCGGCCAACTCCACTGTCCCTGCCCTTTCTGCCAAGACCGCCTCAATGGAGCTGGCTAATGCTGAAACAGACTGGCAGGCAGGCTCGCTTCCAGAGCAGTCTGCATATCAAACCCATTGGCTTCATTATTCTGCAGTGATATAACATCGCTCGCATAGTGCCAGAGACTGCTGGTTTAGAGTACACAAATCATTGACTTTCAACTGCTTAGTCAATCCTGTAGATGGATTGGAACCAAACGTATGACTTGTATTGAGAAATGATTCTTGAAAATGATGAGTGCAAAAGTGACACTTCACTTCTGATGGAATTGAAATAGAAGGAACTCAATCCTGGTCACTAGATCTAATTATGACCCTGCATGTCACGTCTCCTGATGTTAAGGCGGCCCACATACCATTCCCTTTGCTCAATCTGAGAGTAAACATTATCCCAATTCAATCAATTAGTGCACTGCTAGTGCACTGCTTTTGACCAGAGCCACATGTATTGTGTCATATGGGGGAATAGGATATCACAGGGTGTGTGTTTGCATGCATGAGTCCATGTAAACCATGGGTCACCTTGTCTCTGCCCAGGAAGGAGCGGATGCGGTCCATGAGTTGAGCCACGGCCAGAGAGTTCTTCAGCTTCTCCCCTACGGCCTCCTGAAGGTGCTCCCACTCCCACGCCCCTGGGTCACACCAGAACCACAGGCACACAAATAACTTATATATAACACAGACAGACTCATATTCAATATATAAACACCCATACTGTATACAGTGCATTCGGAAAGTATTCAGACCCCTTCCCCTTTTCCACATTTTGCTACGTTACAGCCTTATTCTAAAATGGAATACATTTATTTTCCTCATCAATCTACACACGATACTCCATATTGACAAAGCAAAAAAAAACTGCAGTTTAGAACTTTTTGCATTTATTAAAAATAAAAAAGAGAAATACTTTATTTACAGTATTCAGACCATTTGCTATGAGACTCGCATCCTGTTTCCATTGATCATCCTTGAGATGTTTCTACAACTTGATTGGAGTCCACCTATGGTAAATTCAATTGATTGGACATGATATGGAAAAGCACACACCTGTTTATATAAGGTCCCACAGTTGACAGTACATGTCAGAGCAAAAACCAAGTCATGAGGTCGAAGGAATTGTCTGTAGAGCTCCGAGACAGGATTGTGTCGAGGCACAGATCTAGGAGAGGGTACCAAAAAATGTCTGCAGTATTCAAGGTCCCCAAGAACACAGTAGCCTCCATCATTCTTAAATGGAAGAAGTTTGGAACCACCAAGACTCTTCCTAGAGCTGGCCGCCCGGCCAAACTGAGCAATCGGGGGAGAAGGGGCATGGTCAGGGAGGTGACCAAGTACCCGATGGTCACTCTGACAGAGCTCCAGAGTTCCTCTGTGTAGATGGGAGAACCTTCCAGAAGGACATCCATCTCTGCAGCACCCCACCAATCAGGCCTTTATGGTAGAGTGGCCAGACGGAAGCCACTCCTCAGTAAAAGGCACATGACAGCCCTCTTGGAGTTTGCCAGAAGTCACCTAAAGGACTCTCAAGTCTGAAGAAACCAAGATTGAATTATTTGGCCTGAATGCCAAGTGTCACGCCTGGAGGAAACTGATCCCTACGGGGAAGCATGGTGGTGGCGGCAGCATCATGCTGTGGGGATATTTTTCAGCGGCAGCGGAGCAAAAACAGGCACTTTGTATAGGTCCCACTCCAGGTAGACATGGGTTAGGCCTAGACATGGCCTTGAGACCAGGGGTGGCCAAACCATCATTCTGGAGAACTATTGTTCCAACCTTGCTCTAACTTATGCTGCGTTTAGATGGTACGAGGGAAAGATGAACAAAGAAAAGTACAGAGATCCTTGATGAAAACCTGCTCCAGGGTGCTCAGGACCTCAAACTGGGGCGAATATTCACCTTCCAACAAGACAATGATCCTAAGCACACAGCCAAGACAACACAGGGACAAGTCTCTGAATGTCCTTGAACCGCCCAGCCAGAACACGGACTTGAACCAGATCGAACACGCTCCCCATCCAACCTGACAGAGCTTGAGAGGATTTGCAGAGAAGAATGGGAGAAACTCCCCAAATTCTGGTGTGCCAAGCTCGTAGCATCATACCCAAGAAGACTTGAGGCTGTAATCGCTGCCAAAGGTGCTTCAACAAAGTACTGAGTAATGGGTCTGAATACTTATGTAAATGTGATATTTCCGGTTTTGCAAAAAGGAAATAAAAACCTGTTTTTGCTTTGTCATTATGGGGTATTGTGTGTATATTGATGAGGACAACAAAACGATTTAAATGTCGAAAAAGTTAAGGGGTGTGAATACTTTCTGAATGCACTGTACATCATAGAAACACTAATACTCATTAGTGTATTAGTGTTACCAGTAAAGAGTTTTAGAACACCTACTCATTCTTTATTTTTACTATTTTCTACATTGTAGAATAATAGTGAAGACATCAAAACTATGAAATAACAAAAAAAGTATTAAACAAGTATTAAACAAATCAAAATATATTTTATATTTGAGGTTCTTCAAATAGCCACCATTTGCCTTGATGACAGCTTTGCACACTCTTGGCATTCTCTCAACCAGCTTCATGAGGTAGTCACCTGAAATGCATTTAAATTAACCTATTAGGGAGCGCCGGCAGTGTTTGGAGAGTCTGGCGTGCCCAAATTAAAATGCCTGGTACTCAGGCCCAGAAACTAGGATATCCAATAGTAGTATTGGATAGAAAACACTCTGAAGTTTCTAAAACTGTTAAAAGAATGTCTGTGAGTATAACAGAACTGATGTGGCAGGCAAAAACTCTAGAAGAATCCATCCAGAAAATGTGATTCTGTGAAGTGACACTTTTCCCATTGACTTGCTATTGAAAGGAGGGGGATCCAGCTCCCAGATTGCAGTACCTATGTCTTCCACTAAATGTCAACAGTCTTTAGACAAGGTTTCAGGCTTTTATCTTGAGTAACCAAGGAGTAAGAGATGTTCTTCCTGAGGTCTCGTGAAGTGTCCTGTTATGGTTTACGCGTGTGACAGTGAGTGCGCTCTTAGCTATTTTTCTTTTCTATTCAACAGGCTATATTCCATCTGAAATATTATCGTTTATATTCTTATTAGGGTATCTGAGTATTGATTAGAAACGCTGTTTGACTTGTTTCGACAAACTTTACCGGTACTTTTGGGATATTGTTTGTCTGCATGGATGAACGCCTTTGAGCATATGGATTACTGAACAAAACGCGCCAACCAAACAGAGCTTTATGGATATAAAGAAGGACTTTATCAAACAAAAGGACCATTTATTGTGTAGCTGGGACCCTTGGGATTGCCATCAGATGAAGATCTTCAAAGGTAAGCAATTTATTTTAGCGTTATTTCTGAGTTTTGTGACACTCCGTGCCGGTTATGTTATTATGCTAATTGAATATGTGTGCAGGGCGCTGTCAGACAATCAAATGCTATGCTTTCGCCGTAAAGCCTTTTTGAAATCTGAAAACGCTGTAAGATTATCAAGATTCTAAGCTTTTGAAGAGTGTGCAACACTTGTATTTTCATGAATGTTTAATATTACTACTTTTGTATTTTGAATTTGGCGCTCTGCATTTTTCCGGATGTTGTCGCAGGTGGGGCGCTGTCGCCCCACTGCTCCCTAAGAAGTTTTAACAGGTGTGCCTTCTTAAAAGTAATTTTATTTATTTATATTTTTATATCCAAAACATACAATATACTTGCAGTGAAGCCGCTCAACAACTACACCACACCAGTCATCCAACAGACTCCCATTCAGAGCGACACACAGAAGCATCCAGGGTCAACACCCTGCTCAAGCCCACGTCGACAGATCTCCCACAAGTCCCAAAAACAGGGTCGCAAACCTCCAAGACCCCCACAGTTCCCCATAGCTGTCCCTCAAACACCCGAGATCCCTCCCACAATCACCCCCCCAAAAAAGAAAGAATAAAATAAAATAATAAAAAATTGAATTAATTCCATTCCCCACCCCCAATGCACCAACAACCAAGAAAATGAACTCATGAGAAAAAAATAAAAAGACAAAAGAAAACAGAAAACAACAATGCAAAAAAAAAACTAAGGACATCAAGGACAACTAAAATCATAACAGCAAGGCCAACTGTATGTTTGAGTGCATGTCTGGCACTATTTACATATGTGTGTGTCCGTGTATGTGTGTATTTCAATGAGATCAATGAGAGTGTGTGTATATGCATGTGTACTAACACCTGCATGGCATCAGCCTCAGGCAAACCGGCATTAGCTGTAAAAACACTGCCCCTCAAGGTCATTCAAACATACTTTTTATTATGTTTTATTTTGACTATATTTTTTTATACTTTATCTTTGACCATCAACTCCACTCCCACCAATTCCACATCCCAACCCTCAGCTTCTCTCAGCCCATCCCACCTATCTCTG
The DNA here is from genome assembly GCA_030435695.1 of Brachymystax lenok tsinlingensis. Taxonomy (NCBI): domain Eukaryota; kingdom Metazoa; phylum Chordata; class Actinopteri; order Salmoniformes; family Salmonidae; genus Brachymystax; species Brachymystax lenok. The sequence continues at coordinate 44,706,174 of CM059797.1, read as the reverse complement.
CTGGCCACCCTCTTCGGATTTCTACGCAACACATATCTTTCAACTATGCTGTGATGTTTAACGTACAATTTCAATCTATCTAATCGAATAGAATCCACAGATTGCGAATTGAAGATTTTATCAACCAGCACATTTGAGTTTAGCCATAATATCTGTTGTTATATTTGTTCTATCTATTCAGGGGGATGAAATTGAAATTGTAGCCAGCTCTGCAATGCTTGTTTGAAAAAGGGAGATACCTTGAAAAAAGTATCATTTTCAATTAATCGAAAATAAGACATGACAATCTGCACAAAGGCAAAAAGGCTTTTCTTAGTAATCTACTGGAGAACCATTTAAAAACTGCTTTTTTATTGATGAATATTGAATTGAATGACCTCTGAAGGTACATTTTAAAGGTATCCCAAACAATAAGTGGATTTGCTGTTCCTATATTATACTGGAAAAATTCAGTTATACATTATTTTGTCTTAGTTCAAAATAAGTTGTCCTCCAGTAGACTTTGATTCGATTTCCAATATCCCCGTCCACGTGGAAATTCTATAAGAGTTATGTGAAGGCCAATTAGATGATGATCCGATCGCGTTCTGTCTTCTATTAAAACTTTTTTAGCCTTTGATGCAAGAGAGAAAGAGACAAGAAAGTAGTCAAGAAGACTAGCTTGATTAAGTCTCCTCCATGTATATCTCACTAGGTCGGGATTTTTTTGTCTCCAAATATCCACTATTTCTAATGTGTCCATAATATTTGTGATTTCCTTAAGGGCACAGTGATGATAGTTTGTAGAGTGATTTACTTTACGGTCCATTGAGGTACTTAACACTGTGTTATAGTCTCCTACCATAATGATTTGATAATTTGTTGCCTGTAAATTCAATAAATTGGTATAAATATTTTCGAAAAAGTATGGATCATCCTGATTTGGACCATATAGATCAATGTGCCAAATCTCTTTTTCGTCCACTTTCATATTAAAAGATCCACCTTCCTTGCGAATCATTCCTAACTATTTGCACATTCAGATTGACATTTTTGTTAATTAATATCATCACACCTTTTGAGTTCCTTTGTCCATGACAGAAAATTATTTCACCACCCCATTCCTTTTTCCACACACCTTCATCTAAGGATGTAGAGTGAGTTTCCTGTAAACAGTATATGTTATATTCCTTTTCGTTTAGCCACTTAAAGACTGATCTTCTTTTTTTATAATCTGCTAAACCGTTACAATTATAACTGGCTATACTTATTTCACCCCTTACCATAACTAGATACTATTCTCAGTCTAAATTGACCATAATTAGTGCTTGTAAAGTTACTGCCATCAGCGGTATTATGACGGTCAAAACTAGAGCTTTCAAATGTCTGATATTTAAAATGTAAGAAATAGGTTCTAGCAATATGTGTAGCGGTTTTGTTCTAATTAAAATGAACAAACCGGGTGTTTTCCAGCATACAGGTTCAGCTGCGCACTCAGATGACGTGTGACGACAATGAGGGAGTTAATTTGTGGAATTTCTTTCCTTCTTAATGCGTTTGAGCAAGAAAAGCTCAAATAAGCAAAGAGAAACGACAATTCATCATTACTTTAAGACATGAAGGTCAGTCAATGCGTAACATTTTAAGAACTTTTAAAGTTTCTTCAAATGCAGTTGCAAAAACCATCAAGCGCTATGATGAAACTGGCTCTCATGAGGACCGCCACAGGAATGGAAGACGCAGAGTTACCTCTGCTGCAGAGGATACGTTTGTTAGAGTTACCAGGCTCAGAAATTGCAGCCCAAATACATGCTTCACAGACTTCAAGTAAGACACATCTCAACATCAACTGTTCAGAGGTGACTGTGTGAATCAGGCCTTCATGGTCGAATTGCTGCAAATAAACCACTACTACAGGACACCAATAAGAAGAAGAGACTTGATTGGGCCAAGAAACACAAGCAATTGACATTAGACCGGTGGAAATGTATCTTTTGGTCTGGAGTCTAAACTGGAGATTTGTGTGGGTGAACGGATGATCTCCGCATGTGTTTTTCCCACTGTAAAGCATGGAGGAGGAGGTGTTATGGATGGTGTATGGGTGCTTTGCTGGTCAAATCAAATCAAATTTTATTTGTCACATACACATGGTTAGCAGATGTTAATGCGAGTGTAGCGAAATGCTTGTGCTTCTAGTTCCGACCATGCAGTTGTATCTAACAAGTAATCTAACAAATTCACAACAACTACCTTATACACACAAGAGTAAAGGAATGAATACGAGTATGTACATATAAATATATGGATGAGCGATGGCTGATCGGCGTAGGCAAGATGCAGTAGATGGTATGGAGTACAGTATATACATATGAGATGAGTAATTTAGGATATGTAAACATATAAATGGCATCGTTTAAAGTGGCTAGTGATACATTTATTTCATCCGATTATAATTATTAAAGTGGCTAGAGATTTGAGTCGATGGCCGAACGGCATAGGCAAGATTCAGTAGATGGTTTAGAGTACAGTGTATACATTTGATATGAGTAATGTCGGATACGTAAACATTATATACAAAATTGTTTAAAGTGGCTAGTGATACATATGTTACATCCAATTCCTATTTTTAAAGTGGCTAGAGATTTAATTCAGTATGTTGGCAGCAGCCACTCAATGTTAGTGATGGCTGTTTAACAGTCTGATGGCCTTGAGGTAGAAGCTGTTTTTCAGTCTCTCGGTCCCAGCTTTGATGCACCTGTACTGACCTCACCTTCTGGATGATAGCGGGGGGAACAGGCAGTGGCTCGGGTGGTTGTTGTCCTTGATGATCTTTTTGGCCTTCCTGTGACATCGGCGGTGTAGGTGTCCTGAAGGGCAGGTAGTTTACACCCGGTGATGCGTTGTGCAGTCCTCACTACCCTCTGGAGAGCCTTACGGTTGTGGGCGGAGCAGTTGCCGTACCAGGCGGTGATGCAGCCCGACAGGATGCTCTCGATTGTGCATCTGTAGAAGTTTGTGAGTGATTTTGGTGACAAGACGAATTTCTTCAGCCTCCTGAGGTTGAAGGGGCGCTGTTGCGCCTTCTTCACCACGCTGTCTGTGTGGGTGGACCAATTCAGTTTGTCCGTGATGTGTACGCCGAGGAACTTAAAACTTTCCACCTTCTCCACTACTGTCCCGTCGATGTGGATAGGGGGGTGCTCCCTCTCCTGTTTCCTGAAGTCCACGATCATCTCCTTTGTTTTGTTGACATTGAGTAAGAGGTTATTTTCCTGACACCACACTCCAAGGGCCCTCACCTCCTCCCTGTAGGCCGTCTCGTCGTTGTTGGTAATCAAGCCTACCACTGTAGTGTCGTCAGCAAACTTGATGATTGAGTTGGATGCGTACTTGGCCACGCAGTCATGGGTAAACAGGGAGTACAGGCGAGGGCTGAGAACGCACCCTTGTGGGGCCCCAGTGTTGAGGATCAGCGGGGTGGAGATGTTGTTTCCTACCCTCACCACCTGGGGCCGGCCCGTCAGGAAGTCCAGGACCCAGTTGCACAGGGCCGGGTCGAGACCTAGGGTCTCGAGCTTAATGACGAGCGTGGAGGGAACTATGGTGTTAAATGCTGAGCTGTAGTCGATGAACAGCATTCTTACATAAGTATTCCTCTTGTCCAGATGGGTTAGGGCAGTATGCATTGTGATTGCGATTAAGGCTGCCTGTGGACCTATTGGGACAGTAAGCAAATTGGAGTGGGTCCAGGGTGTCTGGCAGGATGGAGGTGATATGATCCTTGACTAGTCTCTCAAAGCACTTCATGATGACGGAAGTGAGTGCTACGGGGCGATAGTCATTTAGCTCAGTCACCTTAGCTTTCTTGGGAACAGGAACAATGGTGGCCCTCTTGAAGCATGTGGGAACATCAGACTGGGATAGGGACTGATTGAATATGTCCGTAAACACACCAGCCAGCTGGTCTGCGCATGCTCTGAGGACACGGCCAGGGATGCCATCTAGGCCGGCAGCCTTGCGAGGGTTAACACATTTAAATGTTTTTCTCACATTGGCTGCGGTGAAGGTGAGCCCGCAGGTTTTGGTAGCGGGCCGTGTCGGTGGCACTGTATTGTCCTCAAAGCGAGCAAAGAAGTTGTTTAGTTTGTCTGGGTGCAGGATGTCATGGTCCGCGACGGGCTGGTTTTCTTTTGTAGTCCGTGATTGACTGTAGACCCTGCCACATTCCTCTTGTGTCTGAGCCGTTGAATTGTGACTCTACTTTGTCTCTATATTGACGCTTAGCTTGTTTGATTGCCTTGCGGAGGGAATAGCTGCACTGTTTGTATTCAGTCATGTTTCCGGTAGCCTTACCCTGGTTAAAAGCAGTGGTTCGCGCTTTCAGTTTTGCGCGAATGCTGCCATCAATCCATGGTTTCTGGTTGGGGAAGGTTTTAATATTTGCTATGGGTACAACATCACCAATGCACTTGCTAATAAACTCGCTCACCGAATCAGCGTATACATCAATGTTGTTGTCAGATGCTATTCGGAACATATCCCAGTCCACGTGCTCGAAGCAATCTTGCAGCATGGAATCAGATTGGTCGGACCAGCGTTGAACAGACCTGAGAACGGGCGTTTCCTGTTTTAGTTTCTGTTTGTAGGCTGGGAGCAACAAAATGGAGTCATGGTCAGACTTGCCAAAAGGAGGGCGGAGAATAGCCTTGTATGCATCACGGAAATTGGAATAACAATGATCCAGGATTTTACCAGCCCGGGTGGCACATTCGATATGCTCGTAAAATTTCAGGAGCCTTGTTTTCAAATTAGCCTTATTAAAATCCCCAGCCACAATAAATGCAGCCTCAGGATATGTGGTTTCCAATTTACATAGAGTCCAATGAATTTCTTTCAGTGCCGTCGATGTGTCAGCTTGAGGGGGGATGTACACGGCTGTGATTATAATCGAGGAGAATTCTCTTGGTAGATAATGCGGTCGGAATTTGATTGTAAGAAATTCTATGTCAGGTGAACAAAAGGACTTGAGTTCCTGTATGTTGTTATGATCACACCACGTCTCGTTAATCATAAGACACACACCCCCGCGCTTCTTCTTACCAGATAGATGTTTGTTTCTGTCGGCGCGATGCGTGGAGAAAACCAGGTGGCTATACCGACTCTGATAACGTGTCCTGAGTGAGCCATGTTTCCGTGAAGCAAAAAAACGTTGCAGTCTCGGATGTATCTCTGGAAGGCAACCCTCGCTCTGATTTCGTCCACTTTGTTGTCCAGAGACTAGACATTGGCGATTAAAATACTTGGGAGAGGTGCACGATGCGTCCGTCTATGTAGCTTGACCAGAAGACCGCCCCATTTCCCCCTTCTCCGGCGCCGCCGTTCTTTTGAGTCGCCGGCTGGGATCCAGTCTATTGTCCTAGTTGGGGTACCAAACAGAGAATCCGCTTCGGGAAAGTCGTATTCCTGGTCGTAATGTTGGTAAGTTGACGTTGCTCTTATATCCAATAGTTCCTCCCGGTTGTATGTAATAAAACTTAATATTCCCCGGGGTAACAATGTAAGAAGTAATACATAAAAAAACTAAATACTGCATAGTTTCCTGAGAACGTGAAGCGAGGCTGCCATCTCTGCGGAAGTGGTGACACTGTCTGTGATTTATTTAAAATTCAAGGCACACTTAACCAGCATGGCTACCACAGCATTCTGTAGCGATACGCCATCCCATCTGTTTTGGGCTTAGTGGGACTATCATTTATTTTCCAACAGAACAATGACCCAACACCTCCAGGCTGTGTAAGAGCTATTTTACCAAGAAGGAGAGTGATGGAGTGCTGCATCAGATGACCTGGCCTCCACAATTCCCCGACCTCAACCAAATTGAGATGGTTTGGGATGAATCGGACCGCAGAGTGAAGGAAAAGCAGCCAACAAGTGCTTAGCATATGTGGGAACTCCTTCAAGACTGTTGGAAAATCATTCCAGGTGAAGCTGGTTGAGATAATGCCAAGAGTGTGCAAAGCTGTCATCAAGGTAAAGGGTGGCTATTTGAAGAATCTCAAATCTAAAATATATTTTGATTTGTTTAACACTTTTTTGGTTACTACATGATTCCATTTGTGTTACTTCATAGTTTTGATATCTTCACTATCAGATTTGGAAATATTTGTTCTTTTGCTAAATGCTAACTCCAGTTCATGTTAGCTGGTAGCATGGCTAGCCATATAGAAATGGGAAGTGGTAGTTGGAGTCTTTTGTAAGTGTAATGCAGTTGACTGGTAACAATAACGTGGACATGTACTGGGATTGACATCCATATCAGCATTAAACTCTGATCTTTACCCCAAAATTGTGTGAATACACATAAACATTAGCCTTAATGCTAATTTTGCTGGGCGGCAATAAGGAGATTCAGAATCTTTCCCACGCGGCGGGACGCGTGAGGGGCGTTTACATTGTTTTGTTCGAGTTCGATTGATCTTTTAATGCATGTACATTGGCAAGAAAAAGTATATGAACCCTTTGGATTTCTGCATGAATTGGTCATAAAATTTGATCTGATCTTCATCTAAGTCACAACAATAGACAAACACAGTCTGCTTAAACTAATAACACAAACAATTCTATGTTTTCTTGTCTTTATTGAACACAACGTGTAAACATTCACAGTGCAGGGTGGGAAAAGTATTTGAACCCATGGATTTAATAACTGGTTGACTCTGCTTTGGCAGCAATAACATCAACTAAACGTTTTCTGTAGTTGGGGATCAGACCTGCACAACGATCAGGTGGAATTTTGGACCATTCCTCTTTACAAAACTGTTTTAGTTCAGCAATATTCTTGGGATGTCTGGTATGAACCGCTCGAGGTCATGCCACAGCATCTCAATCGTGTTTAGGTCCAGAAGGCGTATTTTATTCTGTTGTTGATTTACTTCTGTGTTTTGGGTTGTTGTCCTGTTGCATCACCCAACTTCTGTTGAGCTTCAATTGGCGGACAGATAGCCTTACATTCTCCTGCAAAATGTCTTGATAAACTTGGGAATTCATTTTGTAAATGATAGCAAGCTGTCCAGGCCCTGAGGCAGCAAAGCAACCCCAAATCATGATGCTCCCTCCACCATACAGTTGGGATGAGGTTTTGATGTTGATTTGCTGTGCATTTATTTCTCCACACATAGTGTTGTGTTCCTTCCAAACAACTCAACTTTAGCTTAATCTGTCCACAGTAGCACTGTGGAACATCCTGGTGCTCTTTTGCGAACTTCAGACGTGCAGCAATGTTTTTTTTGGACAGCACTGGCTTCTTCTGTGGTGTCCTCCAATGAACACTATTCTTGTTTAGTGTTTTACGTGTCGTAGACTCGTCAAAAGAGATGTTAGCATGTTCCAGAGATTTCTGTAAGTATTTAGCTGACACTAGGATTCTTCTTAGCTTCATTGGGCATTCTGCGTTGTGCTCTTGCAGTCATCTTTGCAGGACAGCCACTCCTAGGGAGAGTAGCAACAGTGCTGAATTTTCACCATTTATAGACAATTTGTCTTACTGTGGACTGATGAACATCAAGGCTTTTAGAGATATTTTGTAACCCTTCCCAGCTTTATGCAAGTCAATAATTCTTAATCTTAGGTCTTCTGAGATCTCTTTTGTTCAAGGCATGGTTCACATCAGGCAATGCTTCTTGTGAATAGCAAACTCAAATTTTGTTAGTGTTTTTTATAGGGCAGCTCAAACTAACCATCTCCAATCTCGTCTCATTGATTGGACTCCTGGGTAGCTGACTCCTGACTCCAATTAGATTTTGGAGAAGTCATTAGCCTAGGGGTTCACATACTTTTTCTAACCTACACTGTGAATGTTTAAATTATGTATTCAATATAGACAAGAAAAATACTTTGTGTGTTATTAGTTTAAGCACACTGTGTTTGTCTATTGTTGTGACTTAGATGAAGATCAGGTCAAATGTTATGACCAATTTATGCAGAAATCCAGGTAATTCCAAAAGGTTCACATACTTTTTCTTGCCACTGTATACCACAGAAACAGACTCATATACAGTATATGAGTATGTATACAAAACATTAAGAACACCTGCTTTTTCCATGACAGACTGACCAGGTGAATCCAGGTGAAAGCTATGATCCCGTCTTGATGTCACTTGTTAAATCCACTTCAATCAGTGTAGATGAAGGGGAAGAGACAGGTTAAAGAACGATTTTTAAGTCTTGAGACAATTGAGACATGAATTATGTATGTGTGCCATTCAGAGGGTGAATTGGCAAGACAAAATATTTAAGTGCCTTTGAACGGGGTATAGTAGTAGGTGCCAGGCGCACCGGTTTGTGTCATGAACTGCAACGCTGCTGGGTTTTTCACGCTCAACAGTTTTACGTGTGTCTCATGAATGGTCAACTACCCAAAGGACATCCAGTCAACTTGACACAACTGTGAGAAGCATTGGAGTCAACATGGGCCAGCATCCCTGTGGAACGCTTTCGACACCTTGTAGAGTCCACGGCCCGACGAATTGGGGGGGAGGGTGTAACTCAATATTAGGAAGGTGTTCCTAATGTTTGGTATACTCAGTGTATAAACACTCATGAACACCATGGAAACACTATAATGCTCATACCACGGAAACAGATATACTCATATATACCCCAGACACAGAGACTCATATAAGCCCTAATACTAATATATAGGCTACCACATAAATCTGCTTAAAGAAAATATGCTAATTTTCCCACCAGTGGTGCGTTTTCACTAACTGACTTGTTTACGGATAAAAATCAGAGTGCGATGACGTAGTACACACAAAATGTACCGATAGTTTTGTCACAAAAACTGCTGCGTTAAATAGCATATGGGCCTATTCTAGTCTTGGCACGTGCATTCTAGCCAACATCTCACAGATACAGTGCGGGTAGGCTGTGCGGTTAGTCTACATAATGAGATTATTATGGATAAGAGCGAGAATATTTATTTGTCAAACGGCAGTCAAGCTTCGATCGTCATGTCACCAGAATAAAATTGTACCGAAACTTCCATCACAGCTGTCATTAATTTTTACTTTACTCGCATAAAAACTGTGGATGGAAACATGGTTATTGACTCAAATATAAACAACTTTGTATACTCTCTCTCATATAACATAATATTGTAGGAACACCAATGCAAGTTCAAAGAGATCCACAGAGTCGCATATGAGTCACACTCATAACTACATCACAGTGGCCTACTTTTCAGAAAGTACCTGCGAGAAAGAAAAACCATTGATCGTGAGTTAGTATCCCAAGGAAAAGGCAGAAAACTTTCAATTAGCATATTCCTTGAAATCATCAAACAACAGTCCTTCAGGCAGCCTTGAAGGTTGAAGGGGTGGGTGGAGTATTCCTTCATATAAGAAGGCAGACAGACCATTGCAGCAGGAGGAGGTGAGTTATAGGGGTATTAGCTCATCACTTTTTATGGAGGTACTTTAGCTGATACAAGGATTAATTTAACACCCAGCGCAGGGTAATATCCCACAAACACCTCATTCAGGAGATTAATTCCAAGCTGTGACATAAAGCTTTTTCGCTGAAAATCAACTGCTGAAATTTCCTCCAAGACAACGGTAGGTCGACTCAAGGAAAAGGTTAATTGGTTCGTTTGGTTCACAATGCAGGGTAAATGGAGGGTAAAATCATCTTAATTAAACACTGATGATCTTTATGTGGTACCATGACTGAGCACAGCCAACACACACACACAATGGAGACGACGGATAGAGTCATAGCAGTATGTTTCATACAGTGATGGGAAATGATCCACTGCAAATGATTGCACCCACCAAAGCAGACATTAGCTCACTTAGCTAAAGCCTCACTCTCTAGTGCTGATCCACATTCTTAAAGCACTTGCCACTTAAACTTTTAAATGCAAGCTTGTTTCAAAACAACAACACTTAAACCAGTAGTTTACCTCGGTAGAGGAACATGAGTGTCTCCCATAGGCACAGGCACAGCAGTGGGTCCTTCACCACCAGACGCGATAGCCGTCCTGCCAGATGCCCGTCGGGCCGCGACCCATCTTCCATGCCCAGGCCCCCATCCCAGGTGGAGAGCAGCGATGGGGGGCCTCCATCCCCCCGGCCATCCCCCCGGCAGGCGCAGCGCGATATGGGCCTCTCCCTGGCCTTGGGGCCCAGCAGCAGCTGTCTGAAATAGGGGCTGACAGCACAGAGCACAGCGGCGTGCCCCCAGCCCAGTTCCTTGCCAGAGTCCCCGGAGTAGAAGGCCACGTCGGCGAACTGGCCGCCACGCTCCAGCAGCCACTGTAGGTCCTTAGAGAAGCTGGACTCCTCCACTCGGATGGGGGGAAGACGCGCTGAAGGGATGGAGTGAGAGATGGGTTCAGGAAAGGGGGAGTCGTGGGAGAAAAGGGAAGAGAGGAGATGAGATGTCGGAATGACAGAGGAGAGTAAAAGCACAGAGGGAAAATGGGAGGAGTAAGTGTCAACATTGTTACATATGTGGCTCCGATGGAATAAAAAGGGGGAAGGTTAGCGAGAGAGAGAGATCAAGAGAAAGAGAGAGAGAAAGAAACAGAGACAGAAAGAGAATGAGGGGAGAAGGTTGAAAGAGGGGGTGAAAGAATAAAGGATTGATGAGAAAAAAAGAGGGAGAACAGAAAGATGATCAGACAGTTAGCTTAGGGAGTTGGGCGTGGGAACGAGGGATGAGGGAAAAGCAGAGAGTATTAAGTAGAAGGTAAACAGAGCGAGAGAGTCTGAAGGTATGTAAATCACTGTTCTATTATAAACCTATTTATGCTTAATCCATGCTGTACCCCTGTGCACCTCATCACTTTTTTATGGCCACTCTGTTTTAGCCTGGTATGCAGGCAAGGCTGTCCAGGAATCAATGCACTTCATATTTCATGGACTGTGCACTATAAGGAGAGAAAGTTAAGTAGTTGGACGGGCACCAGCCAAGCCAGCCCACCCACGCACCCACTTTGGCAGTGTTGCTCTTATCTGTCAATCACCGGGTCAAAGTTCATCAGACATAGTGGCTAAATGGCAAGGCTGCTATATTCAGTATGTTAACTGTAGCTTAGCCGTGTGTTCGTATTTTTTTTTGTTGATATTTTTTGGTAATTTTTGGCCCCTTTTTCTCCCCAATTTCATAATTACGATCTTGTTTCATCGCTGCAACTCCCCAACAGGCTCGGGAGAGGCAAAGGTCGAGTCATGCGTCCTCTGAAACATGACCCGCCAATCCACATCTCTTAACACCCGCTCGCTAACCCGGAAGCCAGCTGCACCAATGTGTTGGAGGAAACACTGACGACTGACGACCGAAGTCAGCCTGCAGGCACTTTTTTTTTGTTGTTTTTTTTACCTTTATTTTACTAGGCAAGTCAGTGAAGAACAAATTCATATTTTCAATAACAGCCTAGGAACAGTGGGTTAACTGCCTGTTCAGGGGCAGAACGACAGATTTGTACCTTGTCAGCTCGGGGGTCGGGGTTTGAACTTGCAACCTTTCGGTTACTAGGCTACCCTGCCGCACCTAACCTGGACAGCGCTGGGCCAATTGTGTGCCACCCTATGGGACTCCCGGTCACGGCCGGCTTAGTGTGTTCTATTTCTGTGTCCATGAACACAAATAGGTGTAGTATTTGTAATAACACATTTACAGGAATAAAGAATAAAATAATGAACACTATAGGGTGAAGGGCTGACTAACAGATCATTCAAAACTTTGATAAAGCAATGAAAGTCTATATTCTATATTTAGTAAAGGAAGAAAATTGTCCACTAACTGTTTGATACACCAAAATGTGATCTTCCATTGAAGCGACAACATTTCAACAATATTTCAACCAACACGATATGATCTTCGTCACTTGAGTATTGTAGTACTATCACTAAGCTTCACTAACTGTTTTTTTAGGAGCAGCAAACGGTGAGTCTGTATTCATTTTCATTGCTTTATTTGTCCAGCTTCTATGGCATGTTTGGATGTGCGCAATTACTCTCTTTTCATCATTCAAAATTAAGCCCATGAGCCCAAAATAGCCCTGGCGTTCTCATCTCGGATCTCACAGACCTTGGATCCATGCAATTTATAAATCCCCAAAAGTAATGAATCTATATTGAATATATATATTATATGTCTATATATTCCACTAATCTGTGTCTGCTATAGATTTGGTTAAAACTTCAACTGTGAATTTGGTTGGTTATTAAAGAGTCACATACAGGCTGATTTAATTTTTTTTAAATATAATTTAAGTTAACAATAATATCTAGTAGCATGTTAACAACAACAGCAGCATGTGCAGAGAGAACAAGAAATGGTTGAGAATTGAACCCTGAGGAACACCACAAGTAAAGTTGATACCATACATAGACACATATAAATTATTTAAAGGGGCTTCTCATCTTGCATTGCCAGTCTCTCACCTGGCTGTTCCAGATGTGGGGGGTGGGGCTCATTCAGCTTGTTGCCCCGCCTCTTCTCCGGCCTCTCTTTGGCCTTCTGCTTCAAACACTGAATCATGAAGTACTCCAGCTGAATACATACACAAACACACACTACTTAGCATAAACCCACACACACCGATAAAACATTTTAATCACATAGCAGCCAGTCCCCATTCTTATCTTCACTAGCACAATGGCCAAGAACATAATACTTTTCCATCTGCATCATCGATGAAGATTGATAACATAGATCACACCAATCATAAATCACACCATCAAACAATATAATCAGTTAATAACTGGCTGATGCCGACACTCACCACGCTGCCAAAGTAGCGACCCACAAAGACATGGTTCAGAGAGGGCAGCTCCAGGTAAGTGGCCCCCAGGTCCCTAGAGAGCTGCAGGCCCTCACTATGGGGGACACAGCTGCTCCAGTCTGATGCACACAGGGGGGCACGTGCAGGGGGGCCCCTCATCTGGACAGTGAGGGGACAGGAAAGAGGTGAGTGAGACAGGACAGCATTTACCTCCTCTAAACGCACACCCGCAGCAAAAAATAAGTATTACCCACAGAACTTCCAGCAGAACATATAAATATTTTCTTTTATCCATAAAAGATATAACCACATACTGAAATTCAGACAGATTTACAATGCATGCACATAGGCACACCGTGCATACGCATACTGTAGCCTACATGCAGAGAGAGTCAAGAGTGTGAGAATATGAAGAGAAAACTACAGGGAAATGGATGGAGGAGTAAAGAGGTATGGAAACAGCATAAAAGTATAGAAGGAGCCAGAGAGAGAGACAAAGAGTGGGGCGGTCTGCTCAGTGCCAAATGCAAGGGATAAATCACTCTGCTAATAAAACTACAGGCATAGAGTGAAAGCCAGACACTGTCTGTGGTGTGTGTGTGTGTGTGTGAGACGTGTCCTGCAATGATTCTGCCCTAGGTGGTCTCCTAAACCAAGGCAACAGGAAACACAGCTGTCATTCTCCCCATTCATTAGGGGATAGTTTTAGCATAGACAATAAAGCAGTGACAAAACTACACAAAAACATTGTATCAGGTCCACCACTACCCCACAAGCCCCCTCTCTTATCACCAAAGAGTTATCAAAAACTATTATCATCTTGCAATGCTCTGGCAAGATCTAAAAGCATCTCACTGAGCCAAAAAGTATGGATTTGTTTACAAATGAAAAGGACTTATGGTCACACATATAGACATTAAAGTGGGCTTGGTGGTTAATACCTTGCTAGTTTAATACCACCGACCTGGGCAATGCTACATGTCACACTGTACCACTCAAAATGTACTGTAGTTCTGCTTTTGTGTGTGTGTGTGTGTGTGTGTGTGTGTGTGTGTGTGTGTGTGTGTGTGTGTGTGTGTCAGGCTTTGGACTTAGCCTACTTCCTTCTTGCACAAAATTATGCTTGGTTTGTTTGTTGTTTTAGCCACAAAGACATTACTTAGAGCCAAAATCCTGTTTGAGATTTAATCATAAGATGAGCATCATGCTCTTAACTGAGAGGACAGGGAAAAGACAAATCCACTCCTTCAGCCATTTTCCCTGCTCCTAGAGTATGTAATGTAGCAATCGTTTGGTAAGCCATATTTGTAAAATGCAAATATAAAGAAAAATGAATTAAGACAATTTCAAAAGACTCAAAATTATGTGATTTTTGGATGATATTAGTTTGGGTTTATTGGATCGTAAAAACAGAGTTATGTCAGATGTCATAACCTGTTATGAATGGTGTGAGGCCACATAACCAATCATTGTCAGTATTTTGATACTCTAAGTGCTATGTGGCAACCACTGACGGCAACGGAATGTAAGACTGCCTAGCAAAACTTCACCACTTGACTCATGATACAAAATATTATCTTTATTTAACCAGGCAGGTCCATTACGATTTGTATTTTATTTACGATGACGACCTGGCATGTGGTAAGTGCATGGTAATACAGCACAAGAAGACACAACACGTCACAACAGGATAAAATGGTGTTGTAGTCAAGGATAGACCAATGGGATCTCACCGTTTAGGCGGGCGCCCACAGCAACCAATATGACGGGCACGCCCCAGTGACGTAGAAGGGGGCGGAGTCTAGGGGCATATCCGTTGCGCACCTGCTGGAAGGCCAGCTTGTCGTTGATCGAGTACTTGATGACCAGGATGTCAGCCTGTTCTAGAACGCTCCGCACACTGGCCCAGTCACTGTCCAACAGATCCTGTCCACACACAGAGTACATACACACATATTAAATACTTCATTTTGGATACACAAATCACGTTACAGTCGAGGATTCAAACATTTTACAGGACACGGACATCTTTTTCTCCAAACTGCTAGGCTGCCCATGACAGCTGACACAGAGCAGTACTTCGCGAGCTGCTTTGCCTTTGTCCTATGCAGTCCTGCAATCTGAAGGCCACGTACTGTCATGCCCGAGACTCCTAAATATCAAGGCTGTTTAAGTGTGACACAAGGGGCTGGTGTTTTTAGTATACAAGAAAACAGATCAACATCGAACCAAAATCTTACAAGATAATGTTTGTGAATTTGCACTGTCTGTCACACACACATCTTGAATGCATCAACATTATAGGGCCCGTTTCCCAGATCCAGTTTAAGCCTCACTCCCCCCTAAAAATAACTGTTAATTGAGACTTGCAATCAGTCTCCACCAGACCTGAAAAGAAGTGGTTAGATTTGTTCCACTGCCCTTGCTGAAAACAGTTTTGGAATTCAAAATGCGTGTGCATCTCAAGAGCGCTCCTCACACTCAAGGAAGCCAGGTAAACAAACACAAACAGTGGCTGGCAGAGTGACTCACTCACTCCTTTATAATGACAATATTCTTCTGACCATACAAATGCCTTTTTTCCCTGCCTGCTTATTGGACTGGCTTGGCCCCTGATAGCCTACATCTGTCTCCACAAATGAAATCTATTCTGAAAGGGAAAAGATTAGCCACCGTTGGGTGAAGACAAAGCTCAGGAAAGTAGACTAACAGTGAAATGCTTATTTAAGGGCCCTTCCCAACAATGCAGAGAAACATTTTGAAATAATATAAAAATAAATCACCCACCCCAACAGCTCCAGAGCCAAAACACACACAGACACACTTACCCAGCTAGGGCAGTCCTGCACCACCACAGTGACGTCTCCAAAAACGTGGGACGTGTACTCCATGAAGGCCGGGTTGGACAGACTGCTCTCTTCAGGGCCTCCGGCCATGGCGCCGTGGCCCAAATAACTCCACAGCAGGCCCCCCTGGAGCTGGCCCTGACCCATGGCCTCTTCTCCTGGACCCACTCCCCCGGGGCACTCACTGCCCAGCGCAACAATATGAATGGACCTGTAAGCAAAGCACACCAGAGGGGGGGACACAGTCAGGGTCAGACCCATTAGGAACCAGACAAGCAGAGATGGGCTGACAGATAGGGTGTGCTGCCTGGTACACTATGAGGGTAGATAGGGTGAATGTGATGTGTCTCTCAAATGCAGTGTGGGATGCAGCAAAGGAGGGAATTAAGGGGAAGTCAGGTGAACGTGTCTCTAATACTGCGCCTGTGAGAGATGCAGCAAGAAGGGAATTAAGAAGAGCCTTTTCCTCTTATTATACATGTCTATCACGGAGACACTGCATCAGGTTGTGTCATTGAGCGAATGACACCGACAGGCGTTGCTCTGTCGGATTTGTTTAGATAAAAGAAAATTGAGAATTGAATTCTTATTATGCAATTATCCTATTCATAGCCCATTATTGGCAAAACATGCGTGGTACACGCACACAGTAGAAACGCGGGAGGAAAGTAGTCTACCCTGTCTTTTGCATCAATTCACGAGGTGTAGACAGCAACTTACATGGTCACCACGGGTTTCTGCTGGTCAATGCCTTGAACACGTTCTCCCACCGTGCGTTTTCACATGGGTCCGCAGTGAGAGGCTTTTCCGCAATGAGTCCCGAGCATGGGGACGTTAATCCCTCATTTCGGTGACTCGCTCCCCGCGACCGCGGTTGGAGAGTTTCACAAGCCCGTGTTTTTCCTTCTCGTTGTTCATTCATAAAGCAAAACCTCTTACAGTTTACGGTAATGTAAAGGAATGTAAACACTACTGGTTGGATCCAGCCGGCGACGTGGACTACCACTGCGCTAAAAAATAAACAAGTTGTCAGTGGGTAAAAATAAATAAAAATAAACGACGCGGAGAAACCAGTACCTCAATATTCCTGGCACTCATGCCACCGCTTTATCCAATGAAAATTGACGTCGCTGTATAAAACAAAGTCCACTGGGCAGAGGAAGAAAAGTGGGGAGGTAATGTACGGAGAGAGCGAGAGAGACTGGGATAGAGCAACAGACCGTGCTGATGGAGAGTGGACGCGCCTGACTCAGCAGCAAACAATACACGCGCGCACGCACGCCAACAGCAGCACACATCTACATCCACAAATGACGCGCAGCACAAATTGCATTGTTATGTCCTTACCTCATTAGACGAACCTCTCCACACACCCACTGTGTTTTCTCCAGACTGTAAAAAAAAATCGCCCGCTGGTTAACCTAATCTTATTTATTCTCATTATTCCAGCTCCCATTATTAATTAATGCAAGGGATGGAGTTTCCCAACATGGTCTTAGATTAGCATTATTCAGTGGCTGTGAACACAAATAAATCCCAATAAAAGGTAATTAGGCGGGATAATCTTTAAAACATGGAACATCGACAAAATGACAAACACTGCTCTATTCTCACTGTAGGCTATTTGACCGCTCCAACATTGTGTCTCTAATAAGGATAATTGACTCTCCCAATGTATGGAATTGACATGATTGCTGATAGGGCCTATACACCAAGACACCATATGCACACCAAGACATGCTGCCCTATACAATGATAATGTCACGTTTATCTTCCGGACGGACAGACCAAGACGCAGCGATGTAGCCAGAATACATATTTAATCAATCCACGGGAACAAGACGGAACAAAACAAAGAACGGAGAACGTAACGATGAACATAACTGAAACAAACAAACACAGCTATGAACATACAATAACCCACGAAACTAAGGTGCAATTCCCAAACATATAAATGGTTCCCAATTAGAGACAACGAGACTCAGCTGCCTCTAATTGGGAGCCATTAACCCAACATAGAACTAGACACCATAGAACTGTGAAAACCCCTAAACCAAAATGAACCCAAAACGCTCTAGCCTGTAAACCCAGGCTCTGGGCGTTACAGTACCCAAAGGCGCGGACTCGGACGCGCCCCAAAAGTCTGCGGGGGGATCTAGGGTGGGTTCCTTTTGTCCCAGGTGGGGGCTCCGGTGCTGGCCGTGCTGGTCTGATGTCACGCACCGGAGGCCCTGGACCCTTTCTTGGAACTCTGGTGCGTGGAGCAGAAGCTGGCCCTACCGGACTCGTGATGCTCACTGGGACTCTGGTGCGTGGAGCAGGAACTGGCAGTACTGGACTTGTGATGCTCACTGGAACTCTGGTGCGTGGAGCAGGAACTGGTCGTACTGGACTTGTGATGCTCACTGGAACTCTGGTGCGTGGAGCAGGAACTGGCAGTACCGGACTCGTGATGCTCACTGGGACTCTGGTGCGTGGAGCAGGAACTGGTCGTACTGGACTCGTGATGCTCACTGGAACTCTGGTGCGTGGAGCAGGAACTGGCAGTACCGGACTCATGATGCTCACTGGGACTCTGGTGCGTGGAGCAGGAACTGGTCGTACTGGACTCGTGATGCTCACTGGAACTCTGGTGCGTGGAGCAGGAACTGGCAGTACCGGACTCATGATGCTCACTGGGACTCTGGTGCGTGGAGCAGGAACTGGTCGTACTGGACTCGTGATGCTCACTGGAACTCTGGTGCGTGGAGCAGGAACTGGCAGTACCGGACTCAAGATGCTCACTGGGACTCTGGTGCGTGGAGCAGGAACTGGCAGTACTGGACTTGTGATGCTCACTGGAACTCTGGTGCGTGGAGCAGGAACTGGCAGTACTGGACTTGTGATGCTCACTGGAACTCTGGTGCGTGGAGCAGGAACTGGCAGTACTGGACTTGTGATGCTCACTGGAACTCTGGTGCGTGGAGCAGGAACTGGCAGTACCGGACTAGTGATGCTCACTGGTACTCTGGTGCGTGGAGCAGGAACTGGCAGTACTGGACTTGTGATGCTCACTGGAACTCTGGTGCGTGGAGCAGGAACAGGACGTGCTGGACTCTCAGAGCGCACGGGGAGCTTGGTGCGCGGAGCCGGGACAGGACGTGCTGGACTCTCTGAGCGCACGGGGAGCTGGGTGCGCGGAGCCGGGACAGGACGTGCTGGACTCTCTGAGCGCCACGAGGAGCTGGGTGCGGAGCCGGGACAGGACGTGCTGGACTCTCTGAGCGCCGCGGGGAGCTGGGTGCGCGGGCCGGGACAGGACGTGCTGGACTCTCTGAGCGCGCACGGAGCTTGGTGCGCGGGGCGGAGCAGGACGTGCTGGACTCTCTGAACGCACGGGGAGCTTGGTGCGCGGAGCCGGAACAGGACGTGCTGGACTCTCGGAGCGCACGGGGAGCTTGGTGCGCGGGGCCGGAGCAGGACGTGCAGAAACCACTACACGGACTGGGATCTTGGAACACGGAACTGGAATCTTGGAACGTGGAACAGGGATCTTGGAACGTGGAACAGGGATCTTGGAACGTGGAACAGGGATCTTGGAACGTGGAACAGGGATCTTGGAACGTGGAACAGGGATCTTGGAACGTGGAACAGGGATCTTGGAACGTGGAACAGGGATCTTGGAACGTGGAACAGGGATCTTGGAACGTGGAACCGGGACTGGACGTGTAGAAACCTCCACCCGGACCTGGGACCTGATACGGAGAGCCGACATACCTCCAGCTAGCTCACTAACCCTGGCCTTACGGGTGAGTGGAGCCGGAATCTCTCGGACTGGGCTGTGGATGCGTACCGGAGATTCTGCCCGTAGGACCACAGGATAACATGGACCCAAAAGGCGCACTGGAGGCCTGGCTCGCAGAGCTGGCACCACTCTCCCAGGTAGCACACAGACCTCGGCCCGACCAATGAGTGGCGCTGGGATCTCTCGCACTGGGCTGCGGACACGTACCGGAGACACCGCACACGGAACTGGAGCAGGATATCCGGGTCCCAGGAGACGCACCGGGGACTTAGTGCGCAGCGATGGCACCACTCTTATTGGCTGAACACTTCTTTTCGCCCGACTGATGAGTGGAGCGAGAATCACTCGCACCGGCCTCTGAATCCCTATAGGAAACCGTGCGCAACACTGCATAGCACGGCCTCCCTTCGCTGCGACGCTCTCCCCAACGCTCTCTCCATAAAGCACGAGGGGTTGGCTCAGGAGTCCCTCCTGAACCGGCCAACCTCCTCGTGTGCCCCCCCCCAAAAGTTTCTTGGGGCAGCCTTACGGACCTCCGTGCCAGGCGAGATCCGATGAGGTCCTCCCTGGTCCAGCACTCCCGAGTCTCTCGCTGCTTGGTCTTTTGCTGGTGGGTTATTCTGTCACGTTTATCTTCCGGACGGACAGACCAAGACGCAGCGATGTAGCCAGAATACATATTTAATCAATCCACGGGAACAAGACGGAACAAAACAAAGAACGGAGAACGTAACGATGAACATAACTGAAACAAACAAACACAGCTATGAACATACAATAACCCACGAAACTAAGGTGCAATTCCCAAACATATAAATGGTTCCCAATTAGAGACAACGAGACTCAGCTGCCTCTAATTGGGAGCCATTAACCCAACATAGAACTAGACACCATAGAACTGTGAAAACCCCTAAACCAAAATGAACCCAAAACGCTCTAGCCTGTAAACCCAGGCCTGGGCGTTACAGATAATGACATGATGATGAAGAAGTGTTGAAGTGGGCTGTTATGCTGATTAAGCTTGAGTCGGGTGGAATAATTGGTGTTAGGATTGATGCGGTGTGATACTATAGTCGATTCTAATGAGTTATGTGCAGTATAAGTAGAGTCTCTAGGACCTAAGGGGGTTGTTCACTGTGAGGGATGGACCTCAAGACAAGAGGCCTAACTGTAATAGAGGTTGTTCGGTGAACCACGCTCAGATAATAACCTTGCCTGAGTGAGACCTGAAGACTTGCATTGACTCTCAGAGCTAATGCCTATACAAAAAAAGTGTTTGTTATTGTCACATACATGAGATAGGTGCATGTGTTGTTTTACAGGGTCACCCATAGTAGTACAGATCCCCTGGAGCAAATTAGGGTAAAGTGCCTTGCTGAAGGGCACATTGATAGACTTTTCACCTTGCTGGCTCTGATATTCAAACCAGCGACCTTTCGGTTACTAGCCCAGCACTCTAACCACTAGGCTACCGGCTGCCCTTCAGCTCAGTGGGCTAACACAGTCTGAGTCCGCAGTCACAGTGGTGTTCTGACTTGGATGTATATCTGTGAAGAATCAGAGGTCAATGGGGGGTGAAGTGTAATGTGTTTTGGATTGTGTGATGCGTAGGCTTTAGTTCAGTGTATAGAAGACCATGGTTTCAACCATAGCCGCGGGAAGAAGTTTGGGGGTGGGGATGCAGCGATGTTTTAATATATATATTTTGTATTTTTGTATGTTTTCCGGGGTGCTGCAGCACCCTCAGCACGCCTACTTCCCGCAGCAATGGTTCCAACCATATTGATGCAGAGGAGTCAAAGACCTTCACTATGACTGACATGGCAAATTATGTTTTATATTTTATATTCATGTCAGCATTCAAATGCTTAGCAACGTTGTCCTAGTCTTTGAACCAAAAATATACATTAAGAAATGAGGGTTCCATCTTTTAGTGATAATTAAAATGTAGGTGCGGCGGCTCATTCTAATATTTTGGGGCTTGGTTTGCGCAGAGCTCTTTTTGTGCAACCGCGAGTGAGAGTGACATTGTAGTTTATCTAATCCGTTGTGTTATTTCATTACATGTTAAATATCATATGGCCAGTAATGGTGCCTCATGAAATACTCATGTAAGGCATTGTGTCACTTGAGAACTGTTGATTAAATCAGTGGTTCTCAATTCTCTCCTCAGGTACCGCCAGCCAGCACACATGATTCAACTTGTCAATTAACACAATATTAACACCTATGGAATTTTAACACTATAATATAGCTAACCAAAAGAAAAAAAAAAGTTTTTTAACCGAGATTGAGAAAGGTTCTTTATAGAACAATTAACAAGGGTTCTATATAGAACTAAAAAAGGTTGGAACCATAGCGGAGCCGTTTTTGATGCTATATAGAACCGTTCTTTGTAGAACCTTAGGAAAGGGTTCTTTATGGCACCATGAAGGTTCCATTTAGAACCTCACGAGCATGGTTCTTTATAGAAACCTTCAAAAAAAGAGTTCAATATAGCACCAAAAAGGTATCTGCTATGGTTACAAGCCAAATAACCCTTATTTGGCACTAGAACCATTTTTTTTGTGTGTAGCCTAACATGCTGTCTAGACCGGGTGCGCGCGTGCTCCATGTGCTCCATCAGGCTCATGTTGATTTTGTCAATCCATACCAGACGTGAAAAGGACACGCAGGTTCAAATATCAAAATGAACTCTGAACACACTATATTGATTTGGGGACAGGTCGAAAAGCATTAAACATTCATGGCAATTTAGCTAGCTAGATTGCTGTTGCTAGCTAATTTGTCCTGGAATATAAACATTGGGTTGTTATTTTACCTGAAATGCACAAGGTTCTCTACTCCGACAATTAATCTACAGATAAAAGGGTAAACCGAGTAAATTTCTATCTCTCCTCCTTCAGTCATCTTCTTCTTCTTTGGACTTTATATGGTGGTTGGCAACCAACTTTAAAGTGCATTACCACCACCAACTGGACTGAAGTGTGGACCTCAGTTCTGGGTGGTTCGAGCCCTGAATGCTGATTGGCTGACAGCCGTGGTATATCAGACCGTATACCACGGGTATGACAAACATTTATTTTTACTGCTCTAATTACGTTGGTAACCCATTTATAATAGCAATAAAGCACCTATGGGATTTGTGATATATGGCCAATATACCACGGCTAAGGGCTGTGTCCAGGCACTCTGCGTTGCGTCATGCTTAAGAACACCCCTTAGCCGTGGTATATTGACCATATACCACACCGCCTCGGGCCTTATTGCTTAAATCACCCACGTGGGTATATGCTCCTAAAAATCTATGAGGAGATGGGTGAGGCGGGACTTGCAGCGCTTCAAGCATCCCAAATAGAACCAAGTTCTATTTTATAGTCTGGCTATGCAGACGCTCATTGACACGCGCAAGCAGTTCGGATGCAATGATTGAATAACATGTGTGCACATTTATTTTGTGTGGGCAGCATGTAATGACTCGATCACACTGACAGTACTGTTGCATTTTGGTACACCAAAAGTACATTAATTTCCAATGGAACGCTACGTTTGTCTTGCAGCATTCTGTTGAAGAGGCAGTTGTAGTGCGTTCTGTGTGGTGCAAAGTTGATTTATCAAACGTATTCGTCAAACTGTATGCGTAGCCGGCTTGACAGAAATGGTAGCAGAAGGTGAATGTTGAACTTCTGTTGCACACATATTCAGATGATGCTGCATACTATTTTGCACAATAATGCTGTCAGTGGGATCAGACTACCTCTTCATGGCATGACTCCTCTAAAAATATATATTTTTTGCTAATTCAGTATTGTTTTATTGTGCACTCCAATGTTTGTTAATAGCATTAACATATTTTAATATTCCATTTCTTTGTTATTTCGTGTTCAGCTTTCTTATTCGTGTTACCTTGGGCCTTGTCTTGTCTTGATGCATACAATGCGTCACATAAGGGGATAAAGGCTCTATCAGCGTGCATCGGAGGTTACTGCAGGTCAGCAGAAGAGAACGGGATCATTAACAAGAGCATATTCATATGCCCCCCACACAAATTCCTGGCCCACTGACTTCTGCTATTCCACGGGTGATTGAGCACAACTAGGCCTATCACTCTCAACCCGACTGATAATTATGCTGCTTTGTGGTGAGAAACTGGCTCATAATATGTTGCTATTCAAAGGGACAAAGGGGACACTAAGATTATTTTACTGACCTCTTTAGTTTGCAGGTTGAATTTGAAATCACATTGCACTATTCTATACTGAACAAAAATAGAAATGCAACATGCAACAATTTCAAAGATTTTACTGAGTTACAGTTCATATAAGGAAATCAGTCAATTTAAATAAATTCATTAGGCCCTAATCTATGGATTTCACATGACTGGGCAGGGGCACAGCCATGGGTGGGCCTGGAAGGGCATGGGCCCACTCACTTGGGAGCCAGGCCCAACCACTGGGGAGCCAGGCCAAGCCAATCAGAGTGAGATTTTCACCACAAAAGGGCTTTATTACAGACAGAAATATTATTCAGTTTCATCGGCTGCCCGGGTAGCTGGTCTCAGAAGATCCCGCAAGTGAAGAAGCCAGATGTGGAAATCCTGGGCTGGCGTGGTTACACATGGTCTGTGGTTGTGAGGCCGGCTGGACGGTCTGCCAAATTCTATAAAACGACAGTGGAGGCGGATTATGGTAGAGAAATTAACATTTAGTTCTCTGGTAACAGCTCTGGTGGACATTCCTGCAGTCCGCATGCCAATTGCATGCTCCCTCAAAACTCGTGTAGCATTGTGCTGTGTGACAAAACTGCACATTTTACAGTGGTCTTTTATTGTCCCCAGCACAAGGTGCACCTGTTTAATGATCATGCTGTAATCAGCTTCTGGATATGCCACACCTTTTAGGTGGACGGATTATCTTGGCAAAGGAGAAATGATTACTAACAGGGATGTAATTTGCACAAAATTTGATAGAAATACGTTTTTTGTGCATATGGAAAAATTCTGGGATCTTTTATTTCAGCTCATGAAACATGGGACCAACACTTTACATGTTGCGTAAGTATTTTTTTCCAGTATATATCCTATATATTGAGGCCTGGTGACCTAAATTACATTTATTTAGGTTTGAAATTAGATAGCCTACTACATGCTTAAATGAAGAGCGTATTTTGGCAAACTTAAATAAGAAGCCTGTGACAGCGTTTACTAGCCTGCGGAGATCCGATGCAGAAACATTCAGCATCTGGACAGTGCCAAGATTAGGGCGACCTACAGTAAAAGCTCGCCAATTCAGCACCACGTCCAATGAACAGTGCCGCTCCCCTGGCAGGCCGCTCATGCAAGTGTTGGGCCTGTGGTTGCAGGAAGGCCTGGTAATAAGACATTCTGCCATGCTTTTACTATTGTTCTCATTCCCCTTTCCCCTGAAAATTTGAATTGTGAATTTATTGAAAATAAATAGGCTAGAATGTTCTTATTGCAGTACTGTTCTCAGACTCTTGGTAGGCCCATCCCGTTACTAAAC
The DNA here is from genome assembly GCA_030435695.1 of Brachymystax lenok tsinlingensis. Lineage (NCBI taxonomy): Eukaryota > Metazoa > Chordata > Actinopteri > Salmoniformes > Salmonidae > Brachymystax > Brachymystax lenok. The sequence continues at coordinate 44,681,253 of CM059797.1, read as the reverse complement.
ATTCATTGACACATCATTGCATAGGCCTAGGTCTAAACAAAAATCTGCAAAAGTTTTCTTTGACTAATGTCCCGTTTACATCTTGACTTGTTTCATTAAGCCGTATTTCATTACGCCGTAGGCCATCTTCATACAATCTCGGTCCGCTACTGGACGGAGAGCATAGGGAGCATTTCACAACGCAAGACAAGATGAAGGAAAGTCAAATATTTTTATAACTAACCCAAGATAGACCATTGCACGTCATTTCCAATTGGAGCAAATGAATCATAGTGGGCAGAAAAAGCAAGGAAACTTTGGCAAAGGGTAAAGTCTACAAAACGCAGGCCACTCTGTTTGTTATAGATTCTCGTTTTGGAAACAGAAAACTGTATGGAGATTAAATGTTTCATTGATGAGAAAATGTGCAGAATGTCAGCCAAAATCCAACTCGCTCCATCTTCTCCCACCGCCAGCCACTGGGATTCTGCTGATCAATCACCATATTTGGTAGTGAGTGGAAACGCCAACCGGATACTTCACATTTATAAATCCGGTGAAATATCTGGCTAATTGTTCGATCTGTGGCTGTCACGTCCGCTTCCCCGGACTCAACTGGACTCCATCATGTCATTGATTGCATCCCCTGTATCTGCCACTTCCTCAGTTTCATCCCCGTGTCTGCATTGATGTTGTTATGTTTCTTTTGTCCAGACGCTGTTCTTGCTTTGTTTCATGTCTATTTATTATTAAATCCTGACCCTGTACTTTCTTCCTGTCTCCCAGCGTCTGTCGTCTCAGTCGGCCTAGTCTCTCATCAGGGATTGCATTTATTTGGGAAAATTGTAAAATATGACCTTTTCATTCAAGACAGGAAAAACATATTGTTTCAGTTGATAATAAAACATGTTTCGTTTAGTTAGGCTACTTTTTCCTCAACTTGTTTCTATAACTTTCTAGCAAGTTAAACTAGTTTACAGAGCCGCTAGCTAAAAGCTAGGCTATACTGTAGCTAACGACCTCCACTCTACCTAATAATGATCATCAAAAACAAACGTCATTACCAACACAATAAACTAAAACGGAGGCAACATTCATAAAGTAGCCTATAATTGGCTTAACAGCCAATATGTATTATTTTTAACATACTATTAAAATAGTACTCATTTACAATGGCGATTTTAGCATGTAAATCTTGGTGCGGCAATCTCAACATTTTTTTTTTTAGAGGCATGCCAGCAAAGCCACTACACAACACATTAATTGCACTATAATGGTGACAATTGGTGCCCACAAACTGTTAGGGTCTACATAAACCTGTCCCAACAGCAGAACTTTCTTTTCAGCACCATGGAGTGAATCCTTACCACTGCTACACCTGGCTATCAGCGAAGCCTTGTCTGGCAGCGAAACAGTTCATTCAGACTAATTTACTACCTTTAAAAAAAAACCATAGCTGATATGGCTGACTTGCTTAAACAAATGTGGTTTCTACTGACAATTGAAATGTACAAACTATGTCATAAGGGGATGACAAACGGATAAGAGGCAATCCGTAATTTCAATTCAGACAGTAATGAGAAAGCTAGGACGGACGTAGTCAATATAACTATTTGTTAAGCACTTTTGAAATGTACAGCGACAGAATTCAGAACATGGGCCGTTCTTACAGTATTCTCCCTGTACACCAAGTCAGAACCGTAGGATGAATAAAGGGCACATATAAGCAGACAATGAAATCTCTTACAATATTAAATGATTACTTTTCTCTAAAACATGCTATAGGCTACATGTGCACCACCAAGTCAGAACAATAGGATAAATTATGAGGCGGAAAGGGACCAAATTAGTCACCTGGGCTACTAACAGCTTACTACACAACATACATTTAGTATTACTTTCTTAGCTACAGTATACATATCTCCCTGGCATATTACATCAGTAATGCAGCAGCATAAAATACGTGTTTTGACTCACCTTGTTGTGATGTGCTCAATTGAACAGGAAGGTGGTGTGGCAGTCCTTTGTGGGCTAATTTTAGACTTGAACTACACACCCACTCAACTGAATAGCAGGCTAGTGATTGCTTTGCAATACTTGCAGTTAGCCTCTGATTCCTTCGAAACCACTCATTGTTGAATTTGCGATTTCCAACTTGTTGTTGTTGTATCGATGAGCATCGATACGCTTTATCTTTAATTTATCTTTATAATTCCTCTTCATATGACAAGGATTGAAAAGGATTTGCCAGTAGATTGTCCAATTGATTCATGATGATGACTGCTAGCTTGCTAACTAAGATTTTGAAAGAATGATGTTGACATGATCAGTCCAATCAAAGCTACGGTAGATATAACGTGATTTGACATAATTTTATTTGTGGCGAATGACCTTGTGCCTTCATTGATGGGCACTTCTAATGTAACTCTATGGCAGCACCCAAGGGGCTTGAATTTTTCGAGTACTACCAGTATATTTTGCGGTGACGTAGTGTTCCCATGAGTGACAGAACACTGAGCCAATCACGGCACAACAAGAGAACATTACCAACCTCTATGCTCCATATTTCCGCTGGCTGCCCCATCACCACAGAAAGCACTGAGCAAGGCTGAAACACTTGCATTTTGGAACTGCCTTACTCCAGAAAGCAAAAAAGAGACCATGTTTGTATGCGGCTTTGTTAACTCAATTATGATTTTTTTTCTTACATTGTGTTTGCAAACAGATATGTGACACGTATTAATGCCAAAATAGCATGCTAAACAGAATTTTCTTTTGCTCAAAATGTGAGTCTCAAAACAGGTATGTTAGCCCTAAATGACGGGTCGCCACTGCTCATTTATAGGAATAGGTAATTGTTTATAAGTTGCTAGCTATCCCCAAACCCATCATCAAAAAACACATTTCATCTTCTTCAGTAGTTTGGTAACTTCCTGGTTGGTCCCTTTACACCTGTCACATGCTACAATGTTATAATGAAGTGCTTTGAAACACTAAAACTAATGGCAACTGAGATGCCACCAACTTAGAGGAGACAAAACCTTAACTTTGTTGGAGTATTGAAACATCACCCTGAGATGTTCTGAAATATGATACAGTGTGTTGTACCACTTAATCCAGAGTTGTGCAACACCTTTCCAGAGACAGGGAGCACTACCGGAAAGGGTTGAAAACATTATTTCCCATTTAGTGTTGTTTCCTCTCTTTAAAAGCTTCAAAATATTATAACAGTGTTTAGAATCCTGTCTAGCACAGAATTAGTTCCCTTCTTTTTTGGTGTCATATCCTCTCTTTAAAGCTTCTAAATACTATAACAGTGTTAAGAATCCTGTCTAGCGCATCATTTGGTATCGTTTCCTTTCTTTAAAGCTTCAAAACACTATTTGGTGTTTCGAATCCTGTGTAGTGCAGAATTAGATCCCTTCTTCTGGAGTTTCAAAATACTGTAAACGCTTATTGTGTGTTCCCTGCTCTTATATAGTGAGCAGGGAACAAAGGCCAAAGCTAGTGCTGATAAACTCCTCATTGGTAATTCCAAAAGGTCAAAGTATTAGGCTCAAAGAACACGAGAAAAGATTGTTTGGTGAAAATATACTTTTGTAAGTTTGTCCAGAGTAATATTTCATGAATACATTGAAGCTTTAAATGCTTTATTTTCTTTGCATTTTATCAAATGACAACAAAACCTTAACAGGTCTTTCACATTTGCAGATTGATAAAGACAGTTCTAAGATCTGAAACCTATTTAGCGTATTCATATTCTCAGGAGTGGGTGTTGTTGTACAGTAAATTGGAGGTTCAATGCTTGATTGGGGAAAGTACAGGACCTACTCAGCGTCGGAGCGTCTGGGCATTACCCTTACAAGGCGACGTGGAATGGCTCCACTGTAAATGTAATTGGAGTCCTGAATAAGGGCTACCCCTAAAGACCAATTTCCACGGGCACTTAAAATGATGGCCAATTTCTAGCTGGCTCGAATGGAATTCTCAAAATCAAGCTGGGTCGAGGGAAACCCGGGCCAGCGCAGCCGAATTTCACAACTGGTGCCAACTCGATTAGAAATCGGGCTGGTGACGCCATCACTATACAACCACCAAGGTGGTTGTATATATATATTTATATATATTTTACAACCACCAAGTTCATTACTGCTGGATGCTGACAACATTTAGATAGCTCTTCTTGGCTTGTTGCTGTTAGCTAGTTCAAGCAGTACTCAGACATGACACAAATTACCACCATGGCTGGATACCTCATTTTTGCACTACACAATAAACGTTTAAGAAAACTCTCAGCCTTCAAATGCTAGCTACCTAACCTTAGCTAGCAAATCAGAGTTGAAAAAAAAAACTAGCTAGCTAATTTAGCAGGAATTTTAGCTGGCCAGGTCGCATTGAAAGCTAGCTAGCTTTTATCAAGCCTGTCGTTTGGTTTGGATGGTTAGCTAGCTAGCTAATAGCCAATGTCGAGGTAAGCAAGGTAGGAATTAAGCTGGCTAGCTAGCCTGTTATGCTAGCGACGACGCTAACCAGGTAGCTAGCTAACGTCAGCCAGCTAAATTACACGGCTCTGAGTCTGACTGGCACCGGCAGCGGTATAGAGTCAAGATAAATGCAGCATGCTGAGGGCGAATTCAATTCTTCAACATCCTGCCAGCTAGCTAGCAACATCAGCGAAGCCAACTGCAGTCACATATTGGCTACCTAGCAACATGACATACATTTTAATTTCTGGAGGCAGTGGAAACGCAATTTGAGCTAAAAAAAAGATATAAAAAACGCAATTTGAGCTAGCTCACCAATGCCAGCCCAACCTGGGCTGACTTCAAAAGTGCCAATAGAAACAGGCTTAAGTGTACTACAATATACATGTAAAGAATGAGGTGTATAGCGCCGGTGAAAGGTGATGGTTAGAGAAGACAGGCAGAGATGTAGTTATGAGTCTTTACACATGTACACATCTCTGACCTGAGTCTTTATATTCAGATGGTACATGCTGCAATGGATTGAATCACAGTACAGTTGAGCTAGATGAGAAAATTGACAATTCAGTCGGCATTAGTCTGATCCTTGTCTTTGGTTAGAATTGACCAGTATTTATGGTTTTCTGCATGGAGACAGAGAAATAGTATTTTGAAAAATTAATTTTACCTTTATTTAACTAGGCAAGTCAGTTAACATGGATTTGAGTCAATAAAACATGGACAATTGTTTTACTTATTCCATGTTAAATCAACATATCTCCACCTATATTTTTTTCAATACTTTATTTAGACAGATTAGAAACAGGAGGATAAAGAGAAAGAGTAAAAGTGGGACATGCGGAAGCGGGATTGAACCCACTCAACCATATCTCCACATGCCTTGTAAGGAACTTATAAATCACATTGAGTTAAAGCCTGGGCCCCCATGTCAGAAGACAAATGTTCAGATTAAAGGCAAAATGTGAACTTCAAACGTTGTGCTGCCTTACTGTTCAGAATTCACCCAGTCTGGGGCATGGCGGTGGAGAGAGGGCATTCATGGCAGGAGTGCCCTCTAGATTATTCTTTGGTCTAGTGTAAAAACAGGCAAGTTTGTGTGTGCCTCCCCTAACTTTGGGTCCTTCACAAACTCAGACAGGTGAGAGCACACCAAATGCTCAGGTGAAACTTTCCAAAACAATCCAAGAAAGTGTGTGTCAATGAAAACATGAGTACAAAAATGTTTTCACATTGAAGAAGGAAACAGAAAAGGAATTCACTCAACAAGAACATGTGTTTTGTGTAGCATTTCGGATGCAAATGGTCCAAGTCAAGCTGTCAAGTCAAGTTTAAATCAATAGTGTAATAGTCCAATCCAAGCAGCCATTCTAATTAATTGATCAGTTTTCTTTATGCTAAATGTAGTTGTTAATTGACACGTCGTTGTTTGCACCTCTTGTGCATGTTTTTTTAATGCAAATAACATCATTTTTAGTTAATACTGCTGGCGTGTTTGCCTACTAGCTTTATAAGCTTCATCAATTTGTTTATGCTTGCCCCACATGCTGCTACAGTGAATAGCCACTGCTAGTCTGCTCTAGTTTTGGCCTTTCATGACACATTACAGTACATCATACATTAAAATGTAATGTTATCTTGTTACTATATTTGCATAGCTTTATTCATATATTAGGATTTTGCTTATTTTTTTATATTTTTTTTACCTTTATTTTACTAGGCAAGTCAGTTCTTATTTTCAATTACGGATTTTGCTTATTGATAATGATATTTTAAATAATTGTGTATTCATAAATACATTTATTAATATTATAACAGTTAATAAGTAATTGTGCATTATGCAGAGCGGCAGGTAGCCAAGAGGTTAAGTCTATTTATCTCAAGACTAAATCCCCCCATGTGCTCAGTGTAACAAGGGTGGTCAGCACAACTGTTAAGAGTGAAGACTGGCTGAATGGACTAAGGCAGTGTTTTGACAAGCAGGAGACCAGGTTCAAATACATATTGTCACACATACACCAGCTTTATACATGTGTTCTCTACTATAACCTACATAACTTTAAATATTTTGATTGTAACATCATTTATAATCTCACAATGAGCCTGGAAACTGTAGTAGTCTATAACTAGTGCAAATGTCTACCCTAGGAAAAGTATTCAATTCCCAGTGTCCTCTTTAAAATGTGAACACATTTCGGCAAACCATGGAGAAATGTATCAGCTCTGGCTCTTACGCCCAATACATTTCTAAAATGAGTCACTGGAAAGGATTGTATGAGAGATTCTGTGTATCTAAATACTTACATTGGGTTTACATTCAAAGACCATCCAAACACCAGATCTCAGTTTAGGTGCACTACTTTTCATGGTTTCAGTACACCAAGATGGTGTTTTGAGTCTTTCTGTTTTAAAAGTGTACGTTTTCCATGTTTTTGGTAAACATTTCATCCCATCAGAACGTTTTTCTTGTAATTAATATATTTTTCTTAAATTAATGAATTTATGTCCTGAGGATTGGTGCTTATTGCAGACCATTGATGCAGCGGCTGGGTTGGTTCTGCTGCAACCTGCTGAAAACGTTCTCAGAGAGGTAACTGACACAGGTCAATTGGCTATCTTTTCAAGATACAAATGTAGCCTATTACAATAGCAATACATGCATGCAGATACACTAAGTTTACCAAATTCATCGGGGCATGGAATCTACAAGCTGTCGAGTGTTCCTCAGGGATGATGGCCCATGTTGACTCCAATGCTTCCCAGAGTTGTGTCAAGTTGGCAGAGTTGTGTCAAATTTTTCTGCATTATTCTAATCAATGGGTTTATGGGTTATTTTCTCTTTCTACAGATTTAATTGAGTTCAATGTTAACAATATCAATAGGTATTCCTATGAACAAGAGAAAGGGGAGTTCAGTGCTGCTGTGAAGCACTGAATACACATCTTATTTAGGCCTACTTCTTAATCCTGCTCATCCCCACTGGGACATAATGCCATTATATAATAGGCTGCTACACATCCAAACCAAAACAAGCAATCAGCACTCATTTTGATTAGCTTTATTACTGAACCACAGGAGTGTTGTGCTCTCCAGGTAGACTTAACTCATCCCGCGTGAGAAGGAGCTACAATTCACAAGTCCACTGAGCAGTGAGTGAGATAATCTGTATAAGATAACGTAATGTGATAGCCTAAAACACATAAAAACAACAGATTCTTGTGGAATGTATGAAATGTTCACCCCCAAAAAAAAAGATAACGTTACCCCTACCCCATACATTAAGGAAACATGTAATTGGTCGTTTTTAGACTCAGTTCACTCACATCCTGCCTTTAGCATATTTATGTCAGAGATCTGATTGGCTGCTCAAGTCTCTGGACACAAATCGAATGTCAAGGTTGCCATAATTACTACATCCCCATTTAAAGACAAGTAAACTTTAGGAAAACCCCACATGTATCTTAATAGTTTGACCTGGCTTCCTCTCCTCGCCTCCTTCCCTCCTTTACCTTCCCTTCAGATCCGTGCAGATGAGGAAGCGAGGAAGCCATTTTAGACTATTGACATACAGTCCATCAGGAGGTTGTGTTAGATTTCTTAGAAGAATCTTCGGCCTCCATTCTCTCCCTCTCTACTTTGCCCTTCTCTCCCTGGAAATAGTCAGACTCGATAAAACGGGACACGTGGGACAGTGTGACATAAACGTCCCCGTTGGTCTCGGTCACCGTGTGGACTCTTTGCTTGATGCCCTTGGAGTACCACCTTGTTGTGGGCACTGGGGCATAAGAGTTGGTGGCCCTGTAGATGCCCTCCCCCTCGGCGAGAGAGATCTTGTACTTGTGCTTTGGACACACTATGCACAGCTTGCCGTCAAATTCCTGCAAGAAGAATGAAATCAAGATATTAAGGTATTTATCAAATAGATTTTATTTATATTGGGCATGCACGTACAGAGGAAAAGGTATGTCGCTAGTACCCCGTTTCCAACCAAGGTACATGAATAGTGGAGCAAACTGTAAATGTGAAAGATGTGAAATGGATGTTGACTTGAAAATATTGCTTTATTATAGAAACCAATTACTTATTTGCTGACACAGTTACCAACCTGGCACACACACACAGGGCCGTAACTACCTATGAGGACACCAAGGTCCTTTTTTCTCATTTGAAAAAAAGTATAAGAATAAAAATATATATTTTGTACACAATAAAGAAAATCAATTACGGGTCAACATCTATACATTGGTCCCAGCGGTGATCAAAGCTCAGAATGCTTATATTTTTGATCTGACTGAGTTCTAATCGCGCCTGCCTCTTTGCAAACAAGAAGACAAGAAGAATCATGAACAGTGGATTGTTCATTAATTTAGCCTGCGTCCCCCGGATTTACGTTTTTAGCAGTAGCCTACATTTACCACTCTCTCAACCGGTTAACTCCGCCCTCTTGCGGAGAGGGCGTGAAACGAACAACCCCAGCTAAGAGTCGGCTCAAGTAAGCGAGACGTGTTTGCGAGATGCCGGATAAAAGGGCATTTTTAAACCGACTCTCTGAAAATTAGTGCACAGTTGGTGAAAAGTCGCGTGGCTAGCAGCGGGAGAGATTTATATTGTAGTGAAAGGCGCTACATGGTCAATCCGAAGTCTGCATTGGCGATGCATATGGTGATCTGGCCTCTGCAGAAGTCAGGTCATTCATACTTCTTGCGCTTCTCGGATCAGCTCAGAGATGTTGTGAAGGAAGTTGTCAAGGAACTGAGTTTGTGTTATACAGAACCTCCCGCCCTCACCTAACGTAATTTGACTTATCAAACATATGCGTCAAACGGTATAACTGTATGCGTAGAAGGTTTGACAGAAATGGTAGCAGAAGGTGAATGTTGAACTTTGTTGCACACATCCAGATGATGCTGCATATCATTTTGCGCAAATACACTGTAGGTGTGATCAAGGCGTAGATTCGATAAATCCTACCTTTGCACCATACAGAACCCACTGCAACTGCCTCTGCAATGCAATGGTGCAAGGCAAACGCAGCGTTCCATTGGAAATGAATGTACTTCTGGTGTACTAAACTGCGGGTTTCCCTGTCGGTGTGCTCGAGGCGTGATCGAGGCTGGGGTAATTTTTGCTTGTTTTTGCTGTTCTCCCAATAACATTTTAAAGTGTTTTAATTGTATAGAAATGCAGTAAATGAGGCCATCACGGCTGTATGTGGCACTTGAGATATTTATTAATCATCGGAGAAGAAATAGATTTATTTGGATCAAGCTTACAATACTAAGTCACTCACCTCTATGTCTCCATTTTGCAATGGTCCCCCAGCATCTGTCCAAAGAGGAAAGGATCAGAGTATTGCAGAATAAGAAAACAGTTTATGGCACTGTAACAACTTGCTGACTTCAGATGTTATGTGGGAAAATATCCCATAGAAAACAAAGTAAATCTACCACACCGGTAGAGAGATGCTCCCCAGTGCAAACCCCTTGACTTACAGCCTTATTCTAAAATTGATTAAATTGTTTTTTTCCCCCCTCATCAATCTACACACAATACCCCATAATGACAAAGCAAAAACTGGTTTTTAGAAATGTTGCTAATTTATCATTTTTAAAACCCTGAAATATAACATTTACATAAGTAAGACCCTTTGCGGAGTACTTTGTTGGAGCGTCTTTGGGAGTGATTACAGACTTGAGTCTTCTTGGGTATGACACTACAAGCTTGGCACATCTATATTTGGGGAGTTTCTCCCATTCTTCTCTGCAGATCCTCTCAAGCTCTGTCAGGTTGGATGGGGAGTGTTGCTGCATAGCTATTTTCAGGTCTCTCCAGAGATGTTCGATCGGGTTCAAGTCCGGGCTCTGGCTGGGCCACTCAAGGACATTCAGAGACTTGTCCCGAAGCCACTCCTGCGTTGTCTTGGCTGTATGCTTAAGGTCATTGTCCTGTTGGAAGGTGAACCTTCACCCCAGTCTGAGGTCCTGAGCAGGTTTTCATCAAAGCTCTCTCTGTACTTTGATCTGTTCATTTTTGCCTCGATCCAGGCTAGTCTCACAGTCCCTGCCGCTGAAAAACATCCCCACAGCATGATGCTGCCACCTCCATGCTTCACTGTAGGGATGGTGGCAGGTTTCCTCCAGACGTGACGCTTGGCATTCAGGCCAAAGAGTTAAATCTTGGTTTCATCAGACCAGAGAATCTTGTTTCTCATGGTATGAGAGTATTTAGGTGCCTTTGGCAAACTCCAAGCGGGCTGTCATGTGCCTTTTACTGAGGAGTGGCTTCCGTCTGGTCACTACAATAAAGGCCTGATTAATGGAGTGCTGCAGAGATGGTTGTCCTTCTGGAAGGTTATCCCAGGAACTCTGGATCTCTGTCAGAGTGACCATCGGGTTCTTGGTCACCTCTGTTTCCCGACACAATCCTGTCTAGGTCTATGTACGATTCCTTCGACCTCATGGCTTGGTTTTTGCTGTGACATGCACTGTCAACTGTGGGACTTTTTATAGACATTTGTGTATAAATGGAAACAGGATGCACCTGAGCTCAATTTTGAGTCTCATAGCAAAGGGTCTGAATACTTATGCAAATAATGTATTTTTGTTTTTGATTTTAATACATTCGCAAAAATGTCTAAAAAACTGTTTTCGCTTTGTTTTTATGGGGTATTTTGTGTAGATTGCTGATTCTTTCTTTTTTCATCCATTTTAGAATAAGGCTATAACGTAACAAAATTACGAAAAAGTCAATGGGTCTGAATACTTTCCGAAGTAAACAACGACTACTGAGAATGTTGCAGAATTCATCTTCAAATTGGCTTGAGTCAAAGATCTGTTTGTGCAGACTTGTCCAACTCCTATCATTGGCACAACAAACAAAACCGCTGTTTACACCTTGCGCAATATGTGTTTTTTGTGGTCTGATCAAGATGCTATTAAATTGTGTCTCTTATTTATCCACTGACTCTGCATTGTGACCAGATAATCGTTTTGCTTTCAGGTAGAGATCTTTTGGGTTCTATATTCTATCTGGAACCTAAAGGCTTCTACCTGAAACCTAAAGGGTTCTACCTGGAAGCAAAATGGGTTCTTAAAAGGGTTCTCCTATGGGGACAGCCGAAGAACCCCTTTTTGGTTCTAGATATAACTTTTTTTTAAGAGTGTACCTCCGTATGTAGGCAGGAAGATCTGATCACAATTAGATCACAATACGTCTTTTAATCGTCTACCCCTGTCCAAAAAATGTGGTCACAATAATGTTGACAAGATCAGGACAAAAGACGCATGTTATACAGGGTGCTAGGAGTTGATAATGGCAATTGTAAAAACAGAACAAACAGATCTGGGACTTAGGCTATCTTCAAAGCACAGGAAGGACCATTTATTCTACTCACGGTAACAGTGGAAGTCCAGAGCATAGAACATCTCCTGGTGATAGAGCACCAGTATGTCCCTGCCCTCCAGGGTCCTGAACGACCGCTTGGCTTTTATCAGGTCCTCCTTCATGCCCACAAAGTGCAGACTGGCTGCAGGCTCTTCCCTCTCTCCCCTGTCCTCCATGGATATGATGATACTCCAAACACTGCTTGTAGTACAGAGAAAATTGTTTGTGATTTTTTGCATCTTTCAACTGTCCTTACAGAGTATTTTTTTTAAATAACTTCATACTGTACATCAAAATATAGTGCCAGTTCAATATTTAATGTTGTATACATCAACAGTGACAAAATGCTTTGGACTAAAAGGCAGATGCAATTCATAATGTATTTGATTTCTCACATCTTCAAAACATTTGTCTGTGAGCATGTCCATATAATTAAAGTGACAGTATAAATCTATCATGGCTACTTGATGGAATCTGACACTTAAGTATTTTATGTATTACAGATAATGAGCATATCAGTTCAAGTTGAGTAATTTCTGAGAGCACATAAATAGTAAGAGTAGCAGGAGTCTGTGCCAACACCCTCATGTCCAACACCCTCTGGCTAAACCATGTCATTTAGTATGCTGCATATTTCATGTTGCCCTAATGCATTCTATTTAACAGGCCTATTTAGATACACAACCATAATCAGTTGACGCAAACAAGATAAATGTATTTTATCCTTAATTAAGATCGTTTTTACTTAAACAAACTCCTCTCCTCTCTCCCTCATAAAGTAAAAACAAGTTTCCATTCCCACTTTCAAATCAATGTTAAATTGTGTTATATTGTGTTTTTTTATTTTTACCTTGGTAGCAGCTTGTTTCCTCTCTTTCAGAAGTTGTAATGAGCTCATTTTATATGTACCCAGAGGCCTAGTCTAGTAAGGCGGTATACCATGTCGTTATCTTGTCCCTCCGGCCCATTTCAGTTGTCCCTATCTACCCATCTCACTTTCTGGAGGGGGCATGTTGTTCTTATCTCTGTCTAACACAAGGTGGATATTCACACAGACAGACTATCATTTTCTCTGTAAGATAAATGATTACGTATTTTAAAATTAATCAATCAGTATGATTTAGTAAATGGATAAATGATACATGAATTACAAAGTGATAGCCTGCTAAAGATTTCAAAATACAAAAATCATCTTAACTATCAACATGTTAATTATCTTAAGATGTGTGCTGTCAATTTTATTGTTGTTGTTAATTAATTCGTATACATGTTTTTTTAATGCGATCGAGAGCGGACCTTTCTTATCAATGTTCACTATGAACACTCCGGGCCCCTTTTTCAGCGTACCACTTGCCTAGCCAGTAGCCATTTAGCCAATCGGAACGGGAGAATGAGGAGCTCTACGTCCAGTGTCTGAAATCATTTTAGATTATTGTGGGAACAAACTAGCCAATGGCTCAACATACCCCATACAAATAATGATTACATTTGTCCGTTTTCTGCAGTTTGTCATGCATATGAACTCTTATTGTTAACAGAGCAGACACCATCATGTCCCGTGTTTGGCGCCTCTTGAGGTTCTTAAAAGACCAGCCATGGAAGTAAAATAAGAGAAAAAGTCCATTCGATCAGCAGCAAGGGATACAAAAAAAATAGGTACATTGACATTAACAAAAATAAAATGACCATGCACCTGTGCGAAAAAGAGGCTATGATAGAGTCGCAGAGGCACACAAGATATTGTCTGATAACATGGATTCTGAGCATGCTAAACATATCAAGAATTTTGCGGACAAATCAGGCGGCTCATCTTACCCTGTCCTGATGCTCAATTTACCTACTTTTTGGACAAGTTTACAGGGACACACAACATCTTGAAATATATGTAGATATATTTGTTTGAAAGAATGCCATATTTCCCTTGACGTAGTGATGCTGAATGTAAAAATGCCTCAACATACCCCACTCTCCCTACCGTGAGCTATACACCCAAGGAACAGACACCAAACGAATGGGCAAAGGGCAAATGTACTTTCCAATCATTGACTACCACTGTTTTTGTGTTAAATGGTAATTCCGCCCCTTTTCAAACTCATCTTGAGTATCTCCAGGACAATACCAGAGTCTACATATGTGAAAACCGCGCATTTCTGTTTTGTAGAAAAAAATGTAGTAAAAAAAGTTCAACCCGATGACATCATCAAAAGTTATTTTCAAACAATGTGAGATTCGCGGTAACGTGGGGAGCAAGAAAATACCCGCAGTTTGGGTCTTTATAATTTAACACGTTCATCCATTTTTTACTATTTATTACACATTGACTACACTATCACTCGTATTTCATATGTCACAACGATTCACCAAAACGTATACAATGACGCTGGTAAAGTTGTCTCGCGCACCTGTTACACGAGCGCGGACACTCTTCCCCAAGCTATGGACAGTGCTGGTCAAAAAAAAAGCTAGCTAGCTGTTGGATGCAAACAATGTTATTCCCCAAAAACATAGCAAACGACAACCTATTTTAGTAGCTATAGTTAGCTAGCTAACTTTCTAGCTAGGTGTCATCATCTAAAATGCCCCTAATTTCTAAAACAGTTCTTATTTGATTAATGGTGGTCGGACCCACTTATGTGGAGCTAGCCAAAATAAAGATTAGCCACAAAGTGAAATTTCCGATTCGCCTTCAAATTAAAAGTATACCAATGAAAGTAGTGCACATGAATACAAATAGTGGAATCATGACATAATGGAATAGATCATACTAAACGAAGTTGGAATGTTCTTATATAAATTCAACAAAAAAACAATAATTTGTTAATTTGACAAAAATCGGATGAAATCACACTGTGAATGTGTTAGACTATATAATTGCATTGGGGGCATACTTATGTCACTGTACAGCCTTACCTATGGATTGTGGATCAATGGGGCGGCAAGGTAGCCTAGGGGTTAGAGCGTTGGGCCAGTAACTGAAAGGTTGCTAGATCGAATCCTCGAGCTGACAAGGTAAAAATCTGTCGTTCGGCCCCTGAACAAGGCAATTAACCCACTGTTCCTAGGCCGTCATTATAAATTAGAATTGATTCTTAACTGGCTTGCCTCATTAAATAAAAAAAATATGAATGCCAATACGCACTGCCTGGGGAGGTGATTTCCCGCAATAAGAGCTATATGATGCTAATATTTGCGTAAATTCTTCACAGTTGGGTTCTGTGGGTGTCATCGAGTAGACTTATACACAATTTCATTGCTCCACACTCCAGCCTGGTTTAACCTGATCTAGTCTACATATGGCATGATTCCACCAATTGTAATCTTCTGCATCACTTTCAAATATGAACTTTTATTTTGAAGGCAAAACGCAAATTCCTCTATTGTGCCTAATCCTTATTGTGGCTATTTTCACAACACATAACCCGGTCCGGTCGAGCCTCACTAGCAGCCAGTAGTGATGGGCATTCAGTCTCTTTTCAGTGAGCCAGCTCGTTCATCTCAGCTCACCAAAAAGAGCCGGCTCTTTTGGTTCCCAAACGGCTCTTTAAAAATATGTTTTGTATTTTTTCAAGTCAAACAGTTTTCGATAGTTTGACTATGATTGGTGTTAAAACAATTCTAATTAAATTATTAAATGAAATCATACTCTAACTTAACCACAATGTATTTAAAATTGCATTGGTTTGTTATAAAAAAGAATGCTATTAAACATTTGCATAACTTTTTAATGTATATAAACAAAGTGCATATAAATCTAACCATTCAAAACGAATACAATCTGAACAGCAAAATAGAATATTGCACCATATCAAAGGAAAATAAATAATTTGCAAAACTGCAGCATCACACAAATTGAAATAAATGTAAAAAAGAAGGAGGCTATTACACATGTGCATTTAAAGTATAACTTTTTGAATGTTTATAAACAAAGTGCATATAAATGCAACAATTCAAAACGAATACAATCTGAACAACATAATAGAATAAATAAATAACAATGTGCAAAACTGCAGCATCCCACTTAAAACATTAAACTGGTCCCTCTTTTCCCTCTCTTCTTTATTGCCATGTTATAACCAACAGCACACAGCAATGCTGACCATATTTTGCTTTTATGAGAGATTAGCATTCAGAAATGCAAGCTGCCTCACTTGAGGGGCTGATGCGCTTTCTTCTCTCAGTAATTATTTGTCCTGTTTTCGAGAAGACCCTCTCAGAGGGAACGGATGTGGCCACTATGCAGAGTCTCCGTCATGACTTTAGTAAGCCGTGGGTAGACAGAGGCCTTGTTCTTCCACCAGCTCAGGGGCTCCTCCAAATAGGATCGGACCTCCATTATGGCATCTGCTGAGGGATTCCTTCGTGCTGCATACAGCATCCAAACAGCAGACGTTTGTGGCACGACTGCTGGTGCTTCTGCTCCATCTGATCCCTCTTCTTCCTGTTGACCTGGTGCCTGAGCCAGCTGACTGCTGGGGCTGTCCCTCACTGCTGCTGAGGTTATTCTTTGAAGAGCCTCAACAATCGCTCTGGCATCACTGAAGGCTAACTTCTTAAACCTGGGGTCAAGTGCAGCGGTTTCTGATAGCACGTGATTATATTCCATTCTGTGGAACTTTCTGTCCATTGATGAATGTAGGGTGTCCATCAACTCTGTCACATGTCCTGAGGTTACCTCCCATTCCTCATGGGTCAGAGCATCAACAGGTGCATTGACAATGGCCAGGGTAGAGATGATGGCATCCTTTGACTCAAGAAACTGCTTCAACATATAAAATGTTAAATTCCACCTTGTAGTGCAGTCTTGTTTAGGCCTCAGCTCAGGCATCCCCATCTGGCGTTGTGTATACTTTAGTTTTTCAGCACCTACTGTGCTCCTGTGGAAGTATTCCACAGCTGCTTTCACTTTGTCCACAGTGGGCTTCATCACCTTCAGAGCATCTGTTACAATCAGGTTGATTGTGTGGGCAAGACATGGATGATGGGTCCATAAAAAAAATGTCATGGCTTTGGTTATGTTAGCTGCATTGTCACTAAAACAACAGACCACTTTTCCATCTACTTGCCATTCTCTGGCCACTCTCAACAGTTCCTCTTCCAAGTTCTCTGAGGTGTCTGTCGTTGAACTCAAAGTGACATGTAACCGACATGTAAGAAGTGGTTACCCTTCATGTCCAGCAGTCAGTGGTAAGGCAAACTGCAGTAACTCTTTGGACTCTTTCCTGCACTGAAGCCTGTGTACTCTCGTACAGTTGTGGAATAAGTGATTTTGAAAGGGGTTTCTTGCTTGGAATTGTGTACATTGGATTTAGACTATTGCTATAATTTCTAAAACCTCTGTCCTCCACAATTGAAAATGGCTGGAAATCGGTGGCAATCATTTTAGCCAATGCAATATCAATGTGGCCTTGTTTTGCTACAGACATAGACTGGCATAAACTGGTCCATAGAAGACTGCGTTGCTGTGGGTCGCGGAGTAGGCCTACTTGACTGAGTGCTGGCTCCACCACTATCACTAGCAGGCCTGCTAGTTTCTTGAAGCTCCGCTACAGCTAGCTTCACAGTTGGGTGCACAGTTCACATATGCCGGTGTAGGTTGTGTGCGTAGAACCGGCTTTATAAGAGATTTTGTTTTGGCAAATTCTACACTGTGCTCTAACATTGTCTACATTATTAAAATGCATCCAAATGCTACTGTGCTTCCGACTCATTTTCCAGCTGTGGTTTTCACAGCTGTCCTTCCTCTCTCTCCTCGGCTGCTAAGTGTGTGACTGTGAGTGAGTTGGCTTGGCCCTCCCTCACGCATCTTTGCTTCATTGGTTAACACTGCGTGTCTGATTGACAGTAACAACAGGTGAGGCTGTTAGTCTGAGCAGACAGTCAGAACGAATGTGTGTGAGCTTGAGCATTTAGGCCTATATTATTTTATTTCTTTTTTCGTTCTTTGAATTAGTTAATTCTATTCATTTAAATCTTTTGATTATTCATATCTTATTTTTTCAATATTTTATAAATAGATTTGGATCTTCTGATATGCGAGCCTGTGTTATGGATTATATGTTTTACGACTAAATGTTTGTACTAGTAAGAAAATGCTAAGAATATTCCATTTTGAAAATGTATGCAATAGAGATAGGATAAGACAAATGGTAATTCAATTGATGTGTGTGTGTGTGTGTCTAGAAATGAATATTGTGTGGAGAGTGGAACAAGATGGTACGACTTGACATAAGGAGTATCTGTGAGAACAAAGCATTCTTAGTTCTATCAGACATATGTGGGAGGCCTTCTGGTCCTTGGGACGGGAGGGACTGTTAGGAGCTGTCCAAGGTTGACTGATGTTGCAAAGGTTGTGTTAAGGGCTGAATGTGTACTGTGGGAAAATATTATTTCCTAGAGAGGGTGGGGCACTTGTATCTTTTGTATTTCAACTTGTACAATATAAAACGACTGTGTACACCTTTGAAAATCAGAGCTCCCCTGAATAAACAATTTGACATTTGACTATTTTCTTATTTCAACCAGTATCTTACAAATTCTGGTTTACAGACGGAGTTGTTTAATTAAAGTTCAGTTTATGAACATTGAGTACAAAATTATCATAACAGCCGGCTCCCAACGTTCACCTAAAAGAGCCTGATCTTAGAGCCAACTCATTCGCGAACGACCAATCACTACTAGCCAGCTGCAGCTAGCTGGCTGCTTATATACGTTAGCTTTGGGCAACAGGGTTAAGTAGCTGGCTAGCTTATGAACTGAAGTTCACTTTCAATAGGCGAACAACAAGTGGTTATCTAGCTAATACTTACTCACAAGGATTCAAAAAATCATTGCTAAGAATAATGAAAATGACTGCAGTTTCTACTGGTCAGTTTTCAGGCTGGTTGTATTGGATGCTAGCTAGGTATCAAGCTAAAGCTAGCTACCCCTGAAGTTGCGGTCGAACAAATAATGCTTTATTACCAACGCTGTATTGTAAACACATCGTTCGTGTCCGGTGTGTGCTTGTTTGCAGACTTTTTTTTACAGCGTTGACAGTGCTACTGATAGTAGTGGTGGCGCTTGGCTTGCACGTGCAAATTCAGCACACAACATTCTATAATAGAATTGTGTTATTTGACGAGTCTAATTAACAGCTTATTTAACGCGTCAAAGTGTTATTTGACGTGTCTTTTTTGACACGCAAAGACCCAAACGGCGCTCCATACTATGCCTTCTGGCTAGAAACTCGTTGCATGAAAATCACTTCTAATCCAATACCCTGTGATGTCACAAACCAGGTTTCCATCCAAGCATGTCATGCCGATGAATTACCTGATGCATGAAAAAAAGTAAAGACTGGATAGTGGAAACAGTAAAATGTTACGATTTGCTATATAGGCTATATTGTGCTAATGCAACAGTTGTGACAAAACCATCAGTAGAGTTAAAATTGGATGGACATTTTTAATTCAGTACATGGGAATTTAACCCAAGTTATTTTATGTGCCCTTTGTCATCACGCACAGCCTTTTATCCGCAATAAGTCATTTTGATTGAAACATCTCTGGTGGGAAAATGCACATATAGTTTTGTGCAGATTTGAGAATATTCGCATTAAAATCTGTTGCCAATTGGATGGAAACCTAGCTACAGAGAAGTATGTTTTAGGACCTTTATCTTAACCATAGAAACGTACCGTTTTCACATATGCAGACACTGGTAGGGTGCTGGAGATAATATGAAGTTAAAAAGTGCTTTAACATTGTTGTGCCTAATAGTCTTGCACTTTAAACAAGAATAAAAGCCATCCCTTCAAAAATTGACCTTTATTACATAACTTGTGCGACTCCAATCTTCCAGCCTTACTCCTGAGATATTTATGGAAAATACACAGTAAAATGGTGATTTAGGTTTATGATCTATGTCAGAAGCAGTTACCTTATCCAAATAACTATCACACAGTAGTGTATAAATCCCATCTCCACTGTCACCAAGATGTGCTCCTGCAACAAATATCAACACTAGGTGGAGACAAAAACAAGTTGTATTTCACAGGAGGTGCACCAGTTAGTCTCAGGCCAGCAAGGGCATCATTCAGCCAGTGGCTCATTTCATGCTTGAGAAATCAGATGAAGGTACTTTTGACAATAATTAATCTTGATTCATATTTAAATTAAAATGAGCAGGTCTTTACATCCATTGGGGACATGTGCACTCCTGTGGTAAACGTATTTGAGAATAGCCAAGAGCAGGGAGCCAATTCAAGTCCTCAGACCTAACAGTTCCAATGGCTTCCTCAACATGTTCTCGAGAATGCAAAAGGACATGATTGATATCACCTGAAATGAATTTTCAGTTAAACTGTGTCCTTTGAAAGTTGGAGTTTAAACTTATTGAATTTTGTCCTACACTGACACTTTCTCTCGTCAAGCTTCCTTTCCATCATTGCATAGCCCAATGGTTCATACCATTTTAATTAGGAATTTTATTAAAAAGGGTGAGAGGATTGTGTTGCACAGTTGTGTGGTAAATTCAGTGAGAAACAGGGGCAGTGTTTGGATACTTTCAAGATGAGGATACAATCTCATGTCAGATCAGTGTTTTAGTATGTAGAGTAACCCCTGTTTTCACGTACACAATCGGGATTATTCAGTTATGGTTCAAGGAAAGACTCATTTGAAAACTACTCAGAGCCGTGTCTTTACAATGGTTACTACCTGCTTTGAAAAACGATTTGTCATTCCCAGTTTTCCCATGTCAAAGTACAGCAGCTGATGCTTTCTAGGAAACAAAAATGGCATCATTCACAACAGATAATAAATGAACGTTTGAAGACATTTCAGACAATCCTGTCCATTCAACATTTTATAATATACATTTTATAGGTGACATTTGCATCCTCACAACACAAAAGGTAGAGAAAACTAAATGAAACAAAAGGAGGACTGCATTGTCCACATCACTGGCTGTGGGCACAGTTGACAGTTGTTTTTTTGTCCAAACGAGACCAATTTTCAGCCTCAGAGGGAAAATCTCCTAAAAATAAATCACAAAATACACACTCACCCACACAATACATGAGAAAAATTGTCCACTGCTCTCCACCTTTGCAACACTGAGTCTGACAGCTTCGCATGTGGTCCTTCTAGTCGAGTGTCATTTCGACCAGGTAAACACTGTTCCAACTGCCTCCTACTAGTTAATACACACAAGGCAAAGGTCAGTGAGCATGAGACAGTACCCCTGGACTCTTCAATGGCTTCCTTCCCCCTTCTCCTTGCCCTCTTTATTACCACAGATCTGAAAGAGCATGGCAGGTTGGGGGGAAAAAGCAATATGGTGGAAATGTATCCACTCCTTTCCCCGATCAGTGATCATGAAGAAAAGGGGGGTGAAGAGAGGAAGTCACTTTAGAGTATTGAGACATGGCTCACCCAGGTCGTTGACATCACATCCCTGAACATCCAGTGGCTGAGGAGAAGAACAATCCATTTGTGATCCATCGGTCAACTCCTTTTTGACTTGACGCCAGCCCCAGTGAGGGAATCAGTTCAACAGAGCAAGGTAGGAGAAAAGTTCTCATTTTGATTATGTTAGTCTTTCTTCAGACTGAATAGTCAAGTCTCTCCCTTATAGTTCTTACAAACAGAAAATGAATACTCCACACCTATCTATCTATAACTGATTGATTGTAGCGTCACTGGAAGTGGTGATGAAACGTAATCTCCTTGGCATACAATCCAGGCCAGCACCTTCATGTGAGTGAAAGGTGTAACAGGTCCTGTATTCCATTAAAAAACAGGTAATGGTAAAACACACACGTGAAAACTGCAAGCCTAATGAGCACAGTTGATGGGTTGGCATGACTCACTTACACAACTTCAGCATTACTATATAAGGCCTATGCTTTTCTTTAGCCAAAGTATTTGCAGCAGAGTTTCAAGAAACATCCTTTTTCACACACAAAATGCAATGGTGCCCATGTAGCTCTGAATCACCAATGTGGCATGTGCTCAAGTCATAGCTTAGCTGATACATGTTGAGGACAACTAAATGTGCTCTTTTAGCTATATGTGCTAACTAATGCCTCTTGGCATGTGTAAATAGTTTATTAAAATACAGAATTCCACTCATTCAACTTCACTTTCCATTTTGACCACCTAACTGGCTTGCTTACTAGAATTCCAAGAAAGCATATCAAGCATGTATGATGAGAAGCCTTTTCTGGTGTAGTTTTGTGAAGCATGGCCAATGGAAGAGGGCAACACACAGAAATGGGTGGCAATGAGAAATAAAAAAAGAGAAGAAAACACTGGGGGAAGCTATTGAGGACTGGCTCTATAGCTTCTCCAAACACATCAAACATATGGAAACCACGTTTGACTCTGGTCCATTTATCCCATTGCAGCAATTACAATGAGCCCATCCTCCTATAGCTACCCCCACCAGCCTCCTCTGACTAAATTACAAAGAGGTTGGAAAGGGAAAAAGGTAGGAGACATGGGGACCGATGGTGTTGTTGGAGATTTGAAGTTCCCTCTCTAAACGCGCACGCGCACACACACCACAAAAAAACACACCCATCAAAAAAATACCAAGCTCAAACTGAGGAGCAGTTTGAGTGTGAGCTCTCTCCAGGGATGTAGTAGTAAAGAAATAAGGTGGGTAAACGCTGAATGAATGAATGACGCGGACGCTAACAACGCTAATTTAGCGTAATAGGCGCAGGAACACTTTTCACAACATATAGGCGCGTAGACGGTGTTAAGGTGCGTTTGTCCTCCACTACATCCCCGGTTTTCTCCCAGTGAGAGTCTATGGAGGCCCTGAGGTTTGGAGGCAGGGAAAGGATGGATGGAGAGGGAGGGAGGGCGGGCGGGCGAGGAGAATTAACTCCTTTGGTTCTGTGTCCGAGACAGCACTTCCTCCTAGTGCCCTATACAGGGTCGTACTCATTAGGGAACACCGTAGCAAACTGTTTTGCAACGGAAAACAAAAACAGGTGGTAGTCCTTCCCCGTTTTCTGCCGTTTGGTTCCTAATGAACACACCCCAGCTCTGGAGGTGAAAGGAGATGTGGGGTGAAAGTGGGGTCAGTCAGAGTCTGTAGATTTGTGTGTTTGTCAAACGGACATAACGACTGAGGCTGTCTGGCTGACAACGAGGGTGAGACAAGACAGAGACGGAAAGAGGGGCACATAGCCTGGCAAGCTGTCTTGCTCAGTCAAAAAAAAATACCGAAATTCAGCCATCCAGACAGAAAGCCAACCAGCTTACACTTGAATATGAAAGACTACCGGGTGTGAAGGCCGAGAGGTGTCCGGGTTCTGAGAATTTGGTTAGAAAATTAAAGACTTAAGCGTCCAGTGACATGATAAAACGCAGACAGTTGAACAGAAACAATAGCAACCGCAGTAGCACACATTCCATTCAGCTGCATCTTTTTTTGTGCGCTCCGTTCCGAGGCACAGCAATACTAGGTATTGGAAACCAAAACCATGCGGTCAAGTCAAATATCAAAAGGACAAATTAAGACATTTCCGACTGCTCTTCACTACACAAATTATATTAGAGGAGATGTTTTTGTTTTATTTTGCGGTCGTACACGCCTTTAATTGGAATCCACTAATTTGTCCAGTTATTAATTTACTATCAACGCACCAGACGTACATGTATTTGTTTTAGGGGGATGATCCAGGCTTAACAGGATCAGGAGGGAGCTAGGATCGGATGTGGCAGGGTGTGGGGTGTCAATTTGGGGCGCTCGTCATCATCATCATCAAGAGTCCTCATTCCCAGAATCCTCCTGGTCGTCATAGCAGCCAGTAGTGACCCCTCCTTCTCCTCCACTGATCCCCCCTGCCTCTCCTCCTGACTCCATGTCGCTCTCCTCCTCCTCTTCATCGTCCTCTTCCTCCTCCTCCATATCATCGTCATAGAGGTCGTCATAGAGCAGGTCTGAGCTGCTGTCCTGGGAGGGAACCCTGGTCTGGACGCAGTACTCAGCCAGCGTAGTGGGAACCTTGACACCGTCGCGCTCCGCCTC
Organism: Brachymystax lenok tsinlingensis; assembly: GCA_030435695.1. Taxonomy (NCBI): domain Eukaryota; kingdom Metazoa; phylum Chordata; class Actinopteri; order Salmoniformes; family Salmonidae; genus Brachymystax; species Brachymystax lenok. The sequence goes on along the minus strand of CM059797.1, from coordinate 44,657,386 downwards.
CGCCACCGTGGACACCACCTGCTTCCTGTGGAGGAGGGGATGAAATTGGGGAGAGAGACATCGCAAAGGGTTCACTCACTGTGACTGTGTGTGTGTGTGTGTGTGTGTGTGTGTGTCTCAACTTTGTTGTGAAAAAGGTAAATCAATGGTTGGGTTAGTGTGCATGTCTTCTTCCTACCTGATAATTTCAGCGTATTCCTTGTCCTTGCCCTTGCTGTCCCTCCACTTGCGGAACATAACTGAGGCGTCCACGTTGGCCGGTGAGAATGTGTTGGGCTCGTTCAGCAGAGAGATCACACTCAACAAGATGGTCCTGTACACAAACACATGTAACTTATTTGACTTTGTCCTCTAAAACATAGCTATAAGCTGAATATTTAATTTACAATGGGTCCTCTACCTTAGCTTGTAAGTAATGTGGCTTTACTTGATTTCCTTGAATGGTTGAGTTACTTGAACTGACTTCCTCTGTGACAGCAATGTTACCTCACCATTTCACCCCTGTAGCTCCATTACATGCTACTTCCTCTCTGGATGTTTGTTTAAACACACACTCAGCACTTTCAACCTGCCCCGTGGGTTGACAAAGTGTCTCGCCGACTGGCATGTGTTATCTTTTTGGCACTTTGTTGTTAGGGACTGTCTACTCCTGAGCTCTGCACTTTAAACCTTTGACACGCAATTGAGGCATTATGATGACACTCCATATTGTCTTTTGGTCTCCCCCAAAGATCTGGAAGGATGTGATTTTTTTGTGCTCAAAATAAAAATGTGAAGTGCGATAGACCGACCTAGGTCAAATACAAATGGGAAATAATTTGAAATACCGATGTGCAATCTTTGCCCTTTGGGGACTATTTGCTTGATTCCACTGTTTCATCAAGCTATATCAAGTGCACCTTGAGTATCTGAAAGTGTTTGAGCTTTGTGGTTGAGCCAAAGTGTACTCATTAGGAAGCAAATAAAGACAAACAGGGTGCGATTACCTAGTTTTCTCCAATAAAAATAGCTTAATTTTGTTTTCCGTTGCGATTTTTTTTTTTTACGTTTTCAATTGTATGCCATAATAAATGAGCACGAGGTTTGTAGCGAGTTGAGGTACCTGACGTTCTGGGTGGGGTTCCACCTCTCTGAGGGGAGCTCCCCGCTCTGAGGGTCGTCAACAGGAGGGTGGAGGATGGAGATGCACACGTCGCCGTTCTGTTGGAAAACAAAAACCCGTCCAATTTTGGATGGAGAAAACTCTTCAAATATGTTTGGATTCATATACTTTGGGAATACATTTACCTCGTAGATGTTGGGATGCCACATCTTGGTGAGAAAACGGAAGGTCGGCGGGGAGTAGGGGTAGTCGATGGGGAACTTGATGTGAGACTGATAAGAGACAACAGAAATGACCATCAGCTTCAAACATATTTAATTCCATTTATTAAAGCCAAATAACCCTGACAATTAGCCAGACACAATTCAGAGAGCATGAGAATGATCCCCTAGTTTGTCTGTCATGTTAGTGTGTATGAGCTATTGGGGGCCAAGTGTGTCTGTATGTATGAGCGGGCATGGAGGTCTGTGAGAACATTGTGTCCAGCAGCCCCAGCCCTTTGGGGAGAGACACTGCTCTGCTTCACATCAGATAGTATTATCACAGTTTCAAAACATGCCCTGTGCAGACATGAGGTCGTTGTGAGTTTTACTTGATACACTTCACTGCTTCCCTGTTGGATCAGGTCCCTGGAAAGGCTCCCGAAATTCTACCAACATATTGATTGTTGTACTCGCGCTGCTAAAACCCTCGACCATTGCTATACTACCTTCCAGAATGCACATAAGGCCCTCCCCCCACCCTCCATTCGGCAAATCGGACCACGATTCCATCTTGCTCCTCCCCTCCTATAGGCAGAAACTCAAACAGGAAGCACCTGTGGTGAGGACTATTCAACGCTGGTCTGACCAATCAGAATCCACGCTTCAAGATTGTTCTGGTCACGCGTCAAAAGTTTGGGGTCACTTAATTGATCAATAGAAAACCCTTTTGCAATTACGTTAGCACAGCTGAAAACTGTTGTTCTAATTAAAGGAGGAATAAAACTGGCCTTCTTTAGACTAGTTGAGTATCTGGAGCATCAAATCAAATCCAATTTTATTTGTCACACACATGGTTAGCAGATGTTAATGCGTGTAGCAAAATGCTGGTGCTTCTAGTTCCGACCATGCAGTAGAATCTAACAAGTAATCTAAAATTCACAACAACTACCTTATACACACACAAGAGTAAAGGAATGAATACGAGTATGTACATATAAATATATGGATGAGCGATGGCTGACCGGCGTAGGCAAGATGCAGTAGATGGTATGGAGTACAGTATATACATATGAGATGAGTAATGCAGGATATGTAAACATTATATAAATGGCATCATTTAAAGTGGCTATTGATACATTTATTTCATCCAATTATAATTATTAAAGTGGCTAGAGATTTGAGTCGATGGCCGAACGGCATAGGCAAGATTCAGTAGATGGTTTAGAGTACAGTGTATACATTTGATATGAGTAATGTCGGATATGTAAACATTATATACAAAATTGTTTAAAGTGCCTAGTGATACATTTGTTACATCCAATGCTATTATTTAAAGTGGCTAGAGATTTAAGTCAGTATGTTGGCAGCAGCCACTCAATGTTAGTGATGGCTGTTAAACAGCTTCTACCTCAAGGCCATCAGACTGTTATTCAGTCTCTCGGTCCCAGCTTTGATGCACCTGTACTGACCTCGCCTTCTGGATGATAGCAGGGTGAACAGGCAGTGGCTCGGGTGGTTGTTGTCCTTGATGATCTTTTTGGCCTTCCTGTGACAGGGTGGTGTAGGTGTCCTGAAGGGCAGGTAGTTTACCCCCAGTGATGCGTTGTGCAGTCCTCACTACCCTCTGGAGAGCCTTACGGTTGTGGGCGGAGCAGTTGCCGTACCAGGCGGTGATACAGCCCGACAAGATGCTCTCAATTGTGCATCTGTAGAAGTTTGTGAGTGATTTTGGTGACAAGCCGAATTTCTTCAGCCTCCTGAGGTTGAAGAGGCGCTGTTGCGCCTTCACCACGCTGTCTGTGTGGGTGGACCATTTCAGTTTGTCCGTGATGTGTACGCCGAGGAACTTAAAACTTTCCACCTTCTCCACTACTGTCCCGTCGATGTGGATAGGGGGGGTGCTCCCTCTCCTGAAGTCCACGATCATCTCCTTTGTTTGTTGACGTTGAGTGAGAGGTTATTTTCCTGACACCACACTCCGAGGGCCCTCACCTCCTCCCTGTAGGCAGTCTCGTCGTTGTTGGTAATCAAGCCTACCACTGTAGTGTCGTTAGCAACCTTGATGATTGAGTTGGATGCGTGCTTGGCCACGCAGTCATGGGTAAACAGGGAGTACAGGAGAGGGCTGAGAACGCACCCCTTGCTCAGCATTTGTGGGCTCAAAATGGCCAGAAACAAAGAACTTTCTTCTGAAACTCGTCAGCCTATTCTTGTTCTGAGGAATGAAGGTTATTCCATGCGAGAAATTGCCAAGAAACTGGAGATCTCGTACAACGCTGTGTACTACTCCCTTCACAGAAGTGCAATCTGGCTCTAACCAGAATAGAAAGAGTGGGAGGCCCGGGTGCAAACTGAGCAAGAGGACAAGTACATTACAGTGTCTAGTTTGAGAAACAGACGCCTCACAAGTCCTCAACTGGCAGCTTCATTAAATAGTACCCGCAAAACCACCAGTCTCAATGTCAACAGTGAAGAGGGGATTCCGGTATGCTGGCCTTCTAGGCAGAGTTCCTCTGTCCAGTGTCTGTTATTTTGCCCATCTTAATCTTTTCTTCTTATTGGCCAGTCTGAGATATGGCTTTTTCGTTGCAACTCTGCCTAGAAGGCCAGCTTCCCAGAGTCGCCTCTTCACTGTTGACGTTGAGACTGGTGTTTTGCTATTTAATGAAGCTGCCAGTTGAGGACTTGTGAGGCGTCTGTTTCTCAAACTAGACACTAATGTACTTGTCCTCTTGCTCAGTTTGCACCGGGGCCTCCCACTCCTCTTTCTATTCTGGTTAGAGCCAGTTTGCACTTCTGTGAAGGGAGTAGTACACAAAGTTGTACGAGCTTCTCAGCTTCTTGGCAATTTCTTGCATGGAATAACCTTCATTTCTCAGAACAAGAATAGACTGACGAGTTTCAGAAGAAAGTTATTAGTTTCTGGCCATTTTGAGCCTGTAATCAAACCCACAAACACTGATGCTCCAGATACTCAACTAGTCTAAAGAAGGCTAGTTTTATTGCTTCTTTAAAATCAGAACAATTTTCAGCTGTGCTAACATAATTGCAAACAGGTTTTCTAATGATCAATTAAGTGACCCCAAACTTTTGAACGGTAGTGTATACCGATACGTTGAATGAGTTTATCAGGAAGTGCATAGGATGTGACTAATAAAACCTATCCCAACCAGAAACCGTGGATAGGTGGGAGCATGCACGCAAAACTGAAAGCGCGAAACACCGCATTTAACCAGGGCAAGAAGACTATGAATATGGAAGAATACAAACAGTGTAGTTATTCCCTCAAAGCAATCAAGCAGGCTAAACGTCAGTATAGGGATAAAGTTCAGTCCCAGTTCAACAGCTCAGACAAGATGTATGTGGTAGGGTCGCGGCCCACTATCAAGGACTGTGGGCTCTTCTCCATGGCCAACGTGAGTAAGACATTTAAGTGTGTTAAACTTCCTATCCCAGTCTGTTGTCCCCACATGCTTCAAGATGGCCACCATTGTCCCTGTACCTAAGAAAGTAAAGGTAACTGAACTAAATGACTATCGCCCCGTAGCACTCACCTCTGTCATCATGAAGCGCTTTGAGAGACTAGTCAAGGTTCATATCACCTCTACCTTACCTGCCACCCTAGACCCTCATCAATTTGCTTACCGCCCCAATAGATCCACAGACGATGCAATCACCACCACACTGCCCATCTGGACAAGAGGCATACCTATGTAAGAATGCTGTTTATTGTACCCTCCAGGCTCATCATCAAGCTCAAGGCCCTGGGTCTGAACCCAGACCTGTGCAACTGGGTCCTGAACTTCCTGACGGGTCACCCCCAGGTGGTGAAGGTAGGAAACCACATCTTTGCTGTTCCTCAACAATGGGTCCCCGCAAGGGTGTGTGCTCAGCCCCCTCCTGTACTCCCTGTTCACCCATGACTGAGTGGCCAAGCACACCTCCAACTCAAATCATCAAGTTTGCAGACAACACAACAGTAGTAGGCTTGATTACCAACACCAATGAGATAAGGTGAAGGCTCTGGGAGTGTGGTGCCAGGAAAATAACCTCTCACTCAACGTCAACAAAACGAAGGAGATGATCGTGGACTTCAGGAAACAGCAGAGGGAGCACCTCCCTATCCACATCGATGGGACCGCAGTGGAGAAGGTGGAAAGCTTCCTTGGCATACACATCACTGTGCAACTTAAAATGGTCCAACCAAAGACAGTGTGGTGAAGAAGGTGCAATTGCGCCTCTTCAACCTCAGGAGGCTAAAGAAATTAGGCTTAAAACCTACAACTTTTATAGATGCACAATTGAGAGCATCCTGTCGGGCTGTATCACCGCCTGGTATGGCAACTGCACCGCTCACAACCGCAAAGCTCTCCAGAGGGTGGTGTGGTCTGCCCAACGCATTACCGGGGGCAAACTTCCCCCCTCCTGGACACCTACAGCACCCGATGTCACAGGAAGGCCAGAAAGATCATCAAGGACATCAACCACCCGAGCCACTGCCTGTTCACCCCGCTATCATCCAGAAGGCGAGGTCAGTACAGGTGCATCAAAGCTGGGACCGAGAGACTGAAAAACAGCTTCTATCAAGGCCATCAGACTGCTAAACAGCCATCACTAGCACGTCAGGGGCGGCTGCCTATAGACAAGGAATTACTGGCCACTTTTAGAAATGGATCACTAGCCACTTTAATAATGTTCCGTATCTAGCATTACTCATCTCATATGTATAAACTGCACTCCACACTATTCTACGATATCTTAGTCACTTTTAAAATGTGTTTACATATTGCATCACCCATTTCACATGTATATATTGTATACTACACCACGGACTGTTAAACAGCCATTTTCAGCACATCAGAGGCTGCTGCCTGTAGACAGATATGGAATTACTGGCCACTTTAATAATGTCTCCGTATCTTGCAATACTCATCTCATGTGTAAACTGTACTCTATACTATTCCACGGTATCGTAGTCACTTTAATTGTTTGTAAATATTGCATCCTCCATCTCATATGTATATACTGTACTCTATACTATGCCACTGTATCTTAGTCCTATGCCGCTCTGACATGCGCGCGCACACACACACACACTTGAAGTCGGAAGTTTACATACACTTAGGTTGGAGTGTTGTATTTAAATTGTTTAACTTGGGTCAAACGTTTCAGGTAGCCTTCCACAAGCTTCCCACAATAAGTTGGGTGAATTTTGGCCCATTCCTCCTGATAGAGCTGGTGTAACTGAGTAACTGAGTCAGGTTTGTAGGCCTCCTTACGCACACATGCTTTTTCAGTTCTGACCACAAATTTTCTATAGGATTAAGGTCAGGGCTTTGTGATGGCCACTCCAATACCTTGACTTTGTTGTCCTTAAGCCATTTTGAAACAACTTTGAAAGTATGCTTGGGGTCATTGTCCATTTGGAAGACCCATTTGCGACCAAGCTTTAACTTCCTGACTGATGTCTTGAGATGTTGCTTCAATATATCCACATAATTTCCCCTCCTCATGATGCCATCTATTTTGTGAAGTGCACCAGTCCCTCCTGCAGCAAAGCACCCCCACAACATGATGCTGTTTAACTTGTTTAACCCGTGCTTCACGGTTGGGATGGTGTTCTTCGGCTTGCAAGCCTCCCCCTTTTTCCTCCAAACATAACGATGGTCATTATGGCCAAAGTTCTATTATTGTTTCATCAGACCAGAGGACATTTCTCCAAAAAGTACGATCTTTGTCCCCATGTGCAGTTGCAAACTGTAGTCTGGCTTTTTTATGGCGGTTTTGGAGCAGTGGCTTCTTCCTTGCTGAGCGGCCTTTCAGGTTATGTCAACATAGGACTCGTTTTACTGTGGATATAGATACTTTTGTACCTGTTTCCTCCAGCATCTTCACAAGGTCCTTTGCTGTTGTTCTGGGATTGATTTGCACTTTTCTCACCAAAGTACGTTCATCTCTAGGAGACAGAATGAGTCTCCTTCCTGAGCGGTATGACGGCTGCGTGGTCCCATGGTGTTTATACTTGCATACTATTGTTTGTACAAATGAATGTGGTACCTTCAGGCGTTTGGAAATTGCTCCAAAGGATGAACCAGACTTGTGGAGGTCTACAATTTTTTTCTGAGGTCTTGGCTGATTTCTTTAGATTTTCCCATGATGTCAAGCAAAGAGGCACTGAGTATGAAGGTAGGCCTTGAAATACATCCACAGGTACACCTCCAATTGACTCAAATTATGTCAATTAGCCTATCAGAAGTTTCTAACGCCATGACATAATTTTCTGGAATTTTCCAAGCTGTTTGAAGGCACAGTCAACTTAGTGTATGTAAACTTCTGACCCACTGGAATTGTGATACAGTGAATAAGTGAAATAATCTGTTTGTAAACAACTGTTGGAAAAATTACTTGTGTCATGCACAAAGTAGACATCCTAACCGACTTGCCAAAACTATATAGTTTGTTAACAAGAAATTTGTGGAGTGGAGTATACACACACTTAATCCATTCTTTATTTAGATTTACGTGTTTTTTGGGGTATATGTTGTGAAACTGTTAGATAATACTTGTTCGATATTACTGCACTGTCAGTAATTTTGTATTTTGCTACACCCACAATAACATCTGCTAAACACGTGTATGTGACCAATAAAATTTGATTTGTATGGCCCTATATATTTTTTTTTTTACTAAACATAGAGCACTTAACACGTGCAAACAATAGACTTCTTGTTATTTTGCTAACTAACCCCTTTCATATGTGGTGTTAGCTAGATAGCTATATTAGCTACTATACTAGCTAGCTGACTAGATAAACATGGTGCTAAGATCGGATAGGAGCGATAAGCCAACATAGCTAGCTAATGTTAGCTGGTTATCATTTTGAACATGCACCCTTTTTGGCAACGAGCCATCTGACTTGCAGTGTAACGTTAGGTATTTACTGGTGTGCTGATCTGACCAACCGCAATCATATCCGTAAATTGACAGTTAATAGTTGGATTAGATGATTGTCGTAACAGGGAAAGAAGTGTTTTAAAATACCAAAATAAAGGTTGACAATAGGTTTAGCTACCTAAGAATTTTCCTGATTGTTTATAGACCAATCAGCGAGCGTGTGCATTCTCACTTCTCAAACTATGGGCAGATTTGAGTAATTTAGACAGAACGTGCATCTGTTTTCCAACCCTCACTCTCTTTGTTAGATTATAATTCATATTTATGGCTGAGTAGCAAATGTCATTGCCATTGAGCTAGTTCTCATAGTACCAATAAACAGTAACAAGTGATATGAGCAATGGAGAGAGCTGTGAGGAGATGTAAAAGGGAGCAGAGTTGCAGCCTTGCTCTTGCCAATCGTAGCAATAGGATCAAGTTACAACCCGCCCATTTCATGACAGATAGTTGAACTAGCCAATTGAGTTGTTTCTAATTCCGTCCTGGCAGCTGAGTTGTTTAGAGATGTCCTGACAGCTGAAAAAAGTATTTTCCCCGATCACGGAAATTGAATAAAAATAGTATATGTGATCACAAATCATGACTTTATGTTGGACCAATTTCCATTGAATAGATGTTATTTTATATTCTCAAACTAACAGCAGTGCTGTTATGATGTCCTTCCATACAGGCACGACATGCTGGAGTGTTGCTTCTATGAAAATGTTGTTGATCAGTAGGCTAAGTCCCAAATTGAAAGCAAACAGATTGTCTGTCATCTCTAGCACCATAGACACCACTGGTCAGCCAAAACAAGCTCAGGACACAATGAAAGGACATGATCCTATTAAATATTAATTCACCTGTATTATGAGTAGGACTATGCAATCTTAATTTACCCAGTTTATCAAGAGATTTAGCATTCAAATAAAATTATTACCATACTGGTATGTAGTTAGATTGGTAACAAAGTTAAATGTATTGTTTGATTTTAAAATTGATTCATTAATGCATACATGGCTGTATCTGGCAAATTTTGTCACCAAAAATGTAACATTTTATTATATTGAATATCGGTCTAAAATATCAGCCTCCTTGAGACCCAAAAATCAGTATCGACCCTATAAAAAAGAATCTAGATTGGTCGTTCTCTAATTGTAAACCGGTTTTCTGGTAGAGAAGACGTCATGTAACTAGATTACAAATCACATTACATCTTTGTTCCTCAAAAATACGTCACATTTTAGTTGTTAGGCTATCTGATAATACTGGTAGTTATTAGGGCCGGGACGATACCAGTATCACAATACTCGTTAGTATGGAAACAAATTACGAAGCAGATTTAACTTCTTTAGCAAAACAGCCCTAATGTTGGAGACAAACATTATGTTGTCATCCAGAATCACATTTATTTATTTTCCAAGCTTCGGGTTTTCATTTTTGGGAAAAATATTGCTACACTGGTATCATCACAACCCTAGTAGTTATTTGGTCTGATCACAAATTATGTATTTTTCTGGTTGTTGCTAGAAAAACATTTACAAACTTCCTTTTACAACCAGACAATGACATCACTCACAAAATATGTTATAATGATCATTGCACTGATGTCATTGCAACCAGTTTTGCCCACTTGGAATAGTACATGCCATGGCCTGGATGTGGGCTCCCTCTCACCAGACTTTTATGCTAATGTGGTGGACTAGACACACCGAATAAGTCACTCAGGGGAAATGAGAAGAGTCTCATCATGCCCTTCTCTTCCTCACTCGCTCTATGCTTAGGTGCCATTTATATCTGTCCACAGCTAAAAATAGGAGTCTGGAGCATAACGATCAAACTGCAAGGGGGAAGGAGGCTGGCTAAGGAGTGGGAAAGAAAGAGAGAAACAGACAGAGAGCGAGCGAGATTGGAGGGAGAAACACCTGAAGACATACACACAAACCTGCTATACCCCTAGGCAACAAAGCAGCGTGATGTGCATCCCACCCTTGACCCACCTCCCTCCCTCCACGGTTGGTTCACCACGCACAAACCTGCTACACAACCCCTCCACAGTAGCCTCACCCACGCACAAACCTGCTACACAACCCCTCCACAGTAGCCTCACCCACGCACAAACCTGCTACACAACCCCTCCACAGTAGCCTCACCTTAAAGTAGCCTCCCTCGTACAGTGTGTTGGGGGGGCCAAAGATGGCCACCTCCCAGTTGTAAAGGTCCGACTCCTCCACCAGGCCGATGCGGAAACCCTCCACTGGCTGCTCCTGCAGGGACTTCAGCTCCATCATCAGGGCCTTCTGGGAACTGGGCGTCGAATGGTGGGCCATGGCTATCCCACTTCTGAAACCAGGGGACATTTCAGAATTCATTTATTTCCTCCTTGTAGGTTTACTATTTGACGTATAATGACAACCAAATCAACTAATAACTGGATCTTGCTGGCTACAATAAATTGACAGGCCATACATTTATAAGGGAGGCTCCTATACAACCTCAGGAGCAATATTAAACAATAGTTTAATTAGGCTATTAAGGAAGATTTGCATGCAGTTTGAGTACCGAGAGAGCAATGACAAGGCTGGCAAAACGCGAATTCATGTCGATTTCAAAGTAGAACAAGTTATGTATCGTGTAGCAAAGCCTGGGGCTGACTGCAACGATTAGGCCTTTGACAACTCAAATGGATTCAAGTTAATTAAACATGAATTACCTATATCCACGCAGTGTTTGTACTATCTTGTACTGTTTCCAATGGGATATAGCAAACTAATTAGTTTGTAACTGGTGAAGCATACAGTCAAATCATGTCAAGGTTCATATTGACATAACTGTTCTATCTTGACAAGCTAGACAGGAACACATTGGGGGAAAAATTCTCTCCTCGCGTGGTATTTTTCTTCTTTGTGCCACTGCTGGCACTTGGCATGGGGGTAAACAACAACGTTAGAAAACTATTTGAGCCATTCTTGGGTCCAAAACTCTAGCGACGAATTGGTCTCGTTGACATTTACCCCGTGTCCCCTGGTTAGCCCCCGTTCCGACAGTCGCTCAGTTGATTAATCCGCTGGCTGTTTGTTTATCTGCTATTTTCTGGCATCTCGAACTTCTCCCCACGTCAGCTCAACCCCCACCGAGTAACTTCGTCGAAAAAAGGAACAGCCTTCTCCACAACATTTCCTCCACCGCCACGTCGAGAGGTCTGTATTTTATCGAGCTAACTTTCGTCAAAAAGATAGACAGTGTAAGCTTTGCATTTACGAACTACACTGAATTTCATCGAATTATATTCTCACCCTAGCGATGCTTCCGGCTATCATTGCGCGTGTCTACACGACGTACTTGCGTAGCTAGACTCACGTCCAACGTGCGCGGTCTTCTCAGAGTGATGTGCACTTTGTTTTTGTTTGGCAGGTTTTTAATGTATCGACAATAACATAATTTAATGTGATTAAAGCCTATGGTTTTTCCTTACGTATAATTTATAGATAGAGTTGATAGACAATGAACTTTCAATAGTGACAACAACATATGGTGAATTGGCACCCAGATGACGGGTATAAAACCCTCAATGGTAATTGGTCTCTATACCCTAGTCTCGGGAATCACAGATTTAGGGCAAGTAATGTGGGAGGAAACCCGTCTGCCTAGGGAGACAAGGACAAACCCATTTCAAATTCATACCATTAAAGCAATAACAAAACAAATTAGAGTCACTCTAGAACACGTATCAAACACAAGCCCCACAGGCCGAATCCGGCCTATGACACATTTCAATCTGGCCAGGGCAATAATTTGGGTTGTCAATTAATTTATGCCCACTTCCATACCGCCTGCCATGCACTGCACTACAAGTCACAGCAAGCACTGCCAACGGGCTGCAGTCAAACTACAGTGTATTGCCACACACCTCATCCCAGACACACACCTACACATGAAGAATCTTCTACAAGACCTAAAGTTTAAACGTGTTGTAAGCTAAAACATTTCCATGCCAAGTTTCGGATCCAGCGGGTCATTGCTGTAACCTACAGAAAATGTAATCTTGGTTGTCAAAAAGTTATAAGATAAAGGATTCACACACGGGTATAAATTACTACTAAAGGACAATAGGACACACAAGCTAGTATAAATGAGACAACATTTAAATCATCTACTTTATGAAATTATAGCCTGATGGCTTCCATTAGTAAATTCAACATAACTTGCACAGCTTTCTTGTGTCTTGGATATTTATTTTTATCTGTCTTTAATCCTCATGCGTTTTGCTTGTATTTCTCATATTGCTTTATAAATTATTAATAGGCCTACCTGAGAAGAGATGAATTGCAGTATATACAGTACCAGTCAAAAGTTCGGACACACCTACTCATTCCAGGGTTTTTCTGGATTTGTACTATTTTCTACTTTGTAGAATACACAACTATGAAATAACACATATGGAATCATGTAGTAACCAAAAAAATTTAAACAAATCAAAGTATATTTTATATTTGAGATTCTTCAAAGTAACCACCCTTTGCCTTGATGACAGCGGTGCACACTCTTTGGACACCTCCAGGCTGTGTAAGGGCTATTTGACCAAGGATTGATGGAGGGCTGCATCAGATGACCTGGCCTCCACAATCACCAGACCTCAACCCAATTGAGATGGTTTGGGATGAGTTGGACCGCAGAGTGAAGGAATAGCAGCCAACAAGTGCTCAGCATATGTGGGAACTCCTTTAAGAGTGTTTGGAAAGCATTCCAGGTGAAGCTGTTTGAGAGAATGCCAAGAATGTGCAAAGCTGTCATCAAGGCAAAGGGTGGCTACTTTGAAGAATATAAAAGATAAAATATATTTTGATTTGTTTAGCACTTTTTTGGTTATTACATGATTCCATATGTGTTATTTCCTAGTTTTGATGTCTTCACTATTATTCTACAAAGTAGAAAATAGTAAAAATAAAGAAAAACCCTTGAATGACTAGGTGTGTCCAAACCTTTGACGGGTACTGTATATCACACATACTGCACATATAAAGCATCAATTATAATACATTTTATGAAACCCAATGGACAATATGTACTATTTAATTAGATTTTTTTGTAAAATGAAAGAATATCAAGAAATATTGGCAGATTATTTTATTCTCTCTCTCTCTCTCTCTCTCTCTCTCTCTCTCTCTCTCTCTCTCTCTCTCTCTCTGTCTATTTACTAAATAGACAACACAGCTGTCTATTTAGTTTATTGCGTTGAAGGAGGTGAGGTGTGGAGGTGTGTCTCTCTCTCTCCAGTATAAGTAAGAGTTATTCCTCTGGGAAGCCATGCAGACAAAACCCTGACTGGAACTACATCCCAGTAAGTACACTATTTCTAAATATTCTATATTTTAACACTTTAATTTAAAAAGAACCATGTTTTTTTTTAAAGACGTATAAAATGTAATTGAAAAAATGTGGTTTAATTGTTTTATGATTTTTTTAAATGACATTTTGTATTTTCTGAGATAACTACATTCTTTGTCCAATTTCTGTCATATTTGTGTAATCCAAAAGTGTAGCATTTACCATTTTTTATTATATTTTAGAAAATGAAAATGCCTAACTATTATGTGCAATGTAATGTTTTATAAGTTTTATCAGAGAGAATACTATGAATAAAATTGCATGCCATCCTTTTATATTTTTGTTTATTTTTTAATCAACAAGAATTAGCATATAACACAATATAGAAACATATCTTACAAAACAGTATACCAAATAACAGAGACAAAATGTATACACAGGGGTATACACATTTAAGCAAAAATACAGGGTTTGCTTTGCTTTCCTGTTTTTCAGACTGTGCAGTATTTTCAGATCAAATTCAATAGAAATTAAAAAATCTTTGCTTTCTTTTGCCTACTTGCATTTATGTATGTATGTAATATTTACCTTACTTAATGAAGAGATTCATTATACACTACATGACCAAAAGTATGTGGACATCTGCTCGTCGAACATCTCTTTCCTGAATCATGGGTATTAATATGGAGTTTGTCACCCCTTTGCTGCTATAACAGCCTCCACTCTTCTGGGAAGGCTTTTAACTAGATGTTGGAACGTTGCAGCGGGGACTTGCTTCCATTCAGCCACAAGAGCATTAGTGAGGTCGGGCACTGATGGCGATTAGGCTTGTCTTACAGTCAGCGTCCCAATTTATCCCAAAGGTTTTCGATGGGGTTTAGGTCAGGGCTCTGTGCAGGCCAGTCAAGTTCTTCCACACCGATCTAGACAGACCATTTCTGTATGGACCTCGCTTTGTGCACTGTGGCATTGTCGTGCTAAAACAGTAAAAGGCCTTCCCCAAGCTGTTGCCACAAAGTTGGAAGCACAGAATTATCTAGAATGTAGTTGTATGCTGTAGCGTTAAGATTTCCCTTCACTGGAACTAAGGGGCCTAGCCCGAACCATGAAAAACAGCCCCAGACCAGTATTCATCCTCCACCAAACTTTACAGTTGGCATTATACATCGGGGCACGTAGCGTTCTCATGGCATCCGCCAAACCCATATTCGTCCGCCGGACTGACAGATGGTGTAGCATGATTCATCACTCCAGAGAACGTGTTTCCACTGCTCCAGAGTCCAATGGCCGCAAGCTTTACACCACTCCAGCCGACGCTTGGCATTACACATTGTGATCTTATGCTTGTGTGCGGCTGCTCGGCCATGGAAAACCATTTCATGAAGCTCCTGACGAACAGTTATTGTGCTGACGTTGCTTCCAGAGGCCATTTGGAACTTGGTAGTGAGTGTTGCAATCGAGGAAAGACGATTTTTCAGCACTCGGCAGTCCCGTTCTGTGAGCTTGTGTGGCCTGCCACTTCACGGCTGAGCCGGTGTTGCTCCTAGACGTTTCCACTTCACAATAACAGCACTTACACTTGACCAGGGCAGCTCTAGCAGGGCAGATATTTGACGAACTGACTTGTTGGAAAAGTGTTATCCTATGACAGTGTCACGTTGAAAGTCACTGAGCTCTTCAGTAAGGCCATTCTACTGCCAGTGTTCTTATTTACAATGATGGCCTACCAAAAGGCAAAAGGCCTCCTGTGGGGACCGGTGCTGGGATTAAAAATAAAAATAAATTCAATAAAAATATAGGACAAAACACACATCATGACAAGAGAGACAACACAACAGTACATAAAGAGAAATCTAAGACAACAACATAGCATGGCAGCAGCACATGACAACACAGCATGGTAGCAACGCAACATTCAAGACCACTGGGAACTCGGGAAAAAGAGTTCAGACTGGGAAAAATCGTTTTGATCATTCAACTGGGAATTCCAAGTCGGAAACTCCGGCATCTTCCAAGAGCTCCGACTTTCCAACCTGATTATCACCGACTTCATGATCTTGAATTAGGCCCGAGTTCCCGAGTTGGAATTCCGAGTTGGATGACCGTTCACATCGATTTTTTCCCAGCTGTGTCGTCACGATGTGAAAATGTGACATCAAACAGGAACCAAAGGAAGGCTGACAAATCAAGATGGCGTCCCACGATGAGGCAGGAAAGAGATTTCGTTTCCAATAAAAACGTACTTCTGTCTAGAGAAAGTTTAAAGACGGTGTCTTTGCCGGGGGTGTAAATACTTTTTTGGAGACGCAAGACGGAGCAGATACTGGTAAGAGGATTCATGAAAGATGTTATCTTAGTTTCTTTCAGGGGCGGTGGCAGGGGGAGTGAACGAGTCAGCAGCAGGCCACCGCGCTAGCTATTTAGCTAAGATGTGGACATTTGGTATTCTGTATATCTCATTGTATTCGTAACCTAGTTATGTACTTAGTTAGCTATGCGCCAGTCTTTTGGCTAAGTAACTTTAAGGCCGGCGCGTTAGCTTGGTTATTTCATGTCTACCATTTAACGTCGTTACTCGTTAGCTAGCTAACGTTAACTGGTCATGAAACTGTTAGCAGCCCGACTTGCTAACTAGCTAAATGTCGTCATCTATGTTAATCTACTCGTCAATGAATTGTTTTCCCCAACATACCCGCCAGGCCCCTCTTGCCTTGGTCGCATTAGGTTGAATCACTCACTCAAAACTAGTTAACGCTACCAGTAGCTAACTGGAGCGCCATCTACACAAGCTAGCTGTCAAAGTGGCTAGTGGGTTAGCCCTTACTGCACTGTAGCCTACATCATATCTACGTTTTCTACTAGCTAGCTAACTTTACACTGCAGGTGTCTATAATTAATTACCTATGTAACTGTCACCTTGTAGATACTCTTGCTAACCTCTGATGCAGGTGGATGAGTCATGCAAGTAACGTTATGACTCGTTAAATGTTTCCTTGATGCGCTAACACAGTTGGCTATCTACTTCAAATTATCAGGTGTTTTTGTTGTTTAGGGTTTGAGTAAACTACACTAAGTTATGTTGCTGTGGTGGACCTTGCATTAACTGTTTATAACATTCTGGCTGATCGAGCTAGATCTCACTCCATTGTACGCCAATGAGTCCTCTCATGACAAACTGTACCTGGGGGCCGCCTTATGTAACAGTATAATAAAGGCGATGGGTGTGTGCTTGCTGAACAGTGGTGTGGGTTATGTAATTAGTCTTGCCACTCTCACTAAACTTTGTGTTGATTTCTGCTTATGTGCAGGTTTTTACTTTACCCATCCAATCCATTTCCTTGTCAATATTGAAAAACTACTCCGTAGCCAATAGACACAGGCCCTTAAACCTCAAGATGTAGACTACACTATTTTGCTGAGTAACACACATTACTGTCATCTCTAGGGGCCTATTTTCGTTCATAATAGCCTCCTGCTGCCAAAAAGTACATTTTAAGTCCACGAATTGTGGTCAAGGGGACGGAAGCTCAAACTAGTAGGAAGGTATGTGGCAGACAGAGGTAAAGTTGGTTTTATAACAGACATTCAACAAACATTCGCCGGTAGCCTATGTAGTCGATGACAACAATTTCCATTACTTTCTGATTACTACAAAGGATCTTTAACACTATTGGTGGAATTAACCTCATCACTGAGACACTCAAGGGCCCTTGTAGTGATTGTTCTTTTTGACTGAGATGAAAGTGCAATCTGCCTGGTCCCTAACAAAAGCATTTGCTTGTGAAAGATCCTTCGAAGTAATCAGAGGAATTAAAATGTTAAACTTTTAAATACTCTAATGGCTAATTTCTATTAAATGTCTGATATAAAACCTTATTTTACCTCTGTATGTGGCAGAAGCATTCATTGGAGCAGCTGCTTCTGTTAGTTTTACATAAAGATAAAAAAGAAAGCCCATGACTTCACTGATTTCAACCAATTTTCTTGGGGACTGAAAGTCTAGGCTATTCCCCAGGATGTCAAAAGAGCACTAATGTCCTAAAGGGAGTTCTGTCAGATGAAACAAAGCCTCATTGCTCACCACTCCTACCTTTTTAAATGTGGATTTGGGCTTGAAATGTGCATTTCTCATTGAGACGTTTCCTGTTCAGTTGCATCTTCGTGAAGGTTCCAATTTCCTTCAGAAAACATCTTGTTTGCGTTGTCTGGTTATTTTCTTTCTCCCTTGTAAAGGAGTTGATTTGTCCATATTGAAGTGATAATCTTGGCAAGTTCAAGTAGATGCCGATCATGTTGTAAGATAAGATTGTTTGTCAGGGTAATTGACTATGATTGGCCCTAGGGCTGGGCGGTATACTGTATTTTACCAAATACTGGTATTGATACACGGACTGGTTTGGGTTTTTACTTTACCTTCTATAACGGTATTTCAATGTTTGTTTTGTTAAATGTGATGCGCAACTCCTGCACGTCTAACTGTTTGCTACTTTCAAGTTGTCTCTTTCCCCCTCCTGCGTTCAATGATCTATATACAGTAGTTGTTCCACTAAAAGTTTTGTGATTATGCTGCGGGTTTAGTACGGTACCCTGCGTTTAGTATGGTACCCTGCGTCACCACTTCATTGCTCCAGACCAGCCCAAGGGGGAGTTAGAGCACTGATTATGCTTTTGGGTCCTACTGTGTCTCTGACAATGAATGGGTGACATAAACCTTAATAGAAACTGATAATTGTGCACGACTTCAGTATTAGTTACTAAAACTGCTATTACACTAAGGTTTTTTATTTTGTTAGGATTATTTTTCTCTTACTGTAGTACTGTAGCCCACTCCCGACCGGTCACGTTGTACAGCGCCTGAGTGGTGCAATGGTCTAAGACACTGCATAGCAGTGCAAGTTGTGTTGCTACTGGGACACCCATGAGATGACTGTAGGGTTTTGGTTTCTCTCCCTCTAAAAACAGAAATAAATAATTCTAAATAACAAACTGGCTTTATTTACAAATGAGTAACAATGTCTCACCCCATGTTCAAGAATGGCTTTTTTCATGCTCATTTTACGTTAATTGAAAAATAAATTATCTCCAAAATAAATATTTTTTTAACGAAGCGATTTATTATTAATTTAGAATTATGTAAAAGCCCCTTGGAAATTCTCACAAATATGTTATTAGCAGGACAATATATTGGTCATTGCTCCCGAGTGGCGCACAATGGGATTGCCATGCAGTTCTCCAGCTGTATCCACTGAAAGCGTGCAAGGTTCAAGGCACGAGGGCAGGGGGCACGGGATGGGCCGCAGAGCCGCGCATAGAAGACGGACCTAGCCCATGGGGGGGTGGACAGAGAAACACTTTAAGGGGCATTGCACAAATAATGGCGCTGACTAGGGAAACGTTCCTGCTGTTCTTAGTGCCAGTCTGCACGTTAAACTAAAACAATGTAACTAATAATGGCATCTTTATGCTTTCGTTAATAAAATAATGATCAATACTCTTTCAAAATGCCGATGTTTATTTAGTTATGGATCCATAACAAATTACTATGGGAATAAATATCACTGAAAACAGAAATATTGGAACAAAGTTGTCTAATGAAGGTATACAAATAGTTGCTTACTGGAAACTACTATTTTAAACACACATGGTCACGTTGTACAACGCCATTATGGCTATTAGCAGGTAGCTGGACGATAGACTTGCCTAGAAGGAGGGTAGGGGGAGAATTCTATTGTCAAATGTATTTCTAAGTTAGGTTGGCTGTATCACAACCGGCCGTGATTGGTTGCAAAAGTTTAATCCACCAGAAAAAACAAAACAAATAATACAACAAAAAGTGTTATTATAATGTAGCACATCGGACCGTCATTGGGAGTCCCATAGGGCGGCGCACAATTGGCTCAGCGTTTCTCTCCCTTTTAAAAACAGAAATAAATGTATTGGCCTTTACAAATATTATTTTGGCCTTTATTCAAATTACAATTGCTCACTTTATTTTTTTTGAAAACAAAATAACCTCCAAAAGATCTATTTTATCAAGTTGATGGCACAGTCATATAGCCAGCACATATATAAAGCTGAGTGTCTCGCTCACTCATGGCTTTGGATCAAAATAAATAAGTACCAACATTCTTAATGAAATGTTTGGGTTATCCTGACCTGGACACCATGTGCAGTACTATAATAGCCCATTATG
This sequence comes from Brachymystax lenok tsinlingensis, assembly GCA_030435695.1. Taxonomy (NCBI): domain Eukaryota; kingdom Metazoa; phylum Chordata; class Actinopteri; order Salmoniformes; family Salmonidae; genus Brachymystax; species Brachymystax lenok. Next base: position 44,637,627 of record CM059797.1, on the reverse strand, counting down.
GCCAATTAGTTGGACAATATACCTTTAACAACACATCTCTGTATTTTGATACTTTCTGGATGAGGGCTCGAGTGAATGGGGGCTCCCGCAGTGCAAACCGATGCAGTTCTATACCCAATTCTTATTTATAAGGACAGCCTACTCCTTCATCCCTGTTGGGGAATTGAACCCCGGTCTCCTGCGTGCCCGCACGACACAGGGATTCTTTAGCTAAATAGCCAAGTACTGTAGCCTACTCCCGACGGTCACGTTGTACAGCTTCATATTTTCCGTCCCATCCTAACGGAAACAGGGTTTTTCTTGGAATAGAAACACCATAGTATTAATCAATTGAATTAACTACTTAGGGAGAAACGGCGGTGAAATGTAAGGCGCCAAATTCAAAATCCAAAAGTTGAATTATTAACCTCTCAAGGAGCAGCAGCAGAGGTGACTGTTTTGGAGAGCCTGGCGTGCCCAAAGTAAAATGCCTCCCATTTAGGCCCAGAAAATGGGATATGCATATATTTAGTACCATTGGATAGGAAACACTCTGAAATTTCCAAAACTGTTAACTATTTGTCTGTGAGTCAATCAGAACGCATATAGCAGGCAAAACCCTGAGAAATCTCTGTCCTGGGAAAAGGGATTTTGACTCATTGCTCATTTTGGAACCCCTCCCTATTGAAAATGACCATATATATAGGCATATGAATGCAGTGCACGTGAAGTCACGCCGTGTCTTATTTATCGTCTTTAGCGTTCAGTTTATATTCCGGCTGATTTATAATAGTAAATATACGTAAAAGTGTTCCTAAGGATACATTTAAAACTGTTTGATTGTTTTTGGACAAGTTTATAGGTAAAATTTGAACGAGTTGGCGCCGCGTTTCAATGGAGTAGTGGAAGCTGTAGTTTCTGATTATAACGCGCGAACCAAATGGAGGATTTATGGATAAAAGACGTTACTTTTTCTAACAAAAGAACCATGGATTGTCTTCGTTGGACACTTAGGATGACCTCAGCAGAAGTTCTTCAACAGGTAATTGATTTGTTTTCGCTGTGAAATGTGTTATGTGTGTGCCATGATGGCTAATCGATACATGGCTATTGGAAAATATGTGAGGTGCTAGCCTCAAACAAATGAATGTGCTGCTTGCCAGTAAAGCCTTTTGAAATCTGACAACGCTGTGATATTGCCAAGAAACAGAGCTTTTGATGAGTATGGAACACTTGTATATTGCTGGATGTTTAATAATTCCATTTTGGGATTTTGAATTTGGCGCTATAGATTTTCGCTGGTAGTGTCGGGACGAGCCCGCTAGCGACCCAGCAATCCCTGACTGGTTTTAAACATTCATCAATATACAGGTGTTGCATTGTCATCAAAAGCTCTGATTCTTGGCAATATCACAGCGTTGTCTGATTTCAAAAAGGCTTTACGGCGAAAGCACAACATTTGATTGTTTGAGGATAGCACCTCCAATATTTATGCATTAGCATAAATTCATATCCAGCGCGGGTCACACAAAACCCATATAAGAGCTAAAATAAATCCCTTACCTTTCGAAGTGTCCAACGAAGACATCCAATGGTTCTTTTGTTAGAAAAAGTCATTTATTATATCCATAAATCTCCGTTTGGTTGGTGCGTTATGTTTAGAAAATCCACCGTTGAGTCACCCGTTGTACAGTGAAGCGAACGCATTCAAATATACCTATCTTTGCACAAACAAATCAAACATCATTTATAATGCATCCTTAGCTATCATTTTATGAATATTAGCGATAATAATGCACTCGGATGATATCATAAACGATATAAAAGGAAAATAAAGTGGGGTGCGCTCACAGTCTCGCGCCTGAGAAAAGTTGTTGACAAATGTGGTCTCTTGACTATTTCCTCTTCCTATCAGTTCTGCTTAGTGCTAAAGCCTCCAAGAACTGTATAAAGACTGTTGACATCTAGTGGAAGCCATAGGTACTGCAGTCTCAGTCCTACATAACATTCAATCCTATAAGCAGCTTGGAGAAAAAGGTCATCTATTTGCAATTTCGTTCGGGTTCAAGTCGGGATCTGGCTGGGCCACTCAAGGACATTCAGAGACATGTCCCAAAGCCACTCCTGCATTGTCTTGGCTGTGTGCTTAGGGTTGTTGTCCTGTTGGAAGGTGAACCTTCTCTCCAGTCGGAGGTCTTGAGCGCTCTGGAGCAGGTTTTCATCAAGGATCTCTCAGTACTTTGCTCCCTTCATCTTTGCTTCAATCCTGACTAGTCTCCTAGTCCCTGCTGCTGAAAAACATCCACACAGTATGATGCTGCCACAATGCTTCACCGTAGGGATGGTGCTAGGTTTCCTCCAGGCCAAAGAGTTCAATCTTGGTTTCATCAGACCAGAGAATCTTGTTTCTTATTGTCTGAGTCCTTTAGGTACCTTTTGGCTAACTCCAAGTAGGCTGTCATGCCGATTTGCTCAGTTTGGCCGGGCGGCCAGCTCTAGGAAGAGTCTTGGTGGTTCCAAACGTCTTCCATTTAAGAATGATGGAGGCCACTTTGTTCTTGGGGACCTTCACAATGCTGCAGAAATGTTTTGGTACCCTTCCCCAGATCTGTGCCTCGACACAATTCTTGTTTTTTGCTCTGACATGGACTGTCAACTGTGGGACCTTATATAGACAGGTGTGTCCCTTACCAAATCATCTCTGTTTATCATCTGTTTATTTTTAATACATTTGCAAAACATGTTTTTGCTTTGTCGTTATGTGGTTTTGTGTCTAGATTGAGGACATTTTTTTATTTAATCAATTTTAGAATAATTTAACTTAACAAAATGTGGAAAAAGTCAAGGGGTCTGCATACTTTCCGAATGCACTGTATACATCATTGCCTGCATGCCGCTTCCCACATCAAGCCCTGACCCATTTTACTCAAGGAGAGCAGTTGTTGGTGTTGCTCGACCACAGAGTTAAGAGCACTTCACATGCCGTTCACTTAGTCTGCATGGTCAAACGCAACAAGATGTTGGTGACAACGATGCTGCTTTCAAAGCGTTCTATAATGACACTTAGTTTGTATCGGACTGTCTGCAAACAGATCTTTCATGTTAGCTGCTAATGCTTATTGTTAGTTAGTTGGATGGCTAGCTAGTTATCTAGGTTTGATCTGACTTACTACATTTAGCTATCTGATATCAGCGCTGGTGTAGGCCTAGATCAGCATGTTGTTGGCGCAACGGTATCTTCTAAATCAAAGAGGAATAGGCGAAGCATGTTATCTAGCTACACAATGAAGGGGAATTTAACATTGTATAGGGTCCCCTGGGAAATGCTGACCAACACCTTTTTAGTCCTACCCTGCCACAATAATACCTATCTGGCTTATTCATTTGTCATGTCAAACAACAATGTATTCATACTGCTGCCTACTATGTGTGACTGACCGCCTTGATTCGGTCTTATGTAGCAAAATATGAAATGGTGTTTTTTACATTGGATAAAAGCAGAGACACAGAGCTACAAAATGGTATATCATACACTGCATTTGAGGAACAATGGGAAAGTTATTCTGCTTCGAAAGTTGATAAACTGGTAACCCCACTTTGGCTCTTGAATGTTTTGGTACAGCTACTGTAGAGCTCTTCTTTGTCTACACCCATTCAGCATTGTTCCCATTCAGCATTCTCCACAGCCTCTTAAGCCAGCTCTACCCATCCCTTTAAGGATTCACATGTGAGGTTATGTGCTAAACAGTGAGTAGTGTAGTAAATATTTAAGACTAAGTGGTAAAGGTAGTAGCCTACAATAAGGAAATATTCCAGGTAAACAAAGTGTCAAGATATTTAAAAAAATAAATATTAATGTCACACTTGTCTAAATTGATGGGTCATGTGAAAGATATGCTATAACCCCCAGCCACATCTTGCTAAGTGGATGGGTCTCTACAGGTGTAAACGGTACAGCGAACTGGTTACTTGCATAATAGCAATATCAAAAGTAGATAGTGTCAATGCCAGTAGAGAAGGAACATAATATAGAGTATGTACAAGAACAATATCATTAACGATGTCAGTGATATGGTAGATGAGGTAGTTATATGCATACAATCAGGGGTAAAGTGGCTGAGCAGCAGAATAAAAAGAAAACTGTAGCCATGTGAATAGAGGCACTGCATAAAGTGCTGATGACTGGGAACTCGCCCCAAATGATGAACTGGTCTGTCCGAACCACGCATGAACAAGGAATCTATATTCAGAGATCCTGTTTCTGTCCTGCCCTTTGATGCAGGGCATGTGATGTCCATAGCCTTTTCATCGAAAAATTCCCTGATCTTCTCAAAAAGATAGGTTTGTCTAGCTGTGTCCAGTCCAGGTGGTGCTTGTACATGCAGACCATTTATGGGAGGAAGGATGTCAGCGTTGCGCAGCAGCTGAAACCTGGTCCCGACTGAGTCCGAACACTCCTTGGAGACAACACCAGGCTCCAGAACATCGAAGCTGTAAAACAGGAAATCACCCCCAAAAATTTGAAATGGCAACTTTACATAACATCAATTCACCTCCCAAGTTTAGATAAGAAGAATAACCTCATGCAATGAAAATGATATTCACCTGAAGTGCTGGTACTGCTTGATCTGTGGCAGCGCCCTGAAGTACGGAGTGAGGTGTTGTTACCAGCCATAGCTTTCCACCAGCACCGTACCATCCTCCAGTCCAACCAGCTGTGGAATGTTGACCCATGTCACAGTGCTGTCCTTCACAACACCAGCAATCTCAAAGTGTTCACTCTGGTATTTCTGAAGCGCTGCTTGATGAGGCCGATGCACCAGTCGGGGGCAAACTTGGTGTGGCTTGTGATCAGGAAGGTCCAGACTGTGCTGGGGCTTGTGCATGGTCCGCCAGGCACAATACCAGAGCACTAACTTGTTATTGTTTTGGCCACTGCAGTTATCACAATTCAGGTCCACACTTGTTTCCCCAACTCCATTATTGGTGTAGAAATGGTGCACGTAGTTGATGACTGCGCTGCTGCCTTTGCTGGATAACATGCCTTCATCAATAAAGTAGTTGACTTGTTGTGGTATTCTTTCACAGCAGACACCAAACAAGCCACACTTGTGAGGAGTTTAAAAGTAGATGGGACCTGGCTGCATAGGGTCAGAAGGATAGTGCACCTGCAAACAACAAAAGAACATTAAGATAAATTAGTTGACTCACCTGTCAGTCTATCTTTACACAGCTCAGTGATCTTCATTCACAGATCTTCATTGTAAAGCGTTTAAACACTGTTTTCCATGCTTTTTCAATGAACCATAAACAATTAATGAACATGCACCTGTAGAACGGTCATTAAGACACTAACAGCTTACAGACGGTAGGCAATTAAGGTCTCAGTTATGAAAACTTAGGACAATAAAGAGGCCTTTCTACTGACTGATAAACACCAAAAGAAAGATGCCCAGGGTCCCTGCTCATCTGTGTCAACGTACCTTAGGCATGCTGCAAGGAGTCATGAGGACTGCAGATGTGGCCAGGGCAATGAATTGCAATGTCTGTACCGTGAGACGCCTAAGACAGCGCTACAGGGAGACAGGACGGACAGCTGATCATCCTCGCAGTGGCACATGTAACAACACCTGCACAGGATCGGTACATTTGTGCCTATGGGCACAAACCCACCGTCGTTGGACCAGACAGGACTGGCAAAAAGTGCTCTTCACTGACGAGTCGCGGTTTTGTCTCACCAGCGGTGATGGTCGAATTCGCGTTTATCATCGAAGGAATGAGCGTTACACCGAGGCCTGTACTCTGGAGCGGGATCGATTTTGGAGGTGGATGGTCCGTCATGGTCTGGGGCGGTGTGTCACAGCATCATTGGACTGAGCTTGTTGTCATTGCAGGCAATCTCTCAACGCGGTGCAGTATAGGGAAGACATCCTCCTCCCTCGTGTATGTATACATACATACAGTTGAAGTCGGAAGTTTACATGCACCTTAGCCAAATACCTTTAAACTCAGTTTTTCACAATTGCTGACATTTAATCCTATTAAAAATTACCTGTCTTAGGTCAGTTAGGATCACCACTTTATTTTAAGAATGTGAAATGTCAGAATAATAGTAGAGAATGATTGATTTATTTCAGCTTTTATTTCTTTCATCACATTCCCAGTGGGTCAGAAGTTTACATACACTCAATTAGTATTTGGTACCATTGCCTTTAAATTGTTAAACTTGGGTCAAACGTTTCGGGTAGCCTTTGTAGTCTGGCTTTTTTATGGCGGTTTTGGAGCAGTGGCTTCTTTCTTGCTGAGCGGCCTTTCAGATTATATCGACATAGGACTCGTTTTACTGTGGATATAGATACTTTTGTACCTGTTTCCTCCAGGATCTTCACAAGGTCCTTTGCTGTTGTTCTGGGATTGATTTGCACTTTTCGCACCAAAATACGTTCACCTCTAGGAGACAGAATGCGTCTCCTTCCTGAGCGGTATGACGGCTGCGTGGTCCCATGGTGTTTATACTTGCGTACTATTGTTTGTACAGATGAACGTGGTACCTTCAGGTGTTTGAAATTGCTCCTAAGGGTGAACTAGACTTGTGGAGGTCTACAATTATTTTTCTGATGTCTTGGCTGATTTCTTTAGATTTTTCCCATGATGTCAAGCAAAGAGGCACTGAGTTTGAAGGTAGGCCTTGAAATGCATCCACAGGTACACATCCAATTGACTGAAATTATGTCAATTAGCCTATCAGAAGCTTCTAAAGCCATGACATTTTCTGGAATTTTCCAAGCTGTTTAAAGGCACAGTCAACTTAGTGTATATAAACTTCTGACCCACTGGAATTGTGATACAGTGAATTATACGTGAAATCTGTCTGTAAACAATTGTTTGACAAATTACTTGTCATGCACAAAGTAGATGTCCTAACCGACTTGCCAAAACTATATAGTTTGTTAACAAGAAATTTGGAGTGGGTTGAAAAGCGAGTTTTAATGACTCCAATATAAGTGTATGTAAACTTCATACATTTCTTTTTGTTTTTTTAATATACCTTTATTGTTCCCCACAAACCCTACCACCCCTCCCCCAATTGGAGTCAACTAATTAACAATAACACTTAGGCTTCTACCTTCAGATTATACACATTTTACAGGCAATCTATTTTACAATAGTTATATTTTTTGTTTTTAGTCCTTCCTCTATTTCTGATTCCATCCAGGTTGATTTCTATTTGTAACTGTGCTATTTCACAATTTCTGAACCTATATACATTGTACAGACCCCGTATTTGTTACATTCGTTGTCTTGTTTTATTTGTCCCACCCTTCAGATCCATTCAACCCCTCCCATCTATCTCTTAACACCATCCATTTTGAACTTCTATTTGCCATATATTTTTCAACTGTGCTGTGATGATTTTTTTTGAGGTGGATTAAACTGAAATTGCAACCAACTTTCTAAGGCTTGTTTAAAAAAGAATGTTATTTTGGAGATTTTGTTTTCAAATAACCAAAAGTGAGCATCTGAATAAAGGGGAAAAGGCCATTCTTGAGCATGGGGTGAGACATTCTTACTAATTTACTAGAGAACCATTTTGGATTTAAGTTTAACTTTTAGTGAGAGGTCTAATGCTTTAATAGTGAATCATTTCTGCCCTATTTGTTATATAAATAGGCCCTTTCCAAATAAAATTGGAATGTTTTTTTGTTCATATAATTTAAAAAGGTCACTAGGTGTAGGCATAAGCAAATGGGTAAACTGTGATATGACTAAAGAGTTAATCAGGTTGATTTTTCAACAAATAGACAGGTGTTTTCTTTTCCATGGTAGCAAGATCTTACATTTTTTTTATAGAAAGTTAACAAAAATAGGTATTGGAGTTGGATAATTTCTTACTTTCGGGATTTGTATACCGAGTATGTCCACATCCCTGTCAGACCATTTTATTGGTAACTACACAGTAATGTAAAAGTTGCATCATTTTTTTTGTGATCCAATATGTAATATAGTAGTACACTTATCATAATGTGTTTTTAATCCAGAGAGGTTAGCAAAAGTATCTAGACCCTTTGAGGCTGTGGAGGGATTCTAATTGTGGTTTTAAAAGAAGACTTGAATCATCAGTGTACAATGACACTTTTGTTTTTAAGCCATGGATTTCTAATCTCTTAATGTTGTTGGGTCTAATTTTAACAGCTAACATTTCACTGGCAATAATAAATAGATATGCCGATAGTGGACAACCTTGTTATACTCCTCTTGACAGTTTAACACTTTCTGAGATGTAGACATTTACTGTTTTACACCTAGGGTTACTATACATAACTTTAACCCAATTTAATAAGAGATTCTCCAAAATTGAAATATTCTAGGCATTTATATATAAACTCCAGTCGTACTTTATCAAAAGCCTTTTCAAAATCAGCTATGAAAACCAGGCCTGGTTTCCCCGATATTTCATAATATTCTATTGTTTCCAGTACTTGTCTTATATTATCTCCAATGTATCGTCCATGTAAAAAACTGTTTGATTAGGATGAATAATCTGACAATACCTTTTTAATTCTATGCGCCAAGCATTTACTTATAATTTTTGCATCACAACACTGAAGTGTAAGAGGCCTCCAATTCTTTCAATGGACTGGATCTGTATACACGCATACATACAGTGAGGGGAAAAAAGTATTTGATCCCCTGCTGATTTTGTACTTTTGCCCACTGACAAAGAAATTATCAGTCTAATTTTAATGGTAGGTTTATTTGAACAGTGAGAGACAGAATAACAACAAAAAAATCCAGATCAATGCATGTGAAAATTTTTATAAATTGATTTGCATTTTAATGAGGGAAATAAGTATCTGACCCCCTCTCAATCAGAAAGATTTCTGGCTCCCAGGTGTCTTTTATACAGGTAACGAGCTGAGATTAGGAGCACACTCTTAAAGGGTGTGCTCCTAATCTCAGTTTGTTACCTGTATAAAAGACACCTGTCCACAGAAGCAATCAATCAGATTCCAAACTCTCCACCATGGCCAAGACCAAAGAGCTCTCCAAGGATGTCAGGGACAAGATTGTAGACCTACACAAGGCTGGAATGGGCTACAAGACCATCGCCAAGCAGCTTGGTGAGAAGGTGACAACAGTTGGTGTGGTTATTCACAAATGGAAGAAACACAAAAGAACTGTCAATCTCCCTCGGCCTGGGGCTCCATGCAAGATCTCACCTCGTGGAGTTGCAATGATCATGACAACAGTGAGGAATCAGCCCAGAACTACACGGGAGGATCTTGTCAATTATCTCAAGGCAGCTGGGACCATAGTGACCAAGAAAACAATTGCCGCCGTGAAGGACTGAAATCCTGCAGCACCTGCAAGGTCCCCCCTGCTCAAGAAAGCACATAAAAAGTGTTGTGGTCAGATGAGACAAATTGAGCTCTTTGGCATCAACTCAACTCGCCGTGTTTGGAGTAGGAGGAATGCTGCCTATGACCCCAAGAACATCATCCCCACCGTCAAACATGGAGGTGGAAACATTATGCTTTGGGGGTGTTTTTCTGCTAAGGGGACAGGACAACTTCACTGCATCAAAGGGACGATGGACGGGGGCCAGGTACCGTCAAATCTTGGGTGAGAACCTCCTTCCCTCAGCCAGGGCATTGAAAATGGGTCGTGGATGGGTATTCCAGCATGACAATGACCCAAAGCACACAGCCAAGGCAACAAAGGAGTGGCTCAAGAAGAAGCACATTAAGGTCCTGGAGTGGCCTAGCCAGTCTCCAGACCTTAATCCCTTAGAAAATCTGTGGAGGCAGCTGAAGGTTCGAGTTGCCAAACGTCAGCCTCGAAACCTTAATGACTTGGAGAAGATCTGCAAAATCCCTCCTGAGATGTGTGCAAACCTGGTGGCCAACTACAAGAAACGTCTGACCTTTGATTGCCAACAAGGGTTTTGCCACCAAGTACTAAGTCATGTTTTGGCAGAGGGGTCAAATACTTATTTCCCTCATTAAAATGCAAATCAATTTATAACATTTTTCACATGTGTTTTTCTGGATTTTTGTTGTTCTGTCTCTGTTCAAATACACCTACCATTAAAATTATAGACGGATCATGATCAAAGTACTTCCTCTTTCAAAATATAATTTGGTGAATCATGCGTGACTCTTTGTAACACGTTTCAATCAAAAGAAAATTGATATCGTTTTTATGTTGAAGATTGAAAAAGAATTTGGTGCATTTTCCCCCATATTCCATCCAGTTCGCTTTATTTTTATAATATTTTACACTGGATCTTTCTTGAATAAGTTCCTCCATGTCTTTTAGTTTTTCCTCTAACTTGTTCTGTGCCTCAATGGTGCAGGTTTTATTGCTATCTCTGTACTGTTAGTCCTTCAATTTCCTTTGTTAATATGGACTCTTGATCTAAATTGCTTTTGTTTTATAGATGAGTACTGAATTGCATGGCCTCTAAAGGCACATTTTAAAGGTGTCCCGTACTATAAGGGGATCTGCTGTACCTATGTTATGTCGGGGGAAAAGTCAGTTATAAATTATTCTGTCCTAGTTATAAACAAGTAGGCTTTGATAAAGTTTCCAATATCCTCGCCCACGTGTAAATTATGTGACGATCCGACCACTTTGTCAACTACTTTTTTAACTTTTGCTGACCGAGAGAGTGATATAAGAAAGTAATCAAGACTACTAGCTTGGTTAAGCTTCTTAGACTTGCTTTCAATGAGAATCAAATATGTAACTCACAATCCTATGTGAATTTGGTTGGGTTTCCCAAAAAGTAACATATTGCAGCTTTAAAAAAACACAAAATACCATTAAATATGTCATCACAATATTTTTCACATTTGACAGTATGTGGTATTTTAGCTATATTGCCCAGCCTTAATTGGCCCTGTACACCCGGGGACATGCCACTGTCTGCACAGAGGGGGCTTGCTTAGCTGTCTTTGAGCTTTTTGGGAGGGGCTCACCAGAAGCACGCCACCTTATAGTCATTCTGATGTAGGCTACAGTCATTGCCAAAAGTTTTGAGAATGACACATACATTTTCACAAAGTATGCTGCCTCGGTTTGTATGATGGCAATTTGCGTATACTCCAGAATGTCATGAGTGATCAGATGAATTGCAATTAATTGCCAAGTCCCTCTTTGCCATGCAAATGAACTGAATCCCCCAAAAACATTTCCACTGCATTTCAGCCCTGCCACAAAAGGACCAGCTGACATCATGTCAGTGATTCTCTCGTTAACACAGGTGTGAGTGTTGACGAGGACAAGGCTGGAGATCACTCTGTCATGCTGATTGAGTTCGAATAATAGACTGGAAGCTTCAAAAGGAGGGTGGTGCTTGGAATCATTGTTCTTCCTCTGTCAACCATGGTTACCTGCAAGGAAACACGTGCCGTCATCATTGCTTTGCACAAAAAGTGCTTCACAGGCAAGGATATTGCTGCCAGTAAGATTGCACCTAAATCAACCATTTATCAGATCATCAAGAACTTCAAGGAGAGCGGTTCAATTGTTGTGAAGAAGGCTTCAGGGCGCCCAAGAAAGTCCAGTAAGCGCCAGGACCGTCTCCTAAAGTTGATTCAGCTGTGGGATCGGGGCACCACCATGACAGAGCTTGCTCAGGAATGGCAGCAAGCAAGTGTGAGTGCATCTGCACGCACAGTGAGATGAAGACTTTTGAAGGTGGCCTGGTTTCAAGAAGGGCAGCAAAGAAGCCACTTCTCTCCAGGAAAAACATCAGGGACAGACTTATATTCTGCAAAAGGTACAGGGATTGGACTGCTGAGGACTGGGGTAAAGTCATTTTCTCTGATGAATCCCCGTTCCCGATTGTTTGGGGCATCTGGGGAAAAAAGCTTGTCCGGAGAAGACAAGGTGAGCGCTACCATCAGTCCTGTGTCATGCCAACAGTAAAGCATCCTGAGACCATTCATGTGTGGGGTTGCTTCTCAGCCAAGGGAGTGGGCTCACTCACAATTTTGCCTAAGAACACAGCCATGAATAAAGAATGGTACCACCACATCCTCCAAGAGCAACTTCTCCCAACCATCCAGGAACAGTTTGGTGACGAACAATGCCTTTTCCAGCATGATGGAGCACCTTGCCATAAGGCAAAAGTGATAACTAAGTGGCTCGGGGAACAAAACATTGATATTTTGGGTCCATGGCCAGGAAACTCCCCAGACCTTAATCCCATTGAGAACTTGTGGTCAATTCTCAAGAGGCGGGTGGACAAACGGCAGGGTAGCCTAGTGGTAAGAGTGTTGTACTAGTAACCAAAAGGTTGCAAGTTCAAATCCCCGAGCTGACAAGGTACAAATCTGTCGTTCTGCCCCTGAACAGGCAGTTAACCCACTGTTCCTAGGCCGTCATTCAAAATAAGAATTTGTTCTTAACTGACTTGCCTAGTAAAATAAAGGTAAAAAAAAATAAAACCCCACAAATTCTGACAAACTCCAAGCATTGATTATGCAAGAATGGGCTGCCATCAGTCAGGATGTGGCCCAGAAGTTAATTGACAGCATGCCAGGGCAGAAAAAGAAGGGTCAACACTGCAAATATTGACTCTTTGCATCAACTTCATGTAATTGTCAATAAAAGCCTTTGACACGTATGAAATGCTTGTAATTATACTTCACTATTCCATAGTAACATCTGACAAGAATCTCTACAGACACTGAAGCAGCAAACTTTGGAAATTAATATTTGTCATTCTCAACTTTTGGCCACAACTGTGCATGACGGTTGAAACATCTACAGTTTTAATAAATAAAATAAAAAGATGACTGTGATATGTGGTGTTACATAACTTTAGTTGAATGCGTTGCTCTAGATAAGTGTGTGCTAAATGACCTAAATGCATTGTTAAAATGTGATGATGTGCTTTTTTTTTATGTTTCCAAAACCTGTAATCTTACCATGATGCAACTCTGGTCAGGTATGGACAGGCAGAGATACAGTTGTAATGGTAGATGTAGTGTTGATATCTTGGTTTTGTTTCACTGTGTCCACTCATGAGCCCTGTGTGTGTGTTTTTAGACTCTCAATGGCTGCGAGGAAGTCTGATACCCACAACAATGGTGAGTGTGTCTTTCTGCCTCTTCATCTTCTCCATCCATCTGCTCATTTTGGTGTCATTTTCATTCAGGCCGCCTTCTCAAACTGTTTTTCCAGGACCCATTAGCTACCTTGATGACGTTCCCTTCAAAATCAACGATAAGTTCCGCTGCCCTGCCAAAGTGGGGCTTCCCGTTGGCATCTGCCTGCCTGACTGTGGCTCTGTGCTCGCCAATCTGCAGGTAAGTCTTCTGACTTTTGGCGCTGTTGCATCAAGGGTTTCAATGACTGGGATGCTTGGGGGTAATTTGTATCTCACCTTCTTTATTATTCTGGGATCCTTAACGTTAAGAAAAATATGTAACCGAATCAAACCAGATGGCACAATTTTGACAGATAGCCAGAGGCACACTCCGACATAATTTATAAACTAAGCATTTGTGTTTAGTGAGTCCGCCAGATCAGAGGCAGTAGAGATGACCAGGGATGCTCTCTTGATAATTGTGTGAATTTGACCCTTTTTCCTGTCAAAATGTAACAAGTACTTTTGTGTGTCAGGGAAAATGTATGGAGTTAAAAGCAAAAATATAAATAGTAAAGTACAGATACCCCAAAAACGACTTAAGTACTACTTTAACGTATTTTTACTTAAGTACTTTACTCCACTGATTGTGACTTGACCAGATTCATCTGAATTGATTCATTTCCATTCCTTTAATCCCATGTCTGCTACTGCTCACTAATTAGCCCTGCCGGTTCTCTCTTCCCTCTTCTCTGGGCACTGCAGTATGATTTCTCCCTGGAGAGGCGGAGCGTGCGCTGGGGTGCGGAGCTGGCTGAGGCCCGGGCTGCAGAGGCGGCCAGGGCGGAGCTAGATAGCAGGGAGCCCCCTGCCCAGGACCCTGACGGGGGATCGGCCTGCGGGGGGAAGAGACCATGCCCTGCCGAGGAGCAGGACGCTCTCCCGCCCGCAATGAACCCGCTGATGGCCAGCTTGCGCCACAATGCTATTCTCACCCCGCTGCCTGCCCCAGCCAGGCAGACCGCTCCCAGTATCCCGACCCCACAGTACCTTAACCTGGCTGACTTTGAGCGCGAGGAGGACCCCTTCGACAAGCTGGAACTCAAGACACTGGACGATAGGGAGGAGCTGCGCAACATCCTCCAGAGCCAGCCACAGCCCCAGCCGCAGTCTGTATCCCCGCCTGAGGCACCCCAACCCAGGCCAGCATCGCGAGGCAGCACCCCTCCACCCCAGCTCCCCGCCACCAGCCTTCCAGCCAAAACGGGCTTTGCCCACAAACCCAACGGGCTTGTGGTGCTACAGGACATGGACAGAGCTGGGGATCTGGCTCGGGGACAGACAATGGACCCTGACCGGCCCTGCAACATCCGCTCGCTGACCTTCCCCAAGCTGTCAGAACCCGGGGACCCGACCTTTGACTCCTACTGTCCGACCCCTGTACCACGTAGCCTACCCAACGGCAGCCCGCCGGCACCCCAGCAGAAGACAGAGGAGCCACCTAGTCACACCCAAAATGGGGCACCAAAGCAGGTGAGCTTTGCACGCGCACACACATGCCTTGCTTAGTTTCAATTACTGAATCTTTTGCTTAATTCTCTGAAACTTCTCGAAGGCTTCGAGGTTTTGTGGACAAGAGGAAGATATATATTGCTTACCCTTATACAGATATGACGCTACAAAAACTCTCTCCCTCCATAGATAAATGCAGGTCCTCCCCCTCTCCCGTGCAGCGGGGCGCTGCTCAGCCTGTCCCCCAGTGAACGGCAATGTGTGGAGACCATAGTGGCCATGGGCTACTCTTACGAAGGGGTCCTGCGGGCCATGCAGAGGCGAGGCCAGAACGTGGAGCAGGTGCGCCCCTCCGCTCTCCCTCCTCCAGGCCACAGCAGCCTAAGCCCATTTCTCCATAGAGATCTATTATAAAGAAATATTCTATTTGATTCTGTGATGTCACTCACTCACTGCCCATTGCGCCCAGGGGATTATTTGCGTGTCATGGGTGACTCTGAAATCCTCAGGTGCCTGCGTTATGTGATTGTGTGTGTTCACAACATGTGGCTTTAGAAGTCCACCAGGCAACAAAATGGGGATGGTGGTTGTGAATAAATAAATTGAACTTACGTAGCGTTTTTGTCTCGACACCATCCACCACCTTGGTTTAATGCCACCCTCAACACTATGATGGCATCAGACACAACAGACATGTTAGGGGCTTGTTAACGGTGAATAAACATTACATTGTTAGCTAATGATACGCAGTGGATGTTTATGGTAGTTTGCCTGCTAGCTTTATTTGGATACCCATCCTCAAGCATCACTCAAGTACAATATTGTGGATTTAGCTATCCCTCTAATCAACAAAGAATATTACAATTAGATGATATTAAAATTACTGTGGTGGGGGCAGTGGTCCAAATTAGGGGAGGGTTGTCTAACTTTTTTGGAGGGGGAGAGGGTTGGTTTTTTTATATATATATATTGGGCACGGGAGGATAGTGTGTTTTTTTTCCCCCCATGGTTTACATTCGCCCTTTTGCAGGTTTGACCTTTCTGCGCGCTAACTATACCACAGTTCAATATAGTCTAACGGTTTATCCTGCCCTCTATCCACCATTCATAGTGACAATAGTGTAGGTGGATGTTTGTCCAGATCTGCAATAGGCTAACTAGAAGTCATTAAAAGCTGCACCAATTTTCAAAATAAAGTGAAGACATGAGACGCACAGTTCAAAAAGCTCCCCCATTGATATATTTTTTTTTTTGGGGGGTATATAAGTATGTAGACTAGCCTACAACACCACAATGCAGTGAATAATTGCATTGTTGTTTTCGAGTACAAAATTATACTCTAGGCTGTAAACGGCAATGAAATTGCATTTGAATAACGGAGAGGCACAGTAGCAGGCCAGTCTGGCAGTTAATTTTTTTATTCTGATACTGAGATCTGCTGTCCTGTCTGCTGCTGCTGATTATTCTCCCAAATCAACCTATAATAATGTGGCCACATATGCTCTCAGCATGCCCAATTATTCAGGAAAGCTCAACGTACGCTCTGTTTGCCTCCTCCGATCCGAGCGGCTATTCCTCGCACACCTAGAACCTAACGCTTCAATAACGCCTAAATATTTGTCTTTGTAATGTTTAAAATGTATACCTTTGTCATAAACACAACCAGTCACAGTGTTTTAATCTGATTAGGCTATTTCAAAAGTCTCCTTTAAGCTATCTGCACATTCATCCAAAATATAATTCCAGCAGACAAACTGTGCACCTGTCATGCCATTTGATGAATGAAAAGGGACCTTTGTTACAATTTTCTAGCCAAACCTTCGATACTGGATACAAGGTACAAGGTAGGGAAGGATGTATTTTCTGTATGTCACTAGAATTATTATTTGTGGTCATAAACATGTTGAGGTAATTCAATGAAGTTGTTTTTCTCACCCATTATTATCTATCGTGTTGCCTAGTCACTATATACCTACCTTTTATGTACATACAGTGCCTTCGGAAAGTATTCAGACTCCTTGATTTATTCCACATTTTGTTACAGCCTGAATTCCAAATTGATTAAATGGATTCACACACATTACCCATAATGACAGTGCAATTGTGTTTTTAGACATTTTTGCAAATGTATTGAAAATAAAATACAGAAATATCTAATTGACTTAAGTATTCCCATCCCGGAGTCAATGCTTTGAAGAAGTATCTTTGGCGGCGATAACCGCTTTGAGTCGTCTTGGGTATGTCTATCAGCTTTGCACATCTGGATTTGGGGATTTTCTTCCTTACAGACTTGCACAAACTCTGCTGTTCACCGCCACTCTCCATCCAACTTAAATCGTCAAGTCTTTCCATAGATTTTCAATGGGATTCAAGTCTGGGTTTTGTCTGGGCCACTCAGACTTTCACATTCTTATTCTGAAGCCATTCCAGTGTTGCTTTGGCTGTAGCTTGGGGTCATTGTCCCGTTGGAATGTAAATCTTCATCCCAGTCTAAGGTTGTTTGCACTCTGAAGCAGGTTCTCATCAAGGATTAGCCTGTATTTGAATCAATTCATTGTTCCCTCCATCCTTACCAGTGTCCCAGGATGATAGAGAAGGCCAAGAAATATTATTTTAATGGAGAAGATAAAATAGTTAAGAATAGAAACAATCTGAGTAAATGATTGAAGTATCTGAAGCTGTTAGGTTACAGTAACAGATTGAGCTTTGGTATTTAATCTTAGCTTGGACGATGGAGGAAAGGTTACATCAGACAAAACCATGCTTGCAGACAGTCTGAATAGCTACTTTAAAACTATAGCTAATACCATTAGTTAGCAAGTTACCTAGTCAATCAGGTTATGGGGAGAGTCAAGTCCAGCAGTTTTACTCACAGCAGGGGATTCAAGTAGATACTTTTTCATTTGAAAAGGCATCTGAGTCGGCTGTGCTAAAGAAGCTGAAAGAACTTGACCATTCCAAAGCAACTGGCCTTGACAACATTCCTGACACATTTAAGGGATGCTACGGTAATTATCACCCCCTGAGTAACTCACATTTTGTAAATCTGTCTATTGAACTAGGAATTTTTCCCAGTGAACTAAAACTTGCAAGGGTCATTCTTCTATATAAAAAAGGGAGTAAGTTAGATCATAGAAACTATCAACCTGTCTCAATCCTGTGTATTTTATCGAAGGTCATGGAAAAGATTGTTAGAGCAGATTGAGTCATATTTCCTTATAATACCTATCTGGCTTTAGGAAATCACATTCCACCGACACTTGCCTACTATACAGTGCATTCGGAAAGTATTCAGACACCTTGACTTTTTCAACATTTTGCTATGTTACAGCCTTATTCTGAAATGGATAAAAAAATGTCATCATTCTACACACGACAAGGTGAAAACAGGTTTTTAGAAATATTTGAAAATGTTTTAAAATCAAAAACAGAAACCTTATTTACATCATTATTCAGACCCTTTGCTATGCGACTGTCTAGATAAGGTCCCACAGTTGACAGTGCATGTCAGAGCAAAAACCAAGCCATGAGGTGAAAGGAATTGTCCGTAGAGCTCCGAGACAGGATTGTGTTGCGGCACAGATCTGGGGAAGGGTAGCAAAAATGTTCTACAGCATTGAAGGTCCCCAAGAACACCGTGCCTCCATCATTCTTAAAAGGAAGAAGTTTGGAACCACCAAAACTCTTTCTAGAGCTGGCCGCCCGGCCAAACTGAGCAATCGGGGGAGAAGGGCCTTGGTCAGGGAGGTGACCAAGAACCCGATGGTCACTTTGTCCTTCTGGAAGGTTTTCCAATCTCCACAATCATTGCTGCAGCACTCCACCAATCAGGCCTTTGTGGTAGAGTGGCCAGATGGAAGCTACTCTTCAGTAAAATGCATATGACAGACCACTTGGAGTTAAAGACTCTCAGACCATGATAAACAAGATTCTCTGGTCTGATGAAACCAAGATTGAACTCTTTAGCCTGAATGCCGAGCGTCACGTCTGGAGGAAACCGAGCACCATCCCTACAGTGAAGCATGGTGGTGGCAGCGTCATGCTGTGGGGACTGGGAGACTAGTCAGGATCGAGGGAAAGCTGAATGGAGCAAAGTACAGAGATCCTTTATGAAAACCTGCTCCAGAGGGCCCAGGACCTCAGACTGGGTCGATGGTTCCAACAGTACAACGACCCTAAGCACACAGCCAAGACAACGCAGGAGTGGCTTCGGGACAAGTCTGTGAATGTCCTTGAGTGGCCCAGCTAGAGCCCGGACTTCAACCCGATCTAACATCTCTGCAGAGACCTGAAAATGGCTGTGCAGCAACGCTCCCCATCCAACCTGACAGAGCTTGAGAGGATCTGCAGAGAAGAATGGGAAAAACTCCCTAAATACAGGTGTGCCAAGTTTGTAGCGTCATACCCAAGAAGACTCGAGGATGTAATCGCTGGTGCTTCAGCAAAGTACAGAGTAAAAGGTCTGCATGCTTAAGCAAATGTGATATTTAAGTGTTTACAGTTTTTTAATACATTTGCAAAAATTTCAAAAAACATGTTTTTGCTTTGTCATTATGGGATATTGTGTGTAGATGGATGAGGAAAATAAAAAAGATATATTTTAGAGGAAGGCTGTAATGTAACAATGTGGAGAAAGTCAAAGGGTCTGACTATTTTCCGAATGCAATGTATCTAACTGACACATCAGGAAAGAAGTAGGTGGAGGGAAATGTTGTGGTATGGTTATTGTAGATCTATGTTTCTGCTAGGAAGAAAACAGATGGTGGATATGGATGGGACCCTGTCTAAACCCCAAAATCTTGAACTGCGGTGTGCCCGAAGGGAGTGTGCTGGGTCCATTTCTGTTGAATATAAATGATCTGAAAACTGCTTGTACATGTGACCTTTTGCTCTATGCAGATGATTCTGCACTGTTTGACAAAAATGTGGTTGAGAAAGCCATCAGTGCTTAACTTCTGAATGTCAGTAAATGGCTATATTACAGTAAGCTGTCACTTATTGGATCCATCTTGTATGGGTCCAAAGTGAAACTGAGGGAATCTCCTGATTTTAAGGGGGTAGTAGGTGACAGTAGTCACAGCAAAAGACTCAGTTAATTATCTTGGATGTGTGCTAAATAACTTCTTGTGCCATGCTCTCCCCTGTCAGATGATTTATCTCCAAAGTGAACCATAAAATTAGGTTTCTGGCAAGAACCTCTAAATACCTGCATCAGAATGTAATAGTAGCATTGGCAGGGGATTTTGTTCAGTGCCACTCTGGTACAATAGTGCCCTCCAAGATAATTTAAAATAAACTGCAGACCTCTCAGATCAAATGAGTCAAGATTATTCTTAAACTTCCAGCACATACTCTTGACCATTCCCACTTTGAATGGCTCAAAGTGGAGGAGAGAGTCTCAAATTAAATTGTCTTGTACATAAGATTGTCCACAATATGGTACCTATAACTACTTTAACTTGGTTCGGGATAACCATAACTATTCCACTAAAAGGAGTGAAACTAACGTTCCTTTGATATTTAATAGTGATATGGGGAATTAAACTTTTTTTTTATACTCAGCTGTCCTTTTTTTTTTGGAATAGTCTTCCAAATGCATAATGCCCATATGAAATGTATAACGCCCATATGCAGTTTCATGTTCACAGAAAAAAATGCTAAATAGTAGCATGTCTCAAAAGTGAGTCATAAGATTTATAGTACGTGGGTGAGAAATGCCTGGGATAAAATAGAAAAAAAGTGCACCCCTTGGGATCCCAAGGACAGAGTATGGGAAACTCTGCAATAGCATAATGCTGCCACCATGCTTCACAATATGGATGGTGTTAGACGGGTGATGAGCTGTGCCTGGTTTTGTTCAGACATAGCACTTTGCATTTAGGCCAAAGAGTAAAATCTTGGTCTCATCAGACCACAATCTTTTGCCTTATGCTCAGTCTTCCACGTGCCTTTTTGCAAACTTCAGGCGTGCTGTCATATGTCTTTTTCCTCAGAAGTGGCCACTCTCCCATAAAGCCCAGATTGGTGAAGCGCTGTAGAGACTGTCGTTCTTCTGGCAGGTTCTCCCATCTCAGCCTAGGAACTCTGTAGTTCTGTCAGTGGTCATTAGGTTCTTCGTCACCTCGCTGACCAAGGTCCTTCTGCTCAGTTTGGTCGGACGGCCAGCTCTTGTCAGAGTCTGGGTAGTTCCATATATTTTTCAATTTCCAAATGGAGACCACTGAAACTTTCAACACTCAATTGTTTTATACCCTTCCTCAAATATGCCTCATCACAATTATATATCGGATATCTATGGACTTGGTATAGTTTCTGCTCTGACATGCACTGTCAACTGTGGGACCTTAAATAGACAGGTGTTTCTTTCTAAATCATGTCCAAATAATTGAATTGGCCACAGGTGGATTCCAATCAAGTTGTAGTGCCGTCTCAAGGATCATCAAAGGAAATTTGGATGCACCTGAGCTCAATTTGGAGTGTCACAGCAAAGGGGTTTGAATACTTATTGAAATTAGATTTCTGTATTTCATTTTCACCAATTTAGCAAACATTTCTCAAAATATGTTTTCATTTTGTTATGGGATATTGTGTGTGTAGATGGGTCAGGGGGAAAAAATCTATTTAGAAATGTAGGCTGTAAAACAACAATGTGAAATAAGTCAAGGGGTGTGAATACTTTCTGAAGGCACTGTATCTTAGAAATATTATAACTTTGTTCTGTGCTTCACTGAGCATGCACTTCGTAGCCTATAGGCTATGGATAATTTGATTGAGACCACACTAAATATCCTATAGGCGCACTTGTATTGCGCACCCAGCGGAGAATCAGAGATGAGGGGCGGCATCAGGCACACATCTATATACCCTAATAAACAACTAATTCTAAAACAGAAATGTCATCAATTACAAATTAAATTACCCTCCCCCATTTTCCTTCAGGTAACCCTTCTGTAAATGTCAATCTGTCCCTTAGCTAGCAGATAAGGTCTGTGCTTACACAGGAAGCCCACACCTAAAGATCAACAATATCTGTCATCCTGTGACCCAGGTGCTGGAGTACCTGTTTACTCACGCGCGTCTTTGTGAGCGGGGATTTGATCCTAGTGCCATAGAGGAGTGCTTAGATATGTTCCAGAACTCTGAAGAGAAGGTGAGTCCACCCACAGTCTCTCTCATCTCTCTCTGACTCAATCACACACACACACACAGACAGATATGCATGTTTATACAGATGTACTCAACATGCAGAAACAAAGATGCTAATAGCCAGCTATTAACTATTATCTGTGATGCGTTTGAACACAAATGTCGAGTGGCCTAAGTTAGGGTTCACTTCCAGTTATCCCTGAACTTGGATACGCCAAGCATCTCCCGCTCTCCTCCCTCCACCATTCTTCTGAAATATTTTAACAATCTGTTTATTAGATTTTTTTAGTTAAATTGTACATAACCAGTCCGTAACAAGAATTCCCAATTACAATGGATGTTTTTCATGATTTCCTCAGGCCTTGGAGTTCCTATCGCTAATGATGAGGTTCGGTGAGATGGGCTTTGAGAAGGACACCATCAAGGAGGTGCTGCTGGTGCACAACAATGACCAGGACAAGGCTCTGGAGGACCTCATGTCCCACGCCTCAGCCAGTTGAGCCCCCCAACCATCCACCCACAGGCCCCTGGCTTGCTTCCTCCCAGTACCACCCGCCCCTCCACCCTAAACACACACAGTCCCCATGCCCCAACCTAGTTACAGCACAGAGGGGAGAACTCCCACCCCACCCGATGTAGCTATGACGTCCGCTCATGTCCCCACTCTGGCCCACTCACACACAGTGACTCCAAAAGAGAGACTCCAAGAAAGATCGTGAACACATACACTTCCATAAGTGAGAAGTAGAACCTTGTGTTCCTAGAGTGTGGGGCAGTGGGCAAATGGACACAAATGAGCACCTGCGAATTGAGGGGGTTGGTTTATGCTGACCACATGCCCGTTTTACCTTGTCTGTCGATCAACGTGTGTGTGTGCTCCGTGGTGGTTTGAAGGAGGCTTGAACTTCCCATAGGAGCATATAGAGGTGACCCGATGCTGGACAGCACTTTGGCGGTGTGCAGTGACTCTGTGGGTGGGACTTGGAGGGGACAAAGGACCAGTGGACCCAGAACTGTGAGGAACCACTAGCCAGGCTCTACTTTCTACAGATTAACAGTTAACACTGACATTCCCAGCTAACTAAGCTGCCATCATCTGCTATTTAGAGCAGGCCTACAAAATGGTGGAGGGGAGGGGATGCCAAGCGGCCCATGTGTAAATTACTGACCGACCGGCGGCAGAACCTAAAAACACGTGCGCATCATCGCAGAACAGAGAACTGACTCCAAGAAGTGCCCTATTCCTGCGACTGGCTTTCACAGATCTCATATTTTCTATGCTGTTACTTTGCTTGTTCATTTGTCTCTGTTAGAAAGGACACGCATTCATTTTATTTTAATTTTTTTAAGATTCTCTTTCTTTGCTTTCTGTTTTAGGAAGTGCATTAACAGTAATTATTATAGAACTGCTTCTACTACCTGTTGGCTCCTCCTGCACTGGAGCAGACTGCGAGGCCAGTGGAGAAGAGTGTCAATTATTTTGCAGGAAATATAAAACATGTCCAAACGCATACAAGCACCCAATGGCACAGAGATGTGACAAACTGCACAGACACACACACACCAACATAGATAGACTTATTTAAAAAGTACACTGATATTTAATAATGAGATCGGTATGAAGAAAACATTATAAGCAAGCAAAATTATGGTGCTTGGAAATGGTCCCTATTGGGGTCGATAGACTGGACAGAGAGACGAGAAAGATTGAATTGTTTAGTTTTAGGTTGTTCTGCAACCAAAACTTTTGTGCAATAGATGTTTTATGTGACAGATGGGCACCTTTTTGATACCCAGTGTACTTTTTGGCGTCCCTGAGCAATGAGCGAATCCCAAAATGACGGATGGCTTTTGCTGGAGACACGCTCACTGGAGGAGGAAATCTGTAGAAGAAAATTTTTGATTTCGTTGTTTGCTGTCATTTACTCCCCTCATTTATTGGAGTTCATGCTTCACTATCAACTATGAGCAGTGTTTGTCTGACTCGTCACACATTCATGCTGGTCTGAATGTGTTTTGGCCTCCCCCTTGTGTCATGCATAGGAATCGGACAGGCAAATCTTCCAAGAACAGGTCAGAAGATTAAACATCTTACCAGTTAGATATGAACCAAATTCGTTATGGTGATATTTTATGTTCTAATTGTACTTTATTGGAGCTATGTTTTCACCTTGCATCGACCCTTTTGACTACTGATTTGTGTGTATGAGTCTACAGGTATTTTTGAAGTGCCATGATGATGCTCTCCATTTCTTGTGTGAATCTTGCACAGAAAAGTATCTCTGCCCTTTCCCAACCAAGCAGACAGTCGATTCACGCTTCAAGATTACTTTTTGAAGATGACAAAAGATTTCTTTAGAATACAGCAGTCTTGATCGAGCTCTGGTAATCAAGGGGAGATCTCTTTTATAGAATTCAACAGTCTTGATCTCCTCTGTTAATCATGGGGAGATCTCTTTAGAATGGATTCTTGATCTTCGGGTAAGTGGATTTGTGACACATTATGAAATGAAAGTCTGTATCTAGTTCTGCCATCAAGATGTGAACGAACAATTGTTACAAATTGACAAAATCATGTAGGCCTATTGAAAGAAGAATCTGGCATTGAGGACATATGTAGAGTTTGATATTTCTATTGATTGTATGTTGCCAATACATATATGACTGTGTGTGCTCCTTAACCCTGAAGGATCCACTTGCCTGCAGATACCAAAACAGCCCAGATCCCATTATGCATTATTAGACTGTGAGCATAACGTCTAAACGCCAGGCCACCTCCAGACTTTACTCTGAACTAAAGGTGAACTTTAGCCTCCTGATAACTTGTACATTTCCTTTGAACACGACAGACTTATTTGGGGAGGGGGCACAAGAAACCAAGCCACATAGAACATGTTTATGGTTTAGAGAACATCATTGGGTCTAATCCTAACTTGAGATTGTGAGTCAATGAGAGACTTGGGAAGAGCTGGTCTGATATGACAAATCTAGAGTTTGATGTCTTAATGATATGTGGTGTTCCTGCTAGTTCCTGAAAGTTTATTTTAAAAAATCAAAAAGAATCTGTATCCTCCTGAATCATTTGGCAGTTCTTCAATGTGATTAAACATGCACATCTTTTCAATGGTGTGGCTATTACTATTGATAAGGTGTGTTGGTGTTTTTTGTCAATGGTTATTGGAAAACAAATAATTCGATAAATTCTAGCTATGGTATGTTTTTCACTTGGTTTGTACTGCAGCACAATGGTTTGGTAGTAATTGTTAGACACGACAACAACAATGCAAAGAGATGCTTGTTCCCTGAGCATTGTGGGTAAAGGCGAGAAACTTCGTGTTGTGGAGTGGTCAGCAACATTTTTTAAGAATTGGTGCATATGAATCTGTTCATATTCCATTACTAACTTTGACATCAGAGCCTGACCTGTACTGTTATATGATCTACCTACGTTTGTTCCATGCCCGGTTCCATTTTGAAACTGCAAGTGTGAAAATGCCTTTTTGTGTTCACACAGATCTGAAAGAGCTGTATAGGTGGAAGCAATATGATTGAAGCTCGGCTGCCTATTGAGGGGCTGCATAGTGCAATAACCACACTGCTTACCAGTGGTGAAAAAAAAGTCAGTTGTCATACTTGAATAAAAGTAAAGATACCTTAATGGAAAAAATACAAATACTACTTGAGTAAAAGTATCTGGTTTAAAATGTACTTAAGTACAGTGGTGGAAAAAGTACTCAATTTTCATACTTTAGTAAAAATGCTATACATCAAATTCCTTGTATTAAGCAAACCAGATAACACAATGTTCTTGTTTACTTTTTTTTTTTAAGGACAGCCAAGCCAGGGGCAAACTCCAACACTCCACATTAACTTACGCAGTATTGTGTTTATTGAGTCCACCAGATCAGAGGCAGTAGGGGTAACAACGCGTTCTGTTGATAGGTGCATAAATTGGACCATATTGCTGTTCTGCCTGAGCATTCTAAATGTAACAATTACTTTTGGGTGTCAGAGAAAATGTGCAGGTTAGCGTTTTTCATCATGAATCTTGTTGTGGAGGCAGCTCTGCAGAGTGGTCACTATCTGTCACAGTCATAAAATCTGAAAATCTAACCTTATCCACACTGCTAACCCTAACCTTAAATTTATTTCCTGAATATTTACAATATAGCCAATTTTTGACATTGCAACTGGCCTATCTAAGAGGAAATTGCTCAGTTCTGCCTCCAGGACAATACTCATGACAAATGTCAACCTGCTGGAAAATGTATGGTAGTAAAAAGTATATATTTTCTTTAGGAATGCAGTGGAGTAAAAGTAAGCAAAAATATAAATAGTAAAGTACACAAAATGACTTAAGTAGTACTTAAAAGTATGTTTACTTGGCTACTTTACACCACTGCTGCTTACACCTACTACTACTTAAGTAACCAGTCTTCTAGGACCTGTGAACACCACAAGTAGCCTGGTCTCAAATCTGTTTGTGCACTTGGCTGCAAACTCCAATGTTTGTCCATATGCTCTCGGAGCGTTCAGAGCGCACACTGGATGCTCTGGCGGAGGAGTAGGGTTGATTTGAGCTTTCTGACCTCAACGGCAGTCAAGCGCCTAAGCTAACTGGCTAACGTTGGCTAGCTTGCTAGTTACTTTCAGACACAAATGAGAGAACACACTCTGATCATTTTACTTGCCCTAGCAGAGTTGGCTATACTGTTTATCTCGAGGGTTAATGAGTAACTGTGTTACTTGCAACAACTTCAGTTTTTGAGCCAATGTTTACGGTCATAACAACTTGGTGCTAGGTACTCAAACCAGAGTGGTATACTACGATTGAAGCTAGATCTAATCTCCACTGCTTTAGGAAGACTGGTAGTCAAAACGCCTTGCAGTTGTGCATCTTGATGTATTATGCTGACTGCTCCGACATCTATTCCTTTGTAAATATATTCTGTTAATAGTTCACTAAAGTTTATTGACACGTACCGGCCGCATACTCGTCTTCTTTCTTTGGATTACCTGCCATTTAGGGGCCTCCCACTACCTTCTTCTGACATGTATAGTTAAAAAGTGTCCATTTAGTGTTGATGATAATAATACTGCCAGAGCCAATAATACATATTTGAAAGAAAAAAAAACATTATGCCTACCTGTGATTTTGATCACATGCAAATAGCCTAGGCAGGCTACGGCTGGGAAACTCTAGGAACTGTGTTATGAACAAAAATATAAATGCAATAATTCCAAAGATTTTACAGTTCATATAAGGAAATCAGTCAATTGAGAGAAATTCATTAGGCCTTAATATACTGTATGTGTTACACATTACTGGGAATACAGATATGCATTTGTTGGTCACAGATACCTTAAAAACAAAAGGTAGATCAGAAAACCAGTCAGTATCTGGAGTGACCATTTTGGCTCATGCAGCGCGACACATTCTTTGCATAGAGTTGTTCAGGCTGTTGATTGTGGCCTTTGTAATGTTGTCCCACTCTTCAATGGCTGTGCAAAGTTGCTGGATATTTGCGGGAACTGGAACATCCTGTCGTACACGTTGATCCAGAGCATTCCAAATATGCTCAATGGGTGACATGTCTGGTGAGTATGCAGGCCATGAAAGAACTGGGACATTTTCATCTTCCAGGAATTGTGTACAGATTTTTGCGACATGGGGCTGTGCATTATCATACTGAAATATCAGGTGATGGTGGCGGATGAATGGCACGACAATGGGCCTCAGGATCTCATCACGGTATCTCTGTGCATTCATATAGCCATCGATAAAATGCAATTGTGTTTGTTGTCCGTAGCTTATACCTGCCCATACCATAACCCCACCGCCACCATGGGGCACTCTGTTCACAATGTTGACATCAGAAAACTGCTCGCCCATATGACTGCCATCTGCCCGGTAGAGTTGAAACTGGGATTCATCCGTGAAGACAACACTTCTCCAGTGTGCCAGTGGCCATCAAAGGTGAGCATTTGTCCACTGAAGTCGGTTAGGACGCCAAACTGCAGTCAAGTCAAGACCCTGGTGAGGGCGACAAGCACGCAGATGAGCTTCCCTGAGAGGGTTTCTGACAGTTTGCAGAAATTCTTCTGTTGTGCAAACCCACAGTTTCATCAGCTGTCCGGGTGGCTGGTCTCAGACGATCCCGCAGGTGAAGAAGCTGGATGTAGAGGTCTTGGGCTGGCGTGGTTACACATGGTCTGCGGTTGTGAGGCCGGTTGGATGTACTGCCAAATTCTCTAAAACATTGGAGGTGGCTTATGGTAGAGACATGAACATTCAATTCTCTGGCAACAGCCCTGGTGGACATTCCTACAGTCAGCATGCCAACTGCACGCTCCATAAACTTGAGACATCCATGGCATTTTGTTGTGTGACACAACTACACATTTTAGAGTGCCCTTTTATTGTCCCCAGCACAGACCAACATTTTACACGTTGCTTTAATATTTTTGTTCAGTGTAGAAAGGACGAGACTAGCTAAATTCTTTATAAACTGCTAGCGTGTATTAGCTGTAACTGTTGTCACGTGAGCTAACAACTGTTTAGAGCAGGCTGGTACAGTGACTCCCTTAGAACATAAGGTGAGTCAAGGAACATAACAATAATTCACTAGGGCTACATAGCGAACATAACAAATGCAACTGTTTTATGGATTCTCGTGACTAAGTCTGTGACGTCAGTTCAGCTAAACCTAGGGTATGGCAAAGTGGGGTGGGTGATATTTTATTTGGGGGTGGGGTGTTGAAGCTCATTTATTGCATTTCTACACAATTTCAAAACTCAAATGGTATTTGGAGAAGAGCAAAAATGTCAAGCACTACTCAACCTCATAAATTGTGTAATTTACTTGTGGAACGGCACATACTGTATGGTGCGACATGAAATAGATCCATAATACTCTCAAGTCACAAGGCCGCATTGGAGACCCGTCATTCAGGGCAGGTGGGGCAGAACCCCACCTGTTTTGAGCCCCATTTATCTAGCCCCACCTTTTTTGTTGCCTGTTTTGCATGTTATTTTAGCATTAATACGTGTCGCATATCCGTTTGCAAACAATGTAAAACAAAATACAAATAAAGTGTTAATAAAGCTGCATACAATCATGGTCACTCTTTTGCTTTCTTAAGGCAGCTCCAAAATGTAGACGTTTCAGTTTAGCTCAGTGCTTTCTGTGGTGGAGGGGCAAACCAGACGAAAATACAGAGCGTAGGGGTTGGTAATCTACTCTAGTTGCGTCGTGATTAGCTCAGTGTACTATCACTCATGGGGAAACACCGTCACTGCAAAATCTACAGGGAGAGCTAGAAAGTTGAAGCCCCCTTGGGTGCTGCCATAGATTTACATTAGAAGTGCCCATCCAAGATGGTAGCTTTGATTGGACTGATCATATCAATGTCATACATTCAAAATCTTAGCTAGTAAACTACACAAGCAGCCATCATCATGAATCACGTCGACATTCTACTGACAAATCCTGAATCATGAAGAGAAATTATAGAGAAAACGTATCGGTGCTCATCGGCCATTGGACATAAACATTACACAACATGTTGGAAATCGCAAATTCAACAATGAGTGGTTTGGAAGGAATCAGTGGCTAACTGCAAGTGTTGCAAAGGAATCACTATTTTACTTCCCCTGCTTGCTATTCGGTGGAGAGGGTGTGTTGTCCAAGTCTGGGTTTAAGGGTCTCTTTTCCAAGCTTTAAAGAATTAATATTCACACGCAACACCATGTGCCAGAAA
Source organism: Brachymystax lenok tsinlingensis (assembly GCA_030435695.1). Classification (NCBI taxonomy): domain Eukaryota; kingdom Metazoa; phylum Chordata; class Actinopteri; order Salmoniformes; family Salmonidae; genus Brachymystax; species Brachymystax lenok. The sequence goes on along the minus strand of CM059797.1, from coordinate 44,608,130 downwards.
AGGTTGAATACATTGGCCATGCTGTCAATCCAACATGACTTCTGCCGCCGTCAAACAACTGGGAAATCTCAGACATCAGTGAGTTCAAGACAACTGGGAACTCAGGGAAAAAAAACGAGCTCCGACTGGGAAAATAAGTTTTGAACGGTCATCCAACTCGGAATTCCAAGTCGGGAACTCAGGCCTCTTTCTAGCTCAGACCTGAAGATCCCTGACGTCATGATTTGACCTTAGAAGAAAAACAAAGTTTCCAGTTGTCTTGAAAGCACAATAAATCCAGAGAATGCCAGACTTTGATCAAAGTTTCATGACAAAATTTGCCCACAAGAAGGGCCGTGGCGCCACCTTCCTATTCAAGTGAGCACAGCACAACGGTGAGTCAAAAAATGTATTGTAAGCTGCTGTTAAATTATGTAATATGCCAGGGAGATATGTATACTGTACTGTAGCTAAGAAAGTAATACTAAGTGTATGTTGTGTAGTAAGCTGTTAGTAGCCATGTGCCTCACTCTAATAATTTGGGCCCTTTCCCCCTCATATCTCAGCCTACTGTTTTGACTTGGTGGTGCACATGTAGCCTGCTTTAGAGAAATAATTTAATAGTGTAAGAGCTTTTACTGTGCTTATATGCCCCCTTTTAAATATACAGTGCCTTCGGAAAGTATTCAGACCCCTTGACTTTTTCCACATTTTGTTATGTTACAGCCTTATTCTAAAATTGAGTGAACAACTATTTAATCAATCTACACAATACCCCATAATGACAAAGCAAAAACAGGTTTTTAGAAATGTTTGCTAAATTATAAAAAAAAATGTTTACATAAGTATTCAGTACTTTGTTGAAGCACCTTTGGCAGCGATTACAGCCTCACGTTTTCTAGGGTAGGACGCTACGAGCTTGGCACACCTGTACTTCCTGTATTCTTCTCTGCAGATCTTCTCAAGCTCTGTCAGGTTGGATGGGGAGCGTTGCTGCACAGCTATTTTCAAGTTCAAGTCCGGGCTCTGGCTGGGCCATTCAAGGACATTGAGACTTGTCCCGAAGCCACTCCTGCGTTGTCTTGGCTGTGTGCTTAGGGTCATTGTCCTGTTGGTAGGTATACCTCAAATCAAATTGTATTTGTCACATGCGCCGAATACAACAGGTGTAGACTTTACAGTTAAATACTTACTTACAAGCCTTTAATCAACAATTCAGTTAAGAAAAATACCTTAATTTTTTAAAGTAACAAATAATTAAAGAGCAGTAGTAAAATAACAATAGCGAGGCTATATACTGGGGGTACCGGTACAGAGTCAATGTGCCGGGGCAGCGGTTAGTTGAGGTAATATGTACAGTGGGGGAAAAAAGTATTTAGTCAGCCACCAATTGTGCAAGTTCTCTCACTTAAAAAGATGAGAGAGGCCTGGAATTTTCATCATAGGTACACTTCAACTATGACAGACAAAATGAGGAAAAAAAATCCAGAAAATCACATTGTAGGATTTTTTTATGAATTTATTTGCAAATTATGGTGGAAAATAAGTATTTGGTCAATAACAAAAGTTTATCTCAATACTTTGTTATATACCCTTTGTTGGCAATGACAGAGGTCAAATGTTTTCTGTAAGTCTTCACAAGGTTTTCACACACTGTTGCTGGTATTCTGGCCCATTCCTCCATGCAGATCTCCTCTAGAGCAGTGATGTTTTGGGGCTGTCGCTGGGCAACACGGACTTTCAACTCCCTCCAAAGATTTTCTATGGGGTTGAGATCTGGAGACTGGCTAGGCCACTCCAGGACCTTGAAATGTTTCTTACGGCCACTCCTTCGTTGCCCGAGGCGGTGTGTTTGGGATCATTGTCATGCTGAAAGACCCAGCCACGTTTCATCTTCAATGCCCTTGCTGATGGAAGGAGGTTTTCACTCAAAATCTCACGATACATGGCCCCATTCATTCTTTCCTTTACACGGATCAGTCGTCCTGGTCCCTTTGCAGAAAAACAGCCCCAAAGCATGATGTTTCCACCCCATGCTTCACAGTAGGTATGGTGTTCTTTGGATGCAACTCAGCATTCTTTGTCCTCCAAACACGACGAGTTGAGTTTTTACCAAAAAGTTCTATTTTGGTTTCATCTGACATTCTCCCAATCCTCATCTGGATCATCCAAATGCTCTCTAGCAAACTTTAGACGGGCCTGAACATGTACTGGCTTAAGCAGGGGGACACGCCTGGCACTGCAGGATTTGAGTCCCTGGCGGCGTAGTGTGTTACTGATGGTATGCTTTGTTACTTTGGTCCCAGCTCTCTGCAGGTCATTCACTAGGTCCCCGTGTGGTTCTGGGATTTTTGCTCACCGTTCTTGTGATCATTTTGACCCCACGGGTGAGATCTTGCGTGGAGCCCCAGATCGAGGAAGATTATCAGTGGTCTTGTATGTCTTCCATTTCCTAATAATTGCTCCCACAGTTGATTTCTTCAAACCAAGCTGCTTACCTATTGCAGATTCAGTCTTCCCAACCTGGTGCAGGTCTACAATTTGGTTTCTGGTGTCCTTTGACAGCTCTTTGGTCTTGGCCATAGTGGAGTTTGGAGTGTGACTGTTTGAGGTTGTGGACAGGTGTCTTTATACTGATAACAAGTTCAAACAGGTGCCATTAATACAGGTAATGAGTGGAGGACAGAGGAGCCTCTTAAAGAAGAAGTTACAGGTCTGTGAGAGCCAGAAATCTTGCTTGTCTGTATGTGACCAAATACTTATTTTCCACCATAATTTGCAACTAAATTCATAAAAAATCCTACAATGTGATTTTCTGGATTTTTTCCTCATTTTGTCTGTCATAGTTGAAGTGTACCTATGATGAAAATTACAGGCCTCTCATCTTTTTAAGTGAGAGAACTTGCACAATTGGTGGCTGACTAAATACTTTTTTTCCCCACTGTACATGTAGGTAGAGTTATTAAAGTGACTATGCATAGATAAGAGAGTAGCAGCAGTGTAAAAGAGGGGGGAAATGCAAATAGTCTGGGTAGCCATTTGATTAGATGTTCAGGAGTCTTATGGCTTGGGGGTAGAAGCTGTTTAGAAGCCTCTTGTACCTAGACTTGGCGCTCCAGTACCACTTGCCGTGCGGTAGCAGAGAAAACAGTCTATGACTAGGGTGGCTGGAGTCTTTGACAATTTTTAGGGCCTCACACCTCCTGGTATAAAGGTCCTGGATGGCAGGAAGCTTGGCCCAATGATGTACTGGGCCGTACACACTACCCTCTGTAATGCCTTGCGTCGCAGGCTGAGCATTTGCCATACCAGGCAGTGATGCAACCAGTCAGGATGCTCTCGATGGTGTAGCTGTAGAACCTTTTGAGGATCTGAGGACCCATGCCAAATCTTTTAAGTCTCCTGAGAGGGAATAGGTTTTGTTGTGCTCTCTTCATGACTGTCTTGGCGTGCTTGGACCATGTTAGTTTGTTGGTGATGTGGACACCAAGGAACTTGAAGCTCTCGACCTGCTCCACTACAGCCCCGTCGATAAGAATGGGTACGTGCTCGGTCCTCCTTTTCCTGTAGTCCACAATCATCTCCTTTGTCTTGATCATGTTGAGGGAGAGGTTGTTGTTCTGGCACCACATGGCCAGGTCTCTGACCTCCTCCCTATAGGCTGTCTCATCATTGTCGGTGATCAGGCCTACCACTGTTGTGTCATCTGCAAACTTAATGGTGTTGGAGTCATGTCTGGCCGTGCAGTCATGAATGAACAGGGAGTACAGGAGGGGACTGAGCACGCACCCCTGAGGGGCCCCCGTGTTGAGGATCAGCGTAGCGGATGTGTTGTTACCTACCCTTACCACCTGGGGGTGGCCCGTCAGGAAGTCCAGGATCCAGTTGCAGAGGGAGGTGTTTAGTCCCAGGGTCCTCAGCTTAGTGATGACCTTGGTGGTGGCAGCATCATGCTGTGGGGATGTACCTTCGCTCCAGTCTGAGGTCCTGAGCGCTCTGGAGCAGGTTTTCATCAAGGATCTCTCTGTACTTTGCTCTGTTAATCTTTTCCTCAATCCTGACTTTTCTCTCAGTCCCTGCTGCTGAAAAACATCCCCACAGCATGATGCTGCCACCACCATGCTTCACTGTAGGGATGGTGCCAGGTTTCCTCCAGACATGACGCTTGGCATTCAGGCCAAAGAGTTCAATATTGGTTTCATCAGACGTGATGTGTGTTTTGTCCTATATTTTTAATCCCAGCCCCTGTCCCAGCAGGAGGCCTTTTGGTAGGTTGTCATTGTTAATAAGAAGTTGTTCTTAACTGACTTGTCTAGGTTAACAAGGTTAAATAAAACAAACAAAATTACAAAAAATGTTCTCAATATAATGAGCGGTTATCTTGAGTTGAGTCGAACTAAGCGTTTACCAAAGTTACCTCGCTAACTCCTAAAACCTGCTTTGTAGGCTCTGACTGCTATGAAACCAGCAACCATAGTAGATTGCCAGCGTGATATTACTAATGCACGTAAAGGGTTCCGAAGCGTAAGTATGACCTCAATTACAAATGGTTCTTGAACGCGCACGCTACAGCGTACGTTCGACGTTTTTGTTGCTGTTGAATTGTACTGCGGCTGCGCGCGGCAGAATGTTGTTACCGTTGGTGACGCGATTTGTAAAGAAAGACAGAAAGGATGGAGAAAATATAAAAAGAGAGATGGAGGAGAGCTTTACATTTAGCCTCCACTTAACCACATTTTATTAGGTTAAAAGCTAACCTACGCGCGTCGCTATAGTTTTGGAAGCCGGAGTGGAGGGGAAACTAACGTTAGCTAGTCAACATCACCCTATGTGATCTTCTTTACCCGCCGCATGCTGCTACAGTCAGAGCCAGACAACAAAATAGCTAATCGCCATTATATGACCCAGTACCTAGCGTCATTATTGCCCTCCATGTGGGTGAGGGACTTGTGTGTGTCAGATTATGGCGAGAAAAACAGTTAACAGGAAAAGGAAGGCTGGGGAGTCCAATGACCAACAACAACAGGTAGGCGGAAACAGTGGCGATTCAGTCAAACCTTGGTTAGCCTAGCAAGCTAGCTAATGTTACCATTTTGCGTTGAATGTTTGACTTAGTAACGTTAGCTAACAGGTTGGGAAGTTGGCTAGCTTGATAGATAATGCCACGTAGCTAAAAGGCACAATTTGTTTTTGAAAATGTAATAAAATAACTGTAGCTTCATAGACAGCTAGGTAGCTACCGGAACTCCATCCATGTTGCTAAATTAGCTAGTTAGCCAATAATGTAACAGCTAGCTAGCACACTGGCTAGTTAGCTAACGTTAGTTCGCGTTCTCATTCATGATTTCCTTTGACTGTCCCTCTTTGTAGTGTTTATATTATTACATTGTCTGTTTCCCTAACTTGTTAACTAACTGTTTTTAACAATACATTTAGCTAGACTTGTGACGTGTTGGTTAGGCCTAACGTTAGGCCTACCAGTACCACATTAGGCAATTATGCATTGGATGAACTATTGGGTTGTAGGGGACGGTGAAAAAAAGTATTTTATGTCATTTAATAGAGCTTTATACCAGAGTCATTCTGAGAGTAGTGTAAAATAATACGAATTACTGTAGTTAGTTAGCTAACGTATATCCTATTCGGCTGGACTAGGTTGTTAGGTATTATTATTAGGTAGGTAATGTTCAAGGGCAATTCCGGCACTTTTAAACGTCATTTTAGCATCTCCAGCACACTACCAGTGTCATAAAAAGATTAAAGTGCTAAAAAATGCTTCTCTGTGACATCACGGGGTAGAATTAAAAGTAATAAAAATTGTGATTTTCTAAACCTGCAACAAGTTTCTAGCCAGAGGGAGGGTATTTTCTAGCCCTTGATCATGACATGGTTCCATTACATTACACAAGTCATTGGAGGAAGGCATCTTTTGTAGGGGGGTGGGTTTTTATTAAAGCTGCACTATGTTAAAGCTGCACAGAAACCCCCCCCCAAAAAAGATATCCTGGTTGCTAAAATTCTAATTTCAGTTTGTGACAAAACAAGCATGTATAGTGTAGGGAATCATTGTACCATATTTTCCATATCTAAGAATATTGTATTTTCAGCTGTTTTGAAGCGGGTGTACAAAACTGAAAGTACAAGACGCAAAATCTAAAGAACTGGAAGCATAGAAATAGCGCACATAGAACAGATCTACTGCTTCTTAGACTTGCTTTCCATGTGTGACAGATCTATAACTAATTTATATGTTAATTTGGTCAGGTCGCCCGAAAATGTACATATTGCAGGTTTAAGGGCCGCTGTTCTCTGTCTGAACATTAACACGCATCACTTGTGGTGCGGTTTTCGAAGCACAAGGAATTTATCTTTCATAGCGGCACAAAATTGTAAAAAAAAAAAAAAGGTTAAATTGATACACCTTTTATAGGGTTAGGGTTCCCATACTGCCATATTTCCATGTTACAGCTCTTGTTTACGTAAGACAGTGCTAATTAGCTATCAGCATCTCTGAACACCTGTGTGTAAACGGAAGACAGAGGCCACAAACGTTGTCATTGAAAAAACAGTGTACCATAAGTGTGTATTTTGCATTTGTGAAATTATTTTGTCATATTAAAGTAGAGGAATTTATGTTTCTAGAACCGCACCGTAATAAATAATCGTTTCACATTTAGATGGAGTATTTGTCTGTTTTGGCTTCCAGAGCCAATTCGCCCTTTTAAAGCCACTGTCTGGTTTAATATACACTTACATGACCAAAAGTATGTGGACACCTGCTTGTCGAACATCACATTCCAAAATCATGGGCATTAATATGGAGTTGGTGGAAAGGTTTCCATTAGATGTTAGGCGATTAGGCCTGGCTCGCAGTCGGCATTCCAATTCATCCCAAAGGTGTTTGATTGGGTTAAGTTCAGGGCTCTCTGCAGGCCAGTCAAGTTCTTCCACACCGATCTTGACAAACCATTTCTGTATGGACCTCGCTTTGTGCACGGGGCATTGTCATGCTGAAACAGGAAAGGGCCTTTCCCCAAACTGTTGCCATAAAGTTGGAAGCGCAGAGTCATCTAGAATGTCATTGTATGCTGTAACTTTAAGATTTCCCTTCACTTGAACAACGGGGACTTAGCACAAACCATGACAAAACAGCCCCAGACCATTATTCCTCCTCCACCAAACTTTACAGTTGGCACTATGCATTGGGGGCAGGTAGTGTTGTCCTGGCGTCTGCCAAACCCAGATTTGTCCATCGGACTGCCAGATGGTGAAGCGTGATTCATCACTCAAGAGAACGCATTTCCACTGCTCCAGTCCAATGGCGGTGAACTTTACACGACCACCGCTGAGACTTGGTATTGCGCATGGTGATCTTAGGCATGTGTGTGGGGCTGCTCGGCCATGGAAACCCATTTTATGACGCTCCTGACAAACAGTTATTGTGCTGACGTTGCTCTTAGGAACTATGTAGTGAGTGTTGAAACCGAGGACAGACAACGTTTTGCACAATACTCACTTCAGCATTCTGTGGTCCCGTTCTGTGAGCTTGTGTGGCCAACCACTTTGCGGCTGAGCCATTGTTGCACCTAGATTTTTCCACTTCACAATAACAGCACTTACAGTTGACCGGGGCAGCTCTGCCAGGGAAGAAATTTGACAAACTGACTTGATGACGGGGTGTCCACATACTTGTGTGTGATTGTATATATATCTACAGTGCATTCTGGAAGTATCTTTCTCCACATTTTGTTACGTTACAGCCTTATTCTAAAATGTATTAAATCATTTTCCCCTCATCAATCTACACATAATGACAAAGCGGGGGAAAAATGGTTTATAGTTTTGAAAATAAATTCGCAAAAATGTCTCACAATTACAAGTTTCATAGCGCTTGATGGTTTTTGCGACTGCACTTGAAGAAACTTTCGAAGTTCTTGAAATGTTCTGCATGGACTGACCTTCATGTCTTAATGTAATGATGGACTGTTGTTTTATCTGCTTATCTGAGCTGCTCTTTCCATAATATGGACTTAGCCCTATTTGATAAAATACCATCTTCTGTATACCACCCCTACCTTGTCACAACACAACTGATTGGCTCCAACGCATTAAGAAGGAAATTAAATTACACTAACTTTTAACAAGGCACACCTGTTCATTTAAATACATTTCAGGTAACTACCTCATGAAGCTGGTTGAGAGAATGCCAAGAGTGTGCAGAGCTGTCATCAAGGCAAAGTGTGGCCACTTTGAATAATCTAACATATATAAAAAAAATTGTTTAACTCTCTTTTTTGGTTACTACTTGATTCCATATGTGTTATTTCCTAGTTTTGATTTCTTTGATGTACAATGTAGAAAATAGTACAAATAATGAAAAACCCTGGAATGAGTAGGTGTGTGCAAACCTTTGACTCGTACTGTGTATATATAGATGAATTTGCTATTTGGATCACTTAAAAGTGATACACATTAAGGTTTTATGAATTATAAGTACAGCGGCTTTGTTTACATATTGCAGGTCAAATTTCACCAGGTAATTATGACGCATATAGCTATTTATTTATCTCGCACACTTTCTGTCTGTCCCTCTGATCTATACACGACTACAGCAACACATCAACAATACATATCTAGCTTTATCCCTCTCAATAGAAACAAGTCTCATAAATGAGAGTTGAGTGAAATAGAATACATTTGTAATTTAGCTGACAAATGCGTATCGTAACTGTTAATAATTATTGATTCCTGGTTGTCTGCCTGTGGGACAGCTGACGATATGCAGGAGTGTTGAGTTGGAAACACTGGTGGGTCTGTCATTAATTTTGCTTTGATGTTGCTAGCTTGAGCTTCTGAATGAACTGGAATTGTGGACGATTTTCATTCAGCAAGGGATTGAGAATATCTTCCTAGTGCAACATTTTGCTAGTTGGACCATATTTCAGACTTCTCAGCACAACCAGTGCTAGCAGCATGCTAGACACTGTAATAATCATGAAAGCCAGCTCTGTCTACTGGTAAGTGAAAGCTAGCTAGCTAATTTAGCTGGCTAGCAAACAGACACACACACATGAGCAATTCCAGGTCAACTTAAGCATGAAAATACCAAATGGGTCATTTCCTAATTAAACTACTTTCATATTTGCCTTGAATTGTGTGTGTTTTGAGGTAAAGACTGCATTTAGCCTTTATATTTGCCAAATTGAATGTTATTGTTACTACAAAGTCTTTAAAAGTATTGTCAGTCAACCAGATTTCATAGCTTTTGGCAATGGCTCACAACTTGTTTTGGTATTGGCCCCTGTGTTTGTGACCGAGTCGTAAGGTTAATGAAACCATATCAAACAAATGTTTGTCCATTGAGTGCTAGTATAGAATTCTACAATCTAGTGAAGATAGAACACTGATTTGGACAGGCAGTGTCACATCTGTAACGTTTTTGATTAAAGGTTGTTATTGTGGACGCGTTTCGAGTATGATTGTATGCAGACTTTCTGTGCAAACCTAACTTTCATCAAGGACTTAGGTGATACATAATTGGTTTCCTTTCTCTCTTTGTCAGTACTCACTAGTCAGCATCACTGCGTAACATGATCATGATAAAATGTTCATGCCCTTCCTACTGCCACCGAAGTGTTAACAGGCAATTTTTATCTCTGTGTGTGTGTGTGATCTATTTCGGGTGTACTCACATTCTCATATGAACTGCAATCATGTGTTGTTCTGCTAACTGGAGAATTGCATGGAATAGTAAAGTTCTTAAATTCATAAACATAATTAAGGTCTTAAAAATCCATACACGTTCACCGGTCATGCTGAGTTTGTTTACTTCCTTGAGTAAGTACAGTGACAATATCGGTCTGTATCGGTGTAGTCTGCCCTGCCAGTGCTTGTGAACTGCAGCTGTCAAGTCTGAGGTGATTTAGGATATGACAAAAAATGTCTACGAAAGTGCAAACCCTGTGCCACTGGTAGGTTATAATGAAATGACACTTTTTTTTTTACCATTTCACGTAATGAAAATGAAGTTTAACCCTTCATATAGTAGGAATGACATTGACATATGTCAATATATAGTAGAGATGATTAGGGATGAGTGAGGAATGAGTCCAGCTAGCTCAACTAAACAAGGGAATGAAATGGGTGTATCAATCCCTGAGTCTAGGTTTAGTCTAGAGGTTCACACTGAGTCTACAAAACATTAGCACCTGCTATTTCCATGACACACTGACCAGGTGAAAGCCTTGATCCCTTATTGATGTAACTTGTTAAATGCACTTCAAATCAGTGTAGATAAACGAGGGGAAGAAAGGTTAAAGAAGGATTTTTAAGCCCTGCGACAATTGAGACATGGATTGTGGTATACTCTGTGTATATACAGTACAGGAAGTTTGTGGGACTGGTAACAGATAAAGATGCTGTTGAAATGCAGTTCTTGAGGAGAAACCAACCACACAGGATTTGTGTAAAAAAATATATCTATTTATTAACTAAGAACAAATTCTTATTTACAATGACGGCCAACCAGGGAACAGTGGGTTAACTGCCTTGTTCAGGGCCAGATTTTTACGTTGTCAGCTCGGGGATTTGATCCAGCAACCTTTCGGTTACTGGCTTAACACTCTAACCACTAGGCTACCTGCCGCCCCTAAATACATCTTGCCAGCCAAGGAAGACAAGGTTTTGGTGGCTGCAGGTCAAGTTGTCCACACCCTGGGTCCTTTTGTGGACAACGGGGAGGAGGTACCATTTCATAGAGCCTGTGCTGGCAGATTAAAGGGTGAGAGAGAATACAAAGCATGAGCTTTAAAAAAAAAAAAAATAATTCAGTAGGTGATTGATAATAACATTTAGTATTTGAAATAAAACATCTGTCATTAATGATCTAGAATGAAATTCCTAAAACGTTGTAAATTTGAAATGGAGGGCAGTGTCATTTGCTGTTTGTCTTTTGGGACCCTGTCACATCATAACATTTTCCTCTAGCTTTTGAGACATTTTGGTTTTGTAATTTACCGGACATGCATATATACATTGGGTGGTGCTAAAAATCACATTTAGATTGTTGTAATTCATTTTAACAGAATAGAAATGAACCTTAAAAGTTGTAATAATAAAGTAGAATGATCTATACCAACATGACAGGTTGTATTGAAAAGTTGTGCCTTCATCCCTGCTATAAATCATAAATGAATATCATTTTTTTTTTTAAAGTCGCCTACACAGTAACTTCAAAATATAGTTGTATATTTGTGAACAACCTGTCCTATAGGCTATTTGTATGAAAAATTTTTATAAATAAAACACAGCTGTTTTCAAATACAACCTAGGCCTATCATTTTAATTTAGCCTAGGCACGAACATTTTAATTAGGCCTAATAAATAAAAAAACATGTCTGTCTATGAACACCAGGGCAGGCCTCCCCACACCCCATTCCGGGTGCAATTCAGCACCACAGCAGTGGAAAGAGGCCACTTTTGGCTGCCACAAAATGTAGAAATTATAAAACTGATGTTGGACAGTAAAATTCGATATGTAAATAAACAAAATTCATTAAGGCTGGTTCAGTGAGCGAGAACTTATTTTACAATGCTCCTGAGGCCCTTGCCATGCATTTATGAAAGCACTTGTTTCCAAAGCTCTGATGATATCGCACTCTTTTTACAGTTCTACTGGACGATGATAATAAATGTTGTTTATTGGATACATGACACCGGGGCGGCATATGTTGATATTGCCTAGGGCGGCAGCAGAACTGCTAGGACCGAGCCTGACGAACACAATTTGCCTCTAATTTACTTGAGTTTGCGGTGGACCTTGGCCTTCTCAAAGTGAGCTGCTACTGTTGGGAAGTCAAAACTGTCCAACTCCTTGGAGCTGCTTGCGATGCGTATCAGCCTCATTACTTTGTCCTCAAGAAGGCGCGATCTTCAGGCCGTCTTTACTCTGTTTTGGAGAAAGAATCCCCTCTCAGCGGGCACACTGGAAACGGGGATAATCAAAACAAGGTTCGCCAATTTTTCCCTTATAAGGACCTTACGTATTTTGCGTTAGTAAAAATATAAACACACACCCTACACTAATTTCCGGGCAGCTTGAGGATTTATTAGCTTATGAAATATAATTGCATTTGAAGTTGAAGCACATCAACTGGTATTTCCATCAATTAATAAAAAATGATTACATTTTTTCTTCTCCCGGAGAATTTGGCCGGCAACAATTTTATTTAATGGCTTTTTAAAAACAGTATCTGCGTGTGTGCATCTGTTTTGGCATGCCTGTGTGTACAGATCCTGCCTTTTTATAAAGTGTCTCTGAAGGTGTGTTTGCGCTTAGATTCTGACCTAGTTGGCTCCTTGTATCTGGATCAGTGGGCTGGGAGTGATGACCATAGTCCTCAAGGGGATGAGTGTACTGTGCATGGAAGGGAGAGAGTGCAGCAAGAGGGAGGGGGTTATGATTGTAAGGAGGGATTGAGACTGGGCAGAGGGAAAGGGTTCTGTTTTTTTCAAACGCAAGAAAGTGCAGAGGGTAAATGTACCGCAATAAGTTGATTTCTTTATATTAAAAAGAAACCTAGGCTGGAGCCTAATTTCTTCCACTTCCCTGATCGTCTTCTGACAGCTGAGCCTGGGCCTATTGGTGTATTCAAGACATCTGTGGACTCTGAAGAAAACGAGCTCAGACTGGGAAAAATCGGGATGTCAGTGATCTTCAGGTCTAAAAAGTCGGAGCTCTAGGATCATGCCGAGTTTCCGACTTGTAATTTCGAGTTGGATGACTGTTAAAAAATATTTTTCCCAGTCGGAGCTTGTTTATTTCAAAGTTCCCAGTAGGAGGTGTGAACGTACATTTTTTTTAAACTGAGTTGGGATCCTTAAAATCTGTATCCAAATTGTTTTTATATATTTTTAAACGTAGCTTCAGAAAGTAAACCACATAGTGGGTCAATTTCCACAACTTCTCTATTGTTTTGGTACCCTAGGTTCCACACCGTGAACAGCTTGAATTGAACCCATGCACATGCGCAGATAAGTGTTGCATCTCGCTCATCTCAATATCCTAACCTATTCATTGATGAAAGGCTCTGCTTTACTGAAGTTGCTAGACATCACAAGATAAGACATTGTGATTCCCGCACAGTTCTGACTGTCTGCCTGGTGGCCGACCTGCCTATACTGTGCCCCTCCCTCTGTCTCTTGCTCGCTATGAAAGATGTGAGTGTTTGTATTCTCTGAAGTAATGCAACTAATCAGTCTCCGTTTCCAAAAAACCTTCATCTTAAGGCGTCCGCATGATTCCCAGACGAAAAAGTTCGCTAGAGTTCGCACTGATTTTAATCAATAAATCCATTTGGTGGAAACATACCACTGGTGGATTTTTTGGGGGATAAAATCTGTTGCCAATTGGATGGAAACCTAGCTACTGTACTTGATTTACATGGTGCTGTTCGTCTCATTTAAGCCTTGTTAACCTTTATCTTTTTCTCTCCTCTGTCAGGTGGGCTGGTGCCAGTCTGCGTACAAGCGGACACGCGTGTCTTCCTCGTCCCGGCACGCCCAGCAGTGGTGGCGTAGTCTGCGTTCGGTGGTGTACGGGCTCCAGGGCCGTGAGATCCGGCCTCAGCAGCAGCATGAGTGGCGTCTCCAGCGTAGCTTGCGGGGCTTTGCTGCCGGCCGCCTCCCGGGCATCCTGAAGGAGCGGGAGTTCTCCCTGGGCCGCCTCAACAAGGTGTTCGCCTCGCAGTGGCTCAACCACCGCCAGGTGGTGTGTGGAACCAAGTGCAATACGGTAAGAGACTGCCCTCTTTTACTTGACTCTTTTTCTTCTTTCAAAATGGAAAACTTAAAACATTTCCTGTTAACCGGAATACCTTGAACTGACCTATTATGAATAAAAATGGGACCCTCCCTGCATGATTCCAGACTTTGTTCATTCTCTAACAAAAGGTTTCTTTCTTCCTATCCCCAGCTATTTGTGGCAGATGTTCTGACAGGGCAGATTACCCGCATCCCTATGCTGAAGGACCGGCAGGGCCGAGGAGGTGGCTCCGGGGATGTTAGGGGGACAATAGGGGCCCCCTTCCTCGGAAGTGGCTCAGGGTCCGGGCTGGACCAGCAAGGCTGTGGGATCCACGCCATCGAGCTTAACCCCTCGGGCACTCTGCTGGCCACCGGCGGAGACAACCCCAACAGCCTGGCTGTCTACCGGCTGCCCACCCTGGATCCCGTCTGTGTGGGAGATGTGAGTGGTGGCTGAGACAGCCTAAAAGCAAGTCGGATCATACAGAGTCCAACATTAACGATGGCCTGCTGGCCCGGGGCCAGTAAAAACGTTTGGGCAGTCCATCTTGTCAGTCACTGGCCCGATTGGGCCAGTAATTTCTCAGCGCATTTTGGCGTTCCAGTTCGACATTTACCTGCTCTGTCACAGTCTGCCATTGAAAACCATTGAAGACTATATGTGGAAAACTCATGCTATTTGTATTTGAGCAATATGATTGGCCGTTTATTGAAACACACTCCTCGCGAGTCACCTTCTTGAGCATTACATGAGTTGCATTCACACAGCATACGCAAGCTGTCAAGAGTAAAAAAATAAAAACGCTCATCAATCCACTCGCTGAGCTTATTTACTTTAGGGAAAGTGATTTACAAAAAGAAACCAATTGTCAACATGCTAGCAATAGGCTGGCTACTAGCTACTGTTGATAGTCTGCAAAAAGAAGCTACAAAAAAGACACTATCATTCTTCTTGGCGAGACTATTGCATAGAGTCTTCTGCCATTGAAGTCCTTGGCCGGGCCAAAGTCCAAATAGTGTAAAAAAATATATATTATAATAGTTTTCTGGGTGGATAAACGCTTTCAGTGTAAACTTAAATGACTAAAACCAGATATAAAGTATTTAAATAATATAATCTTTGAGAACTAGCAATTACCAAATTAAAAGTTAGACATTCAGGGAGTTAAAAAAATTCCAAAAACAATCAATTTAGCAGTATTAATTTTGTTTGAGCAAAAGAACACCATGGCAAAATGCATAGAATTGCCAGAAACTAGTTTTAAAACTGCAACATTTTCTCAGCTTCATGTTCCATTTTCACTTAGCTGCAAGCGAAATTTGCAGCTAAGTGAAACATTTCATGGAGAAATGGGTAGAATTGCAGGAAATTGGCTTACACATGCTACAATTTCTCTACACCGCCAAGATGGGGCCCTCTAAAATGTTCTCAAATTTTGCCGGGCCAACCGTGCTCATTGCCACACCTACCACCTAACCCCTTTTTGATCTAGAAAAAACCCTGTACTTTAGCCAGATGGATATCTCTTTTGAAAAGCTCTTGTCTTAAAAGGGGAAACGTCCTATTTTAAAATAACATACTTTAGAGACAAAAGTTAATACAAAAATGATTTAAGAATAGAGTAATGTCTTTCATTGCTAAATTATATTACACAGCTTTTTAATATAACATAACCAAATGTAGCCTATTACTAGCTGAATGAAACAAGCATGTCAACAAATGTATTTATAAACCACCCAATGTCTTGGCCAGTAGAAATTCTGTTCGGGCTAGTAGGTTTTTGGCCAACGGTCCTGACGGGCCAGTGAGGGAAAAAAAGTTAATGTTGTACCCTGTCATACAATTCCTGGAATACAATGAAAACATTTTTTTTTGTTTTATCTCATGGGAGGGTTCTCTGTTTTTCAGGATGGCCATAATGACTGGATCTTCTCCATTGCATGGATCAGCGACAGCATGGCGGTGTCTGGTAAGTGTTAAAGGTCTAATGCAGCCATTTTTATCTCAATATCAAATCATTTCTGGGTAATTAATTACCTTACTGTGATTGTTTTCAATTAAAATAGTCAAAAATAATAAACAAATAGCTTCTTAGCAAAGGGCAATTTCTCAAGCAAGAATTTTGCTACGACTCTGGGAGTGGTCTGAGTGTGGAGGGGGAAACTGAAAATTAGCTGCTTTTGCCAGAGAAGTTTGGAATTCTCTTTCTTATTGGTCTAACTCATTTACTGATGGTGATGTCAGCATGGAAGGCCAAAACTCCATCCCACCAAAGCAGGCTGAAATTTCAGGCGGTCTTTTCAAACAGCTCTTAAACTAAAAGGGCATTATCATAATTTTCACAATTTCACATTATTCCAAACTCCGTGTGGAAATGTATATGAAACACAGTAAAATTACTTTGTTGACTACACTGGGCCTTTAAATGGCACATATTGCACTGACTGAGAAGTCTGACATCTTACTATTTTCAACCCGACTGCTATTTAGACTTTCATGTTTTATCTTTACTTTTTTTGTACAGAAAGTTCATACTATTATCACGTATGACCGGCAAGAACTTTTGGACATTGCATCAACAGTTACTATCCTCGATTTTGACTTCAAATCTGACTTCAACTCAGACTCACCTGTTCCCTTTTTCACACAGGACGCTATTCCTTTGTTTCATGGGCTACCAAAACTCCACAGGCGTAGACAGGCTGGCATCCTTTTGAGACGTAGAGAAGATCGACCGGCACTCCCCTCCGTTTTATTGGCAAATGTCCAGTCACTCAAGAATAAGATGGATGAGCTTCGTTCGAGAGTCTCCTATCAAAGGGACTTGGAAAAACTCAGTGGCTTCTCCATGCGGCGGTAGAATTGGACGATACCAACCTCGGACAAGTCCTAGGGGGGAGGGCTATGCCTCTTCATTAACACCAACTGGTGCACTGCTTCCAGTGTGAAGGAACTCTCAAGCTTTTACTCAGCTGATATAGAATACCTTATGGTAAGCTGCAGACCTTATCTATCATGGCTGTCTACAATCCCTCCACAAGCCAACACCACTTTATCACTCTACAAACTGCATGGGGCCATAAACAAACAAGAAACCACACACCCAGAGGCAGAATTTCTGGTGGGCGGAGACTTTAACGTGGGGAGACTTAAAACCGTTCTACCTCACTTCCACCAACATGCCTCCTGCGCCACTAGGGGCACTAAAACTATACCACAGAAACGCGTAGAAGGTCCTCACCCTCCATTCGGCAAACCAGACCATAACTCCATCGTTTTGCTTCCTGTTTACAAACAATAGCTGAAACAGGAAGTACCAGTGACATGCTCATTACGGAAATGATCCGATGAAGCAGACGCAAGGCTAAAAAGACTGTTATGCTAGAAAAAACTGGGATATGTTTTGGGATTCATCTGAGTTTACCACGTCGGTCACAGGCTTCCTCAACAAGTGCATAGACTGTCGTCCCCACAGTGACTTTACAAACGTATCCAAACCAAAAACCCTGGATAACAGGTTAGAGCTAAAGGTTAGAGCTACCACTTACAAAGAATGGGACATACAAGAAAGCCAGCTACGACCTCCAACAAGACATCAAACATGCAAAAGTAAAAATACAGGAGAAAGGTGGAATCCTATTACACCGTCGGATGTGGCAGGACTTGAAGACACTAACGGATTACAAAGGGAAATTCAGCAGTGCGTACCCAGTGACGCAGAACTCCCAAATGAGTGAAATGCCTTTTATGCTCGCCTCAAGGAAAACAGCACAGAGTACTGCATGAAAGACCCTGTTGATCCGAATGACTGGCCACAGAGTGAGAGAAAACTTTTAAACATGTTAACACTCGTAAGGCCTCCGGGCCAGAATGAATACCAGGGGACATTCTCAGAACATGCCCACACAAATGAAATAAAATTGGATCCTTGGGCAAGAAATGTAGTAACAAGGGAATGGATAAAGCAATAGTTTACAGGCAATTATACAGGCAAAACGTCAGTATAGAGACAAAGTGGAATCACAATTCAACGGCTCAGACACGAGATGTGGCAGGGACTCCAGACAATCACGGATTAGAAAGGGAAAACCAGTCACGTAGGGGACACAGTCTTGTTCCCGGACAAGCTAAACATCTTTGCCCTCTGAGGATAACACAGTGCAGGAGACACGGGCCGCTCCTGAGGACTGTGAGCTCTCGTTCTCCGTGGCCGGCGTAAGACATTTAAGTGTGTTAACCTTCAAGGCTGCCAGCCCAGACGACATCCCTAGCTGTGTCCTTGGAGCATGTGCAGACCAGCTGGCTGGAGTATTTAAGGCGATATTCAATCTCTACCTATCCCAGTTTGCTGTCCCCACTTGCTTCAAGATGTCCATTGTTCCTGTACCCAAGAAAGCGAAGGTAACTGAACTAAATGACTATCGCCTCGTAGCACTCACTTCCCTCATCATGAAGTGCTTTGAGAGGGTAGTTAAGGACCATATTGCCTCCACCTTACCCGACACCCTAGGCCCACTACAGTTTGCATACCGCCCCAATAGATCCACGGATGATGCAATCGCACTACACGCTGCCCTATCCCATCTGGACAAGAGGATTACCTATGTAAGAATACTGTTCATTTACTACAGCTCAGCCTTCAACTCCATAGTACCCTCCAAGCTCATCATTGGGTCCCTGGGTCTGAACCCCAACTGTGCAACTGGGTCCTGGACTTCCTGACGGGCAGCCCCCAGGTGGTGAAGGTAGGCAATAACACCTCCACTATGCTGATCCTCAACACAAGGGCCCCAAAAAAGGTGTGTGCTCAGCCCTCTCCTGTTTTCCCTGTTCACCCATGACTGCGTGGCCACGCACCCCTCCAACTCAATCATCAAGTTTTCAGATGACACTACAGTGGTAGGTCTGATTACCAACAACGACAAGACAGCCTACAGGGAGGTGAGGACTCTGGTGGAGTGGTGCCAGGAAAATAACCTCTCCCTCAACAAAACTAAAGAGCTGATCGTGGACTTCGGGAGATAGCAGAGGGAGCACACCCCCATCCACATTGACGGGGATGCAGTGGAGAAGGTGAAAAGCTTCAAGTTCCTCTGCATACACATCACTGACAATCTGAAATGGTCCACCCACACAGACAGTGTGGTGAAGAAGGCTGAAGAAATTTGGCTTGGCCCCTAAAACCCACAAACATTTACAGATGCACCATTGAGAGCATCCTATCGGGCTGTGTCACCGTCTGGTACGGCAACTGCACCGTCTGCAACCGCAGGGATCTCCAGAGGGTGGTGAGGTCTGCCAACTCATCACTGGAGGCAAACTGTCTGCCCTCCACAACATCTACAGGACCCGATGTCACAGGAAGGCCAAGAAGATCTTCAAGGACCTCAGCCACCCGAGCCACAGCCTGTTTACCCTGCTATCACCCAGAAGGCGAGGTCAGTACAGGTATAGCAAAGCTGGGACCAAGGGACTGAAAAACGGCTTCTATCTCAAGGCCATCAGACTGTTAAATAGATAAAACATGGGACCAACACTTTACATGTTGCGTTTATATTTTTGTTCAGTATTTGTGAGAATGCTGTTTATAGACTACAGCTCAGCGTTCAACACCATAGTCATCACCAAGCTTGGGACCCTGTGATTGAACACCACCCTAGACTACCTGACGGGCCGGCCCCGTTGGTGAGGGTAGGAGGTGGGTGCTTAGTCCCTTCCTGTACTCCCTGTTCACCCACGATTGCGTGGCCACGCACGACTCCAACACCATCAACTTTGCTGATGACACGGCGGTGGTAGGCCTGATCACCAATCATGAAACAGTCTACAGGGAGGTGGTCAGACTTGGAAGTGTGGTGCCAGGACAACAACCTCTCCCTCAACATCAGTAAGACCGTGGAGCTGATTGTGGACTACAAGAGAGATACAGGGCTATAGTGGAGCGGGTCGAGAGCTTCGTGTTCTTTGGCGTCCACATCACTAAGGACTTAACATGGTCCACACACATGGTCGTCCCCCCTCACAGGAGGCTGAAAAGATTAGGCATAGGCCCTCGGAGCCTCAAAGTTCTACAGCTGCACCATCAAGAGCATCTGACTGGCTGCATCACCGCTTGGTATGGCAAATGCACCGACCTCAAAGCAAATCACTGGGCCGAGTTCCCTGCCATCCAGGACTTCAATATTAGGCAGTGTCAAGAGGAAGGCCCTAAAAATTGCCAAGAACTTCAGCCACCCAAGACATAGACTGTTCACTCTGCTACTGTCTGTCTGGCAAACCGTACCAGAGCATCGGCTCTCGTGCCAACAGGCTCGGGGACAGCTTCTACCCCAAAGCCAAAAGACTGCTAAATAGTTAAATGGACTATTTGCATTGACCCTATCTTGCACTGAGTCTACACTCACAACACTATACACTACATGACCAAAAGTATGTGCACACCTGATTGTCAAACATATCATTCAAAAATAATGGGCATTAACTTCTTAGGGAGCGGCTGCATAGGTGACAGTTTTGGAGAGTCTGGCGTGCCCAAAGTAAAATGCCTGCCACTCAGGCCCAGAAAATAGGATATGCACATAATTAGTACTATTGGATAGGAAACACTCTGAAGTTTCTAAGAGTGTTAAAATAATGGATGTGAGTAACAGAACTGATATAGCAGGCGAAAACTGCAAATCCGGATGGATTTTCCTCTGGTTTTCTTTTGTACTTCTCCAGGCTGCCTATTCATTTTTATTTTAACCAGGACTGAGACTGCAGTACCTACGGTTTCCACTAGATGTCAGCAGTCTCTATACAAAGACTGGGAGTTCTAGGAGTAACCAGAACGGATAGGAAGAGGAGGTAGTCTTTTGTAAACAAGGTTTGACGCGCCCGAGATTGTGAACACGCACCACTTTATTTTTCTTTCCTATTGTTCACGTTATCGTCCGGTTGAAATATTACAGCAAATATACACAAAAGGATACCTAAGGATACATTAAAAATGTTTGATTTGTTTGTAGAAAGTTTATAGGTATAATTTGAACGTGTTCTCTTCACTGTTCAATGGGCGACTCAACGGTGGATTTTATGGTCATAACGCGCCAACCAAACAGAGATTTATGGATATAATAAATGATGTTGCCAAGAAGCAGAGCTTTTGATGACTATGCAACACTTGTATATTGATGAATGTTTAATAATTAAACTTTTGTATTTTGAATTTGGCGCCTTACATTTCACCGGGTAGCGCCCCACTGCTCCCTAAGTAGTTAACTTCTTAGTTAACACTCCCGACACTACCAGGTGAAAAGGCAAGGCACCAAATTCAAAATCCAAAAATTGAATTATTAAACATGCACCAATATACAAGTGTTTCATAGTCATCAAAAGCTCTGCTTCTTGGCAATATCACAGCGTTGTCAGATTGAAAAAAGGCTTTACGGCGAAAGCACCACATTTGATTGTTTGAGGGTAGCACCTAACATATTTTTTCCATTACCATAATTTCATAAGCCTCCACGGTTGACACATAACACATTTCACAGCGAAAGCAAATCAATTACCTTTTGAAGAACTTCTGCTGAGGGCTTCATAAGTGTCCAACGAAGACAATCCATGGTTCTTTTGTTAGAAAAAGTAATGTATTATATCCATAAATCTCTGTTTGGTTGGCGCGTTATCAGAAAAAACAGCGTTGACTCCTCCATTGAAACGTGAAGAGAACTCGTTCAACCTATACCTATAAACTTGTCCAAGAACAATCAAACATCATTGTAAATGTATCCTTAGGAACACTTTAATGTATAAATAGCATAATATTTCAACCGGAATATAAACTGGGCGATAAGAAAGGAAAAAACCACAGCGCGCGCAAGCCATGAACGCGCATTTTCTTGTAAGAACATCTATGTGTACACTTCCTTATTCCTCCTCTTCTCTGCTCTAAAAGCAGCTAAGAAGAATCAAATCACTTTCTCGAGACTGTTGACATCCAGAGGAAGCGATAGGTACTGCATTCATATGCCCTTATGGGCATTTTCATAAGGGAGGGGCTCTAAATGAGGCAATGTGTCAAAACCACTTTTTCCAGGACAGAAATTCCTCGGGGTTTCGCCTGCCATATCCGTTCTGTTTTACTCACAGACAAAATGTTAACACTTTTAGAAAATTCAGTGTTTCCTATCCAATGGTACTAAATATGTGCATATCCTATTTTCTGGGCCTGAATGGGAGGCATTTTACTTTGGGCACGCCAGGGTCTCCAAAACGGTCACCTCGTGCGCTGCTCCCAAAGAAGTTAATATGGAGTTGGTCCCCCCTTTGCTGCTATAACAACCTCCACTTCTCTGGGAAGGCTTTCCACTAGATGTTGGAAAATTGCTTCTTGGACTTCCATTCAGCCACAAGAGCATTTGTGAGGTTATCAGTTAGGCCTGGCTCCCAGTCGGCGTTCCAATTCATCCCAAAGGTGTTTGATGGGGTTGAGGTCAGGGCTCTGTGCAGGCCAGTCAAGTTCTTCCACACCGATCTCGACGAACCATTTCTGTATGGACCAGTTTGGGCCTTCCCCAAACTGTTGCCACAAAGATGGATTCACAGAATCATCTATAATGTAATTGTATGCTGTAGCGTTAAGATTTCCCTTTACCTGAACTAAGGGGCCTAGCACAAACATTAAAAACAGCCCCAAGACCATTAGCCCTCCTCCACCAAACTTTACAGTTGGCACTATGCATTCGGGCAGGTAGCATTCTCCTGGCATCCGCTAAACCCAGATTAGTCTGTTGGACTGCCAGATGGTGAAGCGTGATTCATTACTCCAGAGAACGTGTTTTCCACTGCTCCAGAGTCCAATGGCAGCGAGCTTTGCTCCACTCCAGCGGACGCTTGGCATTGTGCATGGTGACCTTAGGCTTGTGTGCGAGTGAAGCTCCCGACTAACAACAGTTCTTGTGCTGACGTTGCTGGAACTCAGTAGTGAGTGTTGCACTTGGCGGACTCGTCCTGTGAGCTTGTGTGGCCTATCACTTCGCTGCTGAGCCGTTGTTGCTCTTAGAGGTTTCCACTTCACAATAACAGCACATACAGTTGACCGGGGCAGCTCTAGCAGGGTAGAAATTTGACTAACTGACTTGTCGGAAAGGTGGCATTCTATGACTCCCGACAGAGAGAGTCTCTGAGCTTGTCAGTAAGGCCATTCTACTGCCAATGTTTTTTCTATGGAGATTGCATGGCTGTGTGCTTCATTTTATAGACCTGTCAACGATGGGTGTGGTTGAAATTTGAAGGTGTGTCCACATACTATTGTGTATATATAGTGTATACTCACTCACACACTACACTGACACTCTCACACAAAACCCACACACATTCACATGGACTACATATGCGCAAACACACACACACTCATCATATGCTGCTGCTACTATGTTCTTTATTCTTACGCTTATCTATTCTGGTGCCTAGTCACTTAGCCCTCCCTTTTATGTACATATCTACCTCAAATATCTCGTACCCCTGCACATTGATCTTTTACTGGTACTCCCTGTCTGTAGCGTCATTGTTTTGTATTTTATTCCTCGTTACTATTTTTCCTATTATTTTTTAACGCTGCACCATTGGAAAGAGCTCGTAAGCAAGCTTTTCACAGTAAAGTCTACACCTGTTCTATTTGGGACATGTGACCAATAAAATTTGATTTGAAGTGACAAATTACCACCGGGAGAACTTCAAACTATTGTTCATCCTCAATAGTTTTTCATGTATATAATGTCTCCATATGAAATCCACCAACCAATCAATATGCTGCTACTCCCCAGGGTCCCGGGACGGTTCCATGGGGCTGTGGGAGGTGTCTGAAGAGGTGCTGAGCCAGGCTATGAGACAGCAGGATGAGGAGGGGGTCCCCTGCTACTCTCACGTCTCCCACCGTGCCCTGGAGGACATCCCCAAGGAATACACTAACCCCTACAACTGCAAAGTTCGGGCCCTGGCCTTCAACAACAACCACAAGGTCAGCCACACTTCCCTCCTAGCCCTCAGAGACAAACTATTGCCTGTGTTCCCCAGTACAAATCTGTGTTGTAATTGGGACCTACATGCTATCTCTTCTCACCTTTTCTCAGGAGCTTGGTGCAGTGTCCCTGGATGGCTATTTTCACCTTTGGAAGGCAGAGCAAAACTTGAGCAAGGTCGGTTTGAGTATCTCTGGGTCCGCTCTGCTTATCAATGTTTGCTTGGTTCTGTGACTGTGCTTGGGCACATTGAATATTTTGGGGACATAGACTTGTTTGGTGTCCTCATAAGTCAGTGTTGAACCCTACTGCATTTTGTTGAATGTCCTCACATACCAAAAAAAACACAAACGTTTCTGGTCAAGACGATTGTATGCATGTTTGTCCTTAGCCTTGTTTAGCTATATGCCCAGCCTTGTCTAACAAGTCTATGTATCTGTTGTCCATAGCTGCTGTCCACGAAGCTGCCTCACTGCAAGGAGAATGTGTGTCTGGCGTATGGTCAGGACTGGTCGGTGTACGCAGTGGGCTCTCAGGCCCATGTGTCCTTTCTGGACCCCCGCCAGCCCACTCACAACATCAAATCAGTCAGTTCCCGGGAGAGAGGAAGCGGTGAGGAATTGACACCACACTACACTGTTTGATACCGACATACACAAATGCACATACAAGGGGTGCATTGATGGATACAGTACATTTGGAAAGTATTCAGACCCTTTGACTTTTTCCACATTTTGTTAAGTTAAAGCTTTATTCTAAAATGGATTAAGTCGTTTCTTTCCCTCATCAATCTACAGACAATACCCCATAATGACAAAGCAAAAACAGGTTTAGACATTTTTACATGTATATAAATATATAAAAATGAAATTACATTTACATAAGTATTCAGACCCTTTACTCAGTACTTTGTTGACGCACCTTTGGCAGCAGTTACAGCCTCGAGTCTTCTTGGGTATGACGCTACAAGCTTGGCACACCTGTATTTGGGAAGTTTCTCCCATTCTTCTCTGTAGATACTATATAGAGATGTTTGATTGGGTTCAAGTCCGTACTCTGGCTGGACCACTCAAGGACATTGAGACTTGTCCGGAAGCCACTCCTGCGTTGTCTTGGCTGTGTGCTTAGGGTCGTTGTCCTGTTGGAAGGTGAACCTTTGCCCCAGTCTGAGGTCCTGAGTGCTCTGGAGCAGGTTTTCATCAAGGATCTCTCTATACTTTGCTCTCTTCATCTTTCCCTCGATCCTGACTAGTCTCCCAGTCCCTGCCGCTGACAAATATCCCCACAACATGATGCTGCCACTAGGGTTGCAAAGGGTTGGAAACTTTCCGGTAAATTTAAGCCATGGAATTTGGGGAATTTTGCTTAAATTCATCAAAAAAGCTTACAACAGTGAACCTTTTTTGTGGGATACACATAAGGCAATTCTAGGTCTTGTGGCATATTTTGGTTAAACTATCCCCAATTCAATGGAATTGCAACCCTCTGCATGCACAGCTGCATGTACAGCTGATTCTCAAGATCTTGCACACTAATGAGATGCTATTGAGCCCACACTACTGCACTGTCTGAGCCAAGGACTACATGCTTTCTGGTAAGTTTTGATTACAGTACTGGGTGGGGAGTTTAAGTGAAGGTCAAGCAAATCATAGAGAAAGCAGACTATTGCAATCATCTCTGAAGGGTGGTCGAATGTTCGTGGGCAAGGAATAATTAACTACATCGTCTCCATCCCTCAACCAGTATTCTACAAGAGCACAGACACAAGGGACAACAGACACACCGGTCTCTACATTGCAGATGAGCTGAAGGCAGTCATCAATGTCCTTGGACCACAGAAGGGGCGGCAGTGTAGCCTAGTGGTTAGAGTGTTGGACTAGTAACCGAAAGGCTGCAAGTTCAAATCCCCGAGCTGACAAGGTACAAATGTCGTTCTGCCCCTGAACAGGCAGTTAACCCACTGTTCCTAGGCCGTCATTGAAAATAAGAATTTGTTCTTAACTGACTTGCCTAGTTAAATAAAGGTAAAATAAATAAAAACAGAAGGTATTTGCACTGGTGACAGACAATACTGCGAACATGAAGGCTGCTTGGTCTAAAGTGGAGGAGTCCTGCCCTCAAATCACACCCATTGGCTGTGCTGCTCATGCATTGAATCTGCTCCTCAAGGACATCATGGCACTGAAAACAATGGATACAAGAGAGCCAAGGAAATGGTTAGGTATGTGAAGGGTTATCAAGTTATAGCAGCAATCTACCTCACCAAGCAAAGTGAGAAGAATAAGAGCATCACATTGAAGCTGCCCAGTAATACCCATTGGGGTGGTGTTGTCATCATGTTTGACAGTTTCCTAGAGGGAAAGGAGTCTCTCCAAGAAATGGCCATTTCACAGTCTGCCGATATGGATAGCCCCATCAAGAGGATCCTCCTGGATGATGTATTTTTGGAGAGAGTGGTAAGCAGCCTGAAACTCTTGAAACCTATAGCAGTAGCCATTGCACGGATTGAGGGTGACAATGCCATCCTGTCTGATGTTCAGACTATGCTTGCAGATGTAAGAGAAGAAATCCGTACTGCCCTGCCCACTTCACTGTTGCTCCAAGCAGAGGAAACTGCAGTTCTGAAATACATCAAAAAGCATGAAGACTTCTACCTGAAGCCCATACATGCCTCAGCGTACATGTTGGACCACAGGTATGCTGGCAAGAGCATCCTGTCTGGTGCAGAGATCAACAAGGCCTATGGTGTCATCACTACCGTGTCTTGCCACCTTGGCCTGGATGAGGGCAAGGTTCTGGCGAAATACACTTCCAAGCAAGGGCTTTGGGATGGAGATGCAATATGGCAGTCGTGCCAACATATCTCATCAGCCACCTGGTGGAAGGGACTTTGTGGATCTGAGGCTCTTTCCCCTGTTGCCTTCATCATTCTCCAAATCCCACCAACATCAGCTGCCTCAGAGCGCAACTGGTCCTTGTTTGGGAACACACACACACACCAACGCACGCAACAGACTGACCAATACAATGGTTGAAAAATTGGTGGCCATCCGGGCAAATTTGAGGCTTTTTGAGCCTGACATCGAGCCATCCTCAACAAGGTTGGAAAGTGACAGTGAAGATGAGGTCTTAGAGTCTGATGTTCAAGAGGTGGACATTGAGGAGGTCCAGGGAGAAGACATGGAAGCCTACGAGGAAGACAGTCTAGAAACGAAAGCTTTGGTTACCATTTTACAGATGTACAGTCGTGGCCAAAAGTTTTGAGAATGACACAAATATTAATTTTCACAGTTTGCTGCTTCAGTGTCTTTAGATATTTTTAAAGTATAATTACAAGCATTTCAAAAGTGTAAAACGCTTTTATTGACTATTACATGAAGTTGATGCAAAGAGTCAATATTTGCAGTGTTGACCCTTCTTTTTCAAGACCTGCAATCCGACCTGGCATGCTGTCAAATAACTTCTGGGCCACATCCTGACTGATGGCAGCCCATTCTTGCATAATCAATGCTTGGAGTTTGTCAGAATTTGTGGGGTTTTATTTTTTTTGTACCTTTATTTTACTAGGCAAGTCAGTTAAGAACAAATTCTTATTTTGAATGACGGCCTAGGAACAGTAGGTTAACTGCCTGTTCAGGGGCAGAACGACAGATTTGTACCATGTCAGCTCGGGGATTTGAACTTGCAACCTTTTGGTTACTAGTACAACACTCTTACCACTAGGCTACCCTGCCGTTTGTCCACCCGCCTCTTGAGAATTGACCACAAGTTCTCAATGGGATTAAGGTCTGGGGAGTTTCCTGGCCATGGACCCAAAATATCAATGTTTTGTTCCCCGAGCCACTTAGTTATCACTTTTGCCTTATGGCAAGGTGCTCCATCATGCTGGAAAAGGCATTGTTCGTCACCAAACTGTTCCTGGATGGTTGGGAGAAGTTGCTCTTGGAGGATGTGGTGGTACCATTCTTTATTCATGGCTGTGTTCTTAGGCAAAATTGTGAGTGAGCCCACTCCCTTGGCTGAGAAGCAACCCTACACATGAATGGTCTCAGGATGCTTTACTGTTGGCATGACACAGGACTGATGGTAGCGCTCACCTTGTCTTCTCCGGACAAGATTTTTTTCCGGATGCCCCAAACAATCGGAAAGGGGATTCATCAGAGAAAATGACTTTACCCCAGTCCTCACCAGTCCAATCCCTGTACCTTTTGCAGAATATCAGTCTGTCCCTGACACCAGGCCAAAGTCTTTGCCTCACTGTGCATGCAGATGCACTCACACCTGCCTGCTGCCATTCCTGAGCAAGCTCTGTCATGGTGGTGCCCCGATCCCGCAGCTGAATCAACTTTAGGAGACGGTCCTGGCGCTTGCTGGACTTTCCTGGGTGCCCTGAAGCCTTCTTCACAACAATTGAACCGCTCTCCTTGAAGTTCTTGATGATTCGATAAATGGTTGATTTAGGTGCAATCTTACTGGCAGCAATATCCTTGCCTGTGAAGCCCTTTTTGTGTAAAGCAATGATGACGGCACGTGTTTCCTTGCAGGTAACCATGATTGACAGAGGAAGAACAATGATTCCAAGCACCACACTCCTTTTGAAGCTTCCAGTCTGTTATTCGAACTCAATCAGCATGACCAAGTGATCTCCAGCCTTGTCCTCGTCAACACTCACACCTGTGTTAACGAGAGAATCACTGACATGATGTCAGCTGGTCCTTTTGTGGCAGGGCTGAAATGCAGTGGAAATGTTTTTTGGGGATTCAGTTCATTTGCATGGCAAAGAGGGACTTTGCAATTAATTGCAATTCATCTGATCACTCATGACATTCTGGAGTATATGCAAATTGCCATCATACAAACTGAGGCAGCAGACTTTGTGAAAATTAATATTTGTGTCATTATCAAAACTTTTGGCCACGACTATGTTGAAAACGTTTTTGGGAGATTGATCATTGGGGATCATTCAATATTCCCTTTTGTTCAGTGAAATCATCCCATGTGAAGAGTCAACTCATTTAATTATTTATTTTTTATATTAGAAGGATTTAATCATTTGCAATTGTGTACTTATGATAAGGTAAAAGGTTTGTTTCTGTCTCAATATGATATGGTAAATATGCCCAAAACATCTACATTTAAATGGTATTAATATTAATTTGCATATTTCTTTATATTCCCGTTAATTCCCACGGAAAGTTTCCACCTCTGAATATTCCCAAAAATGTGCAACCCTAGCTGCCACCTTGCTTCGCCGTAGGGAGGGTTGCTTGGTTTTCCTCCAGACATGACGCTTGGCATTCAGGCCAAGGAGTTCAATCTTGGTTTCATCAGACCAGAGAATCAGAGAGTCCTTTAGGTGCCTTTTGGCAAACCAAGTGGGCTGTCATGTGACTTTTACTGAGGAGTGGCTTCCGTCTGGCCACTCTACCATAAAGCCCTGATTGATGGAGTGCTGCAGGGATGGTTGTCCTTCTGGAAGGTTCTCCCATCTCCACAGAGGAACTTTGGAGCTCTTTCAGAGTGACCATCGGGTTCTTGGTCACCTCCCTGATCAAGGCCTTTCTCCCCCGATTGTTCAGTTTGTCTGGGCGGCCAGCTCTAAAAAGAGTCTTGGTGGTTCCCAACTTTTTCCATTTAAGAATAATGGAGGCCACTGTGTTCTTGGGGACCTTCAGTGCTGCATACATTTTTTGGTACCCTTCCCCAGATCTGTTCTTTGACACAATCCTGTCTCTTCGACACAATCCTGTCTCGGAGCTCTACGGAAAATGTATTCGACCTTATGGCTTGGTTTTTGCTCTGACATGCACTGTCAACTGTGGGACCGTACATACACAGGTGTGCCTTTCCAAATTATGTCCAATCAATTGAATTTACCACAGGTGGACTCCAATCAAGTTGTAGAAACATCTCAAGGATGATCAATGGAAACAGGATGCACCTGAGCTAAATTTTGATTCTCATAGCAAAGGGTCTGAATATATTTCCGCGTAGTCATTATAGGGCGTTGTGTGTAGATTGATGGGGGGGGGCGACAATTTAATCAATTTTAGAATAAGGCTGTAACATAACAAAATGAGGAATGAGTCGGAATACTTTCCGAATGTACAGTATGTAAACAACACAATAGCATACAAATGTTCTGTCAACTTTCTGTAATTTTCATTTCATTTCATTTCTCCAGAGGCAACACGAGGTACTACAAACACATTCCACCAAGAAGCAAAACAAAACCCAAACATTCTCCAAGACCCGCCCTGCACTTATGCTGCCTTCAAGTGGTGTCGTAATTATCGGGAAATATGAGTTACCAACTCAGAAATGTCACTTGAATGGCCTTCCAAGTCGGGATTACGAGTGGGAAAGTCGGGAGAAAATTATGATACCTGAGTTAACGACTTGTGGCGTTTCATCACTGACTTTTCACCTTTTCAACCAAAGATAAAACTAAGCAATTTACATTATTGGTGTATTATTGTAATGTAAATAATGGAGATAGTTTGGTTGTATTGTCAACGTAAGAAAAGCTAGCTAAATTATTATTAGCAACGTTAGCTAGCTAGCTAAAATCTCATTGGTTGAAGGGTTCTTTCGACTTCAATAGCACTTGAATGCACTCATGTCGGAAAATACGAGATTCCGAGGAGCATTTGAATGCGGCATTACAAACAAGTGCAGAGGCAATACTTTTGAACGTAAAGTTGGGGATAGCTTATTTTTTTACATTTATGAAGCTATTAAAAGCGAGGTTTAACTGTCTGTGTGTTTGCTCTCCTTCCCAGGCATCCGCTCTGTGAGTTTCTATGAGCACATAGTGACAGTGGGCACGGGACAGGGCTCCCTGCTGTTTTATGATATCAGAGCCCAGAGGTTCTTGGAGGACCCTTCCAGCCCAGCCGGAGGGTTCCGGCAGCGCCCAGGAGAGGGCATTCTTAAACTCACCACAGGGAAGGGCTGGCTGGTACGCTTTATTTGTTATTCCACTTTGTAAAGTATACCCATCTTAGGAACTTTCAACTTGAAGTGTTCTGCTATTACTATACTTAACAAATATATATACACAAAATATGAAGTGTTTGTCCCATGTTTCATGAGCTGAAATTAAAGATCCCAGAAATGTTCTATACGCAC
This sequence comes from Brachymystax lenok tsinlingensis, assembly GCA_030435695.1. Taxonomy (NCBI): domain Eukaryota; kingdom Metazoa; phylum Chordata; class Actinopteri; order Salmoniformes; family Salmonidae; genus Brachymystax; species Brachymystax lenok. The sequence goes on along the minus strand of CM059797.1, from coordinate 44,577,215 downwards.
AAAAAGCTTATTTCTTTCAAATTGTGTGCACAAAATGTTTTACATCCCTGTTAGTGAGCATTTTTCCTTTGCCAAAATAATCCATCCACCTGACAGGTGTGGCTCAAGAAGCTGATTAAACAGTATGATAATTACACAGGTGCACCTTGTGCTGGGGACAATAAAAGGCCACTCTAAAATGTGCAGTTTTGTCACACAACAAAATGCCACAGATGTCTCAAGTTTAGGGACCGTGCAATTGGCGTGCTGACTGCAGGAATGTCCACCAGAGCGGTTGCCAGAGAATTTATTGTTAATTTCTCTACCATAAGCCGCCTCCAACATCGTTTTAGAGAATTTGACAGTACGTCCAACCGGACAACCGCAGACCATGTGTAACCTCCACATCGGGCTTCTTCACCAGTGGGATCGTCGAGGCCAGCCACCCGGGCAGTTAAGGAAACTGTGTTTGCACAACTGAAGAATTTTGCAGAAACCGTGTGTGGTGTCACGTGGGTGAGTAGTTTGCTGATGTCAACGTTGTGAACAGAGTGCCCCATGGTGGCGGTGGGGCTATGGTGTGGGCAAGCATAAGCTACGGACAATGAACACAATTGCATTTTATCGATGGCAATTTGAATGCACAGAGATACCGTGACGAGATCCCCAAGGCCCATTGTCGTGCCATTCATCCGCTGCCATCACCTGATGTTTCAGCATGATAATGCACAACCCCATGTCGCAAAGATCTGTACACAATTCCGGGAAGCTGAAAATGTCCCAGTTCTTCCATGGCCTGCATACTCACCTGACAGTTCACTCATTGAGCATGTTTGGGATGCTCTGGATCGACGTGTACGACATGGTTCCAGTTCCCGCAAATATTCAGCAACTTCACACAGCCATTGAAGAGTGGGATAACATTCCACAGGCCACAATCAACAGCCTGATCAACTCCATGCAAATGAGATGTCGCGCTGGACGAGGCAAATGGTGGTTACACCATATACTGACTGGTTTTCTGATCCATGCCCCTACATTTTTTTTTAAAGGTATCTGTGACCAACAGATGCATATCTGTATTCCCAGTCATGTGATTACGGCCTAATGAATTTATTTGAATTGACTGATTTCTTTATATTAACTGTAGCTCGTATGTCTCCATAATGACATGGCATAGCATTTCTAGATTGAAACAGTTGACAACACTGTCATGAAATGGAACATATTTATGAACAGCTGATTTAAGATTTACACAAAAAGAAGCTGTGATTTTGGTGGAAAGCTGGGTCGAAAACGAAGATCTTCTGGTCAAACGTTCCAATAAACTTATACAGGATATATTTAAACATTCTGGAAGTAAACTGTTAAGTGACACCTCAGTGATTAGTCTGTCTTGGACCTGCCTTGACAAGATGCTGGCACAAAACGGTAACAATATTTTCTCCCTCAGTGTTCTTTCTCCGTTTTTCTGCCATCCTGTCACACCCTCCCTCTCTCACACCTGTTTCTCTCTCTCTCTTCCCCCAGAATCATGACGAGACGTGGAGGAGCTACTTCTCGGACATTAACTCGTTCCCCAACGCTGTGTACACACACTGCTACGACAACTCTGGCACCAAGCTGTTTGTGGCCGGCGGACCACTGTGCTCGGGCCTTCACGGCAACTACGCAGGACTCTGGAGCTAGCCTTCTCTCGTGTCTCGACCATTTCTCTTTACCCCACCCCAGTCCCCCTCTCTGCTCCTCCTTTTGGTGTTACACTCGCTCAGTCATCCCTTCAGTGTTGTCCCTCCCTCACCACCATGTATCTCGTCACCACCTCTTCGTTGCATCCCTCCATCCTCCCTTGCACTTTGTCCTGTCTTCTTTCAGTTCCCTAGTCTTTGCTCCCCCTTTGTTTTATATATGTGTGTGTGTGTGTGTGTGTGTGTGTTATATATGATTAACTAGTGATGATTAACCAGTGATGCAGCGAGCTGGGAGGTCCGCCTCTGAGAAACTCAAATGAACGTTTTATTACAATTATTTATTACAACAGTCGCGTACACCCCATGGATTGGACTGTTTTTTTCCCCAAGGAGTTGTTTCCTTTGCTTTCGGATGTCCTGCTGGCATCGACAGTTTCCTTGTGTGGACATTCGGGAGATTTTTCCCCTTCCCTTCTCTCTCCGAAATGGACGGCAATATAAAAAAAGGGGTGTGATATAAAAGAGGACAATAAGTTCTTAAGGATGGAACGAACAGGAGAATACTTACACTTTTCTAAGAAACTTAGAGAGGACATGCTCATTGGCTGGTACGGGACCACCCTGTGCCATGGCAACTAAAAAGAGCCGTAGCGATGGAAAAACAATCCAATCAGACGTGAGTTGAGAAGAAGCAGTGGATGAGTACAACCAATCAGATAGCGCCGGACACTTTTCTTTTTTTGACTGATGTGATGAAGGGATGACTCTAGATACTAAATGCCAAATAGGTGTTCTGCTCTGAATAATCATGGAGACTGCTTATTTTATTTAGATTCTGACTGATTTGAAAAATGTACACTTGTTGTTATTGCTATTAGCTTTATTATTTATTTTCCCCCCTCTCACGATCACCCTTAGCTATGGTCTTAGGCAGGGGCATTCAACACCAGTCCCATGCGGAACGCATTGTCTTTTGGTTCTTCCCACAGTTAGTGGTCTGGTCATGGCAGTGGTTGTCCAGGGATTCCCTTCGAATTTTGATAGGCAATGTGGAGTTGTTGGCCTTTTGCTGAGACATTCCCAATGGTAACGGCTCTGGGCCCAGTTTCCCCGAAGCATCTTTAGGCTTGGTTCGTTGTTAGAACATTCATAGGAGCATCGTTAAATGTCTGATCTGTTTCCCAAAATCATCGTTACTAAAGTTGCACAAGAAAATGGTAGGATTTTAACGACTGCCTCAGACCACTCGTAGAACAGCAAAGCGCGTCTTTAAATGTTTTTTTTGCCCTTCCGCGTCACTTTTTTATACACAGATCTCCGCTCCACACAAAATTAAGATGTTTATCTGTCTTTCTGTTACCACTGATAACTTTAGAACGAATGTGACTACAAATACAAAGTTGCCAATGTCTTTGTAATTGTTACCAACAAGTGAAGGATATAAGATTCTTCAAATGAAAACCGAGATGTCTGAATTAAAAGATAAATACAGTATAGGCTACATATAGACCTACCTATATATTGAAATACACTTATCAATTGAGTTTAGCTATTTGTACGCTAGTTTCAATTTTCTGCCTCAATAGATTTAATGTGTAGTCTACATTAGCACAATGATTTCAATATATAATTGTATTTTATTTTTGTTACTTTTACCCCTTTTTCTCCCCCCAATTTCATGATATCCAATTAGTAGTTAGTCTTATCCCATCGCTGCAACTCCCCTACGGACTCGGGAGAGACAAAGGTGGAGAGCCATGCGTCCTCCGAAACATGACCCTGCCAAGCCGCACTGCTTCTTGACACACGCGGAAGCCAACCACACCAATGTGTCTGAGGAAACACCGTCCAGCTGACGACCGAAGTCAGCTTGCAGGCGCCCAGCCCACCACAAGGAGTCGATAGAGCGCGATGGGACAAGGAAATCCCATCCGTCCAAACCCTCCCCTAACCCAGACGCTGGGCCAATTGTGCGCCACCTCATGGGTCTCCCGGTCACGGCCGGCTGTGACACACCCTGGGATCGAACCCGGGTCTGTAGTGTTGCCTTAGACCACTGCACCACTTGGGAGGCCCATAATTTAAAATCTTGATTTAGTGCATTATAGGGTAAGTATTAGAATAAGCCGCCTCGATGTTTGTAGCCATAGGGGATCTCCAATAGGAGCTCATCCATTGTCAGTATTGTGGAATAATTTGAATGGTATGATTTGAAAGGGGAGAACACTGATCCGAGAACAGTGCTGTCTTTATTTAGATCCTATCCGTATCAACACATGCCTCAAAGACGAACTTAGCGAACGTTCACTCTGCTTGGTGTTTTGGGAAACTCATGTTACATCTTTGGCCGTTTTGTAGGAAAGCTGCATCGTTAAAAACTAAGTTCCATTGCTATCGTGAAACCTGGCCCTGGACAAGTGCGTAGGGATTAGGGGTTGGAGTTGATTACCTCTAGAGGCACCATTGTTTTTGTCAGTTGGTTCTATACTTTTTTTTGTGTGTCTCAAGGGATGAGTGTAGCTGCTCTTTTCCTTATGTGTGAAGGGCAGGGTAGATTTGGCGGCAGGTAGCCTAGTGGTTAGAGCGTTGGACTAGTAACTGAAAGTTTGCAAGATTGAATCCCTGAGCTGACAAGGTAACAATCTGTCGTTCTGCCTCCTGAACAAGGCAGTTAACCCACCGTTCCTAGGCAGTCATTGAAAATAAGAATTTGTTCTTAACTGACTTGCCTAGTTAAATAAAGGTAATAATAAAATATTTGAGTTAATTGGTTGCCTTTCTCTAGTCTTTCTGTGAAAGACTGTTGCATGCTGACATTATTTCGCTTTTTTTTACATGGAACTTTTCTTAAGTGTTCATGATAATGCGAGAACAAAAACGAGACCCCAATTACGACCATAATTTGAACAAATAAATAACCATAACTTTTAAAGAGTGTTTGATATATAAATGTGTGTATGTATGTGTGAAATGCATAGGGTCAAATGCATACATTTTTATGTATATGTTTGAGGAGGCGTGAGGACTGACCCTTGCCTTTACTTTGGTGGTGACCTATTTTATACACACCTCATGAATGTTTTGTTTTTTTACAAATGACTAAACCTGAGGATATTGTATGATATCAACAACAGCCAAAACACCCTATTAAATCTTTAAAGAAAATAATGATACAAATAAAAAGTATATTGATGTAATATTTATCTTATTTCATATTGCTGTTTGTGTGGTTTATTTAATTGTATTTGTGCTGTTATGTGTGCAGCACTGCATTTCTTTAATCACTCAAATTGCTGCTCATTGAGCGATGCATGCAGTAAGCCTACAGTTGCCAGAAGAGCAAATATAAATGCATTTGTCATTGCTTCATAAACAACAGGTGTAGACTAACCGTGAAATGTTCAATTACAGGCCCTTTCCAACAATGCAGAGGGAAATAACACAAGGAATAAATGCATGAGTAACAATAGCTTGGCTATATACACGGGATACCAGTGTCCGAGTTTATGTGCAGGTGTGCGAAGTAATTGAGTTACACTGATCAAAAAAAAAAATATTTAACCTTTTATTTTATCAGGGAGTCATACTGAGACCAAGGTCTTATTTACAGATGAGCCCTAAATTACAGAAAGTACACACATTAAATATAAATACAAAATGCAAGCAGGAAGAAAAACACGGTCATAAAAAAAAAAAATCAGTAATAAGGTCCTCAAATCAGCTTTGTGAATTGCCCCAGACTTGCAGTGGTTCCCAAACTTTTTATAGTCAAACATTCAACCTCCAGCTGCGTAACCCCTTTAGCACCAGGGTCAGCTGCCATCATTGTAAGCCTGCCACACACACACTATACGATACATTTATTAAAAATAAGAATGAGTGTGAGTTGTCACAACCTGGCTCATGGGAAATGACAAAGAGCTCTTATAGGATCAGGGCACAAATAATAATATAATTTTGCTCTTTATTTAGCCATCTTGCATATAAAACCTTATTTGTTCCTAAAAAAATGGTGAATAACTCACCACAGGTTAATGAGAAGGGTGTGCTTGAAAGGATGCGCACAACTCTGCAATGTTGGGCTGTATTGGAGGGAGTCTAAGTCTTAAATCATTTTCCACACAGTCGGTGCATGTATTTAGTTTTCATGCTAGTGAGGGCCGAGAATCCACTCTCACATACAGTAGAAGTTTACATACACCTTAGCCAAATACATTTAAACTCAGTTTTTCACAATTCCTGACATTTAATCTGAGTACAAATTCCCTGTTTTAGGTCAATTAGGATCACCATTTTATTTTAAGAATGTGAAATGTCAGAATAATAGTAGAGAGAATTATTTATTTCAGCTTTTATTTATTTCATCACATTCCCTGTGGGTCAGAAGTTTACATACACTCAATTAGTATTTGGTAGCATTGCCTTTAAATTGTTTAACTTGGGTCAAATGTTTCAGGTAGCCTTCCACAAGTTGCAAAAGAATTTGCAAAAGGCAATCGGGATTTCGACAGAAATATGGCTGAGACGCAAAGAAAATTCAAGGAGAGGGTATAAAAATGATCAGATTAATATTACCATTGAGAAAATTCAAAACAAAACGAGACATGACCTTTTTCAAGGTCAGTTTCGTAAAAAGAAGCATTCTTGCGTTCTAACCACCCGCTATTCAAAGTGCTCTGAACAAATTAAGGGAATCGTTCACAAGCATTGGCACATTCTAAAATCCGATGATAGTCTCGGTAATGTGTTTTCGGACCTTCCCATGGTCGTATTCTCGCGGGGCAGAAATCTCAGAGACCAATTGGTAAACTCTAATTTACCACCCCAATATATTCCTGAACAACGTCTATTTGCGCCCCCTACTGGATGGAAATTACAAGTGTAATGGCTGTGCTCAATGCAATGGCACTTATAAATGTAGATCCTTCAAACACCTCCAGACAGGGAAACAGATCCCAATCAAAGGTGTTATTACGTGCTCCACTAAGGCAGTTATTTATCTTATAACTTGTCCATGTGGTAAAAAATGATGTGGGTAAAACAAAGCGCAAATTAAAAGTACGTATCTCGGAGCATCATAGCACCATTAGGTGCAAAAACTTGACTTACCCAGTTGCGGCCCATTTTTTGGAAGCAAACCACTCGATTTCATCTCTGCGTTATATTGGCATTGAACATGTCACCCTCCCTAGGAGAGGGGGTGACCGCGATAATTTATTGTTAAAACGAGAGGCTGCCTGGATCTTTAATTTAAAGACCCTCGCTTCCTTCGGTCTCAACATAGACTTTGATCTGAAACCATTTTTGTGATTGTGACTTTGCCATTGTGATTGTTTGTAGCCTAAATCTAATCTATGGTCGTATGCTATCCGTTCGTTTTTTGTATGTTCTTTGTATGCCATTTTAATATCTCAGAATTAACCAATGATATTAGGCCACACTTGGCCATGATTACAGACACCTGTGTGTGTCTTTTGACACTATATAAACGAGTCACCCCGCAGTGTTTGTGATTATACCCTGATGAAGACCGCTTGCCTGTCGAAACGTTGGACATAAAATATTTTTTGCATCTGAGCTCCTAGAGTGTGCGGCTCTTCTTTATTTTCAAGCCTTTCACAGTAAGTTGGGTGAATTTTGGCCCATTTCTTCTGACAGAGCTGGTGTAACTGAGTCAGGTTTTGTAGGCCTCCCTGCTTGCACACACTTTTTCAGTTCTGCCCACACATTTTCTATAGGATTGAGGTCAGGGCTTTCTGATTGCCACTCCAATACCTTGACTTTGTTGTCCTTAAGCCATTTTGCCACAACTTTAAGTATGTTTGGGGTCATTGTCCATTTGGAAGACCCATTTGCAACCAAGCTTTAACTTCCTGACTGATGTCTTGAGATGTTGCTTCAATGTATCCACATAATTTTCACTCCTCATGGTGCCATCTATTTTGTGAAGTGCACCAGTCCCTCCTGCAGCAAAGCACCCCCACAACATGATACTGCCACCCCTGTGCTTCACGGTTGGGATGGTGTTCTTCGGCTTGCAAGCCTCCCCCTTTTTCCTCCAAACATAACGATGGTCGTTATGGCCAAACAGTTCTATTTTTGTTTCATCAGACCAGAGGACATTTCTCCAAAAAGTACAATTTTTGTCCCCTTGTGCAGTTGCAAACCGTAGTCTGGCTTTTTTATGGCAGTTTTGGAGCAGTGGCTTCTTCCTTGCTGAGCGGCCTTTCAGGTTATGTCGATATAGGACTCGTTTACTGTAGATATAGATACTTTTGTAAAAAAAAAAAAAAACACCCAAATGTATAGCCCTGTTGGAAAATGTTATATTTTTTAAAATGTGAATCACATTTTTATTTGGCGTACCCCCCGACGGCATTGCGAGTACCTCTGGGGGAACGCTTGGGAATACCTGCCCTAGAGGCACCAGAGCATAAAATGTAAGAACATTTTGAAGATTGTACCACAAATAAGGTGCAAGGTAACTAAAAGCTGATTTACCTAACTCAGTAGAGACCAAAGGAATTTTCAGTTAGCCATCCCTGAGACTGGGTGTGGTAACTCATATGTCTTATAAGGGCACAATGTGAGACCCAGATGCAAACACAGGATGCAGATGGTTAGAGTCCAATATGTTTATTAACAATCCAAAAGGGGTAGGCAAGAGAATGGTCGTGGACAGGCAAAAGGTCAAAACCAGTTCAGAGGTACAGAATGGCAGGCAGGCTCGAGGTCAGGGCAGGCAGAATGGTCAGGCAGGCGGGAATGGAGTGCAGAAAACAGGCAAAGGTCAACACCGGGAGGACTAGTAGAAGAGAATATAAAAGCAGGAGCACGGGAAAAAACACGCTGGTTGACTTGAACATACAAGACGAACTGGCACAGAGAGACAGGAAACACAGGGATAAATACACCAGGGAAAATAAGCGCGACACCTGGAGGGGGTGGATACAATCACAAGGACAGGTGAAACAGATTAGGGTGTGACATGTCTAAAGTTTAGTAATGATGTTAGGTACAGTTGGACTTTTTGTAAAAGGGCTTTATAAATGAAAACATAGCAATGTATCAACTTACGTGACATCAAAGAGGGTCAACCAACTTTCTGGTAGAGACTGCAGTGATGATACAAAAATTGTCACCTGTAATAAAGCGCAGTGCGTTCATAGCATCTAACGGCTTTAATGAAGTGGCAGCCGCATTCATATAGCTGATGTCGCCATAGCCTAGGACCGATAGCAATGTCGACTGAATAATCTGCTTTCTACTATTTAATGAGAGCCAGGACCTATTTCTATAGAAGTATGTGGCGGAAGAATCAGAATTAGTTGAGTAACATAGATAATTAAAATGTCTTATCTTATAATATGCTTATGTGATATACTTGTTATTAGATTGTATCCCTTCAGACTGGTGTTGGCAGTTGCACTTTTTCCCTCAGCTGGGGCTCAGTCACCTGGGGCCCAGAGAGGGGAGAGATCAGGCTTGTCTTTCACATGTCCCTGGTGCTATGCAGAATATCAGAAAGGGACGAGGACAGGAGGGAACATTGTCTTCATATGTGAATGTGTCTTTACCTATTCTTAAACCATGTGAAGGGATGGCGTGATTAATGTGGAACCAATTACTTGTCTCCACAATGTCTGTGCGCCAGTCACTCCCTCCTTTGACTTTGGGGGATGTGTGTGTTAGTGTCTGGAACCATTGTATGTCATCTTTGAGGTTGCACTTATCTTGGGATAGTGTATGACCTAGAGGCTCACTCCCCTCAGTGAGCTTGTCCAGGAGTGAGGTCAAGAAGGGGTTTACTTGAGATGGGAGTATCTGGAGTTGACAATTGATTTATGCCATTGGACGAGTTGATGTTTCTGTGCTATGAAGTACCAGGAATGAGATCTGAACCTCGTCTTAAAGGCCAAACTAAACATAATTTATAGAGAATGCTATCAGGCTGGGGGATACTCCTTTCTCATTTAACACCTCTCACCTTGTGACCTGTTCCAAACATCTGTGGTTTGTTATGTAGACTAGGGGGTGGATCTTGGTTATAAAAGACCTTGGTACTTTTGTGTTGGCGCTCTCAACGGACCATCAGAGGTGGCGATTCGTTGACATGCCGTTGCTATTGCAAAGCTCTCACTATTAAAGATTTAGTTTAAGAATAACTCTGACTTGTGTGATAAGTTTGTCTCTCCTCATTTGATAGTAAAGAAATTAACCACCACAAGTAACACATTTTTGTTCTCAGCTTCTTAACAAACTCCTCAATATGCTTTTTAAAAGACAGCTTTTCATCTTTCCAGATGCCCATATATTTGTAAGCACGGACACGATCAATATGGACACCATCCAAAGTACATATGCTTAAATCATCAGACTTATTTTTATGCGATCTAGAGAACAGCATATACTGTACTTAGTTTTAACTGTATTCAGTACTCATTTCAGGTCAATAAAGTTTCTGTAGTATAATGAATGCAGACTCTAGTTCAGATAGAGTCTAGTCAACCGTGGGGGCAATAGCATACACAACAGTATCATCACCATACAAGTGCAGGTTACAATTTTTTACAGATAAGTCAATATTCATGTAAACAGTAAAAAGTACAGGACCTAGAACTGACTCCTGTGGAACACCTTTTGTGAATTCCAGGAAACCTGATTTAACACCATCAGTAGATATACATTGAGTTCCAGCCTTGTCTAGGCCAACTGAGGAAAGCCTCTGAATTATCAGTGAGTGATCAACAGTATTGAAAGCCTTTGACAGGTCAATGAAGAGGGCAGCACAATGTTGCCTTTTATCCATACAGTTAACCACAATTTATAACTAGGGATGCAGCAGAGATAGTGCTATGACCTGGTCTAAAACTGACTGCTGTACATTTAGAATACATTTCAATGATAAGAAAGTTCTTAGCTGAGAATTAATCAAAGATTCTAATATTTTAGCTAGGCAAGAAAGTTTAGAAATAGGATGATAATTATTTAGTTCACAAAGGTCACCACCTTTGTGAAGGGGGAGTGCATGGGACGCCTTCCAAACCTGATAGTACCAGATATACTGTACTCGTCAGGTTAAAAATAAGATTTATAAGATTCAGCAATCAAGGGGGCAGAGAGCTGCAGCAAATTGGATCAAGCATATCAGCTCCAGTGGATTTTTTTACATCAATCTTACGCAAGGCATCTAGTACATCACATAGTAAATTGTTAAAATGAAAACGAAGATTGATTAGATGTTGACGGGTTAATCGTCGAGTCAGCTCGAGGCTGGCAGAGGGAAGAGTAGTCAATTGACACTGTTTCTCTCAAATAAAAAACCTGCCAAGATAAAATGATAATTAAAAGCATAACTTATCCCATTCTTCCCAGTTATAATGCCAGAATCAGACAGAACTTGCTTAGGCAGGGAAGGAGAGGAATCTGTACACTTAAGTGTATTTACTGTTTTCCACCAGCAGAGTCAGCGATAGAGGTTCAAAAGTATCTTGATATACTGTACAGTACCAGTAAAAAGTTTGGACACACTTACTCATTGCAGGGTTTTTCTCTATTTTTACTATTTTCTACATTGTAGAATTGTAGAAAAATAGTGAAGACATCAAAACTATGAAACAACAGCTTTGCACACGCTTGGCATTCTCTCAACCAGCTTCATGAGGTAGTCACCTGGAATGCATTTCAATTAGCAGGTGTGCCTTGTTAAAAGTTAATTTGTGGAATTTCTTTCCATCTTAATGCGGTTGAGCCAATCAGTTGAGTTGTGACAAGGTAGGGTGGTATACAAAAGATAGCCCTATTTGGTAAAAGACCAAGTCCACGTTATTGCAAGAACAGCTCAAATAAGCATAGAGAAATGACAGTGCATCATTACTTTAAGACAAGAAGGTCAGTCAATGCAGAAAATGTCAAGAACTTTTAAAGTTTCTTCAAGTCCAGTCGCCAAAACCATGGAAATTTGTCATTTGGTCTGATGAGTCCAAATTTGAGATTTCTGGTTCCAACTGCCGTGTCTTTGCGAGATGCAGAGAAGGTGAATGTATTATCTCCGTATGTGTGTTTCCCACCGTGAAGCATGTAGGACAAGGTGTGATTGTGTGGGGGTGCTTTACTGGTGACACTGTCAGGGATTTATTTAGAATTCAAGGCACATTTAACCAGCATAGCTACCACAGCATTTTGCAGCGATACACAATCCCATCTGGTTTGCGCTTAGTGGGACTATCATTTGTTTTTCAAAAGGACAATGATCCAACACACCTCCAGGCTGTGTAAGGGCTATTTGACCAAGAAGGAGAGTAATGGAGTGCTGCATCAGATGACCTGGCCTCCACAATCACCTGACCTCAACCCAATTGAGATGGTTTGGGATGAGTTGGACCGCAGAGTGAAGGAAAAAGCAGCCAAGTGCTCAGCATATGTGGGAACTCCTTCAAGACTGTTAGAAAAGCATTCCAGGTGAAGCTGGTTGAGAGAATGCCAAAAGCTTTCATCAAGGCAAAGGGTGGCTACTTTGAAGAATCTCAAATATATTTGTTTAACACTTGTTTGGTTACTACATGATTCCATATGTGTTATTTCATAGTTTTGATGTCTTCACTACTATTCCATAATGTAGAAAACATTAAAAATAAAGAAAAACCCTTGAATGAGTTGGTGTGTCCAAACTTTTGACTGGTACTATATCACCAGTATTTACTGAACAAAAATATAAACGCAACATGATTTTACTGAGTTACAGTTCATATAAGGTAATCAATCAATTGAAATACATTCATTAGGCCCTAATCTATGGATTTCACATGACTGGGCAGGGGTGCAGCCATGAGTGGACCTTGGAGGTCATATCCCACCCACTTGGCAGCCATGCCCATCCACTGGTGAGCCAGGCCTAGCCAATGAGAATGAATTCCCCCTCTCCCACCTCAGACGATCCCGCAGGTGAAGAAGCCGGATGTGGAGGTCCTGGGCTGGCGTGGTTACACGTGGTCTGTGGTTGTGAGGCTGGTTGGATGTACTGCCAAATTCTCTAAAACGACGTTGGAGGCAGCTTATGGTAGAAAAATTAACATTAAATTCTCTGGCAAAAGCCCATGTGGACATTCCTGCAGTCAGCATGCCAATTCCACGCTCCCTCAAAACTTGAGTCATCTTTGGAGTGGCCTTTTATTGTCCCCAACAGAAGGTGCACCTGTGTAATGATCATGCTGTTTAATCATAATTTTTATATGCCACACCTGTCAGGTGGATGGATTATCTTGGCAAAGGTGAAATGCTCACTAACAGGGATGTAAATAAATTTGTGCACAGAATGTGAGAGAAATAAGCTTTTTGTGTGTATGAAACATTTCTGGGATTTTTTACTTCAGGTCATGAAACATTTATGTTTTTGTTCAGTGTTGATACAATGCCTTCAGAAAGTATTCACACCTCTTTACATTTTCCACATTTTGTTGTGTTATAGCCTGAATTGAAAATGGATTAAATTGAGATTTTGTGTCACAGATTGAAATGTCTTGAGTCAATAAGTATTCAATCCATTTGTTATGGCAAGCCTAAGTAAGTTCAGGAGTAAAACATTTGCTTAAGTCACAATAAGTTGCATGGACTGTGTTTAACATGATTTTTGAACGACTACCTCATCTCTGTACCCTACACCCAAATCAAATCAAATTTTATTGGTCACGTACACATGGTTAGCAGATGTTATTGCGAGTGTAGCAAAATGCTTATAGTGTAGCGAAATGCTTATTTATACACATATAATTATCTGTAAGGCCTCTTAGTCGGGCAGTGAATTTCAAACACAGATTCAACCACAAAGACCAGGGAGGTTTTCAAATGCCTCGTAAAGAAGGGCACCTATATTTAGATGGGTAAAAAAAAAGCAGACCTTGAATATCCCTTTGAGTACGGTGAAGTTTAAAATTACACTTTGGATGGTGTATCAATGAGGCTGAAAGATTCAGTTGCCAGATAGGAAGGTAACCACTCAGGGATTTCACCATGAGGCCAATTGTGACTTTAAAAAAGTTGAATGGCTGTGATAGGAGAATGGATCAACAACATTCTAGTTACTCCACAATACTAACCTAATTGAGAGTGAAAATAAGGAAGCATGTACAGAATAAATATTTTCCTGTTTGCAGTAAGGCACTAAAGTAAAACTGCGAACAATGTTCTGAATACATATCTAACACAAAACATCCCTGAGTACCACTCTTCATGTTTTCAATCATGGTGGTGACTACGTCATGTTATGGGTATGCTTGTCATCGGCAAGGACTAGAGTTTTTTTTATAACAAAAAAACCCCGGAATAGAACTAAGCACAGGCAAAATCCTAGAGGAAAACCTGGTTCAGACGGCTTTCCAACAGACACTGGGAGACAAATTTACCTTTCAGCTGGGAAATAACCTAAAACACCAGGCAAAATATACACTGGAGTTGCTAACCAAGATGACGTTGAATGACAATTTTGTCTTGAAAATCTACGGCAAGACTTGAAAATGGCTGTCTAGCAATGATCAACTACCAACTTGACAGAGTTTGAATAATTTTATGAAGAATAATGTGCAAATATTGAACAATCCATGTGTGGATAGCTCTTAGAGACTTATCCAGAAAGACTCACAGCTGTGATCACTGCCAAAGGTGATAATATCATGTGTTGACTCATGAATACTTATGTAAATTAGATTTTTCAATACACTTGCTAAAATTTAAAAAAACATGTTTTCACATTGGTATTACGGAATATTGTGTGAGATGGGTCAGAAAAATTCAGGCTCTAACACAACAAAATGTGTAATAAGTCAAGGGGTATACTTTCTGAAGGCACTATATGTACATGTAAAGTGTCTAGGCAACAGGATAGATAATAAACAGTAGCGTATGTGATGAGTCAAAAGAGTTAATGCAAAAAAGAGTAGATGCAGATAGTTAAATAGTTAACCAATAGTTTACCCGGACTAACTAATTAGCAGTCATAGGGCTTGGGGGTAAAAGCTGTTCAGGGTCCTGTTGTTTCCAGACTTGGTGCATTGGTACCGCTTGCCATGCGGTAGCAGAGAAAATAGTCTATGACTGGCGAGGCTGGAGTCTTTGACAATTTTTATGGCCTTCCTCTGACACCGCCTAATATAGATGTCCTGGTAAGGCAAGGAGCTCGGCCCCAGTGATATACAGGGCCTTCGGAAAGAATTCAGACCCCTTGACTTTTTCCACATTTTGTTAGGTTACAGCCTTTTTCTAAAATTGATTAAATTGTTTTTTTTTTCTCTCATCAATCTACACACAATACCCCATAATGACAATGTAAAAAACAGTTTTTTTTAAATGTTTGCAAATGTATATAAATTTTAAAAAATGATATCACATTTACATAAGTATTCAGACCTTTTACTCTGCACTTTGTTGAAGCACCTTTGACAGCAATTACAGCCTCAAGTCTTCTTGGGTATGACACTACAAGCTTGGCACACATTTATTTGGGAAGTTTCTCCCATTATTCTCTGCAGATTCTCTCAAGCTTTGTCAGGTTGGATGCAAAGCGTTACTGCACAGCTATTTTCAGATCTCTCCAGAGATGTTCGATCCAGGTCAAGTCTGGGCTCTGGCTGGGCCACTCAACGACATTCAGAGACTTGTCCTGAAGCCACTCCTGCGTTGTCTTGGCTGTGTGCTTAGGGTCGTTGTCCTGTTGGGAGGTGAACCTTTGCCTAAGTCTGAGGTCCTGAGCGCTCTGGAGCAGCTTTTCATCAAAGATCTCTCTGTACTTTGCTTCGTTCATCTTTGCCTCGATCCTGACTAGTCTCCCAGTCCCTGCCACTGAAAAACACCCCCACAGCATGATGCTGCCACCACCATGCTTCACAATAGGGATGGTGCCAGGTTTCCTCCAGACGTGACGCTTGGCATTCAGACCAAAGAGTTCAATCTTGGTTTCATCAGGTCTGAGAGCGTTTAGGTGCCTTTTGGCAAACTCCAAGCGGGCTGTCATGTGCCATTTACTGAGGAGTGGCTTCCGTCTGGCCAGTCTACCATAAAGGCCTGATTGGTGGAGTGCTGCAGAGATGGTTGTCCTTCTGGAAGTTTCTCCCGTCTCCACAGAGGAACTCTGGAGATCTGTCAGAGTGACCATCGGGTTGTTGGTCACCTCCCTGACCAAGGCCCCGATTGCTCAGTTTGGCCGGGCGGCCAGCTCTAGGAAGAGTCTTGGTGGTTCCAAACTACTTCCATTTAAGAATGATGGAGGCCACTGTGTTCTTGGGGACCTTCAATGCTGCAGAAATGTTTTGGTACCCTTCCTCAGATCGGAGCCTCAACACAATCCTGTCTCGGAGCTCTACGGACAATTCCTTCGACCACATGGTTTGGTTTTTGCTCTGACATGTACTGTCAACTGTGGGACCTTATATAGACAGGTGTATGCCTTTCCAAATTATGTCCAATCAATTGAATTTACCACAGGTGGACCAATCAAGTTGTAGAAACAAGGATGATCAATGGAAACAGGGTGCACCTGAGCTCAATTTCGAGTCTCATAGCAAAGGGTCTGAATACTTATGTAAATAAGGGTTGTTATAAATTGGCAAAAATGTCTCAAAACCCGTTTCACTTTTTCATTATGGGGTATTGTGTGTAAATTGCTGAGGATTTTAAAAATGTAATCCATTTTAGAATAAGGCTGTAACGTAGCAAAATGTGAAAAAAGTCAAGGGATCTGAATACTTTCCGAAGGCATTGTACTTGGCCGTAGACACTTCCTTCTGTAGCGCCTTGCGGTCGGATACCAAGCAGTTGCCATACTAAGTGGTGATGCAGTCAGTCGAGATGCTCTCAAGGGTGCAGCTGTATACTTTTTTGAGGATCTGAGGGCCAATGCAAATCTTTTCAGCCTCTTGAGGGGGAAGAGGCATTGTTGTGCCTTCTTCAGAACTGTATGGATGTGTGTGGACTATTGATGTGTGTGGACCATGATCATTCCTTACTGATGTGGACATCGAAGTTTTCGACCCGCTCCACTACAGCCCCGTCAATGTGGAGGGGGTCGTGCTCGTCCCTTCCTTTCCTGTAGTCCACGATCAGCTCCTTTGTCTTGCTGACGTTGAGGGAGAGGTTGTCCTGCTAGGTTACTGACCTCCCTATAGGCTGTCTCATCATTGTCGGTGTTCAGGCCAACCACCGTTGTGTCGTCAGCAAACTTAATGATGGTGTTTGAGTCGTGCGTGGCTACGCAGGAGGGGCCCCTGTGTTGAGGGTCAGCATGGTGGATGTGTTGTTGCCTACCCTCACCACTAGGGGGCGGCCTGTCCAGGATCCAGTTGCAGAGGGAGATGTTCAGTACCAGGGTCCTGAGTTTAGCGATGAGCTTGGAGGGCACTATAGTGTTGAACGCCGAGCTATTAGTCACTGGACAGCATTCTCACATAGGAGTTTTTCTTTTCCAGGTGGGAAAGGGCAGTGTGGAGTGCAATAGAGATTGCTTCGTATGTGGATCTGTTGGGGCAGTATGCGAATTGGAGTGGATCCAGTGTGTCTGGGATGATGGTGTTGATGTGAGCCATGACCAGATTTTCAAAGCATTTCATGGCTACAGATGTAAGTGCTACCTACGGGCAAAAGTAATTTAGACAGGTTACCTTGGTGTTCTTGGGCACAGGTACTATGGTGATCTGCTTGAAACATGTAGGTATTACAGACTTTGTCAGGTAGAGGTTGAAAATGTCAGTACGTTTCCTGGTAATCCGTCTGATTAAAGGTCTTACTCACATCAGGACAGTCGTCCGGAACAGCTGGTGCTCTCATTCATGGGTTAGTATTGCTTACCTCGAAACGAGCATAAAAGGAATTTAGGTTGTCTGGTAGGCTTGCGTAACTGGGCAGCTTGCGGCTTGGTTTCCCTTTGAAATCCGTGATAATTTGCAAACCCTGCCACATCCGACGAGCGCCACTGTCGGCGTAGTAGTATTCAATGTTAGTCCTGTATTTGCGTTTTGACTCTTTGATGGCTCGTCGGAGGTCGTAGCGGGATTTCTTATGAGCATCCGGGAATAGTGTCCCGCTCTTTGAAATCGGCAGCTTTTGCCTTTAGCTCAGTGCTGATGTTGCCTGTAATCCATGGCTTCTGGTTGGGATATTGTGACGACCCTCCCACTTGGTCTGCCAAATTCTTTCTCTCTGCTCTTGTTTTCCCTAATAGGATGTTGGTGGGGGGAGCTGGGAAGGTTGTCAGCTAAATGGGACACACCTGGGCTTGGGTGAGTCCCGGGGATAAACACACCTTTCCCCCATACATCAAGGAGACTCTCTCCATGCAGATACACTGTTGTTTTTGGTTGTGGCATTTTGGGGCTTCTTTGTGTTCCTTAACATTAGAGATTGCGCACCAGCTGTTGTTAACAAAGAGACACACACACCTCCCCTGTTAACCTTACTAAAAGCTGCAATTCGGTATTGACAATGCATAGAAAAACCTGCCGTGGCTACTGCTAGCTAGCATGAGGACGAAAAGGGCAGTTTTCATAGAAAACTAGCAATATTTCAATCTTCTTGATGTATCAGTGTGGATAAAGGTAAAATGTGGAGTACAGTGGCATATCCCATCACTGCATTGAGGTACGTTTTCTGACTTATATCTTGCGTCGGCTCCACAATGTCTTTAATGTAACCTACCCATTCATAGATGCTAACTGCTTAAGCGCCTATTGACTAGTATCTTCTTTAAGGGGGTGCATTTTGTTAAGAGCCCTGACACTCGGTCTTAAAGTTAACACGCATCGCTTGCACTACTGTTTTGGAAACATAAGGAGCATATCTTTCATATTAGCGAGGACAAATTTACTTCAAAAAATATATACACTTACTGTAGCATTTGTAGCACAATGGGTCCTGTATCCACAGAACTATTGTTTAGAAAAACTCAGCCTCAGGCAGACATACGACAATGGAATGTAGGAGGAAGAATTTAATAGCATTCTCCAAGATATTAATGCTCAGACTACAACAAAAAGAGGTCATGAGGAAGCTCTTAAATGGCTAAAGTGTCTGTGCACTCTTGCCAACTGGCTACTGCAAAAGTGCATGTTTTGTGTTCTTTGGCCCATTCATGGAAAAGGTGAGCACATGTTGTATAGTGGAATGTACATCAGACATGATTTATGACAACATTTCTGTATGCCAATAAAATAAACATATTTCAAATCATATCAAATTGTATTTGTCACATGCGCCGAATACAACCTTACAGTGAAATGTTTACTTTACAAGCCCTTAACCAACAATGTAGTTTTAAGAAAAATACCACAAAAGAAAAATGAAATAAAAGTAACAAATAATTAAAGAGCTGCAGTAAAGTAGACATGAAATCAGTTCCATATTACTGCACAAACTTTCCATCTACACCGCCGGATGATTGCATTACAATCAACTGTGATTTTGTGCAATTATTAATTAGCTTCAACCTGGAAAACAACACGGTCCTTGGAGTGCTGCTGCCGTTCATGGTGACATGACAAAGGACACTGCACAGAGTAAGATCCAACAATATATCTGTATCGATCACATCTACTAGTTTTACCTTTTTTGGGCAGGAATTCCTGATGGTCAGGTGCAGCTGATCTTTATCTCTCCTGAAAGCCTGTTCATCGACCAGTGGTGGTCCTGGCTGAGGACCATCAAGGACAGGATATGCCTCCTGGCCGTGGACAAGGTGCACTGCATGACATTCAGAGTAAAAAATAAATCAACATATTGATGTCACTTGTCTCTTGCAAGCATGTAATGCAACTCAAGTACATGCAGTAACAGTAAACACTTAACACATTCTCTGACACCATAATTCTCATCCCTGCAGAGAACTATACCTAAGCATGTGACATCTTTCAATAACATACCATTCTTTATTACTGCCTTTAATGCAATGAGTTTCACCAAAGTAACTCTGGTTTCAGATAAACGGTAATACTGTATGTACGCACACAAACATAAAAAGGAGAGCCCAACAGCTAAATCATATATCACACTTAAAAACAACATTGGAGAGATGTAATCGTTAAACAATTTAACTGCATCACAGGGGTGAATCCTTAAGGGAGACATATTTTAAGGTGGCTGACGTCGGGGTCATCTTAATAGCTTGTTGCCCAATTCTGATGCTCACTGTCAGAGGCAATGGTGGATGACATGATAGAGAAGATTAATCTCCCCATGTAGTCTGGCTGGATTGTCTCGGTTCTTTCCAACAGGTAATAATGTATACATTTACAATTTCCATTAAGAAATGCAATGGCAAAGTAAGGAAGGTAGTTGTTTAATTGAATGATCAACTCTACAAAGTATGTTCCCACATATAGCCAAAGTCCAGTTTGTAACATTCTCCTTCAAATCTGTGTTTTTATTAGATATTATTAAATTTGTTGGCTGTTTTCATTTTACTGACATGTACAGGAGTGGCAGATGGCCGTATACGCTTCCTCCCACATGGCACTGTTTAACTGTGTAGGAGTGCGAGGCACTCAGGACAAATGAATGTCCCATGGGTAGGGGACACATTTGGAAAAACTAGTTTAACAGTCCTGGGACTGAACCAAGACTGCACCTTTTAAAAACCTTGTGTTTCTTCTCAAATTCTCTGCTTCAGTTGCAGCTATTATTTGAGGAAGATATTGAAGAACACAAAAATACATATACAACAAGAAATTAAAACAAGTATAAATAAATAGAAATATAAAAATATGTTAGGAGAAAAACAAAAATAATACTATAATAAATTAGGATATCAGTTTGAGTTTGCTCTAGGATGCTATAGGGATGCTTGGATACTCTAATATGCACTAGAATTGAGTAGGGACAGGTGCTGCATTTTCTTTCTCCTTTTGTACAGTGGTGCAGCGTGATGACGTCATTGGAGAAGTTTGCTTCGGAAATGGGAGAGTGACTGTGAAGAAAATGTCGCCGAAGCATAGTTTTTTGGCTGGAGGCACCAGGTAGGCACACACGTACAGCCGTGTGGATCTGTGCCAAATTGCACAGTAAGTGTATATTTTTTATTTGAAAGATTATTTCTGGCTGGTATTAAAGATAAAGGGCATGGCTGACCAAGAAAAACAAATTGGTACAATTTAAGGCCAAGTGGCAAACAATAATGCACTGCAAATGTTTCGAAAACCGTTTTGAAAGTGATGATTATTGACGTTTCTAAACATTAAAACAGTGTTGGAATTGTAGTTCACGTGAAGCCAATAGTGGGTGAATGTAAGGGCTGAAAACCCTACAAACAGAGAAGGGTTTTCAAGAGATAAATCTAACCATGATTGCGTTCAAACCCCAGTGCAGCTCAGTGTAAACAAGCATAACGATAGGGTCTGTATCTTCTGGTAAGTCCTACAGTACATTATGAAGTTCAATTAATTGTACAGACAGGGTTTATGTCACGAGCTACATAAGCTAATAAGTGTTACTGACCAATTATTACAAGTGTACATAGGTGGCCCTGGCTATTACATTTTTTGTATTAACGTCTGTCAAATCGATCGCTTGTTGTGAATGTCAATGACCCCAAGAGGACGAAACACGCGCGTCTGCGCAGTTGTCTCTCCCGACCACAGAGGAGAGCGACTACAGCGACGCCGTATATCACGTGACCTTGTGCTGGCTGAGTGAATCGTGTTAGCAGGTAATAAAAAGCAAATCTCGTTCAGGCGCTCAATGTTTTTCTTTATACTTGAGCCAATTTAAACCCTTTCATAGTCTTGTCCCCGGTGAAGTGTAATGTCACCGATTCATTTGTCTGTTTACACCAGTTTTTCAGCCTTTATTTCGTTATTTTCTTTTGGCTTTTTTAATGTCGGGGGTTGGATTGTGTGCTGTGTGGCCATTTTCGTTAGAATTGATAAAGCTTTGTGGTTAGCTCGCATGTTATGATCCCCGAAGAACGGCTGCTTATTATTGTCGCTTGGGAAGAACCCCCATTAGTAACGTTAAACATTCAATGTGTGAACAGGGATGTCAACCCGTCGTGTTTTGGTATCTTATCTGCCGTAGATTGCCTAAACTGCATCGCTAACTAGCTAACGTTAGCGAGATACTTCGCTAGCTAGGACAAAGGGGTCCCACTGTCGGTCACTGTTGTGAATTATTTGTCAGTTACAGTATGACTAAAATCCACACCAGTGGTGCATTTGAAACGCGCGCCGTTACATTTCAGTTGGAAACGTTATCAAACGTGTCAAGACAATTAAACAGTTAAGTGATTGTAAATGTCCTATAAAGGCATGCATTCTTTATGATTTACTATAACTTAGCTAATTATTATGGCAAGCTGTCCATAACACAGTAGTCTATTGTTTGCACACGTTTGACGGATTCTATAGCAGTGTTATATAAACATTTCTGAATGTTTACTATTCGAGTGTGTCATATGTTGTGTAGATGAAGAATGTTTTATGAGTAACCAGCTAGAGGTGAGGCCAAACTCGGTAGCTGCGGTAACTTGTTTTGTTATTGGACAACAGCAGGGAAATCTCTGTTGAGTTGACCCAATATTTCATTACATTATCTTGCATGGGAATGCGGTCGAATGAGAGTTGTAAACAAAAATATATAGGCCCTGGCTGGCTATTCGCTAGTGTATTGCCTTCGCAAAGTCAACCTGATGTTGATGCTGCTGTCATCTCGTCTACAAATAATCAATAATCGAGCCCGTGTTTGATGCATTACTGGAAGTTGTCATTGGCAGCTATGGTCACTTAGCCACTGACCTGCAGCTGCGTTGTCCTCAGATATGAACCAGGCAGGGTAATATGTGATCTTCTCAGTTTATACAGTGTAGTTTTGGACGTGTGTATACAGTGCATTCGAAAAGTATTCAGACCCCTTGACTTTTTCCACATTTTGGTACACAACCTTATCCAAAATTGATTTAAATACTTTTTCCCCCCTCATCAATCTACACACACTACGCCATAATTATTGTTTTTGTAAGTGTGTGTGTGTATATATATATATGTATGTCTTTACATAAGTATTCAGACCCTTTGCTATGAGCCTCGAAATTGAGCCCAGGCGCATCCTGTTTCCATTGATCTACAATTTGATTGGAGTCAACCTGTGGTAAATTAAATTGATTGGACATGATTTGGAAAGGCACACACCTGTCTATATAAGGTCCCACAGTTGACAGTGCATGTCAGAGCAAAAACCAAGCCATGAGGTCGAATGAATTGTCCGTATAGCTCTGAGACAGGATTGTGTCGAGGCACAGATCTGGGGAAGGGTACCAAAACATTTCTGCAGCGTTGATTGTCCCCAAGAACACAGTGGCCTCCATCATTCTTAAATGGAAGAAGTTTGGAACCACCAAGACTCTTCCTAGACCTGGCTGCCTGACCAAACTGAGCAATCGGGGGAGAAAGGCCTTGGTCGGGGAGGTGACCAACAACCCGATGGTCACTCTGTCAGAGCTCCAGAATTCCTCTGTGGAGATGGGAGAACTTTCCAGAAGGACAACCATCTCTGCAGCACTCCACTAATCTGGCCTTTATGGTAGAGTGGCCAGACAGAAGCCACTCCTCAGTAAAAGGCACATGACAGCCTAAAAGCACCTAAAGGACTCTCAGACCATGAGAAACAAGATTCTCAATTGAGAGCATCCTGTCGGGCTGTATCACAGCCTGGTACGGCAACTGCACCACCCTCAACCGCAAGGCTCTCCAGAGGGTAGTGTGGTCTGCACAACGCATCCCTGGGGGCAAACTACCTGCCCTCCAGGACACCTACAGCACCCGATGTCACAGGAGGCCAAAAAGATTATCAAGGACATCAACCGCCCGAGCCACTGCCTATTCACACCGCTACCATCCAGAAGGCGAGGTCAGCACAGATGCGTCAAAGCTGGGACCGAGAGACTGAAAAACAGCTTCTATCTCAAGGCCATCAGACTGCTAAACAGCAATCACTAACTCAGAGAGGCTGCTGCCTACATGGTGACCCAATCACTGGTCACTTTAATAAATGGATCACTAGTCACTTTATACAATGCACTCTAAATAATGGCACTTTAATAATGTTTACATATCTTACATTACTCATATCACATGTATATACTGTATTTTATACCATCTATTGCACCTTGCTTATGCCGCTCGGCCATCGCTCATCCATATACTTACATGTACATATTCTCATTCACCCCTTTAGATTTGTGTGAATTAGGTATTTGTTGGGGAATTGTTAGATTACGTGTTAGATATTACTTCACTGTCGGAATTAGAAGCACAAGCATTTCGCTACACTCACATTAACATCTGCTAACCATGTGTAAATGACAAATATGATTTGATTTAGCGTCATACCCATGAAGACTCGAGGTTGTAATCGCTGCCAAAGGTGCTTCAACAAAGTACTGAGTGAAGGGTCTGAATACTTACGTAAATGTGGTCTAATATATATATATATATATTTTTTATATTTTTTATTTTTTTATTTATTAATATAATATATATATTTTTTTTATATAAATTTGCAAAAAAAATCAACCTGTCTTTGCTTTGTTATTATGGGGTATTGTGTGTAGATTGATGTGGGGGAAAAAACGATTGAATCCATTTTAGAATAAGGCTGTAACGTAACACAATGTGGAAAAAGTGAAGGGGTTTGAGTGCTTTCCGAATGCGCTGTATGTAGAGCTAGCCCAATAATGGAATAAAGGAGCCTAACTTTATTCATTATAGTCAAGGACCCTACACGTTCTGTTTAAAGGCGACTTGTCTCTAAGCCAAAACAGTCAAATACTTCATCTAGCTAAATATGAATTGATTCTCAATTATGGTAAGGTTCTAGAAACATAGATAAATCCCTCTACTTTCATATCACGTCAAAATAATTTCACCAATGCAAAATACACATTTACTATACACTGTTTTAACAGTTGCAACCGACACTCAGGGTTGCACAATCCCTCCAACCGTGTTGATGTGGGGAAGTGTTTGATACAGGCTACTGATGAGTATATACACCCACACACCAGGGAATGCACTTCAGCTCATAAGAAACTGCAAAGGGAATCAGGACTATTTGAACAACCTAGGCCTATCTTATACCTGCCTGCAGTGAATAGGGCAAATACTGTAAGTGACATGAATTTTTATCCACATTTGAGCCACACTTTTCTCCCCCCCCCACCAACCCCTCTCTCTTTTGTCTTCCAGATTTTTCTATTTTGTACATACATTGTTTTGTATATACTGTATATGATGACATCGTTGGGCGGCGACAAAGCCCGGGGCACTCGGGACAAAGCGCTGCCTGCTGCCACACACACAACTCAACCACAGAAACAGCTCCAGGTGAGTGACACACACACACACACACAACCAGTGTTTTCCACTAGCGCTGGTTGTCGGCTATACAACTGATTTACAGACTCATTTTCAGATGTGTAATTTTTCCACTTAAATTAACTTGCCTACTTTTTGATTTGCTTCTTAGAAATAAGTCTGCAGAGCCCTCCCCTGCTTACTTACAACCCCTTTAAGAAAAATAAGTGTTAAATCAAAAATAAAAGTAACAAATTATCAAAGAGCAGCAGTAAAATAACAACAGCGAGGCTATATACAGGGGGTACCGGTACAGCGTCAATGTGCTTGGGCACCGGTTTGTCGAGGTAATTGAGGTAATATGTACTTGTAGGTAGAGTTTAAGTGACTGTGACTGAATATGCATCTTCTAGCGATCTATTAATAGGACAGTCGCCTGCCAGTCACAAAGTGAGCGATGACAGGGAAACACTGCTTCTCTGCATCTGGGTGTCTGCGCTGTGGTTGCAGTCATATGTATTTTACACTGAGGGAAAGGGCGTGCATTTGCAGGTCCCATATAATGTGGTAACAATGAGTCAATCCACTTAGACGATTGTTTTTCTGGCACATTCATTTATTTTCTTTTGCGTGCATGGTCCAGCAATAACGCTGGCCAGTAAAAACGTTGGGCCGGTGGATCTCGTCAGTCACTGCCCGACAGGACCAGTATCTTTTCAGCGCAGTTTTGCATTCCTGTTCAACATTTACCTGCTCTATCATTGAAGACTACACACACAAATGTCATTCTACACTGAACAAAAATATAAACGCAACATGTAAAGTTGTCCCATGTTTCATGAGATGAAATAAGATCCCAGAAATGTTCCATACGCACAAAAGCTTATTTCTCTCATTTTGTGCACTCATTTGTGTACATCGCTGTTAGTGACCATTTCTCCTTTGCCAAGATGATCCATCCACCTAACTACCCCTACCCCAGCTAATGTTCTGAAAGAGCTGCAAAATCTGCATCCCTACAAATCAGCTGGGCTAGACAATCTGGACCCTCTCTTTCTATAATTATCCGCCAAAATTGTTGCAACCCCTGTTACTAGCCTGTTCAACCACTCTTTCGTATCGTCTGAGATCCCCAAAGCTGCAGCGGTCATGCCCCTCTTCAAAGGGGGAGACACTCTAGACCCAAACTGTTATACCACCCTCTGGAACAAAATAATTGGCAAGATGGACACAATTATTGGTGCCCGGGAGCTACCACTTAGTTGCACAGCCTTTGGCCAAGATAACTGAGAAAAACATTTATTGTAGCCATCAATGATCCTGGCATTACTGGCAATTTGGCGCACTATTCAACAGCAAACTGCTCAAATTCTTCGATGTTTGAGGGGTGCCTTCAACCAACTGCGGTTTTCAGATCTTGCCACAGGTTTTTGCATGTGATTCAGATCTGGACTTTTTGCTGGCCATTTCAGAGCAGTCGATAGTTTCATCTTGAACCGTTCTTGGGTGCTATTTGATGTGTGTTCAGGGTTGTTGTCCTGCTGGAAGACCCACAATCTTCAATGGAAAAACTATTTTTGGACTGGGTTGAACATTGGACTCAAACATCTTATAATCAGCAGATTTCATGATGACTTGTGCATTATCAAGGCCCCCAGTACCAGAGGCAGCAAGCAACCCTACAGCATTATCAAACCTCCCCATGTTTGATTGTAGTGGGGGGGTGTTATTTTGAGTGAATGCTTAATTTGGTCATCAGTAGAATTAAGCATTTGTCGGCAGTTAGCTTGGCCAAAGGCTGTTCAACCAAGTACTAGAACAAGTACTAGCTGAAGCTTACAGAAATAAAATGTATTCTGTAATGTAGAAAATCCAATAACAAGGTGTGGAGACCCAATTTTTTTGTTTTCAATTTAAACTTCATTTAGAAATAAGAAATTATTTAAGAAAAGTGCAAGGGTGACAATATATTCACACCCCTTGACTTTTTCCAAATGTTGTTGTGTTATTGCCTGAATTTAAAATGGATTAAATTGAGATTTTGTTTCACTGGCCTACACACAATACCCCATAATGTCAAAGTGGAATTCTGTTTTTAGAAATTGTTACAAATTATAAAAAGATGAAATGTCTTGAGTCAATAAGTATTTGTTATGGCAAACCATAAGTTATTCCATCAAGGGTGGCTACTTTGAATAATCTCAAATATAACATATTTTTTGATTTGTTTAACACTTTTTTGGTTACTACATGATTCCATATGTGTTATTTCTTCGTTTTAATGTCTTCACTATTCTACAATGTAGAAAATAGTCAAAACAAAGAAAACCCCTTGAATGAGTAGGTGTATCCATACTTTTGACTGGTACTGTATATGTTTTGTGCTCTATCACTCCCCTATTACTGACTACAAATTATTTATAACTGGGCTAATAACTCACTAACCACCACATAAGCCTATTCAACATTGACCATTTAAAAACAGTACTGTAGCAATGAGGTTTGTGCAGTAAGCTATAGACCCAATACATTATCACCTCATTTTAGCTTTACTTGAATTTCCCTGCCAGTGCATTGTTGTTCGGGCCATTTAAAACATTTGTATTATATATATTTTTTTAAATGGAGGTAGGCTATATGATCACACCGGTAATAGATCTGTTGTATTACCCTTGAAGCACAGCTGAGTGAGCATACATTTAAATCATTTCATTTTATTGGACTGATGGTGCCTGCATCGATGGTCAGTCTCAGCGGAGGAAGAGCGCAGCAGACTGAGGGCCCGCGTCTCAACATCCATCCGCTCTCCCTAACCAAAGGGACACCGTCTTCCAGATAAGGGCAAAACTCAAGTTGCACCTCGTTATTTCTGCCTCATGCACAAATTAATGTTGTTACTCCTTTAAACAGAGAAAGTGGAATATTCCTTGATATTAAAAAAGACCCAATCTGCTAATAATAACAACAAATCAAGCTTATAGATACACTTTCCTACTCATTCATTACTGCTGCAGTGCTTGTTGTAGCGCTGAGTGGACATAGGAAGAACGCACATTTTATGCCTTATAAAAGTGTTGAATAGAAAGTGTTGAGTAAAACTTAACATGAACTCATAAAAACAGCATCTCTTTGCTGTATTTGTTGACTGTCTCTCTAGTCATGGTTTTAAACGTTTTGAAATCTCACAGTATCAAATTTGCTGTAGCTTTCTTTTATGCCTGCTACGTTTCTGCTGACACGGCCATCTGAGCCATCCGATTGGCCCGCGGTGATTTGCTCTCTGGGCCCGCCTGGAAGGCGGAGTTTGTACCTTCAGACACATGAAATGGTTAAAAATGGCAACAGTTGGCCTAACCCGGCATGCAGGGCAGCTGAATCTGGTTCACCTACTGCCAACATTCCAAGACTAATACAAAAAATAAATAAATAGGAACACAAGGCTTTATTGTTGTGTTTTTTATGAAAATGTTTGGCGATCAAGTAGGAATGCCTTGGAGATCGACCGGTTGGTGACCACTGCTCTAGATAGTTGAGCAGTGCTTCTCTCTATGGGCTAATATTTCTGCATGGCAGTCCCCGGGAGCTGCGCGACAGTCTCGGGGCTACTACGCGCACAGCTTAGAAGGAACATTGACTGTAGGTCTACTGATTTAATCAAAGTGTTGGCAATGGAGCAGTCAACTGCTGCTTTCTCTTTAGCAAAGCCCATGTTTAACACCTGCTTCATTCTTCAATCATACCTGTCTTGCAGTTAGCTGAGAAAATACCTCTCAAAAGGAAGCTTGAAGTCAGGACTTAAAGGATTCTTTAAAGGCCCAGTGCAGTCCACATTTTTGTTTATGTATCATATAGTACAAGAGCTGATGAAACTAACACTCTAAAAGTGTGAAAAAATGTGATCAGTGTTATTTCATGATGGTTGTTGGTTGAAAATGCAATCTAGCGTTAGAATGTACCAGAAGGCCACCAAAATAGAGCTTGTTTGGTAAGCATTTCTTAACCTGGGGGGGAAAGCCCCTCTGGACCCAGCCCGGCTGGCTACTTTTTCTATTGGACACGCACACAGTACAACTTGCTCAATCATACATGCGGGTCTTCAAGTGATAAATCATATCTCCAAAACAATTCTTCTCCTTCTCTCCTCTCTCTGTTCCTTTCCTTCTTCTCATCTTCATATCCTCCCCCACTTCCTTCTCATCCATTTTGCAGGCGACTGCAGAGCAGATCCGACTCGCCCAGATGATCTATGACAAGAATGATGCTGAATTTGAGGACAAAGTGAACCAGGTGAGTGGGCGGGAATTGCAGAGGCCATTGTGACAGCTCTGAATGATGGCCTGTGTGTGTTGTGGTTTTTGTTTCACATTAAGAGAGATTACCTGTGACTGCCTGTGCTAGGAAAAGACAAGACCACACTCATAATAAACGAAAAAAATGAAATATTTTGTCAATTTTAGATAACTTCAGGGTTTTCACCTCAAATCTAAGACCCTCTCTTTTTCTCATACTGACTGATAGGCTATGACAGATTCCCCATCCCTTTCTGTGACTATGTACACAGCTTATTGGTGTGTGTGTCTCAGTGTGTTTAGTGTATTTATATCAACTGTCTGTATAGACAGGGTCATTGTACACTGAGTATACACAACTTTAATAACAGACAGGCACATGAAAGCTATGATCCCTTATTGATGGCACTTGTTAAGTCCATTTCAATCAATGTAGATGAAGGGGAGGAGACAGGTTATAGGAGGATTTTTAATCCTTGAGACAATTGAGACATGGATTGTGTATTTGTGCCCTTCAGAGGGTGAATCGGCAAGACAAGTGCCTTTGAACAGGGTATGGTAGTAGGCCCAAGCTGCTCGGTGTTTAACACTCAACAGTTTCCTGTGTGTTTCAATAATGGTCCACCATGCAAAGGACATCCAGCCAACTTGAGTCAACATGGGCCAGCATCCCTGTGGAGTGCTTTCGACACCTTGTGGAGTCCATGCGCCGATGAATTGAGGCTGTTCTGAGGGCGGGGGGTGCAAGTCAATATTAGGAAGATGTTCTTAATGTTCTATTATGTTTCATTGGATTCAAATAAAGCACTCATGTGTATGTATATCCACAGCTGATGGAGGTGACAGGAAAGATCCAGGATGAGTGCATGGTAGCGCTCCACGATTGCAACGAGGATGTCAACAGAGCCATCAACTTCCTCCTTGAGAGCACCTCTGATACGGTAGGGCAGAGGGGACTGACGCTAACGCTGCCTTTCAGTTTCCTTAAGCCACTTTCCTCCGGGTGGCTAGTCATCGCTAGCTTAGCGTCGCACAGTCACCTCAACTTCTCTGAGACCTGGGTCGTATTCATTAGGCACCAAATGGAAGAAAACTGACTGAAAAGGGGAGGCACTAGCCTACCTGAACTTGTTCAAGAAGAAACACTTTGTTTTCCTAATAAATACGACCCTGAAGTAACTGTCACCCGAACCATAACAGCTGAACTTTTCTGCCTTTGTTTTCTGGTTTAGTGATGCTCATTGTTGACTCAGGAGAGTGGAGTGGCTGGTGGTAGCATGGTATGGAATCTAACCAGTTGCTACATAGCTTTTTTGCACTGACTCTCTTGCACAGACTCGATGTACACTCACTGGACTCTCATACATACTAAGCTGACCCTCCAACACACACACATGCATATTGACGCACACGTACAGTGCATTTGGAAAGTATTCAGACCCCATGACTTTTTCCACATTTTGTTATGTTACAGCCTTATTCTAAAATTGATGAGAAACAAAATATTTAGTCCATCTACACACAATAACCCATAATTGCAAAGCGAAAACAGGTATTTCGAATTTTTAGCAAATGTATAAAAAATAAACAAATACCTTATTTACATAAGTATTCAGACCCTTTGCTATAAGACTTGAAATTGAGCTAAGGTGCATCCTGTTTCCATTGATCATCCTTGATGTTTCTACAACTTGATTGGAGTCCACCTGTGGTAAATTCAATTGATTGGACATGATTTGGAAAGGCACACACCTGTCTATATAAGGTCCCACAGTTGACAGTGCATGTCAGAGCAAAAACCATGCCATGAGATCGAAGGAATTGTCCGTGACAGGATTGTGTCAAGGCACAGATCTGGGGAAGGGTACCAAAAAATGTCTACAGCATTGAAGGTCCCCAAGAACACAGTGGCCTCCATCATTCTTAAATGGAAGAAGTTTGGAACCACCAAGACTCGTCCTAGATCTGGCCGACCGGCCAAACTGAGCAATCAGGGAAGAAGGGCCTTGGTCAGGGAGGTGACCAAGAACCCGATGGTCACTCTGGCAGATCTCCAGAGTTCCTCTGTGGAGATGGAAGAACCTCCCAGAAGGAAAACCATCTCTGCAGCACTCCACCAATCAGGCCTTTATGGTAGAGTGGCCAGACGGAAGCCACTCCTCAGTAAAATGCACATGACAGCCTAAAAGCACCTAAAGGACTCTGACCATGAGAAACAAGATTCTCTGGTCTGATGAAACCAAGATCAAACTCTTTAGACCAGAATGCCAAGCGTCACATCTGGAGGAAACCTGGCACCATCCCTAAGGTGAAGCATGGTGATGGCAGCAGCATGCTGTGGGGATGTTTTTCAGCGGTAGGGACTGGGAGACTAGTCAGAATTGAGGGAAAGATGAACAGAGCAAAGTTTTTTTTTTTTTTTTTTTTTTTTCGCTTTTATTTAACCAGGTTTAAGTACAGAGAGGTCCTTGATGAAAACCTGCTCCAGAGCACTCAGGACCTCAGACGGGGGAGAAAGTTCACCTTCCAACAGGACAACGACCCTAAGCACACAGCCAAGATAATGCAGGATTGGCTTCGGGACAAGTCTCTGAATGTCCTTGAGTGGCCCAGCCTGAGCCCTGACTTGAACCCGATCGAACATCTCTGGAGAGACCTGAAAATAGGTGTGCAGCGACGCTCCCCATCGAACCTGACAGAGCTTGAGAGGATCTGCAGAGAAGAATGGGAGAAACTCCCCAAATACAGGTGTGCCTAGCTTGTAGCATCATACCCATGAAGACTCGAGGCTGTAATCGCTGCCAAAGGTGCATCAACAAAGTACTGAGTAAAGGGCCTGAAAACTTATGTAAATGTGGAATTTCAGTTTTTTTGTTTTTGCTTTGTCATTGTGGGCTATTGTGTGTAGATTGATGAGGACAAACATTTTAGAATAAGGCTGTAACGTAACTAAATGTGGAAAAAGTGAAGGGGTCTGAATACTTTCTGAATACACTGTACATTCATATTCCTTCACACTCTTCATACGCTGCTACTACTCTCTGTTTATTATCTAGGCATAGTCACTTTATCCCTACCTACATGTACGCGTTACTTCAATTACCTCTACTAACCCGTACCCCTGCAAATTGACTTGGGAACCAGTACCCCTTGTATATAGCCTCGTTAATGTTATTTTCGAATGGTCATATTTGTACTTTAGGTTATTTAGCAAATAGTTCTTAAGTGTTTTAAAACTCTGCATTGTTGGTTAAGGGCTTGTAAGTAAGCATTTCACATTAAGGTCTTCGGCGCATGTGACAAACAGAACTTGATTTGATCTGCATCTGTTAGAGTCGGAGCACAGATCTGATAGGGGCCGTGCAGTGGGATAAGTGACGGAAATATGTTCTCACGTAATGGACAGATGTCCTAATGCACTTAATACAATACTTCTATCTACAGTGGATTGAATCAGCCTAAAGACTTTTTAAAATGTGCTTTAGGCAATGGATCTCTAAATGACCTTTTCCATAGCCCCTTCCAATCAAGCCCAAGGGTGCCCTGAACATTGCTATATCTATCCAAGGGAACTGAAAATAGGGGCTTGTGCCAACTGTGCCAGGGGGATTTGTCCAGTTGCCTGTTGGGTTATTTGAATAAAGGCATATTGTTATTATTATTTAATTTTTTATTTTACAGGAGGACATTAGAAAAGGTATTACGGCCTCTGAATCTAGGATGAACAACCCTTGTTCTGTCAGTGCCTGATTCAGTAGTAAAATAATCAAGGCATTTCAGAGGAGAGCACAGATGGTGAAGTGAGAGAGATCTCCACTCCACCACAGTTATGCTATTGTTGTTTCTTGGAAGTCCTGAAATAGAACGTGGGTCGTTTTGCTCCTATGTATGTAATCCTCCCATGATATAATCAGCTACTGCTGCCTGCCTGCCCTGTGGTCAATCATCCTTTGATATGTCAATGACATTGTGACACTGCAGTAGGAGGAGTACATATAGGCCAAAAACATACGTGTCGATTCCATCCATCCATTTTTATCTTACATTGACTAGTTCAAGCAGTTGTAGACTTGTAGGATCTGACTTAGCTTTTATTCCTGCAATCTGTAGGTCTTTCCCACTCTTTCCTTTCCTATCGCATCTCCCCTCCCCTTCTCTCACCTCCATTTCCCTTTTCCTCCCTCTCTCTCTCTCAAAGAAAATTAGGATCAATAAGGAGAGATCAAAAGTCAGTCTCTCGCTCTCCCTCCCTCGTTCTCTCTAGCTCTAGCTCTCTCGCTCTAGCTCTAGCTCTCTCGCTCTAGCTCTAGCTCTCTCGCTCTAGCTCTCTCGCTCTAGCTCTAGCTCTCTCTCTCTAGCTCTCTCTCTCTAGCTCTAGCTCTCTCTCTCTAGCTCTCTCTCTCTAGCTCTCTTTAGCTCTCGCTCTCTCGCTCTCTCTAGCTCTCGCTCTCTCTAGCTCTCGCTCTCTCTAGCTCTTGCTCTCTCTAGCTCTCGCTCCCTCTCTTGCTCTCTCTAGCTCTCTCTCTCGCTCCCTCTCTTGCTCTCTCTAGCTCTCTCTCTCGCTCTCTCTCTCTAACTCTCTTTAGCTCTATCTCTCGCTCTCTCTCGCTCTTGCTCTTGCTCTCTCTAGCTCTTGCTCTCTCTAGCTCTAGCTCTCTTTAGCTCTCGCTCCCTCTCGCTCTCTCTCGCTCTCGCTCTCTAGCTCTCTCTAGCTCTTGCTCTCTCTAGCTCTTGCTCTCTCTAGCTCTCGCTCTCTCTAGCTCTTGCTCTCTCTAGCTCTCGCTCCCTCTCTTGCTCTCTCTAGCTCTCTCTCTCGCTCTCTCTCTCTAACTCTCTTTAGCTCTATCTCTCGCTCTCTCTCGCTCTTGCTCTTGCTCTCTCTAGCTCTTGCTCTCTCTAGCTCTAGCTCTCTTTAGCTCTCGCTCCCTCTCGCTCTCTCTCTCAATTTTCAATATAATTTCAATATAAGGGTTTTATTGGCATGGCAAACATATGTTTACATTGCCAAAGCAAGTGAAATAGCTAATAAACAAAAGTGAAACAAACAATAAAATATTTTTTTACAGTGAACATTACACCCTCAAAAGTTCCAAAAGAATAAAGACATTTCAGATGTCATATTATGTGCAAATAGTTAAAGTACAAAAGTGAAAATAAATAAACATAAATATGGGTTGTATTTACAATGGTGTTCTTCACTTTTCTTGTGGCAACAGGTCACAAATCTTGCTGTTGTGATGGCACACTGTGGTATTTCACCCAATAGAAATGGGAGTTGATCAAAATTGGGTTTGTTTTCAAATTCTTTGTGGGTCTGTGTAATCTGAGGGAAAAGTGTCTCTATGGTCATACATATTCTCTCTCTCAGACCTCATGGGAGACAGTTGGGAAGAAGAAACCCCTAGCGAAGGACGGCCCGACGGAGGGCAAGGAGAACCGGGAGAAGAGAGGAGGAGAGAGAGAGGGCAGCAGGGGCCGCGGGGGGAGCAATCGGAGAGGCAGAGGGGCCAGCAACCGCAGCCGCCAGGTTGAGAGAGGTTAGTGGGCCACGGAATCAAATTCTATGCATATGTTAATAAACAAGGCACTATAACACTAGGCCTAATTGATCACCTAAGAGCCAGGAAGAATGAGAAGTCCGTAAGCTGTCGAGGATTTAAGTTATTCAACCATGGTGTGGTTAGTACATTTACAGTTAGTGTGTTTATTCTCATTGGCGGTACTTTGGATTAGAGAACACTACATAGAGCACTTACTAAGAATGAATAGTCAACCAATTTGTCATTTAAGCAATTAGTTCGTCATCAATGCACTATTCAGCAGAATGTCTTACTAGGCAGCACATAGCTTTGTACTGACCTTAATCACTAAATCATCTCTGTTGGTCTCTCCCCACTTGTCTCTCCTTTTCTATCGCTATCCCTCTCTCTCTTGTCTCCCTCTTTGTCCCTCCCCACCTCGCTTTCTCTCTCCTCCGCTCTCTCTGTCTCCCTGTGCAGTGCGGCCAGAGGAAAATGGGGTCGAGGCGGTCCCTGGCCCTTTGGACAGAGTGTCAGAGCGGGGTCGCAGGGGGGGAAGAGGGGGTAGAGGTGAGTGTCAATTAGTGGCACTTTCTCATATGTTCCAGTCAACACTCCCAGGTAACTTAAGTGCTCTCTTAACTTCACACAATTGTTCTGGTGCCATGCTTACTATGTGTTGACCTTGTGCGGGTCTGTGTGGTTCAGTCGGATCTGGAGGCAGAGGAAGGGGCAGGGCACCAGCGGGAAGCAGGTTCTCAGCCCAGGGAATGGGGTGAGTTCTGTAATACACACACAAACTCGTACACACACAACTGTCCTTTTCTGGTTACTCGTACACCAGTTCTTCTTAAACCTAAACCTCACCTTCCCTCATTCTCTCTCTCTCTCTCTCTCTCTCTCTCTCTCTCTCTCTCTCTCTCTCTCTCTCTCTCTCTCTCTCTCTCTCTCTCTCTCTTTCTCTTTCTCTTTCTTTCTCCCCCTCAGGACCTTTAACCCAGCAGACTACACCCCAGAACATGGGACAGGGACCACACAAGGTGATGCTTGGGAGTCAGGGGCCAGCAACAGCACAGATGGGACAGGTGAGGCTTCACACAGAGAAGGTTCATGAAACTCTCTGGGCTCTTCAAAAAGTAGTGTGCACACGTCCACCAATGTCCCCAGTTGCAGGGTACAAAAAATGCACTGGGTCTTTCTATAAACTAGAGTACCGGTGAGCATTTCAGGTAGTGGACAACTGGTTCAGGCTGTTACAAAGTCATTCATAATAATTTACATACTTTAAGATATGAAGGAGGTACAAAGATGCATTCAATGTAATTCATGAGTAGAATCAAAACCTATGTTTAACCCCCTAGTGTTGGTGTCCGCAGAGTTGGTGTCCATGCCCCTTGTACATCTAATTAGCATAATCATAAAAATCCCCATCTAAATCAGTCTGTTTTTGTTGTTGCGTGGGCTGTGTCTTATTCCACTGCATCCGCCAATGGTGGCCTTCCGCGACGTCCCAAAAATCGGTCTTCTCACAAAAACGTCTGTAGAGTCCGAACGGTTTGGTTTGCAAAGAAAACCACTCTATGGAAAGATGAGACTCTCACGAACCAGATGGTGTTCTTCGTTTTGCTCTACGACCCCCACAAGTCTGAAGTTGGTACTGCCGATCTGCCAACTTCTGTCTGTAGCTTCCGAACAGTTTCGGCTACACACTGATATGACCCCTCTACGGAAAGATGAGACTCTCAGGAACACTTACATGTCAGTTGTTTTGCTCTAGGACGCTCACAAGACTCACCTGAAGGTAGCCTGGTACCAGTTTAAAAAATGAATGTAAGTATACACTGAGTATACAAAACATTAAGAACACTGGCACTTTCTATGACATAGACTGACCAGGTGAAAGCTATGATCCCTTATTGATGTCACTTGTTGAATCCACTTCAGTCCGTGTAGATGAAGGGGATTATACAAGTTAAAGGAGGATTTTTAAGCCTTGAGGCAATTGAGACTTGGATTGTGTATGTGTGCCATTATGAGTATGAATGGGCAAGGCAAAAGATTTAAGTGCCTTTGAATGGGGTATGGTAGTAGGTGCTAGGCGCGCTCCGGTTTGTGTCAAGAACTGCAACGCTGCTGGGTTTTTCACACTAAACAGTTTCCCATGTGTATCAAGAATGGTCCACCACCCAAAGGACATCCAGCCAACTTGACACAACTGTGGGAAGCATTGGTGTCAACATGGGCCAGCATCCCTGCGGAACGCTTTCGACATCTTGTAGAGTCCATGGCCCGACGAATTGAGGCTGCTCTGAGGGCAAAGGGGGGGGAGGGTGCAACTCAATATGAGGAAGATGTTTCTAATGTTTGTCATACTCAGTGTATATTGAAGTACACTACAAAAGTATGTGACACCCCCTTCAAATGAGTGTATTCGGCTATTTCAGCCACACCCGTTGCTGACAGGTGTATAAAATCAAGCACACAGCCATGCAATCTCCATAGACAAACAGTGGCAGTAGATTGGCCTGTACTGAAGAGCGGCCTGTACTGAAGAGCTCAGTGACTTTCAATGTGGGACTGTTATAGGATGCCACCTTTCCAACAAGTCAGTTCATCAAATTTCTGCCTTGCCAGAGCTGCCCCGGTCAACTGTAAGTGCTGTTGTTGTGATGTGTAAACGTCTAGGAGCAACAATGGCTCAGCCTCGAAGTGGTAGTCCACACAAGCTCACAGAACGGGAACCCAGAGTGCTGAAGCGCGTAGCGCGTAAAAAGCGTCTGTCCTTGGTTGCAACACTCACTACCGAGTTCCAAACTTCCGCTGGAAGCAAAGTCAGCACAATAACTGTTCGTCGGGAGCTTCATGAAATGGGTTTCCATGGCTGAGCAGCCACACACAAACCTAAGATCACCATGTCCAATGCCAAGCGTCAGCTGGAGTGGTCTAAAGCTCGCGGCCATTGGACTCTAGAGCAGTGGAAACGCGTTCTCTGGAGTGATGAATCGCACTTCACCGTCTGGCAGTCCGATGGACAAATATGGGTTTCGCAGATGCCAGGAGAATGCTACCTGCCCCAATGCATAGTGCCAACTGTAAAGTTTGGTGGAGGAGGAATAATGGTCTGGGGCTGTTTTTCATGGTTTGGCTAGGCCCCTTAGTTCCAGTGAAGGGAAAACTTAATGCTACAGCATACAGTGACATTTTAGGTGATTCTGTGCTTCCAATTTTGTGGAAACAATTTGGGCAATGCCCCCGTGCACAAAGCGAGGTCCATACAGGAATGGTTTGTCCAGATCGATGTGGAAGAACTTGACTGGCCTGCACAGAGCACTGACCTCAACCTCATTGAACACCTTTGGGATGAATTGGAATACTGACTGTGAGCCATCGCCCAACATCAGTGCCCGATCTCACTAATGCTCTTGTGGCTGAATGGAAGCAAGTCCCCGCAGCAATGTTTCAACATATAGTGGAAAGCCTTCCCAGAAGAGTGGAGGCTGTTATAGCAGCAAAGAGGGGACCAACTCAATATTAATGCCCATGATTTTGGAATGAGATGTTCGACGAGCAGTTGCCCACATACTTTTGGCCATGTAGTAAATAGCGTTAAATATGGGTAAAAAAAAAGTAATAATAGTCTTTCTTATCTCTCATTTATAGGACAGACACATCAAAACAAACTTCCTTTTGATATTTGTTTTTACTACCTGTTTTGCCATGTATGAATCTGTTATTCGATGTGTTTCTTTTGGCTAATAGCAGTAAGGCCAAAATCAATGGTTAATTATTTATTTTTATCCCTAAAGGGGTCCTAAAATTCTAAATCCTTGAAATGACCATCTTAAAACAATTCCAGATGTTAGCTTAGTAGGAGGAAACAATCTCAATTGCATTTCCTTGATTCGTCGCATCCTCTCTCCTCATCTCTTTCTCAAAACCCATTAAATGAGAAGGTCAGAGGTCCCTCTAGGGCTGTGGCGGTCACAAAATTTAGTCAGCCGGTGATTGTCAAGCAAGTAAGTGACAGTCTCACGGTAATTGACCGTTAATCAACATAAACACATTTAGCATCTCCTGGCTTCCACACACAGCCTACAAGTCACTGATGCAGACCTTTGGAACATCTAAATTTTTAAATTTGCTTAGAATTCCGTGGCATTATTTTAACAAAGCTGAGTAGAATAGAAAGGATATTTTCTCCAAACGATTTGAGGGAGTGCGCACATTCCTGCATGCTTAATTTAGAGTTACATTAATAACTTGAGTTGTTACTTGAGTTATGTTGCCCTATATGTTTTTTGATTTGAATACATTGTAAGGCCACTCTAATGATGATTTGAAAAAAGTTGCTTGAAAGGCATGAGTTCTGCTTTGTTTTTCGCGCAGGTTGTACACACTACATCAGTCACAATTTGACAAGCACTTGATAATGCCTAGAATTTCACGACGGCATCCCCTTTGTGTGGCCATAATGCACCCTAAAAAAATCCATGCCTTTTGCGGCCAGTGTCCGTTGGGCCCTGCTACGCGCTCCGAATCACGTGATCGGGTCTTTCTCACAGGCTACAAGTGAAGACCGACACATCGGGGACGCAACTGCGCACGTCCTTATCCAATTCTGAGGTGCCTATTGAAGATATTGGAAGAACTGTCCACATTTACTTTTCGTCAGCCAACAAGATGAGTAGGCCTAACGAACAGAAAAAGCACTAGCCTATGTCAATCTACTATCCCCCATAGTACAAATGTCGACCTATTCTAATCTGTGTCAGTTTCCGAACATAGTCTGGGACAGTTGTGGAATGCGATAGATCCCAAATGAATACAACCAATTTTTACGCAATGTGGCTTACCCAACAGAGTAAGCGCTAGAGGCGTCACTACAGCTCCGGGGTTCGAACCCGGCTTAGGGGAGGGTTTGGGGGATGTCCTTGTCCTGTCGTGCTCTAGCGTCTCCCTGTGGCGGCCGGGCGCTTGCACGCTGACTTCGGTCGCCAGCTGTACTGTGTTTCCTCTGACACATTGGTGTGGCTGGCTTCCGGGTTAAGCGAGTCGTGTGTCAAGAAGCAGTGCGACCTTCGCCTCTCCCGAGTCCGTACGGGAGTTGCAGCGACGGGACAAGACTAACTACCAATTTGGATATCATGAAATTTTGGAAAAAAGCGCATAAAAAAAAACCATAAGAAAACATTGCAAATGGAGGACACTTTTTCTGTGGTTCATTTTCATGCCAGTCAGGTAGGCTATTCTTTTGAGACAAGGAGAGAGAACGTGAAGATTCAAGGAAATGCAATTGAGGTTCTCAAATTGTTTCCTCCATTTCTCACCTCTACTCTTCTCCCCCAATGTGCTTTGAGAGGAAGGTTCATCCCCTTGGGCTCCAATGCACTTTTGAGGAGAGGCAAGGAGTGGAGGAAACAAGGACCAAGGAAGCAAGCATTTGAAGGCAAATTTTCAGACTCAGACATGCAGACCAACGCTTAAAGTGTTTACTGATTATATTAATTTCATTATTGATTATTATTAATATTGTCAATGATTTTCTTGACAGAACCTATTGTATTATTAAATTATCAACCGAAATATAGAAGCTGTTTGGCTATAAATGATAGAGAAGTTGACTAAATGCATAAACAGACCTTGCTTCTTGGCAAGACAAAGAAACTTTCGGTGTCCATATTTCAAGTGACATTTTGAATCACATAAAGATGTTTTGTTGTTGCTAGGTGGAGTTATGGTCTCATTGTGCCTATTTAAACTTTTATTTCTGTAACTACAGAAGCTGTATATCAAACTATTTTGAAATGTTTATCCTGATGTCACACATTAGTGCCTTTTTATTTATAGAAAGACCCATATGCTCTTGTATAGTTTTCTGCAACGTTTTGACCGGTAGGTGTTCATTGGTCAGGATGTTTTATTGTTGTATTTCTAATAGGACCCTGTAGACTGTTGCTAGGGAAATGTCCCTAGCAATGCCGCTGAATTACAGTCCATATTCGCAAACGCCTCTCCAATAAGCCCCTGTGTTGTTTCCATTCATCTTTGAGCTCTGACCCCTCTCTGGTGTGCTCCCTGCAGTGGCCTGGAGGAGTACTCTGGAGGACTGGGCTGCTGAAGACTGGAGCGAAGAGATGAGTGTAAGTCTGGGTAATGGGGACTGGGGAGTAGTAGTGGTCAGGAGGTGGAAGGAGCTTTGTCTCATATTTACATATTGGACATTTTATTTTCCAGATGGAACACATACATGACCAGGGCTGTGAAGTGCGACCATTTTGGTCACATATGCTCCTTAATATGTTGGTGTGCGAACTCTCATTTTAAAATGGGAGCACCAGTGTGCCTAGAAAAATAAGCCACATCATTTTTGTAACCTTTTATTACCTCATTAGCTAGCTAGCTAGCTAACAACCTGGTAACGTTATCAGTATATCCAAACATTTGAGGGCACAGAAAGAAAGGAAAAGGGATAGCTTCTTTAGGAGATCAATGATCAGAGCAATTAATGAATTACAGCTCTTGCATATTGTCGTCACAAACGTTCTTAAAGAGACGGTGTACAATTTTCAATGTAATGCATCTCAATAGGAAAATAGTTATTTTACATAATGTAGAAATCAAATATTCCTCAAATGAAATTTTCATTTCAATTACATTTAAACTTTTGTATTTTGTATTTAAATGTATTTACAGGGTTACATACTCGTTTCTAGGGAACAACGTGTGCTTCAGTAGTAGCTGGAATTCATATAGGCTGTATCTCAATCGATTGAACAAAATCTTATTTTCTGGTGCTCCTAAATTTTATGTTCTCTTAATTAAAGTTTGGAGCACCAGTGCTACCAATTAAGTGTTTGAATTTACAACTTGGTCTATTACATTTGTCAATAACTCTCTGTCTCCCCTCAGCTCTCCGAGACCAAAGTGTTCACCGCCTCAAGTGCACCTGCACCTCAGAACCACATCAC
Organism: Brachymystax lenok tsinlingensis; assembly: GCA_030435695.1. Taxonomy (NCBI): domain Eukaryota; kingdom Metazoa; phylum Chordata; class Actinopteri; order Salmoniformes; family Salmonidae; genus Brachymystax; species Brachymystax lenok. The sequence continues at coordinate 44,535,448 of CM059797.1, read as the reverse complement.
ACCTGGGCAAAGGTAACGCCCAGCTCACCATCTGCACGACTAGCTAGGGCACCCACCCGTCACATGTCAACACTGCTTTTGAGGCCTCCCAAGTGGTGCAGTGGTCTAAGGCACTGCATTGCAGTGCTAGCTGTGCCACTAGAGATCCTGGTTCGAGTCCAGGCTCTGCTGTAGCCGGCCGCGACCGTGAGACCCATGGGGCGGCGAAAAATTGGCCCAGCGTCGCCAGGATTAGGGGAGGGTTTGGCCGGTAGGGGTGTTCTTGTCCCATCACGCACTAGCGACTCCTGTTGCGGGCTGGGCGCAGTGCACGCTGACACCCCTTTTTCTCCCCAGTTGCGTGGTATCCAATTGGTAGTTACAGTCTTGTTCCATTGCTGCAACTCCCGTGCGGACTCGGGAGAGGCGAAGGTCAAGAGCAGTGCGTCCTCGAAATACAACCCAGCCAAGCCGCACTGCTCTTGACCTTCGCCTCTCCAGAGTCCGCACGGGAGTTGCAGCAATGGAACAAGACTGTAACTACCAATTGGATACGACGCAACTAAGGAGAAAAAGGGGTGAAAATATATATAGAAAAAATTTAATAAAAACAATGCTTTTGGTATTGTGTAGATATGGGGAAAATACCAGCCCAGTGGTGCACAAAATAACAGCTTGACCTCTTTGCCAGGTTTATCCCATGGAGGGATATGTTTGGCCCAGCTGCTTTGGTAGATACATTGGATGTGCATAATAAGTAGGAAGGATGTATGGATCCTTCCCTTGAGACATGGTCCCCGTTATGACTGTGTTGATTTAGTCAGACTTTCTCCATAGTGGGTATGTGTGCAATAGAAATAGTATTATGTGTTGTAATAATTGTGTGTCTCCTGTAGTCTGGACCTGCCCTCTCTGCTGCAAAAGCCAGTGGGAGAAGGAAGAGGAGGAGGGGATGCCCCCTCTTCGCATAGCCTGGTTTTCACCAACTCCCACCATCACCCCTCCCGCAACGGGTCGGCCATTGGCACGGGCAGCACCAGCTATGCACACGCCGCCCTGGTGAGCCATACTCATGCCCTTTAAAACTTTTCGGATACATACACCACATGACCAAAAGTATGTAGACACCTGCTCGTCGAACATCTCATTCCAAAACCATGGGCATTAATATGGAGTTGGTCCCCCCTTTGCGGCTTTCCACTAGATGTTGGAACATTGCTGCGGGGACTTGCTTCCCATTCAGCTAAAAGAGCAGTAGTTAGGTCGGGCACTGATGTTGGGTGATTAGGCCTGGCTCGCAGTCAGCGTTCCAATTCATCCCTAAGGTTTTCGATGGGGTTGAAGTCAGGGCTCTGTGCAGGCCAGTCAAGTTCTTCCACACCGATCTCAACAAATCATTTCTGTATGGACCTCGCTTTGTGCATGGGGCAGTGTCATGCTGAAACAGGAAAGGGCCTTACCCAAACTGTTGCCACAAAGTTGGAAGCACAAAATAGTCTAGAATGTCATTGTATGCGGTAGGGTTAATATTTCCCTTCACTGGAACTATGCATTGGGGCACGTAGCGTTCTCCTGGCATGCGCAGAACCCATATTCGTCCGTCGGACAGCCAGATGGTGAAGTGTGATTCATCACTCCAGAGAACGTGTTTTTACTGCTCCAGAGTCCAATCTGCGGCAAGCTTTAGACCACTCCAGCTGACGCTTGGCATTGCGCATGGTGATCTTGAGCTTGCGTGCGGCTGCTCAGCCATTGAAACCCATTTCATAAAACGTCCGACGAGCAGTTCTTGTGCTGGTGGCATTCTACGCCGGTGCCACATTGAAAGTCACCTGAGCTCTTCAGTAAGGCCATTCAAGGCCAAACAACTGCCAATGTTTGTCAATGGAGATTGCATGGCTGTGTGCTCGATTTTGTGGCTGAACTAGCCGAATCCACTACTTTGAAAGGGTGTCCACATACTTTTGTATATACAGTGCCTTTGGAAAGTATTCAGACCCCTTGACTTTTTCCACATTTTGCTACATTACAGCCTTATTCTAAAATGGATTAAATAAAAACAAATCCTCAGCAATCTACACACAATACCCCATATAGACAAAGCGAAAACAAGTTTTTAGAAATGTTTGCAAATTTATTTCAAATAAAAAATGGATACCTTATTTACATAAGTATTCAGACCTTTTGCTATGAGACTCGAAGTTGAGCTCAGGTGCATCCTGTTTCCATTGATCATCCTTGAGATGTTTCTACAACTTCATTGGAGTCCACCTGTGGTAAATCCTATTGATTGGACATGATTTGGAAAGGCACACACCTGTCTTTATAAGGTCCCACAGTTTACAGTGCATTTCAGAGCAAAAACCGAACCATCAAGTTGAAGGAATTGTCCGTAGAGCTCCAAGACAGGATTGTGTTGCGGCACAGATTTGGGGAAGGGTACCAAACATTTCTGCAGTGTTGAAGGTCCCCAAGAACACAGTGGCCTCCATCATTCTTAAATTGGCGCTTTGGAACCACCAAGACTCTTCCTAGAGATGGCCGCCTGGCCAAACTGAGCAATCGGGGAGAAGGGTCTTGGTCAGGGAGGTGACCAAGAACCCGATGGTCACTCTGACAGCGCTCCAGAGGCCTTTTTGGTAGAGTGACCAGATGGAAGCCACTCCTCAGTAAAAGGCACATGACAGCCCGCTTGGAGTTTGCCAAAAGGCCCCTAAAGACACTCAGACCATAAGAAACAAGGTTCTCTGGTCTGATGAAACCAAGATCGAACTCTTTGGCCTGAATGCCAAGCGTCACATCTGGAGGAAACCTGGCACTATCCCTACAGTGAAGCATGGTGGAGGCAACATCATGCTGTGGGGATGTTTTTCAGCGGCAGGGACTGGAAGACTAGTCAGGATTGAGGGAAAGATGAATGGGGCAAAGTACAGAGACCCTTGATGAAAGTCTGCTCCAGGGTGCTCAGGACCTCAGACTGGGGCGAAGGTTCACCTTCCAACAGTACAACAGCCCTAAGCACACAGCCAAGACAATGCTGGAGTGGCTTCGGGAAGTCTCTGAATGTCCTTGAGTGGCCCAGCCTGAGCCCCGACTTGAACCCTATCGAACATCTCTGGAGAGACCTGAAAATAGCTTTGCAGCAATGCTCCCTATCCAACCTGACAGAGCTTGAGAGGATCTGCAGAGAAGAATGGGAGAAACTCCCCAAATACAGGTGTGCCAAGCATGTAGCGTCATGCCCAAGAAGACTCGAGGCTGCCAAAGGTGTTTCAACAAAGTACTGAGTAAAGGGTCTGAATACTTATGTAAATGTGATATTTCTGTTTTTTTTTTTTTTTTTATAAATTAGCAAAATGTAAAGAGCTGCTTTTGCTTTGTCATTATGGGTTATTGTGTGTAGATTGATAAGGGAAAAAAACGATTTAATACATTTTAGAATAAGGCTGTAACCTAACAAAATTTGGAAAAAGTAAAGTGTTTCCCTTACTTGGTCACCATATTTTTGCTTGTATTAACATAGGGCCCCATTCACTCAACTCTCTCCTTCTGTCTGCCAGTCGTCAGTGCTAGGGGCAGGTTTCGGGGACCTGGGCCAGTCTAAGAGGAGTCAGTCCAGTCCGGGGGCCCAGATCTTGGAGCAGCTGAAGGGCCCGGGCCTGGGTCCTCTCCCATCCTCCCAGGCAGCCCCCCCTCCCAGCACTCAGGGGGCCAGCAACACCTCTCTGGGGAGTAGACTCCCAGGGCTAGGAGGAGCCCCCCCTGTTCTCCCACCGCCTTCCACTTCAAGCTGGGATATCAAGGCCCCAGAGCCCAGCGCCACATCCTCCTCACATGCCTCACACTTCAGCCGTGAGTCACACACACTGAAACACTTTTTTTTTTTAATCAGATTTGATTTACCAAAATAATCTATCATTTCAAATACCTGGCATATGTTTTTTTTTTGATAAATGGCCATGTGTCTGTATGTGGTGGTTGTGTCCGTATGCCTGACGGATCTGTATTTGTGTGTTCGCCCTCCAGGGGACTTTAAGCTGCAGCCTGAGCCATCCCTGGTGCTGAGCCAGCTGGCCCAGAGACACGGCGCCCCCTCCCTGCCCATTGCTTGCCAGCCCAGCCCCCCGCCAGCCCAATCCCCCTCCCCCATCCAGGGACCCCCCCTGGCCACCATCGGTGCCAAGCCTGCCCCCAGCGCCGTGCCGGACCCTCAAGGCAGCAACTCACTGCAGCAGCAGCGCGTTCCGCAGCTAAAGGCCCAGAAACGAAGGATACCTCCCACCTCTAAGGTAAAAGGAACCATAGACAAGTATTTCCTCGATTCCCAGTGTGAGTTCAAGAAATCAAGGACAGGAGGAATCAAGGAAAGAATTGGGCTTCACCCAGTGTGTAGGACAGGAATAGTCAACCTTGGCTATCAAGGTTCTTGTTATAGGCCAGTACTAACACACCTGATTGATCTAATCAAGGACTGGATGCTTAATTGGTCTATTCCCAGCGTTGAAGAGCACTGCTCTAAATGAAGAAGCTAAGGGTGTTTGAGGGGATTGGCGATCAAGATTAGCAAATCTGTGCAGATCCTGACTCAATCCGATTCTCTCAAATGCAAGGATTGTGAATAATAAAGATGCTGTTTCCTGACAATGAGTCCCCTCTGAGTAAGAGCTTTCCCCTCAACTCCAGATCCCCTCGTCGGCGGTGGAAATGCCTGGCTCTGCCGACGTCCCCGGTCTCAACGTTCAGTTCGGAGCATTGGACTTTGGCTCGGAGGCGGCCCTGCCGGACTTTGGCCCCGTGGAGACGTGTGTCACCGCGGGCTCCAGGGAGTCCACCCCGGCCCCACAGAGCCAGACCAGCCTCTATTCCAATCCCCTCAGGTGGGTCACAATCTTCACGCGTTTGTATTCAGTGAGGTGAAAGTTACGACAGAAAAAGTAACGAGTTTACATGATTCCACATTTTGCCTCAGACAGTCCGATCTCTTCAGCACAATATTTTTGTTATTCTATGTTATATTCTATGTTGAAGTGTATATTCTGTTATTTTGCACTCCTGAACTGACCCCAGGGGTGGTCAACAGATTGAAGACCATGCTAGCTCACCCTAGGAGACTATACGAAGTCTTCTTATTATACATTTTAAATTGTCTCGACATAGTTTAACTAAAACCTCCTTCTCGGTTTGTCTCCAGTGAATCTATGAGCACCCCTCTTTCCGTCCCCCTCCCTCTCTCATCCTCTGAGCCCGTCTACCACTCCCCCGTCGGTGCCCATGCCCAGCCTGGCCCCTTCCTCTATGGGTACAGTCAGCTCCTCCACTCCATCCTCCTCCATCTCCTCCTCGGTGCCCTCCTCCTCTTCCACATCTCCCTTTGTCTCAGTGGGGAGCGGTTATGACTGTGGGCCTGTGGCCCCTCACTCACGCCTGGCCTTCTCCCAGAGCAAAGAGGCACCCGGGCCAATCATGGTGAGTCTAAGTTGGGCTAATGTAAGCCATAACGAACACACTGCAGGCCACCAGGGTGGTATTCATTAGGTACCAAATGGAAGAAAACGTCCAGAAACCGGGATAGACTACCTGAACTTGTCCTATAAGAATCGCTTGTTTTTGTGTTCTGTTGCAGAAGGTTTTGGCTATGGTGTGCCCTAATGAACAGGACCCAGACCTCCCACACAGTCTCAGTGTCCTGGGTTGTGCAATAATGAGATGCATCATTTGTTGTGTATGAAATATGAATGATGAATGCATTTCGCACTGTTGGGATAATAAAGATAAGTTGACATGGGTGAAGAATCCAATGTTAACTTTGTCGTTTGCTCGTCTCAACAGAACGGTCTGAACGGTGTGAGGGCGTCTGCTATGGACCGTAAGTTACACATTTCATTCATTCATTCAGTGCTGCTCTTTTTGTCAGTTGACCTCTGGATTTGTGTTTTTTAATTGATTGTTTCCCTCTAACTCTCCCCAGCTTCGTCAGCCTCCTCTACGCCAAAGCCGGAGTCTCCCTCTCTGAGCATCAGTGCCAGCAGTGCCCCTGCCCCCTCTGCACTCATGCCCTCCTCCATGCCCCCCCACAGCTCAGCACTCCCCAGTCTGCCACACGACATGCCCTCTGTCAGCCTGGCACCACTCAGCAGGTAACACGCACTTGCCTTTACGTCTTAGAATGTGGGCTTGCATTGACGTGAGTTAGAGACAATTTATACATACAGCGTTCAAGTTTTGCCATTATAGGCTAAAAATGCAGTTACTTTCTTCTGTCAATTGATATTAATCAAAAGCAGAAGGCAAATGGTGATATTAAGGATATTCATTCATGTATCTTTCCCGCTCTTCTTCTCTCTCTCTACATTGTAGCCATGGCAGCAGTAGTCATTCCACTCTCACTGTGAGTACTGTTCAACACACAGACACACGCGCTTCTTTTAAGAGATTACCATGCAGAGTACAACCTCTTCTGTAACTAACTCTCTCGGTTTCTCTCTCTTTCTCTCACTCTACCTCTCTCTGTGTAGTATACCAGTGTAGACAGTAGTGTGAGCTCTCTGGCACCCTCGTCTGGCTCCTACTCCTCTGCCCCAGCTCAGGCCCCAGCTCAGGCCCCAGCCCAGGCCCCAGCCCAGGCCCCAGCCCAGTCACTCCACCAGGTCAACAGCGGCATGGCTCACATCATGGGCACCATGAGCCACATGAACAGCATGGTCAGTAGCATGGGTGGCAGCGGGCATCACGCCAGCCAAGCACTGGGGCTCAGTGCCAACGGGACCACGGCCCAATCGAACCTCTCCTCGGCCCCTAGGACCGCACCGCTGCTCTCCTCCTCAACTGGTATGCGCAAACATACATACAAACATACGTGAATATACGCGAGCACGCACAAATGTATACACACACTCGTACAGTCACGTTCACCTACATATTAAAACACAAACGTAAAGATCATAAGTGAAACTGTAATTCTGTCTAGATAGCAGTGTGTGAGTGTCTGTCCATGTGTTTTTCAGGTAAAGCTCCTCCTAACCTGTCTCAGGGGGTTCCCCCACTACTGCCCAACCAGTACATCATGGGCCCAGGAGGCCTGCTGCCTGCCTACCCGGTAACTATTGTGTGTGTTTGTGTGTCACTGTCTCTCCTGGCCTAGTGGTTAGAGCGTTGGGCCAGTAACTGAAAGGTTGCTGGACCGAATCCCTGAACTGACAAGGTAAAGATCTGTCTTTCTGCCCCTGAGCAAGGCAGTTAACCCACTGTTCCCCCGGGCGCCGAAGGCGTGGATGTCGATTATAGCAGCCCTCCCGCACCGCTTTGATTCAGAGGGGTTGGGTTAAATGCAGAAGACACATTTCAGTTGAATGCATTCAGTTGTACAACTGACTAGGTTATCCCCCCTTTCCCTTCCTTTCCCTGCTTTCAAAGTAAAGAAACATATTTTGTTATTTGGGTGTATGATCCATTCAAGTGACTGTGTTTGCCATGTGTTCCACAGCAGATCTACGGCTATGAGGACCTCCACATGCTACAGTCCAGACTGCCTATGGTGAGTCTCAATGATTTATGTATGCACTGATGACTAACAGGGGGGTGCTGTTTTGAAGCCATCTTGGCACTTCCCCACATATTGTTTTTGTGAGAAATCTATGGAAAAGAACAGGAGTTTCATATTAATATGAAAAGTGTATACTACACCCTACTCTACTAGTCTGGGTACCAGTCTTTTTAGCTAAAAGACTGGCCTTTTGGCAATCTCAACGTTCAATATACAGGGGGGGGATTTACGGCAAAGTTTCTGATTGGTAGTTGGAAACATTTCTATTTTCCATGACAACGTTATGGGACATGGGGTGCGTGCAAATTTTGGCGCAATATAGAATTCGGAATTTTAAGAACAACAATTAACAATTCCTGTTACAACTTGCTGGGGTCATTGCCTTGTGAGAAGGCGGTGTCAATGCAATATCGTGTTGTTCAAAGTGGCTAGAAAGGACTCCGTATTGAGAGAAATAATGATACAGAAAATACTGTATCAGCCCATAAGATTCAATTGAGCTACGTTTGCTTCAGTTGCATCCTATTAGCGAGGAAAGAAACGCAAAACTGGCACTTGTCGTCATTCCTCGTACTTGCTGATCCGGACTTGCTTACATTTTTACAATTTTGTTATGCTCACTTCAGTTATGTTCTTTTTCTCTCCTCTAATTAAGAGATGGAATCCAGACAGGCTACTTTAGGAAACTTTCTGAATGGACATTAGTTTTTCCAAACTTCCCCCCCGGTAATCTACGATGGAAGCTTGGTGGTTTTTATTCTAGGCGTGAAGATATTTCAACATCATGTCTGGACGATAAAAGGCTACACTGATCACTGGTGCTTGGCTGCCAAATGTCTAGGTGTCCCCCATAGGCCTAATATTTAAATTGAGGAAATGTGTTCATAATCATTATTTTTAGCGGTCCACGTTAGACGTCCCTCCTAATGATAAGGCTACCCATCCTGCTGATGTGAGCTGCCGGACAGTGCACATGCGTTTATGGATGAGAACGCGAGCTTGCCATTTCCAAAAAGGAGCTCCAGTCCCTGCTTTGCGATCTGTTGCCTACGTCAACAGCCAGGGTCTCAAATAGGCCTAGGCGCTACACTTTTCTTATTGCACATTTAATTAAACTGTCACATTTGGTGATGTTCGTCTTCAATTCATTGGCACATTAGACAGATCTTGTTTTTGTCTCTGGGTGAATTGCCAAGATGCTGATCACTTTGATTCAGTGTAGTAGGCAAGGCCTAATATATATATATATATATATATATATATATATATATATATATATATATATATATATATATATATATATAGGCTAGCATACGAATGATAGTTTAATAGTCCAGCCTAATTCACTTATAACTTTACACATCTCTGTCTTCACTGTTCCGTTCTTGCACAATTCAAACGCTGGCGTCTCCATTGGCCTCTCTCTCCCATCCTCTCTCTATTCCTCTTATAGCTCCTGAACCAGTAGCCTATCACAATGCGTGTCCCAGAAGTAGCAATATATACTGAACAAAAATATAAACGCAACATGTGAAGTGTTGGTCCCATGAGCTGAAATAAAAGATCCCAGACATTTTCCATTTACACAAAAAGCTTATTTCTCTCCAATGTTGTGCACAAATTTGTTTACATCCCTGTTAGTGAGCATTTCTCCTTTGCCAAGATAATCCATCCACCTGACAGGTGTGGCATATCAAGAAGCTGATTAATAAGCATGATCAATAAAAGGCCACTCTAAAATGTGCAGTTTTGTCACACAACACAATGCCACAGATGTCTCAAGTTTTGAGGGAGTGGGCAATTGGCATGCTGACTGCAAAAATGTCCACCAGAGCTGTTGCCAGATATTTGAATGTTCATTCCTTTACCATAAGCCGCCTCCAACGTTGTTTTAGAGAATTTGGCAGTACATCCAATCAGCCTCACAACCGCAGATAATGTGTACCTACACCAGCCCAGGACCTCCACATCCGGCTTCTTCACCTGCGGGATTGTCTGTGGAGGGGTGCTGAGGAGTATTTCTGTCTGAGAGATTGCAATATTGTGCAAAGCTGTCATCAAAGCAAAGGGTGGCTACTTTGAAGAATCTCAAATATAAAATAGATTTTGATTTGTTTAACACTTTTTTGGTTCCTACATGATTCCATATGTGTTATTTCATAGTTTTGATGTCTTCACTATAATTATACAATGTAGAAAATAGTAAATATAAAGAAAAACCCTTGAATGAGTAGGTGTGTCCAAACTTTTGACTGGTACTGTATATATTTGAGGAAAAAAAGCACCTTGTTCTTGCTTGCTGGATGTAGAATAAGCTACAGCGTTCACACAGTGAACTGGCGGTGAAGTTTGAATGGCAAGAGCTTCTCTGGTGTGTTTTGATCACATTGGCTAGTGGTAAAAATGCAATAAGGGGAATTCGAATCCTCTGTTTTTCACACGCCCAATGTTTATGTTTACAATGAAATGTATTGGGTCAGAATGCCCAATGTTAGAATGTTTCCAAACAAATCTATGAAATAAGTTAGGAAAACATTCTATCAGTCTAATTTGAATAAACATTGTGATTGGATGATAGCTGTGAGGGTTATAGAATCAGAATCAAATCCTCTGATCTCCTCAAGCTCATTAATGATAAATGTTCATATTTAAAGATTACCGAAAGGCCAGTCTCTTTGGCAAAGAGACAGGAGTGGCAAGCAGTGGAATGTAATAGCTGAACAGAGACTGCAACCAGGCTACTACTCTACAGCCATTCATTCCAATTAGACAGGTTTGGATTTCTATGTTTCTGATCTGGTCTCTCTCTGTGTAAAGCCCTCTTTGCAGGATTACTACGGAATCACATTCCCTGGTCCCGCAGCACTCTCTGGCAGAGATGGGAGCCTCGCCAATAACCCCTACTCAGGTAAGCAACTCTAGCAGCGCTACTGTCGAACACTGTTGGTCAACTGTTTTGAAACTTTTGGAACTAGATCCTGGAATTATAAACTAGTTTGAAAATAGTTCCATGACTATGGAGCTGAGGGGGAGAAAAAAGGGAAAATCGTTCATGTTTAGTCTGCTAAAATAGTAAAAGGTACGATCACACACCCCTGGGGGACATCTTTACCATGTCTCACGCTTTCGGTAATCTTCCCTCCTCTCCCTTCCTCCGCAGGTGAAGTCACAAAGTTTGGCAGGGGTGACTCCACCTCCCCTGCGCCTAGCAGCTTGTCGGCCCAACAGCAGCCCCAACAGGGCCAGAGCCAAGGGCAGAACCAGGCCCAGCCTCAACCCCCCCAGCCCCAGCCTCAAGGCCAACCCCAGGGCCACCACAACAGCCAGCAGCAGCAGGCCTTCCTCCCGCCAGGCTACAGCTACACAGGCCTGCCCTACTACCCCGGGATGCCTGGCGCTGCCTTCCAGTACGGCCACACCATGTTCATGCCCCAGGGACAGGGGCCAGCCAAGCAGCACGGTGTGGGTCTGGGAAACCCCTCAGCCAGCCCCTTCCAGCAGCAGCCCAGCGGCTACGGCCAGCACACATTCAGCTCAGGTTGGTTACCGTGAGAGAGGGAGACACACACACCAACAATCTCGTTGACCACTGTGGAAAAGAGAGTTGATGTTAGTATGTTGTTGTTTTGGTCTCAGGGTATGAGGACCTGACCCAGGGCCAAGCAGGAGTAGACTATAGCAAGGGCTATAGCAACTCCTCCCAGAGCCAGGCCAAATCTGCTGCTGCAGGCCCCGGTAAAGGTACATCACCCTCCCATTAAATCACGGTCATCTCACACCATATCGTTACCATGCTTGAACTATTCTAAGTCTTGTGGTGTTTTTTAAATTTATTTATATTATAAAAAATGAGAACTTTCCTGGTGAAATATGTCAATAATATTGCCATTTCAATGACATCTGATACATTATTTAATATCAGTATTGGGCAAAAGTCATAAGCTGTCCTGATTTTAAGAGGCATTAAGTCATGCTTTTGACTGTGATATGAATGTTTGTTCAACTATTTACATTTTCTATCGTGTGCTAGGCGGCATCTCTGTGACGTCAGGCAACTCCGGGGTCCCAGAAATAAGTGGAAGTGTTTACAACAAGACCCAGGTGAGATGATTTGTGTTTGTGTTTCAGATTTTTATTTATACAGAACAAAAATATAAACGGTACAGATTCTAAGATTTTACTGATTTACAGTTCATATAAGGAAATCAGTCAATTGAAATAAATTAATTAGGCACTAATCTATGGATTTCACGACTGGGAATACAGATATGCATCTGTTGGTCACAGGTACCTTAAAAAAAAGGTATGGTATCGGAAAACCACTCAGTATCTGATGTGACCACCATTTGCCTCATGCAGCACGACACGTCTCCTTCGCATAGTTGATTGTGGCCTGTGGAATGTTGTCCCACTCCTATTCAATGGCTGTGCGAAGTTGCTGGATATTAGCAGGAACTGAAACACGCTGTTGTACACGTCGATCTAGAGCATCCCAAACATACTCAATGGGTGACATGTCTGGTGAGTATACAGGCCATGGTAGAAATTAGACATTTTCAGGTTCCAGGAATTGCGTACAGATCCTTGCGACATGGGGCTGTGTATTATCATGCTGAAACATGAGGTATTAGCGGGGGATGAATGACGCAACAATGGGCCTCAGGATCTCGTCACAGTATCTCTGTGCATTCAAATTGCCATTGATAAAATGCAATTGTGTTCGTTGTCCATAGCTTATGCCTGCCCATACCATAACCCCACCGCCACCATAGAGTACTCCGTTCACAACGTTGACATCAGCAAACCGCTCACCTACACGATGACACATGGTCTGTGGATGTGGGGCCGGTTGGACAGACAGACAATTTCTCTAAAACATTGTTTGAGGCTGCTTATGGTAGAGAAATTAACATTCAATTCTCTGGCAACAGCTCTGGTGGACATTCCTGCAGTCAGCATGCCAATTACACTGTTTGTGTGACAAAACTGCACATTTTAGAGTGGCCTTTTATTGTCCCCAGCACAAGGTGCACCTGTGTAATGATCATGCTGTTTAATCGGCCTCTTGATATGCCACACCTGTCAGGTGGATGGATTATCTTGCAAAGTAAAAAAATATATAAACAAATTTGAGAGAGCCTTTTCTACGTATGGAACATTTCTGGGATCTTTTATTTCGGCTCATGAAACATAGGACCAACACTTTACATGTTGCGTTTTTTGTTTGTTTTAATTGTACATCATTTCGATACCCATTAGTCCATCAGGGCTTATCTCCCTAGGATCATACATGACCACAATACTCTCTTATCAATTAGGATTTCAATTCTAGTCTTTTGCCAGAGCTTAACGGTGTTATGGTATTTTTTTTCCAGCTAAACCTATAAACCTAATCACTGACCCTGACTTTGCTCTCCGTTTGTCTGTTTCCAGTCCTTTGATAAGCAGGGTTTCCATGCGGGGACTCCCCCTTCCTTCAACCTGCCTTCGGCTATGGGGGGTCCTGGAGGGGCCCCGGGTGGCTACGCTCCTGCCCCCTTCCTCCACATCCTGCAGCCTGCCCACCAGCAACCCCACTCCCAGATGCTGCACCATCATCTGGCCCAGGACGGACAGGTAACACATTCACCTGTAGTCTACAACCTTGTGTGAACATGCCACACAACGGCACTGGTTAGATCAGTGGTGGGCAATCCCTGTGCTTGTAGGCTTTTGTTCCAGCCAAGCAGTAACACCTGATTCTACTCAAGTCTTCAATCAAGACTGATTTGGTGAATGTTTTATTTCAACAAAAGCCTGCACCCACACTAGCCATCACTTTGCCTAACTCTGGTTTACATGTCTATATCAGTGTGGTACTTGTGCTGGCCATATCCAGTTTGTGACGCTGTCCTCTGTCTCTGTATGCAGGGAGGTCCTAGCCAGCGAGGCCAGTCTAGCAGCATGCAGCAGAAGAGCCAGGTCAACAAGTCCAGCTACGGCAGCTCCCCATACTGGGGCAACTGACAGGGCTGTGTGTGTACACACTGCATCATGCCCACCTATCTTGACTGATCAGACCAGAGGGGGGACAAAGTATTTTACAGCACCAGGCTAAAACACACACACACTACCACCCCCACTAAATATTCCCCTTTAAAAATGTATGGCTGTTGTATGTAAAATATATTTATGTATGTATTTATACAGTATATATGTATTAGTAGGACATGAAATTTGGTTATGATTTTTTCGAAGGATGATAGGAATCAAATATCATGGAGAAGTAATTATGAAGTTGATGGTGAATATACAGTACTTGAACCAGAACAAGCATGTGGCGTGGATGATTTTTTATATGCATACATGAACCGGATGTGCATCATTTTTCACACATCTGTGAACTCGATGGTAATTGATTGCTTGTTTTTACCCCTCCATTTGTGAGTCCCACCTTTTATACAGTGAGCGCAAAGTATTGGGACTCTTTACTCCAGCACTTTGGACTTGAAATGACAGCTTTAATTTGAGGGTATTTTCATCCATATCAGGTGAACCATTTACAGCACTTGTACATAGTTCCCCCCCATTATAACAGGACCAAATTCACATTAGTATTTGGTCCCATATTCCTAGCACACAAGCTGTCATCATTTCAACTCAGTGCTTTAGTAGTCCCAATACTTTGAGCTCACTGCAATTGGTTTAATCCTTCATTGTCCAATAAAAGTTCTGAATTATTCCCCCCTAGAACCAAAAGATCAAATTGCCTGTTTTATAGAAAACTACACTTGGAGGGTCACAGGTGAAATCTTACCCACTTAAAATGGGACATGCATATCAATACCATTTGTGGAAATGTGGAATTGAAAAATAAGGGGAAAATGCTTCATGTTGATTTTGGGCACTAGATGGCAGTTGACTGAATCATTGCATCAAGACTGCCCAAATGTTCAGAATTCTGCAGTTAAAAAGAATTTAAGCTTTCTGCCCATGTCTTGGGAAAATTTGAGGTTAGATTCATTTACAGGGCAGCAGGATCTTTTTCATTGAATTTGTCAATGTTTCACCAGTTCATGGATACCATTAGAGAAAAGCAACAATTCCCGATTGATAGGGATTAGTTGATTAAGTAATGAGCGCATAACTGTAGTTCCTGGTTTGGGCTACATTGGTTAGCTAGCTGCAATTCTAGCCACAGGCAGGTCCTTTAATCTTTACTAGAAAAATGGTCAAACGCAAGTTTATATTGAACAGATTTTATAGAAAATGTCCATGAAAGTATTTACATACAAGTGTGATGATTACTACATTAACATCAATGCACTGAGCTGAATATTCACTGTCGGTGTAGTACGTTGAGGCTAGGGAGGGGGAAAGAATCAAACTTAGAAACTTGATTACACAAGTCACTTGGCTTACAACCTCTTAAGTCCAAAGCTAAAAATATCGCAACAAAACTGTACAGAAAAGAAAAAAAGTCAGCCTTGGCCAAATCTCCTATTCAGTCTTTTTTCTTCTTTTTCTTCTTCTTCTCAGTCTGGGGGGTTTCTGGAGCCTCAACCACTGGCTCCACCTCCATTGCCTCACTCTTTCGTTTCTTTTTCTTCTTGGCCGGGGTATCTCCGTTCTCTGCTGCTGGAGCCTCTTCCTCCATTTGAACGGCCTCAGCCGCCGGCTTCTTTTTTCTTCTTCTTTGCCTCGCCATTCTCAGTCGCCTAAAAGACAAGGATAATTACATTAGGGTGTTTCGGAATTACTCCATGGCCTACGTTTATTTCCGTATGGAAAGAGTTGTAAATGTCTGACTCACTTCAGTGATTTGGCCCACTGTAGGGGACCAGCCAATGGTTCGGAGTCAAGTTAGTTTAGCATGTCGTACACTGAGACTGAACCATGTGGAAGGGTCAAATCTCAAATCAAAACATGCCTTCAGTTGGATAGCTGAAGCAATAAATACCTCTGCCTCGCCATTGGCATCACCCGCTTCCTCTTCGCCGTCACCAGTGGAGAGGGCTGCCAGCTTCTTCTCCCGCTTCCTGCGTTTCTTCTCCTTCTTTGCCAATTTGATCTTTATCTCAGCTGCCACCTCTCCCGCCTAGGAGGGGTAAGCCAAACAGCATGGTTATACTTCTAGGAGACTAGTCACTTAGGGCTGCTAGAAGCAGTGGAGATGTGCTTTAGTGCAGTGTCAGGCTCATTAAATCAGTAAACCCCCCACATTTGAGTCAGGGAAAGTGTTGTCATCACTCACAGCAAATAAGCTAAGCACGGGGAAAGTACTAAAATAAGGCTCACAAAACAGATCCCATTAATGTCAGCGCACCTGTATTACAGCCTCTTTCATGACGTCCAGGTTCTTGCGAGGCGCCTCTCCCGTCTCGTAGAACGAAAGGCGCTCCTCTACCTGGTCACGCAATTTGTCACCAAACACACAGGTGGGCACATCTGTCAGAGATTGGAAAGAAACTCAATGACACTGTTTGCCAGCAGGGGGCACCAGCAACAATACAAGACCTAGGCTTCGCTCAGTATTTAACTCATCACCATCATACACTCTGAGGTGTATTACTGTTGACGAAAAATAAGAACATCATTGCAAATAATGCCAAGGGTCATAATGAACAGGCCCTGAAACATAACCTTTTTTTACTAGGCCACTCTGCTCTCCCATGGGTTAACCCCCACCCACTCACCAGAAAAGGCATCGATTCTTGAGGCAATTGTGCACTTATTGGCCAGGTAACGGGAGATACGCCCTTTGTTCTTGGCAGCAGCACGACCAATGAAGGTTGAGTGGAAGATGAGGCCATACTTAGGGGTGTTGCCACGAGTCTTCAGAGCCCTGTGTGCGGGGAATGGCCATTGGGTTACCAGTTTAAGTGAACTTTGCAATGGTAACAAATGTTTCCCCAACAGGTGTTGATTACTCAATAATTTGTATTAGTTGCCATGACATCATTTCCTAATTCGAACGAAAGTACGGCCATGCAGCCATAACCCCTTTATCATGGCCCAAGACTAGAACAAAGTGCCAAGTAATCTACCTCTTAGTGCCCTGGGCGGCTGCTCAGACTGTGGGGGTGCGTAACGGAGAGGGGGATCACTCCGAGGGGGTCGCCCCCAGTCACCCTTCTCTGCTCCGCCCCAGCCCTGCCATCACAGCAACCGCCAGTTTCCCCAGCAGGGAGGGGGTGCCCCAGTACCTGAACAGGGCCTTCTCAGCACCCAGGATCTGCACGGTTGAGGCTGGGTACTTGGCCAGGTTGGTCAAGCTGCCGGCGTGAGAGATCAGGCGTGCTCCCACCTAGAGGGGGGAAGACGACATGTCAGAGGTTGGCCGGTGAACATGTCACTGGCAGCAGAGGTGTCAGGGACCGTCAGCACCGATGGAAGACTCAACATGAAGAGTTCAGGGGATTGACAGATTTGGTATGAACATCATTTGGTCCCGTTAGCAAGGGTGTCAAGAGGACGGTTGTAAGGTCACTACATACCACATCTCCTATGAGTGCGGCCAAGTTGGGGGCCACCTGGCCCATTTTGGAGTGGAGGTACACCTGGAGTTCCAGCCTGTAGGCAGCCAGTGAGACCACGCGGTTCGAGAACCTCTCAATGTTGATCAGGTCAATGGGAGAGATGTCCATGCCTACAGAAAGCCACGGGAAAAGGTTTAGTGGCAACGTTGATACCAGGGACACAGGCGTTCATTGTACAAACACCTCCACAGTGAAGACTGAAATATACATTCTGTATCTCCCGACAGGATCCGCAGGAAGGATTTGAGCCTTCACTACAGGTTTATGAGAGAACTATAATACTCTACCCCTCTGTGTTGGTCATATAGGACACTTCAAAGTCCTAGATGGGCAAAAAAGGGGCTGTTTTTAATACGTGCGTATAATAGACGGTGTGGGACAAGGCTACTGACCCATGGAGCTGCGGGAGGCCTCCAGGATGGACTGGGCCTTGGCACTGTCCATCACTACCTCTTCCATGCCCTCTAGACTTTCCTCGCTCAGCTCCTTCCGGTTGCCAATCAGCTGGGCCATCTTGCAGTACGTAGAGTTGTCAGTCACTATCTTGATCAGCTCCGGGAAATGGTAGCCATACCACTCACTGTAAACCGGAAGGGGAATGAGGGAGCAGAAGTTAAATGTTTGGGAAGTCAAAAACCACCAGTTTGAGGGCCTAATTGACATTTATACTGAGGGACCGTCAGCACCGATGGAAGACTCAACATGAAGAGTTCAGGGGATTGACAGATTTGGTATGAACATCATTTGGTCCCGTTAGCAAGGGTGTCATGTGGATGGTTGTTGGGTCTACTACTATGTACCACATCTCCTTTGAGGGAGACTAATAAAAGCAGCTGTACCTACCGCACACGCATGGAGAAGGTGTTGATGTCCTTGTCCAGCTGGTCCAGAAGGGCAATGGACTGGATGATCATGTTATCTGACCTGTTGACATTGAACTTGACCTTGGCCCTGGAGTAGCTGTGGCCCAGCCCCAGCTGGGCCTTGGAGGCAGCCTGGGCAGTCAGCCCCTTCACCAGGGAGTGGAAGTGGAGACGCACACCTTCGGGTGAGAACAGTAAGTGACAGTGAGTATGCACAGTGGTAGTATTTTCACAACCTGAGTCATTGGCACTGGCGGCCGTTCAGATTTTCAGTATAAACCATCACGAGGGTCAGGGATTGATTATCTTGACATCACCACAGGCCAGGCATCCCCAGCTGCACACTGGTCAACCTAAAGGATGACCCCCCCCCCCCCATAACTTGTACTGTAGCCTAGTTGAGTCCTCACCTCTCAATATCTCTGCCACTACTCCTCCAGTCTGGATGGACAAGCCCAGCTCCTCTTGCAGAGCTCCTCCTATCTTAGCATCACCTACCCCCAGCATTACCTTCTTCTTACCCCCTATGGGCAGGTTAGTCTCCAGGAACAGCTTCAGGTCAGCATGGACCACACCTGAAACAATTAGGAAATGTGCATTTATAATAGACTACAATTAAGATTATTAGTTGGGGGGTTCTGGTATAATTAATATAGCCAGGCCCAGAAGTTCAGGTTTGATGATTGGTGTCAGCACAGTCATTCAGTGGATTGACAGATTATTTTTTAACATCATTACATCTGAGCTTGGATTACAATTGAGTAAATGAAATAAAGCAACCAACTCACCTTCTGATATGGCGTTAATATTATCTAGAGCAGCCTGGGCCGACTTGAATGGGAAGAAAGCAGCTAGGCTCACCATGCCATTGAATTTCCCAATGTTTAGAACGCAGTCTTCAACCTGGGGAGTGGGAGTAAAGATTAACTCCCAAACCGTCAACGAATATGGGTAAAGGTGCGTCAAATGTTATTTGTGGAATAATTGTTTATTAGTACCTGAGGCAAAAGCATGCCAATCTCTTCCACCTCCTTGACAACGAAGAGCGCATACCCGGCGGCATGCTCGAACAGCACATGCAACAGCACCTGTGGAATAGATTCGCATTCGGTTATTAAAACAGCTAACTTTACAAAACTAGCTACATATGAAATAATGTGTTGGGGGGTGGAACAACGTGACTGAAACTAAAATTATTAATTCACTATGTAGGTAGCGAAACGTGTTAAACTTATTTAAACACTGGGCGTGGACGACAAAGCACTGCTGCACGCGTGCATGCTGCCATGATGGAAATATCCACGTGGCGCGTAAAATTACGCTAAGTGGTCAAATTCAACAATGTCAGACAAGAATAATCATTTCACAAGTGGACGACACAGCCGATGTGACATGATACAGGTAATAGATAGTATTTGCCAAAAGTAACGTGAGCCTGGTTGAACTCCGGGGCCAATTTCTTTACCAAGACGAGCGACAAACCACGTGGTGTACGGCACCAACACGCAGTAACCTTATGCACCTTTTAAAATGAGCTAAATTAGACGCTTAGCGTATATTACAAGTGTTCATAAACGTGTGTTTGTTATCTATATGCTTAATATGTTCATTGTGTGATATTCATGATTTCCTTTCGCAAAAATCAAAATTCACTGAGACAGAGGCCTAGCCAACATTTCCTCTAACGTTACCTACTGTAGGTAACTAGTAATTACTGTCGCGATTAACGTTACACATCAATGCCAACTGCATACAATAGTTAATGTTTTACTACGACACATTAGGCTATCACTTAACTTGCTAGCTCGTCAACTTCCCACCCTGAAATTGAATCCATATGCCAAATACGTTAGCTTAGCAAGTTCAGCGTCGAAAATGGCAGTTTTGCCACAAACATCTTATTTTCCTAAGCATGTGTAACCATGAATAGTAGTTATTTGTTTGTGTTGGAATGGTTAAACATCCAAATGTCGTGCAAAAAATATCTAAATATTACCATTGTTGCAAAATATCAGCTGCGACACGCTGTACGTGTCCTGTCCTCTGCTTCACGAATGTAGAAAGACTTCACTTGCTTTCCAACACGCAGCCACATGACTGAAGTACCGTGGGGGTCGACTTTGTATCGCGAGATTACTGAATTTAACATGACGTCGGGCACCACTTGTTGATTGATGAATGATGAGTTGGGATTTATATCTACGGTCTGTGGTTGGGGTGCTGCGAGGCTTACCATGGGTTTTATGCATGATTGCAATGGGTATTTATATAATGTAGTATAGCCTAAATGATAACAGTAAACTGTTCGAACTAAATGTACTAACCATTCTGATTACTGGCTTCCACGTAGTCCTATATACCCTGTTTATTCCAGACACTACAGACTTCCGGGTACAGTGCATTCGGAAAGTATTCAGACCCCTTGACGTGGTAAAACCACATTTTGTTACATTACAGCCTTATTCTAAAATTGATTAAATCGTTTTTTTGTCTCATCAATCTACACACAATACCCCATAATGACAAAGCAAAAACCGTTTTTAGAAATTTTGCAAATGTATTAAAAATAAACTGAAATATCACATTTACATAAGTATTCAGACCCTTTACTCAGTACTTTGTTGAAGCATCTTTGGCAGCGATTACAGCCTCGAGTCTTCTTGGGTATGATGCTACAAGCTTGGCACACCTGTATTTGGGGAGTTCTCCCAAGCTCTCCCAAGCTCTCAGGTTGGATGGGGAGCGTCGCTGCACACCTATTTTCAGGTCTCCCAGAGAAGTTCGATCACACATCTCAGGAGGGATTTTGTCCCACTCCTCTTTGCAGATCTTCTCCAAGTCATTTCGAGGCTGACGTTTGGCAACTCGAACCATCAGCTCCCTCCATCAGCTCCCACAGATTTTCTATGGAATTAAGGTCTGAAGACTGGCTAGGCCACTCCAGGACCTTAATGTGCTTCTTCTTGAGCCACTCCTTTGTTGCTTTGGCCGTGTGTTTTGGGTCATTGTCATGCTGGAATACCCATCCACGACCCATTTTCAATGCCCTGGCTGAGGGAAGGAGGTTCTCACCCAAGATTTGACGGTACCTAGCCCCGTCCATCGTCCCTTTGATGCAGTGAAGTTGTCCTGTCCCCTTAGCAGAAAAACACCCCCAAAGCATAATGTTTCCACCTCCATGTTTGACTGTGGGGATGGTGTTCTTGGGGTCATAGGCAGCATTCCTCCTCCTTCAAACACGGCGAGTTGAGTTGATGCCAAAGAGCTCAATTTTGGTCTCATCTGACCACAACACTTTCACCCAGTTGTCCTCTGAATCATTCAGATGTTCTTCGGCAATCTTCAAACGGGCATGTATATGTGCTTTCTTGAGCAGGGGGACCATTGCGGGCGCTGCAGGATTTCAGTCCTTCACGGCATAGTGTGTTACCAATTGTTTTCTTGGTGACTATGGTCCCAGCTGCCTTGAGATCATTGATAAGATCCTCCCGTGTAGTTCTGGGCTGATTCCTCACTGTTCTCATGATCATTGCAACTCCACGAGGTGAGATCTTGCATGGTGCCCCAGGCCGAGGGAGATTGACAGTTCTTTTGTGTTTCTTCCATTTGCAAATAATCACACCAAATGTTGTCACCTTCTCACCAAGCTGCTTGGCGATTGTCTTGTAGCCCATTCCAGCCTTGTGTAGGTCTACAATCTTGTCCCTGACATCCTTGGAGAGTCTTGGTCTTGGCCATGGTGGAGAGTTTGGAATCGGATTGATTGATTGCTTCTGTGGACAGGTGTATTTTATATAGGTAACAAGCTGAGATTAGGAGCACTCCCTTTAAGAGTGTGCTCCTAATCTCAGTTCGTTACCTGTAGAAAAGACACCTGGGAGCCAGAAATCTTTCTGATTGAGAGGGGTTCAAATACTTATTTCCCTCATTAAAATGCAAATCAATTTATAACATTTTTCACATGCGTTTTTCTGGATTTTTGTTGTTATTCTGTCTCTCACTGTTCAAATAAACCTACCATTAAAATTATAGACTGATCATTTCTTTGTCAGTGGGCAAACGTACAAAATCAGCAGGGGATCAAATACTTTTTCCCCTCACTGTACAGGGGGTACCACTACCAAGTCAATGTGCAGGGGTACAGGTTGGTCTAGGTAAATTGTACATGTAGGTAGGGGTTAAGTGACTGTGCATAGATAATAAACAATGAGTAGCATTAGCGTAAAAACAAGGGGGGTCAATGCAAATAGTCCGGTAGGCCATTTGATTAATTGTTCAGCAGTCTTAAGGTTTGGGGGTAGAAGCTGTTAAGGAGCCTTTTGGACCTAGACTTGGCGCTCCGGTATTGCTTGCCGTGCGGTAGCAGTCTTTGACAATCAGACCAGACACTCTTGTTTCTCGTGGTCGGAGAGTCCTTTAGGTGCCTTTTGGCAAACTCCAAGCGGGCTGTCATGTGCCTTTACTGAGGAGTGGCTTCTGTCTGACCTGAAGGGTGGAGTGCTGCACAGATGGAGCTCTGTCAGAGTTACCATTGGGTTCTTGATCATCTCCCTGACCAAGGCCCTTCTCCCCCTTATTTAATCCATTTTAGAATAATACTGTAACGTAACAAAATGTGGAAAAAGTGATAGGGTCTGAATACTTTCCGAATGCACTGTATATAACCTCCCAGGACAGCGATGTCTGCTCCTGCAGTTTTTGTGCATGCAGCATGACACACACAAAGTTGAATTTCAGCACCACGCTGACACTGGGTTAGGTTAGTAGGAGCTAGATATTCTGAAATTCTAACACTGTCTACTGATTGTCAACACTTGAAATTAAGGGGATAATTCAAATAGAAGCAAGTGTCTTTTAATCCATTCCAAAAAATCTTAATATGCATTTTGACAAGCAGGCAGAAAAGTTAGCTAGTGCTTTACACTCTGTGCATATGCCATGAGATAACCCAAATATTTATTTACAAACACATGGCCAAATCATGGCAAATTAAAACACTTGTCACATGAAAGAACTTTACACCACCTTATTACCATTTCATTCATTATGTTTCTATGACTACAACAACCCAACAGTTGTTCTTTATTTTATACCCAAAGTTACAAGCTAACTAACTGTCAATGATGGAAAAAATAATGTCCCCTTCAACTTTTCCATCATTCAAATTCAGTCATGAAAATGTAATAGAAAAGACTGAAACAAAATACCCTCCAACATAAGGAAATCTACCTTATCCAAGACTATGCAGGATTTTCAGCTGGCACTGGACTACTGGTAACCGCAAGGGACACGGATGAGTCCATTAATGAGTCCATTACCCCAAAAGCTGGGTAGAGGGGCTCAGTGAATGTGGCCTGGAATGTGTACAGGTGGATCATGGTGTCAGAGGAGACACTGTAGAAGGACAGAGTGCCATCTGGCCAGTCCAGATACACTCCTACTCTCTGGGGTTTGGGTATGGGGGTTGGGTCAAGAATATGATTCTCCTTATTATTATGGCGGGCAAGGTAACAGTTATTTTCTTCAAAGAACAGACACCAAGACCTGTCCCAGCTTACAATCGTTTGCATTTCCCCACCTGCTAATACATTTATATGCCACTCCTATGTCACAATCCCCAATCAAATCTGCCTCCCAGTAATGCCGTTTGGTCAGAGGCTCTCTACACAGCACCTGTGGCATTTCCTCAAATCTCTGTGGGTCATCAGGATACGTCTGTTCTTCATCCACACATGTCAGCTTTCTGTTTTCCTCAATCAGTAAGATATATTTGTTTGCTGTGTTTGGGTCCAGCGTGATTTCAGTGGCATCTGGACAAGCAAGAGAAGTCAGAGAATCTTATCAGAACCAGTGGGTCAATAGCAGTTGTATTGTATTGCAATATCATTAGCAAAGACACTTACACTTCTTAAGCAGCTCCGGTTTAAACCACAACTCTTCATTTTGGTTCAAACTGTAGGAGGCAAAATAATAGTTAGTGACAGACACCGCCTGTGGTGTAAGGACACTTGCCTAGGTATTAAGACTCATTCGAATCTACCCCAACTGGGTTAACCCTATTGGAGTAGTTGTTTACAGGTTTTCCTATGGGCTGGGAGACCCTGGTTTGAGTCCCGGGTGTTACCGTTTCCTACAGTATGTAGAGCAGCAATGAAGCAACACAATATCAGGACCTGACTGTTCTCAGACCAACAAGAGAAATGCAGAGATTCCTCAAACAGTCAGTTATGGCAGTGGTTACAAGACTGGTGCACAAACAAAGTACATCATTACAAAAGTCGTAGATGCTTCATTATATTCAGTAGCTGTATAAAGCAGCACAGTTGTTTACTTGTCATGAATGTTTATAATGACTGGTATATGCCCAGACCATTCTGTTGATGGTGAACAAGTCAGGCAGGGGTATATAGAAAAGCAACTTATAACTTAATGACATTTTTATGGAAGGAAATCTATTTAAAATGTTGTAATTATAAGTAATATTTCACAGAAATATGGAGAGTGGTACCAAAGACAAGTTTTGCACAGTTAGCATACTTGAGTTTATCCAGTCTAGTGTGGATCAACCAGTCTAGCAGAGAGCAGCTTCACTCCAGAGTCTCCTAGGTGATTGAAGCTCAGGTCCACCTCTCTCAGATGGGAGCGGTTAGACCTCAGAGCAGAAGCCAGAGAAGCACAGCCTTCCTCTGTGACGCTGCAGAATGAGACTGCAGAGAGAGGACATCATGATTTTACAACCAGACTGATGGAGGTTGAGTGCAGGGCCTTGAAAGCCTTCAGAGAATGCCTTAGAAATACATTGCCTTCGGAAAGTATTCAGACCCCTTGACTTTTTCCACATTTTGTTATGCTACAGCTTTATTCTAAAATTGTTTTTTTCCTCTCATCAATCTATTACACTACCCCATAATGACAAAGCAAAAACAGGTTTTTAGAAATGTTTGCTAATTTATTAAACATTTAAAACAAATATCGAAATATCGCATTTACATGTATTCAGACCCTTTACTCAGTACTTTGTTAAAGCACTTTTGGCAGCGATTACAGCCTCAGGTCTTCTTGGGTATGACGCTACAAGCTAGGCACATCTGTATTTGGAGAGTTTCTCCCATTCTTCCCTGCAGATCCTCTCAACCTTTGTCAGGTTGGATGGGGTGCGTTGCTGCACAGATATTTTCAGGTCTCTCCAGAGATGTTTGATTTGGTTCATGGTGGTTCAAGTCCGGACTCTGGCTGGCCCACTCAAGGACATTCAGAGACTTGTCCCAAAGCCACTCTTGTGTTGTGTTGGCTGTGTGCTTAGGGTCGTTGTCCTGTTGGAAGGTGAACCTTCGCTCCAGTCTGAGATCCTGAGCGCTCAGGAGCAGGTTTTCATCAAGGATCTCTCTGTACTTTGCTCAGTTCATCTTTGCCTCGATCCTGACTAGTCTCCCAGTCCATGCCGCTGAAAAACATCCCCACAGCATGATGCTGCCACCACCATGCTTCACCGTAAGGATGGTGCCAGATTTCTTCCAAACGTGACACTTGGCATTCAGGCCAAAGAGTTCAATCTTGGTTTTATCAGACCAGAGAATCTTGTTTCTCATGGTCTGAGAGTCTTTAGGTGTCTTTTGCCAAACTCCAAGCGGGCTTTCATGTGCCTTTTACTGAGGAGTGGCTTCCGTCTGGCCACTCTACCATAAAGGCCTCAATGGTGGAGTGCAGCAGAGATGGTTGTCCTTCTGGAAGGTTCTCCCATCTCCACAGACGAACTCTAGAGCTCTGTCAGAGTGACCATCTGGTTCTGGTCACCTCCCTAACCAAGGCCCTTCTCCCCATTATGCTCAGTTTGGCCAGGCAGCCAGCTCTAGAAAGAGTCTTGGTGGTTCCAAACTCCTTCCATTTAAGAATGACAGAGGCCACTGTGTTCTTGGGGACCTTCAATGCTGCAGACATTTTTTGGTACCCTTGCCCAGATCTGTGCCTCGACACAATCTTGTCTTGGAGCTCTACGGACAATTCCTTCGATCTCATGGCTTGGTTTTTGCTCTGACATGCACTGTCAACTGTGGGACCTTAAATAGACAGGTTTGTGCCTTTCCAAATCATGTCCAATCAATTGAATTTACCAAAGGTGGACTCCAATCAAGTCGTAGAAACATCTCAAGGATGATCAATGGAAACAGGATGCACTTGAGCTCAATTTCGAGTCTCATAGCAAAGGGTCTGAATACTTATGTAAATAAGGTATCTGTTTTTTTTTTTACCTGTTCTAAAAACCTGTTTTCACCTTTTCATTATGGGGTAGTGTGTGTAGATTGCTGAGGATTTTTTTATTTATTTAATCCATTTTAGATTAAGGCTGTAACAAACTCAAGAGGTCTGAATACTTTCCGAAGGCACTGTATATAACACAAGTTTAAAAAAAGTGTTATTGTGAATATTATATTTCTGTTAATGTAGGCATCTCTCCATTTGTCCCCATGTATTTCCCACCTCAGTATCTCCAGTTTACAGCGTGGATTTCCCAGTTCAGCAGAGAGCATCTTCATTCCTGAATCCTGCAGGTCATTGTTACTTACGTCCAGCTCTCTCAGCGGAGAGGAGTTTAAGCCGAGAACTGAGCCCAACGTGTAACAACATGTTTCTGTCAGAAAACACCAACTCATCCTAAATGGGAAACGAAGATACCTAAAGACATGACACATGACATAACAAGATATTAACAGGTTAACAAAATCACACACATTCTTCAGACCTCAGTTTCTCCAGTTTACAGTGTGGATCCTCCAGCCTAGCAGAGAGCAACACAACGCCTGAATCATTCAGTCTGTTGAAACTCAGGTCCAGGTGTTTTAAGACCCAACCGGGAACTTCTGTGCCCCCTGTGGTAATACAATAAAATACAAAAATGATTAAGGATGAAAACTAAACTTACACGACGACACAAAAAGCAAACAAAGGCCAATTTATTCCAACCATTGCACAGTTCACAAGGCATGCATCAGGCAATACTTTCGACACAAAATTAAACTTACAGATTGCGTCTATAGGTGGTGAGCTCACTGGCATTAGAGCAGTAATCAAAGATGTACAAGACGTTTCTGTGAATTTACAGCTTGAGAGTCTACAAAGAAAGAGACATCAAGTGATTAAAACAGGTTGTCTTACTCTTACTTTGTTTGAAGAATCTCTTTCAGCAAAGAAAGCATCTGTGTGAAGTGAACATGAACACAAAGCATGTACACATTTAATGACATTCTTTCATTACTGTCTGTACCCAATACTGTTTGATTTCTCAAAACATGCTCTCAGGGTGACAATTTGGAACTTTGTTGAACAGTTTGTTAGAGTCACTCTTTGGGTTGTTAACATGCCCAAGGGCTGGGTTTTGATGAATAAACAAGTTGTTGGTGTGTCAAGGCTTGGCCCCTCACTGGTCAATCAGAACGTGCTCCACGGCTAAATATGTGGTTCCTTCAAGTTGTGTATTTAAAGTCTTTGACATATTGCCTTGGAATCAAATCCAATTCCAATGTTTGTCCATTATAGCCTAGTTTGTTAAATAGCCTACAGAAATAAAATGTAGGCCTATCCCATATTTGCTAAATATGTTGAGCATGTTTGGAGTCCACATTGTTAAGTAATTGCATGGCTTCAATTTGGAAATATATAGTTAAACATAGCACTTGCACTAGAGGAGGCTGGCGGGAGGAGCTATAGGAGGATGGGCTCATTGTAACTGTAAAAATATTTTTTGGTCTGAGCCATGAAAATGCCAAACGTTATCAATGAGCAAGATTACATTGAATATTGATGAGACCTAAAAAGACAGAGAAAATAGTTAGACTCAAATTCTAATAAAATGAGACAACTTGTTTTAAAATTGGCTACGTCTAAATACAGTTACAGGCACCATCATTTCTCCCCGGGGGCGTATAATATATATAATATTCATATAATATTAGGCCTAAGACAACATAAACAACGGAGGGTTTTTTCCGAACGGTTCAGTGCCGAACCTGGAATAAGGGGTGGAAAATGCTAGTGCACCAGTTTTACATGACAAAATTGTAAACTAACGTGCGTTTAACACTTGCGCCTCCTTAGCACCAGCCGAAAATAGAAAGGGATAGGGGGATACTTAGTTAGTTGTACAACTGAATGCCTTCAACTGAAATGTATCTTCCGCGCCCTCTGTGTTGTGTCCGTATTCTTTTACTGTTGATAAGCGAGGCATATTTCAGGTCATTATGAGCCCTTTGTGGAGCATCAGCTACTGCTGGAATGGCTACTTATGGCATGGCCAGCCTTAGGGGAGTAACGGGTTTTATAAGGTATAGATAGTCCTCACTTTAGATCATTGCCTGCAAAAGACTTAACTAATGATTAGCAAAAGCTTTGTAAGTAACCCTATTAATCATCAATTGCACTATGTATTAGTACGTTTTGATGATAAATATTTATAAACACACTCATTAATCATTAGTGAATTCCGAATATGTTGGACATTTCTGTCTTCTGTAACCTCTTCAGGTTATTAGCCCAACACATGAAACATTTCCCAAAATCCTAAAGATGTTTCCTAATCACACACACAATTTTTTTTATATCCTATTCCCAGGAGGCATGACACACCCATTTGTGTACACTGAGTCAAAACCCTATTTTCAGATCGCATTTGGTAGACTGGGACAGCAGGTTAGATAAGCTAGGACACCATTATCATAGTCCTAATTGTACCCCAATGGCAATTCAATAAAATTTTGTGTGATTAGGAAACATTTTAGGATTTGTGTTGAGCTAATATGTTGGATAAATGTCTGATAAGGTTACAAAAGAAAGATGCAATAAGTGTCCCACTTTTTCCGAATTCACTCAAATAACAAATTTAGCTACTCCACGCTGTCCTACTTTAGCTAGCTATGGTTTGTAATTGAAAAACAAGTCATTTATATCTGGTCAATAAATTATTTAGAAAGTATGAAAATACAATTATCAAACACTTTAAAATGCATTTTATTAATCATGAAAAAATCATTTAAGTGTTGATAAAATACTGTTTATGAATATCTTACAAAAATGTATGCATGTAGGAATAATGCTTAATAAATTATGAATAAACTATTAACTAATCCATTATAAATGTTTTATTACCAGGTGTTATTATAAAGTACTACCACGATGGGTTCTTCATTTTACTTTTGCATGACATAAATACTAACAAAATATGTTATGAAAAAGAAAAGGCTTTAGATGGAGAAAACTGTTTTTCTTCCCTTCATAAGAAATTTAATTTGGCACCTTACCCATGTTTTCTGACACTGCTTTGTGCAGCCTGGGATGTGTCTTCTGGAAATATAATGAAAAAGACAATGGAGCTTAAGCCCTAATACAGCACATGATATCTACTGTACAGTTCTGTATGTGACCTGATTGAATAGTGCCATCTGTATGACTCGGTGACTAGGTGGAGGATCATAATTTGTTCACCCTTTTGCTGCTGGAAATTTCCTGCACAGTGGAAATTGCAAACTTGTAGTGAATTCAAGGTTTAAAAATGCTTCCAAAGATTGTAATTTCCACATTACAATTTCAGACTTTATTTGCCCTAACTACAAAATACCAACCCCTACAAAAAATGTCCATTCATTATAATCCACACAATAATTCACATTTCCTGTTGCTGAAGGATTATTTTTCTGCTGTGAGAAACTGGTCAAATCTGTACATAAGGGCACCAAACAACTGACCTCTCATCTGAGCTTGCAAAGTGACATTGATGTTTATAGAGTCTTCTACATTGGAGTTTTCTATATGTGGGACAACGTTAACGCCTCCGGTGTGAGCTGCGATGCTGGTCGGGAGAGGTGCTGGTCTGTGCTCCTCAACACACGCTTTGAAACAAAAAAAGGAATTAGACTCCACTTGCCAACAGAATCTCACATCATATGGTTTGCAACTTAGCCCACTTTTAAATGAACTTTTCGGAATGATCTCGAGTTCTCTTAGATCAGTATTTCCCAAATCCATTCCTCCAGTATCCCCAACAGCACACATTTTTGTTGTAGCCCCTGACAAATTCACCTGATTCAACTCGTTACATAAAAAAAAAAAAAACTAGGCAAGTCAGTTAAGAACAAATTCTTATTTAGAATGACGGTCTACCCTGGCCAAACACAGACGACGCTGGGCCAATTGTGCGCCGCCCTATGGGACTCCCAATCACGGCCGGATGTAATACAGCCTGGATTCGAACCAGGGACTGTAGTGACACCTCTTGAACTGAGATGCAATGTCTTAGACCGCTGTGCCACCCCGGAGCCCTTGGCTTGATGATTAGTTTATTATTTGATGAGTTGAATCAGGTGTGCTTTTTTAATTTTTGACCCACTTTTCTCCCCAGTTTAGTGGTATCCAATTGGTAGTTACAGTCTTGTCTCATCGCTGTAACTCCCGTACGGACTCTGGAGAGGCGAAGGTCGAGAGCCGTGCGTCCTCCGAAACACAACCCTGCCAAGCCGCACTGCTTCTTGACACAATGCCATCTTAACCCTGAAGCCAGCCTCACCAATGTGTCGGAGGAAACGCTGTACACCTGGCGACCGTGTCAACGTGCACTGCGCCCGGCCCGCTACAGGAGTCGCTAGCGTGTGATGGGACAAGGGCATCCAAGTAGTGATGGGCATTCCTCGGCTGCTAAGTGTGTGACTGTGAGTGAGTTGGCTCGGCCCTCCCTCACACATCTTTGCTTCATTGGTTGACACTGCGTGTCTGATTGACAGGAACAACAGGTGAGGCTGTTAGTCTGAGCAGACAGTCAGAACGAATGTGTGTGCTTGAGCATATAGGCCTATATTATTTTATTTATTTTTTCATTCTTTGAATTTGTTAATTCTATTCATTTAAATCTTTTGATTATTCATATCTTAATTTATTATATTTTTATAAATAGATGTAGCTCTTCTGATATGTGAGCCGGCTCCCAATGTTCACCTACAAGCTAATATGTTGGATAAATGTCTGATAAGGTTACAAATTAAAAATGCAATAAGTGTCCCACTTTTTCTGAATTCACTCAAATAACTCATTTAGCTACTCCACGCTGTCCTACTTTAGCTAGCTATGGTTTGTAATTGAAAAACAAGTCATTTATATCTGGTCAATAAATTATTTAGAAAGTATGAAAATACAATTATCAAACACTTTAAAATAAATCTTATTAATCATGAATAAATCATTTAAAAGTGTTGATAAAATACTGTTTATGAATATCTTACAAAAATGTATGCATGTAGGAATAATGCTTAATAAATTATGAATAAACTATTAACTAATCCATTATAAATGTTTTATTACCAGGTGTTATTATAAAGTACTACCACGATGGGTTCTTAATTGTAAATACTAACAAAATATATTATGAAAAAGAAAATAAGGCTTTTAAGGAACGACCCATCACTACACCCCAGCCGCCCAAACCCTCCCCGCTGGGCCAATTGTATGCCGCCCCATGGGTCTCCCAGTCGTGGCTGCGACAGAGTCTGGACTCTAACCCAGAATCTCTAGTGGCACAGCTAGCACTGCGATGCAGTGCCTTAGACCACTGCGCCACTCGGGGGGCCAAATCAGGTGTGCTTGTCTGGGGCTACAACAAAGATGTGTGCTGTTGGGAGTACTCAAGGCCTGGATGTAGGAAACGCTGTCTCAGACCACAAACAACAGTGGCTGGAATTTAAACAAAATCCCAACCTGATCCTATTCCAAACCTGTGTTTTCTTGGATTCTGTACTTTGCGTCAGTTAACTGTAGATGTGCTTACACAAAGTAAAATGTAGATATAAAGAAGCCGTCTTACTCTCATGTTGTCTAACAACAGATTGCTGTTGCAAATGTAGGTTCCATTCAGGAGTTGTTCTGGGTCTCTTTCCACACTGAGGACAGGCAGGGTCTCCTGATGAACCAGGCTGGTCCCTGAAGCTGGTGATGCACTGTCTGCACACTCTGTGTCCACAGTTAAATGAAACTGGGTCTCTCAGCCCCTGCTCACACACTGGACAGACTAGACCAGCCCTCAACTCACGGCAGAGAATAATAGAGGGGGTGAGAGAGAGACAATTATATGTGGGTTTGTGTGCCTCTTTCTATTTTGGTTAGTCAGAGGTAATTAGTGTATTGTGCGATTTTTATTTTTTGTATAAATGCAGTTATTCTCTTCTCCAGTGGGTGTATCATCAGAGTACAACAACCCACCTCCGTTTCATCTCCCTCTCTCACTCCAGCACCTGATCATTGCTGAAACTCTTGATCTTGCTCCAGTTCATCCAAGAGGTCAGGAAGGGACTGTGCCATGGTGACAAGCTGAAACAAACACAGTAATATCCTAGCCATCGGTTTGATTTAGTTGAAAACAAACACAGTAATGTCAAGGCCATCAATTTGATTTAGTCGATTGCCTTAACATTGCATTGCTTGTTTTGACATCCAGTACATTTCGCTTCAGGGCATCTGAACTATCCTTTTTATCTGTGCAAAAACGGACCTTTGACTATTTGTCAGGTTGACGCCTCTTGAGAGTTATAGTACATAGGATGCAGAGCTGTATTATCTTTGAATATCTTACGGAATACTGTAGGTCAGGTTAAATAATAGTTAAACGTTTCACCTGAGACAGGTATTTGCTCAGGGTGTACCCTATAACCTATGTACATGCTAGTCACAAGCTATACCAGGTGGATATTAAATATTTTGGGTTGTGTCATGTGGGTTGCTTGTTGTTTTGCAACATTTACTTATGTCTGTTCTAGTTTAACCTATTTTCGCCTATTTCTTGAGGAAATAGTTTTTTATGGCTCACATCTCTTCTTGGCAGAGTTTAACTATTACTGTTATTGTACCCCCTACGAAAAAAGATTGCAGTCAGAGTAAGTTAGCAGCAAATACTGCGTCCAAAATAACACCGCTTTTTTTTAAACATTTTGCAGTGTTACTGCAGTAAGAGTGCAGTATAACTGCAATTACTGCGTCCAAATTATCACAGTCGACTGCAGTTCCTGTACTTTTACTGCAGTTCCTGCAATCTTTGTTGTAAGGGACCAGTCAGTAGGTTGGTTGGTCAAATGAGTCTGTCAAATCAGATAACAGCTTTACATTTTCTACTTAATTTTTTCGGGGCACTTCTACTTACATAGTTGAGGTATTACTACATTATTTCGACGTCAGTGATACGTGCTTCATAAAATAAGGATAACTTTCCAGTCCACCCGCCATTTTAGAATGTGCCCACAACTTATTTTCCAAAAACAAAAAGGTAGCCTAGTGAGTCTTTATATAGAATTTTTTTTGTTCCGTTTTAAATAAGAAAACAATAACTCACCAATACGTGAACAGTTTGTTAAATAAATATTTGAAATTAAACAACGAAGACGGATATACATTACGACTGCTTGAATACATATTGGTCGGGCCGGCCAAAACGTGCATGTGTGTTATTGATGTAGTGATGGGTCGTCCGCGAACGAGTCGGCTCTAAGAGCCGGCTCTTGTAGGTGAACACTGGGAGCCGGCTCGCGTATCAGAAAAGCCGAATCTATTTATAATTTAAAAACAAAATAAAGATATGAATAATCGAAACATTTAAATGAATAGAATTAACTAATTCAAAGAACTAAAAAAGAAATAAAATAATATAGGCCTAAATGCTCAAGCTCATACACATTCGTTCCGACTGTCTGCTCAGACTAACAGCCTCACTTGTTGTTCCTGTCAATCAGACACGCAGTGTCAACCAATGAAGCAAAGATGCGTGAGGGAGGGCCGAGCCAACTCACTCATGCCAAAGCGATTGTTGAGGCTCTTCAAAGCAGCCGAGGAGAGGGAGGAAGGACAGCTGTGAAAACAACAGCTGGAAAATGAGTCGGAAGCACAGTAGCATTTAGATGCATTTTAATAATGTAAACAATATTAGAGCACAGTGTAGAATTTACCAAAACAAAATCTCATATGAAGCCGGTTCTACTCACAACCTACACCGGCATATGTGAACTGTGCACCCAACTGTGAAGCTAGCTGTAGCGGAGCTTCGAGAAATTGGCGGGCCTGCTAGTGATAGTAGGGGAGCCAGCACCTCCACATGTGGAGATGTATCCACTCAGTCAAGTAGGCCTACTCCGCGACCCACAGCAATGCAGTCTTCTATGGACCAGTTTATGCCAAAATCTATGTCTGTAGCAAAACAAGGCCAAATTAATATTGCATTGGCTAAAATGATTGCCACCGATTTCCAGCCATTTTCAATCGTGAAGGACAGAGGTTTTAGAAATTATAGCAATAGTCTAGTAGATGGAAAAGTGGTATGTTGTGTTAGCGACAATGCAGCTAACATAACCAAAGCCATGAACATTTCAAAATGGACCCATCATCCATGTCTTGCCCACACAATCAACCTGATTGTTAGAGATGCTCTGAAGGTGATGAAGCCCACTGTGGACAAAGTGAAAGCAGCTGTGGAATACTTCCACAGGAGCACAGTAGGTGCTGAAAAACTAAAGTATACACAACGCCAGATGGGGACGCCTGAGCTGAGGCCTAAACAAGACTGCACTATAAGGTGGAATTCAACATTTTATATGTTGAAGCGGTTTCTTGAGTCAAAGGATGCCATCATCTCTACCCTGGCTATTGTCAATGCACCTGTTGATGCTCTGACCCATGAGGAATGGGAGGTAACCACAGGACATGTGACAGAGTTGATGGACACCCTACATTCATCAATGGACAGAAAGTTCCACAGAATGGAATATAATCACGTGCTATCAGAAACCGCTGCACTTGACCCCAGGTTTAAGAAGTTAGCCTTCAGTGATGCCAAAGCGATTGTTGAGGCTCTTCAAAGAATAACCTCAGCAGCAGTGAGGGACAGCCCCAGTAGTCAGCTGGCTCAGGCACCAGGTCAACAGGAAGAAGAGGGATCAGATGGAGCAGAAGCACCAGCAGTAGTGCCACAAACGTCTGCTGTTTGGATGCTGTATGCAGCACGAAGGAATCCCTCAGCAGATGCCATAATGGAGGTCCGATCCTATTTGGAGGAGCCCCTGCAGATCCTCTGAGCTGGTGGAAGAACAAGGCCTCTGTCTACCCACCGCTTACTAAAGTCATGACAGGGACACTCTGCATAGTGGCCACATCTGTTCCCTCTGAGAGGGTCTTCTCAAAAACGGGACAAATAATTACTGAGAGAAGAAACCGCATCAGCCCCTCAAAAGTGAGGCAGCTTGCATTTCTGAATGCAAATCTCTCATAAAAGCAACATATGGTCAGCATTGCTGTGTGCTGTTGGTTATAACATGGCAATAAAGAAGAGAGGGAAAAGAGGGACCAGTTTCATGTTTTAAGTGGGATGCTGCAGTTTTGCAAATTGTTATTTATTTTTATTCGATATGGTGCAATATTCTATTATGCTGTTCAGATTGTACTCATTCAGAATGATTAGATTTCTATGCACTTTGTTTATATACTTTAAAAAGTTATACCTTAAATGCAAATGTTTAAAAGCATTATTTTCACAACAAACCAATGCATTGATAAATACATTGTGGTTAAGGTAGAGTATGATTTCATTT
The DNA here is from genome assembly GCA_030435695.1 of Brachymystax lenok tsinlingensis. Lineage (NCBI taxonomy): Eukaryota > Metazoa > Chordata > Actinopteri > Salmoniformes > Salmonidae > Brachymystax > Brachymystax lenok. The sequence continues at coordinate 44,499,942 of CM059797.1, read as the reverse complement.
AATCATTTAATTAGAATTGTTTTAACACCAATCATAGTCAAACTATCCCAAACTGTTTGACTTGAAAAAATACAAAACATATATTTTTTAAGAGCCGTTTGGGAGCCAAAAGAGACGACTCTTTTTGGTGAGCTGAGCCGAACAAGCCGGCTCACAGAAAAGAGCCGGATTGCCCATCACTAAATTAGTTTGGTCATTCTCATTGAAAGCATGTCTACGCTGTATATGTGTACCATGTGCAGTATTTCTATACCGTCCTGTTCTTAAATTTCGTGTTTGCATCTTTTACTTTCGGTTTTGTAAACCAGCTTCAAACAGTAGTGATGTTACGTTTGATACCGGTGTGGTGAGATTAGTGGTGGGGAGTCGACTCCAAAAGAATCGATTCCTTGCCCGCCGACTCCCGGTGTCGACTCACATTTCTGGGTGTCAAGCTTCGATTCCGCTACCAATCTACTCCTAAGGTTCAGTATTTTTGCAACGGAGGAAACTATTTTCCATAGTCTATTTCGAGAACACAAACTCTCGCATCTTTCACAGCAAAGAAAGAGCAAGCGATGGAGAGAGAGAGAGATTCAGGCAGGTATAGGTAGGCATGTAGGCAGCAGAGCAAGTGAGCGGAGTTGAGCTCCAAATTGGCTCCATTCATTAAAATCAGTATTTAACCAACACCCATCTATTTTTGTGACTACCTGGACCTACTAATTGGTTTTTATATATTGAAACCAAACCATATGAATTCGAATGAAAAGTATTTAAATTAACATGAAAATGTTAATGTAAAAAGCAAGCATAATTTCATATAGGCTACATGCATGTAGATCTTTTTGGGGCCCAAAAAATAGGATGCATGCCAGCAAAGTCATTACACAACACAACACTTAACAATAAATGAATTGCACGATGACGGTGACAAACTGTTAGGGCCTACATAAAGCTGTCCCAAAAGCAGTCCCGACATCTTACCACCACTACACCTGGCTATCAGCTGAGCCTTGTCTGGCAGTGAAACAGTTCATTCAGCCAAATTTACTGCCTTTTAATAAAACATAGCTGATATCGCTGACTTGCTTAAACAAATGTGGTTTCTAATGACAATTGAGATGTACAACTATGGCATAAAGGGACGACAAGCGGATAAGAGGCAATCCGTAATTTCAATTAAAACCTACCCAAACCAGAAACCGTGGAGAAATGGCAGCATTCGAGTAAAACTGAAAGTGCGAACAACCGCATTTAACCATGGCAAGGTGACTGGGAATATGCTTGAATACAAACAGTGTAGTTATTCCCTCTGTAAGGCAATCAAACACGCAAAACGCCAGTACAATCACGGATTACAAAGGGAAAACCTGCCACGTCGCGGACACTAATGTCTTGCTCCCAGACAAGCTAAACACCTTCTTCGCCCGCTTTGAGGATAACAGTGCCACCGACGCGGCCCGCTCCCAAGGACTGTGGGCTCTCGTTCTCCGTGGCAGACATGAGTAAGACATTTAAGCGTGTTAAACCTCGCAAGGCTGCCGGCACAGACAGCACCCCTAGCCGCATCCTCAGAGTATGTGCACACCCGCTGGCTGCAGTGTATAAGGACATATTCAATCTCTCTCTATCCCAGACTTCTGTCCCCACTTGCTTCAAGATGTCCACCATTGTTCCTGTATCAATGAAAGCAAAGGTAACTGAACTAAAGGGGGGGACTCGCTTCTGTCATCGTGAAGTGCTTTGAGAAGCTAGTTAAGGATCATATCACCTCTACCTTACCTGACACCCTAGACCCATTTCGATTTGCATACCACTCCAATAGATCCACAGACGATGCAATCGCCATCGCACTGCACACTGCCATATCCCATTTGGACAAGAGATATACCCATGTAAGAATGCTGTTCATTGACTATAGCTCAGCCTTCAACACCATAGTACCCTCCAAGCTCATCATTAAGCTTGTGGCCCTGGGTCTGAACCCCCGCCCTGTGCAATTGGGTCCTGGACATCCTGACGGGCCGCCCCCCAGGTGGTGAAGGTAGGAAACAACACCTCCACTTTGCTGATCCTCAACACAGGGGCCCTACAAGAGTGCATGCTCAGCCCCCTCCTGTACTCCCTGTTCACCCATGACTGCGTGGCCACGCACTCCTCCAACTCAATCATCAAGTTTGCAGACGACACAACAGTAGTAGGCCTGATAACCAACAATGACCAGACAGCCTACATGTGAGGACCCTGGCGGAGTGGTGCTAGGAAAATAACCTCTCCCTTAGCATGAAAAAACAAAGAAGCTGATCGAGGACTTCAGGAATCAGCAGAGGGAGCACGCCCCTCTCCACATCGATGGGACCGCAGAGGAGAAGGTGAAAAGCTTCAAGTTCCTCAGCGTACACATCTCTGACAATCTGAAATGGTCCACCCACACAGACAGTGTGGTGAAGAAGGCGCAACAGTGCCTTTTCAACCTCAGGAGGCTGATGAAATTTGTCTTGGCCCCTAAGACCCTCACAAACTTTTACAGATGCACAATTGAGAGCATCCTGTCGGGCTGTATCACCGCCTGGCACGGCACCTGCACCACCCGCAACCGCAGGGCTCTCCAGTGGGTGGTGTGGTCTGCCCAGCGCATCACCGGGGGGCACCCTACCTGCCCTCCATGACACCTACAGCACCCGATGTCACAGAAGGACAAAAAGATCAAGGACATCAACCACCCGAGCCACGGCCTGTTCACCCCGCTACCATCCAGAAGGCGAGGTCAGTACAGATGCATCAAAGCTGGGACCGAGAGACTGATAAACAGCTTCTATCTCAAGGCCATCAGACTGTTAAATAGCCATCTCTAGTCGGCTACCACCCGGTTACTCAACCCTGCACCTTAGAGGCTGCTGCCCTATATACATAGACATGGAATCAGTGACTTTAATAATAGACCACTTGTCACTTTAATAATGTTTACATACTGCTATACTAATTTCATGTGTATATACTATTCTATTCTACTGTATTTTTGTCAATGCCACTCCGACATTGCTCGTCCTAATATTTATATATTTCTTAATTCCGTTCTTTTACTTTTAGATGTGTGTGTATTGTTGTGAATCATTAGATACTGCTGCACTGTTGGAGCTAGGAAAACCATCATTTCGCTACACCTGCAATAACATCTGCTAAATACAGTGGCAAGAAAAAGTATATGAACCCTTTGGAAATACCTGGATTTCTGCATAATGTCACGACTTCCACCGAAGGTGGCTCCTCTGCCTGTTCGGGAGGCGTTCGGCGGTCGTCATCACAGGCCTACAAGCTGCCACCAACCCTTTTTCCTTTCCGTTGATTTTCTGTATTGGTTGCACCTGTTCCTTGTTAGGGCTATTTAAGCCAGTTAGGCCCGCCTCCTTTTGTGTGGGCTTGTTTTGTTTGTTGGTGTATGTGTTCGCTTGATGAGTTTGGTGTCCTGTTTTGGGCCGCTCTTCTGTATAGTTCGCCTATGTGTTTTGGCGTTGGACATTTTGCACACCGCATTAAAGTTGGTTTCCTGTTACTCTGCGCCTGACTCCGCACCCACCACTCCTAGCTGTTGTGACACAAATTGGTCATAAAAATTTCTGCTCTTCATCTAGGTCACCACAATGAAGAAACATTTTTTATGGCCTTTTATTTTTACATCAGCAGTTTTCACAGTGCTTTTACAGTAACCTGGCCTACACCACAATACAGGGCACCACTTCTACTGCCATCTATTTCTCCATGTGTGATGTCATATCCTGTTCAGGCACCTGGCCAGCTGAGTGCAGCGGGGCTCTCCCATCAACATGAGGCTCCTGCTGCTCCCGCCACACACACACACACACACACACACTAACCTCCCCTCTCAAGACTGAGAGGGTTTAACTCGAGGTCGAAGCAAATCACTCACTGGGCAGAGTTTCAGTGGGGCAAACGTAGGTTTCTTTATTTCTCATAAAGCAGGGGAAAGGGTGAAAGGGAGAAACTGTAACTCAGGTAACTCTTCCTTCCTCTGGTTGCACCTTGTGGCATCAGTTTACTTCTGGAAGGGAGGCAGAAGAGGAGTAGGATTAGTTAAGGTGGTTGATTTTACTCACATCCTTAACTAGGCCTCTATCCCCAAGAGGGTGGTTGGGTGTCGACTGGTCCAAGGCCTGGGCTGGGCTGGGCTGGGCTGGGCTGGGCTGGGCTGGGCTGGGCTGGGCTGGGCTGGGCTGGATCCACCACTCTGTGTCTGCTCTCTTCTCCTGCCTCTCCTTCCCTTTACTGTGGCTTCTTTGTTCTCTTTATGTGGCTACTAATTGGGCCTAACAGCCTGCAGCCGAGGCTCCCTGTCAGAGGGGAAATGGTGCACACCTGTGTTAGAGCTGTCCTTGGTCCTGAACACCACTGTTTAGCCCAGACACACACACACACACACACACACACACACACACACACACACACACACACATACACACTATTAGGAATGTTCCCCTATTTATATGTTTGGTTGTATGTGTGTTTTGTGTCAAAATAGAGGGAGGATAAGCCAATTTTTGAGAAGAGGCATCTGGTGTAGAGGTCTTCATGGATCCAAAAAGTTGGACTCGTTCCAAAATGGACCTGGGGCTTTCCCACCCGGACCCAATATGCATAAATACATTTTTTTAATATAGAGAGACCCGTTCCAAACGGATCCGAGGACATCTAGACCTGTTCCGTGTAGACCTGGCCGGAGCCACACCCGGTCCCATCCGAATGATGGAACCAGCAGAAAAGTACTTTTTAAGCTACTTTACTAAGCAGAGTTGGTAAAGCGTGGGAGAGAGGATTGCAGCTCTAAGGGGGTGGGTGAGGGGCCGTAAGTTACTGTGAGCGAGTGAAACAGGGAGGAGGGAGGGAGACGAGAGACAGCAACCAACCAAACAACTCGTGTTACGGTAGGGTAATAGAGCCCCACTGTGGAGGTGTCATAATACCCATAAAACCTAGCGGTCAAACAGGGCTCTATTACCCTTTCCCACCATTCATTTTTCCAATAGGGCAGGTATTCCCAAACTGGGGTACGCGCAATGCTGTCGGGGGTACGCCAAATAAAAATGTGATTCACATTTTTTTTTTTTTATCAAACAGTCCATTTATATTTTCCAACAGGGCTATACATTTGGTTGAGTGTTTTTTTCTCGCCTGAGTAGCCTCGTTTCACTGCCCAAAATAAAATTAAACCATCTAGTGTTCAGCGAAATAACAACACAATGTCAAATCAAAGCCTAGTCAAATAATTAACATCCAATCACATTCTCTCGCGGGAATTTCACTAACGGTCCGTATGTAGCCAAACTTAGCTGCTGCTCATTCCGTTTTCTCGACAATTGATAAATGGTTAGCCCTGTGTCAATAGAGACATACCAGCTCTACTGCTAGTACTGCTACTACCAGCAGTACTACACCTGCACCTGTCAACGACACAAGTTGTTCTGCTTCCACAAGCACATCCAATGCTAGCATCAGTAATTCTACACTTGTTATTAGCCCAGCTAGCATGTAATTGTGAATCTGATGCAGCCAAAGCGCTACTGCCCCCTTACCCGGGAAAGCACCGAACAACAGACAGGGACGTTGGACCATCGAAGCAGTGTAAATATGATGAGAACTACATTGATTTGGGGTTCACATATATTGGGAGTAGTGCCTTTCCTCAGCCACAGTGTGTTATACACTACCGTTCAAAAGTTTAGGTTCACTTAGAAATGTCCTTGTTTTTTGTCCATTAAAATAACATCAAATTGATCAGAAATACAGTGTAGACATTGTTAATGTTGTAAATTACTATTGTAGCTGGAAACAGCAGATTTTTTATGGAATATCTACATAGGCGTACAGAGGCCCATTATCAGCAACCATCACTCCTGTGTTCTAATGGCACGCTGTGTTAGCTAATCCTAGTTCATAATTTTAAAAGGCTAATTGATCATTGACCCTTTTGCAATTATGTTAGCACAGCTGAAAACTGTTGCCCTGATTAAAAAAGCAATTAAACTGGCCTTCTTTAGACTAGTTGAGTATCTGGAGCATCAGCATTTGTGGGTTCGATTACAGGCTCAAAATGGCCAGAAACAAAGGACTTTCTTCTGAAACGTGTCAGTCTATTCTTGTTCTGAGAAATTAAGGCTATTCCATGTGAGAAATTGCCAAGAAACTGAAGATCTCGTACAACGCTGTGTACTACTCCCTTCACAGAACAGAGCAAACTGACTCTAACCAGAATAGAAAGAGGAGTGGGAGGCCCCGGTGCACAACTGAGCACGAGTACATTAGAGTGTCTAGTTTGAGAAACAGACGCCTCAGAAGTCCTCAACTGGCAGCTTCATTAAATAGTACCCGTAAAACACCAGTCTCAACATCAACAGTGAAGAGGCGACTCCGGGATGCTGGCCTTCTAGGCAGAGTTGCAAAGAAAAAGCCATATCTCAGACTGGCCAATAAAAATTAAATATTTAGATGGGCAAAAGAAGACAGACACTGGACAGAGGAAGATGTCTGTGGACAACGCTTAATTTGAGCCAATTTCCTCCTACAACAGGACAATGACCCAGAGCACAGCTCCAAACTATGCAAGATCTATTTAGGGAAGAAGCAGTAATCTGGTATTCTGTCTATAATAGAGTGGCCAGCACAGTCATCGGATCTCAACCCTATTGAGCTGTTGTGGGAGCAGCTTGACCGTATGTTACGTAAGAAGTGCCTATCAAGCCAATCCAACTTGTGGGAGGTGATTCAGGAAGCATGGGGTGAAATCAGATTATCTCAACAAATTGAAAACTAGAATGCCAAAGGTCTGCAGGGATGTAATTTCTTTGACGAAAGCAAAGTTTGAAGGACACAATTATTATTTCAATTCAAAATCGTTATGTATAACCTTGTCAACGTCTTGACTACATTTCCTATTAATTTTGCAACTAATTTCATGTATGTTTTCATGGAAAACAAGAACATTTCTATGGGACCCCAAACTTTTGAATGGTAGTGTATATACAGTGCATTCAGAAAGTATTCAGACCCCTTGACCTGATTCAGAGGGCTTGGGTTAAATGTGAAAGACACATTTCAGTTGAATGCATTCAGTTGTACAACTGACTAGGTATACCCCTTTCCATTTTTCCACATTTTGTTATGTTACAGCATTATTCTAAAATTGCTCAAATAATTTTTCTACTCATCAATCTACACACAGTACCCCATAATGACAAAGCAAAAACAGGTTTTTAGATTTTAGATAACAGAAATACCTTATTTACATAAGTATTCAGACCCTTTGCTATGAGACTCGAAATTGAGCTCAGGTGCATCCTGTTTCCATTGATCATCCTTGAGATGTTTCTACAACTTGATTGGGTTCCACCTGTGGTAAATTCGATTGATTGGACATGATTTGGAAAGGCACACACCTGTCTTTATAAGGTCCCACAGTTGACAGTGCATGTCAGAGCAAAAACCAAGCCATGAGGTCAAAGGAATTGTCAGTAGATCTCAGAGACAGGATTGTGTCGAGGCACAGATTTGGGGAAGGGTATCAAAACATTTCTGCAGCATTGAAGGTCCCCAAGAATACAGTGGCCTCCATCATTCTTAAATGGAAGAAGTTTGGAATCACCAAGATTCTTCCTAGAGCTGGCCACTGGGCTAAACTGAGCAATCGGGGGAGAAGAGCCTTGGTCAGGGAGGTGACCAAGAACCAGATGGTCACTCTGATGGAGCTCTAGAGTTCCTCTGTGGAGATGGGAGAACCTTCAAGAAGGACAACCATCTCTGCAGTACTCCACCAGACGGAAGACACTCCTCAGTAAAAGGCACATGCCAGCCCGCTTGGAGTTTGCCAAAAGGCACCTAAAGACTCTCAGACCATGAGAAACAAGATCCTCTGTTCTCATGAAACCAAGATTGAAGTCTTTGGCCTGAATGCAAAGTGTCACATCTAGAGAACCTGCCAGCATCCCTGCGCGGAAGCATGGTGGTGTCAGCATCATGGTGTGGGGATTTTTTTCAGTGGCAGGGACTGGGAGACTAATCAGGGCCGAGGGAAAGATGAACGGAGCAAAGTACAGAGAGATCCTTGATGAAAACCTGTTCCAGAGCACTCAGGACCTCAGACTGGGGCGAAGGTTCACCTTCAACAGGACAACGACCCTAAGCACACAGCCAAGACAATGCAAGAGTGGCTTCGGGACAAGTATGTGAATTTCTTTGAGTGGCCCAGCCAGAGCCTGGACTTGAACACAATTGAACATATCTGGATCTTCCGAGAAGAATGGGTGAAACTCCCCAAATACTGGTGTGCCAAGCTTGTAGCGTCATACCCAAGAAGATTTGAGGCTGTAATCGCTGCCGAAGGTGCTTCAAAAAGTACTCAGTTAATTGTCTGACTACTTCTGTAAATGTGATATTTCAGGTTTTATTTCTGATAATTTTGCAAAAATGTCCTAATCTGGCAGAACCAATGGCATAGTCCCAAAAGTGCAAACTCTAGCCACCGTGCGTAGTTACAAAAAACTAAGTTGGAACTTCACTAGCTTAAATGTCTTAATACTTAATTTATTTTCTTTTGACCTTTTAATATAGACACTGAGTCTAAAAATCATTAGGAACACCTTTAGAATATTGAGTTGTACCCCCTTTATCCCTCAGAACAGCCTTAACTCGTCAGGCCATGGACTCTACAAGGTGTCAAAAGCGTCCCACAGGGATGCTGGCCCATGTTGACTCCAATGCTTCTCACAGTTGGCTGGATGTCCTTTGGTTAGTGGACCTTTCTTGATACACACAGTAATCTGTTGTGTGAAAATCCCAGTAGCTTTGCAGTTCTTGACACACTCAAACCGGTCCGGCTGGCACTTACTACCATACCCTGTTCAAAGGCACTTAAATCTTTTGTCTTTCCCATTCACCCTCTGAATGGCACACATACACAATCCATGTCTCCATTGTCTCAAGAAGGTTTAAAAATCCTTCTTTAATCTGTCTCCTCATCTACACTGATTGAAGTGGATTTAACAAGTGACTATAAGGGATCCTAGCTTTCACCGGGCCAGTTTGTGTTCCTAATGTTTTGTACACTCAGTGTATGTATAGTGTGCAACGTATGTACACACTTTGTACTACTGCAACAAATGTAGGTAAAAATACAAAGCATGTACAGTGCTTAACGGTATTGAGGCTGTAACATGTTTGTGCTTTCTCTTCCTCAGCCAAATGACAGAAGACCACAGGAGACATCAAAGCTGCCAATCTACTATAATTGATCAGTTCGTTTAAATTATATACATAAAGGAAAATATCATTTCCATAGAGCTTTGCTTGTCTTGTGAAAAAGCTGTGTATCCATACCTGTGTCACACTTCCATACCACATCCTCTAGATGGCAGTGTTTATGTAATGTGAAGAAACAACCACTCTGCTGGTAGTAAGTTTTGACAAAATTCCCTCTTCACACACAGGCACACATTAACACACACACATCATAGTTAGGGCCCTGTCTTTTGGTTAATCACATCACATGACCTGAATTTTAACCATTTATATTTAATTTTATTTAACTAGACAAGTCAGTTAAGAACAAAGTCTTATTTACAATGATGGCCTACCAAAAGGCCACCTGCAGGGGCTGGGATTTAAAATTAATTAAATAATATAGGACAAAACACAGATCGCGACAAGAGAGACAACACTACTCTAAGACGACGACAACACATGGCAGCAACACATGACAACTGTCCCCTTTTTAAATCTCTGATGGTCCAGCACCATCCTCAGACAATTGCTTTCATTTTTGGTCTACTTCTCATTTCTGGAAAAGGTTTAAAATAAAAGGTTAAAATTCCAGGTCATATGACATGATTAACCAAAATGCAGGGTCCTACTCACAGGGAAGTAAAATACAGTCAACTGAAAATATCACATGACCTACGGCAAACATTATTGGTGTGTCTGAGCCGTTAGCTGACTCCACTACAACACTGAAGAAGCAAAAATAAACACTTAAAAAAAACGTCATATGTATCCTTCTCAGATTATAAAACCTTACACTGTATTTTACTTGTCTGCTATTGAATAAAAGACTTCCAAGATAAACTCTCGCTCTCTCAGAACTTGGATGTCAATCTCTCGCAGAACTCAAAGACCTTTACTGCGAGGGCGGGGTCTCGGGCCAGGGGAGCAGGGAGAACCAGGGAACAGTCGCTGTCAAAGTACTTCCCTGTTATTCCCTCCATCTCCACGGCAACCGCACAGTAGATGGCGCTCACTGCCCCTTCCTCAGAAGACTGTGTGGACAGAGATGGGAGAGGGTGAGGCTAGGTATACAGTAGGGCCGGGATTCAAACCGTTCGCGCTGTCAGTTATACACATTTTAAAGTCAGTGTTCCTCCATTCACATTAATTGCTGCAGATGTCAGCGCAGTTGGAAATGTCAAGCACTTTAACACGGATCAGATTGAATCCCGGCCTAAGACACATGTACACACACACTAACCACAATAAAAGAGACAGCCACTGCTAGTAAATACATTAACTGCCAGTCAATAGCTCAGTGGTTGTTTTAGTGAAATAAAATGCTAGTCATATGCCAGGAAATAAGTCTTCCTTAATTTGCAACTTCGACAAAGAAACTCTGAATTTTGACAGATTCAGGGAAATCTGTGAAAAAGAGTTGTGAAACTGCTAGAAATTCAATTTTTCAGATGTGCACACACACACACTCTACTCCACTTGACTCCTTTCCACACTGGTTTGTTCTGTCTTTAGATTTAAGGTCTCTATTCAATCTGTATCGCTGAATTTAGCATTACAACTTGATTTCCATTACATTTCAATGTTCCCGCATTAGTGGAGACTGCATTCAAGGTAAATGCTGCATATGTCTGTAACGATTCAGCAATACAGATTGAATAGAGCCCTAAGAATTCTTTCTGGACAAACTCACAGTTCTTACGAAGTGGGATGGCACACACACACACAGCCAAAACAGTCCAAATTCCACTGTCACGGTTCACGTGAGCCCAGAGACAGAAATAAATGCTGTTTTCATTACCAACACGTGGTAGCGTTTACAGTTGTTCTGCTGGTTTTTCGAGTGGATTTGTTTTTTTCAATTCATTCTGTAGTGTGCCGCTGTTGTGTTGTGTCCCCACCAGACCAGGTCAGAAAATGATTGTATTTTGTAGTTGATTTGAAAATACACATTTTTCGAATACTCAAGGTAGTGGAATATACAGTGGGGAAAAAAAGTATTTAGTCAGCCACCAATTGTGCAAGTTCTCTCACTTAAAAAGATGAGAGATTCTGTAATTTTCATCATAGGTACACTTCAACTATGACAGACAAAATGAGTAAAAAAAATCCAGAAAATCACATTGTAGGATTTTTAATGAATTTATTTGCAAATTATGGTGGAAAATAAGTATTTGGTCAATAACAAAAGTTTATCTCTATACTTTGTTATATACCCTTTGTTGGCAATGACAGAGGTCAAACGTTTTCTGTAAGTCTTCACAAGGTTTTCACACACTGTTGCTGGTATTTTGGCCCATTCTTCCATGCAGATCTCCTCTAGAGCAGTGATGTTTTGGGGCTGTCGCTGGGCAACACGGACTTTCAAAGATTTTCTATGGGGTTGAGATCTGGAGACTGGCTAGGCCACTCCAGGACCTTGAAATGCTTCTTACGGCCACTCCTTCGTTGCCGGGCGGTGTGTTTGGGATCATTGTCATGCTGAAAGACCCAGCCACGTTTCATCTTCAATGCCCTTGCTGATGGAAGGAGGTTTTCACTCAAAATCTCACGATACATGGCCCCATTCATTCTTTCCTTTACACGGATCAGTCGTCCTGGTCCCTTTGCAGAAAAGCATGATGTTTCCACCCCCATGCTTCACAGTAGGTATGGTGTTCTTTGGATGCAACTCAGCATTCTTTGTCCTCCAAACACGACGAGTTGAGTTTTTACCAAAAGTTCTATTTTGGTTTCATCTGACATTGTCCCAATCCTCATCTGGATCATCCAAATGCTCTCTAGCAAACTTCAGACGGGCCTGAACATGTACTGGCTTAAGCAGGGGGACACGTCTGGCACTGCAGGATTTGAGTCCCTGGCGGCGTAGTGTGTTACTGATGGTAGGCTTTGTTACTTTGGTCCCAGCTCTCTGCAGGTCATTCACTAGGTCCCCGTGTGGTTCTGGGATTTTTGCTCACCGTTCTTGTGATCATTTTGACCCCACGGGGTGAGATCTTGCGTGGAGCCCCAGATCGAGGAAGATTATCAGTGGTCTTGTATGTCTTCCATTTCCTAATAATTGCTCCCACAGTTGATTTCTTCAAACCAAGCTGCTTACCTATTGCAGATTCAGTCTTCCCAACCTGGTGCAGGTCTACAATTTTTTCTGGTGTCCTTTGACAGCTCTTTGGTCTTGGCCATAGTGGAGTTTGGAGTGTGACTGTTTGAGGTTGTGGACAGGTGTCTTTTATACTGATAAGTTCAAACAGGTGCCATTAATACAGGTAATGAGTGGAGGACAGAGGAGCCTCTTAAAGAAGAAGTTACAGGTCTGTGAGAGCCAGAAATCTTGCTTGTTTGTATGTGACCAAATACTTATTTTCCACCATAATTTGCAAATAAATTCATTAAAAATCCTACAATGTGATTTTCTGGATTTTTTTTCCTCATTTTGTCTGTCATAGTTTAAGTGTACCTATGATGAAAATTACAGGCCTCTCTCATCTTTTTAAGTGAGAGAACTTGCACAATTGGTGGCTGACTAAATACTTTTTTTCCCCACTGTAGCTTATATAGAGTTTCAACTAAAAGGCAACTATTTTCTTTGATATTCAAATATAGGTCTCAGAAAAACCAAATAATATTAAAAGGTATTTATTTATTATTTTCTTTGTAGAAAAAAACATTCAATTTTCTTTATTCACACCAGATACAAACATCAACTTCCAGATGCACACAAACAACGACTACATTTCATATGCCCAGACCCACATGTAAGTGGTGCGTACTGGTGGTAGAGAAGTCAGGCGCAGGAGTGCAGAACTCTGTTTTCAACATGGAGCAGTTTAATAATAAAACCAACCGGAAAACAGAACAAATAGAATGAATGGGTAACATAACCTGTCGCACATATACAAAGCGCACAAGCACATACAAAACAAACAATTCCGGACACGGGCATGTGGGAAACAGAGGGTTAAATACACAACATGTAATGAATGGAATTGAAACCAGGTGTGTGGGAAGACAAGACAAAACAAAACAAATGGAAAATAAAAAAATGGATCGATGATAGCTAGAAGACCGGCGACACCGACCGCCGAGCACCGCCGGAACAAGGAGAGGCACCAACTTCGGTGGAAGTTGTGACAGTCTGGCTCTGATGCCAAGACACCAGAACCGGCTGGTACCCCAGTACACACTGGAAGGAAGAGAGGTTAGTGGAGGAGTGGCGAAACAAGTTCTGTGCCATCTCGGCCCAGGGCACGAATGCCGCCCACTCCCCCGGCCCGTCCCGGCAATAAGACTGCAGAAACCTGCCCACTTCCTGGTTTACTCTCTCCACCTGCCCATTACTCTCGGGGTGAAATCCCGAAGTAAGGCTGATCGAGACCCCCAGACGTTCCATGAACGCCTTCCAAACCCTAGACGTAAACTGGGGACCTCGATCAGACACTATATCCTCAGGCACCCCGTAGTGCAGGAAGACATGCGTAAACAAGGCCTCCACAGTCTGTAGGGCCGTAGGGAGACCGGGCAGAGGGAGGAGACGGCAGGACTTAGAGAACCGATCCACAACGACCAGAATAGCGGTGTTACCCTGTGAGGGAGGGAGATCGGTAAGGAAGTCCACCAACAGGTGCGACCAAGGCCGTTGTGGAACAGGTAAGGGGTGTAATTTACCTCTGGGCAGGTGCCTAGGAGCCTTACACTGGGTGCACACCAAGCAGGGGGAAACATAAACCCTCACGACCTTAGCCAAGGTAGGCCACCAGTACCTCCCGCTCAAACAGTGCACTGTCTGACCAATCCCAGGATGATCAGAGGAGGGTGACCTGTGGGCCCAATAGATCAACCGGTCACGGACAACAGACGCCCAGCGGGACACTGGACAGGCGCGGGTTCTGCACGTAATGCCTGCTCAATGTCCGCGTCCAACTCCCACACTACCGGCGCCACCAGGCAGGAGGCTGGGAGTATGGGAGTGGGATACATGGGCCGCTCCTTTGTGTCATACAGCCAGGACAATGCGTCTGCCTTCACGTTCTGGGAGCCTGGTCTGTAGGAAAGGGTAAACACAAAACGGGTGAAAAACATGGCCCACCTGGCCTGGTGAGGGTTCAGTCTCCTCACTGCCAGATTGTATTCCAGATTGCGGTGGTCAGTCCAGATGAGAAAAGGGTGTTGAGCCCCCTCAAGCCAATGTCTCCATGCCTTCAGAGCCTTTACGACAGCCAACAGCACCCGGTCCCCCACGTCATAGTTTCGCTACGCTGGGCTAAGCTTCTTCGAGAAGAAGGCACAGGGGCGGAGCTTCGGTGGCGTACCTGAACGCTGAGAGAGCATGGCTCCTATCCCAGCCTCGGATGCATCCACCTCCACTATGAACGCCAAAGAGGGATCCGGATGGGCCAGCACGGGAGCAGAGGTCAACAGAGCCTTTAGGTGACAAAGCCCTGTCCGACTCAGCCGACCACTGCAAACTCACCGGACCACCCTTCAGCAGTGACGTAATGGGAGCCGCTACCTGACTAAAACCTCCGGTAGTAATTGGCAAACCTAAGAAACCGCTGCACCTCCTTTATCGTGGTGGGAGTCGGCCAATTACGCACGGCTGCAATGCGATCACTCTCCATCTCCACCCCTGATGTGGAAATGCGATACCCTAGGAAGGAGACGGCCTGCTGATAGAACAGGCATTTCTCAGCCTTGACGTACAGGTCATGCTCCAACAGTCGTCCAAGTACCTTGTGCACCAAGGACACATGCTCGGCACGTGTAGCGGAGTATATCAGAATGTCATCGATATACACCACCCTGCCCGTGCAGATCCTTGAAAATCTCGTCTACAAAAGATTGGAAGACTGATGGAGCATTCATCAATCCGTACGGCATGACGAGGTATTCAGAATGACCTGAGGTGGACCTAAACGCTGTTTTCCACTCGTCTCCCTCTTGGATATGCACCATGTTGTACGCACTCCTGAGATCCAGTTTAGTGAAGAGGCGCGCCCCGTGCATTGACTCAATCGCCGTGGCGATAAGAGGTAGCGGGTAGCTGTACCTCATCGTGATTTGATTGAGACCTCTATAGTCAATGCACGGGCGCAGACCTCCATCCTTCTTCTCCACAAAAAAGAAACTCGAGGAGGCAGGTGAAGTGGAGGGACGAATGTACCCCTGTCCCAGAGTTTCGGAGACATATGTTTCCATAGCCGCCGTCTCCTCTTGCGACAGGAGATACACGTGACTCCTGGGAAGTGCAGCGTCTACCAGAAGTTTTATCGCACAATCCCCCCGTCGATGGGGAGGTAATTGAGTCGCCTTCCTTTTACAGAAGGCGAGAGCCAAATCGGCATATTCTGTGGGGATGTGCATGGGGGGGAGACCTGGTCTGGACTTTCCACCGTGGTAGCAGCAACAGAAACTCCTACACACCTCCCTGACCACCCCGTGAGAGCCCTCTGTTGCCAGGAAATGGTGGGGTTATGACGAGCCAACCAAGGAAGGCCTAGTACCACGGGAAATGCAGGAGAATCAATGAGAAAGAGACTGATTCTCTCCTTGTGACCCCCCTGCGTCTCCATGAACAGCGAGATGGTGGCCTCCTTGATTAGCCCTGACCCTAATGGTCGACACTCCAGAGCGTGAACCGGGAAAGGTCTAACCACAGGTATGGGGATCCCTAAACTAAGGGCTAACGCTTTGTCAATAAAATTCCCAGCTGCGCCTGAATCGACTAGTGCCTTATACTGAGAATGCGGGGAAAACTCAGGGAAACAGACAGGTACAAACAGGTGAACAACAGAAGACTCTGGATGAGAGTGATGCTTACTCACCTGGGGTGACGCCCGAGTGCCCTGCCTGCTGCCTCGATTCCCAGAAGGACCAACCCGGCACCGACCGGCAGTGTGTCCTCTGCAGCCACAGATGGTGCACGTGAAGGCCCCTCCTCCAGCCTCCCTACGTGCAGCCCCTCCCAACTCTATGGGCACCGGAGCGGGAGTACTGGGAGATGGAACCGACAGAGCCCTCTCAGGACGTCCTCGGGTAACCAGCAGGTTATCCAACTGAATGGACAGATCTACTAGTTGGTCAAAGTTAATGGTGGCATCCCTGCAGGCCAACTCCCGTTGGACGTCCTCACGCAGGCTCCATCGATAATGGTCAATGAGGGCCCTGTCATTCCATCCGGCTCTGGCGGCCAAAGTCCGGAACTCCAGCGCGAACTCCTGTGCACTCCTCGTCCCCTGCCTCAAATGAAAAAGTTGTTCCCCTGCCGCTCTACCTTCGGGCGGATGGTCAAAGATGGCCCGGAAGCGACAGGGGAAACTCCTCAAAGTGGTCCAACACCGAGTCTTCCTCTCCCCACACGGCGTTGGCCCACTCCGGAGCTCTCCCCGAGAGGCAGGAGACGAGGGCAGAGACTCTCTCCCTTCTTGAGGGAGCTGGGTGAACGGTAGCCAGGTATAGGTCCAGTTGTAGGAGGAACCCCTGGCACTGGCGGCCGTCCCATCATACTCCCTGGGAAGGGAGAGACGCATCCCACTGGAGCTGGATCCGGACGGGGCGGGTAGAGGTATCCCCGGTTGCGTTGGTCGAGGCGCTGGAGAGACTTCCTTTCTCTCCCAGCGGTCCATGGTCTGGACAATGCGATCCATCATGGCACCGAGATTGATGTAACATAGCCGAGTGTTCCTGGACGCGTTCCTCGACTCCTCTCACCGGGGGTACCTGCTCCTGCTGACTCCATGGCGGGTGTGTGATTCTGTCAGGCTCTTGTGTAGCTGGTGCATAAAGTCAGGAGCAGGAGAACAGTACTGAGTGAGCAAAAACCTTTACTCAAACAAATATACATGCAAAACACAAAAACGTGTAAATACAAATAAACATGCCAAACGCAAAACAGGCGAGGCATATACGAAATGCACCAGCCGGAATGAAACGGCTTAACAATAAACAATCACACACAAGGACATGGGGGGAAAACAGAGGGTTAAATACACAACAGATAATGATGGGGAATGCAAACCAGGTGTGTGAAAAACAAGACAAGACAAATGGAAAATGAAAAGTAGATCGGTGATGATTAGAAGACCAGTGACGTTAACCGCCGAATGCCGCCCGAACGAGGAGGGGAACCGACTTCAGTCTAAGTCGTGACAAGCACATTTCACTTGAATGCGATATCCACAAAAAGAAGGGAGATTGCCTTTAAAAGGTGTGTTGTCATTTGTTCAGTGTGCACCGCTGACTTGCACCTTTGAATGAATCCCAGCCTTTTGCACTTTCAGTTCAGACAAAATATTGATTACACTTAATTTTACAGTACACTATTTACTTATTTGGAAACTAGTGTATAAAATTATAATTATTACATAATAACATAAGTACAAGAAATGGTTTCTTAATACCAGCTGAAACAGGATGGTAAAATAAAGTGTTAAACATCGTACTGTATGAATGACTTTCACCAGGGTGTTAGGACTCAAAATGTTCACCTTGAAGAAGAAGATTCCGATCATGTTGAAGAAGAACCGAACCATGAAGTTATAGTGTCTCATCACTTCTGTCATCACCAACCCGGGGTGGATGGAGTTAGCGGTCACCCCTGTGAGACACACCCGCACGCACAGAAGAGATTATAAACCACACAAAAACCCAGAAATCCATGTCCCTCCTTTACCATGAATCTGACTTCATGGGAAGTCTGACATACATGGGGAAACTCCATCTCCAACCCCACAGAATATGTTTGGTGCATTTCATAACATCACCACATTCCCCCTTACAAGACCACTCAGAAATTATGCTCATTGTAAAATGTTACTCATCCACTAATACAGTTGTATTAGGGGTATGGCTACCATGTGCTCTAAACAAGAATTTGATAATCAAATAGCCAAACCAGATGCCATCAACACTCCTACTCTGAGATGCTACTAATACTGGCCCAGGCCTTCATACCCACCTGTTCCTTGTAGCCTTCGTGCCAGCTCGTTGGTGCAGATGACGTTGTGCAGCTTGGTGTGGTTGTACACACTGTCCATAGTGTAGCCCAGGTTCTTGCCCTTGAAGTGCGAGAAGTCGACCATGCCCCTCCAGTGGTTCACGGATGACACGTTGACGATGCGTGCCGGTGCTGATTGCTTCAGCAGGTCTGGATGGAGGGGAGAGGGTGAGGAAAAGGAGCGGAAGAGGAGGGAGAAAGGGGAACGGGGGATGGAGAGAGGAGAGGAGAGAGAAGAGTGGTGGGAAGGGAAGTGAATACAGTAACAATGTAAAGTGTGGAATGTAACGTGAGATAACTGGGAAAATGTTACATACAGTAACCTACTGTAAGGTAGAATAGATATAAAACAGGTAAAGTAACAAAATGCAGAACACAATACAGCACTAGAATAAACTCTTAGAAAAAAGGTGCTGTCTACTGTAGAACCTAAAATGGTTATTCGTCTGTCCCCATAGTACAATCCTTTGAATAACCTTTTTTGATTCCAGATAAAACCCTTTTGGTTCCAAGTAGAAGCATTTTGGGTTCCATGAAGAACCCTTTCCACAGAGGGTTCTACAATGCCGTGAAAAAGAGTTTTTCCTCTTTCTGATTTTCTCAATTTTTGCATATTTTTGATACTGATACAGATCTTCAACCAAAACCTAATAAGTTTAAGGGAACCTGAATTTACAAATAACAAAAAAATATATACTTATTTTATTTATTTAATTAACAAAGTTCTGCCACACCCAATTCCCCTATGTGAAAAAATAATTGCCCCCTCACACTCAATAACTGGTTGTGCCACCTTTAGCTACATTGACTGCAACCAAATGCTTCCTGTAGTTGTTAATCAGTCTCTCAGATCGCTGTGGAGAAATATTGGCTCACTCTTGCATGCAGAACTGCGTTAACTCAACAACGTTTGTGGGTTTTCAAGCATGAACTGCTCGTTTCAAGTCCTACCACAGCATCTCAATTAGGTCTGGACTTTGACTAGGCCAACTTCACATTTGTTGTTTTTTAACCATGTTCATGTAGACTTGATTGTGTGTTTTGGATCACTGTCTTGCTGCATGACACAGCTGCGCTTCAGCTTCAGCTCACAGACAGTTGACTTGACATTCTTCAGTAGAATTCTTTGACACAGAGCAAAATTCATGGTTCCTTCTATTAAGGCAAGTCGTCCGGGTCCTGAGGCAGCAAAGCATCCCGAGTGGCGCAGCGGTCTAAGGCACTGCATCTCAGTGCAAGAGGTGTCACTACAGTCCCTGGTTCACATCCAGGCTGTATCACATCCGGCTGTGATTGGGAGTCACATAGGGCGGTGCACAATTGGCCCACCGTCGTCTGGGTTTGGCTGGGGTAGGCCGTCATTGTAAATAAGAATTTGTCCTTAACTGACTTGGTTAAATAAAAAATATCTATGTCACACTACCAGCACCATGCTTGACAGTAAGCAAAGTTCAGACCTAATCCCAACTGAGATGTGGCAGGACTTGAAATAAAGCAATTCTGCATGGAAGAGTGGGGGAAAATTCCTCCACAGTGGCGTGAGAGTCTGATCAACAACTACAGGAAGCTTTTGGTTGGAGTCATTGCAGCTAAAGGTGGCACAACCAGTTATTGAGTATAAGAGGGCATTGGGTGTTGCATAACTTTGTTTATGTAATTGTTGTGTTATTTGTTAACTCAGATTCCCTTTATCTAATGTTAGGTTTTGGTTGAAGATCTGATAACATTCAGTATCAAAAATATTAAAAAATTTATCAAATCAGAAAGGGGGCAAATACTTTCTCACGGCACTGTCACACGCTGATCTGTTTCACCTGTCCTTGTGCTTGTCTCCCCCCCCTCCAGGTGTTGCTCATCTTCCCCACTTATCCCCTGGGTATTTATACCTGTGTCTTCTGTCTGTGCCAGTTCGTCTTGTTAGTTCAAGTCAACCAGCGGTTTGTCTCAGATCCTGCTTTTCCTCTGTCTCGCTTTTTCCTAGTCCTCCTGGTTTTGACCCTTGCCTGTCCTGACTCTGAGCCTGCCTGCCATCAGGTGCCTTTGCCCCTAGTCCGGATTTCCGAATACTGCCTGACCTGGGCCTGCCGTCCTGTACCTTGGCCCCACTACTCTGGATTATCGACCCCTACTTGTCGTTTGCCCGCCCTGTTGTTGCAATAAACATTGTTACTTCAACAGTCTGCACTTGGGTCTTACCTGAAACCTGATAGGCACTGTACATGGAACCCAAAAGGGATCTCCGATGGGGACAGTGGAAGAACCGTTTGAGAAACACTTTTGTCTAAGAGTGTATAGGAACATATTTTGCATAATAAGCCTATAGCCCGTGTAACGCTGCAGTAGTTGCACACAGAGCTCCAGCATTACGGCAGGGTGAGGTATTTGTGGGATATGTTGCATCTTACCCAGAAGTAGGTTTGTGAGGAGGAAAGGACCCACATGGTTGGTAGCAAAGGACACCTCTAGCCCATCTGAGGTGATATCTCTAGGCAAGCCTGTGTGCAGACACAATATAACCAAACCAAGGCACAGTCATACATATTTGAAAATATGTATTTTTTTAAATACAGAAATCATTACCAAAATATGTGATAAGAAAAGCTGTGAATGCATTTTACTTTGGGCACAAAAGGATGTGCATGTCGCAAACAGACACAAGGACAAACATTCACAACAGCGATAGATAATGAACAGGAATTTGTGAGCCTAATTGGGTGGAATGGCATGTTACCATTGTTATTATCAATCAAGCAAAGCTGTTCGTCTCATGGGCATTCTTATTGGGTACTGACTGGAAATGACAACCGCGCTTTGGTAATCTACCCAAGACCTAAAGGCATTAACTCTTCTCATGCCCAGTCTTCAGTCTTATGGCACCCTAGGTTTCAAACCCAGTTGATCACACTAGTGTGACGGCTGTTGACGTCCACCCCCGGTTCCCTGCATCTTAGCCTGGAATCCAGAGTGAATATTGCTCTTTTTCATTACTGTTCTGCTTCAGGTGAATATTGAAAATGTAGTGATATTCAGTGTGGATTTCAGGCTATAACTGACTCTGGACCCAATGCCCACCTGAAGCCCTGGCATTGTCGACCAGGATGTGGAGAGAGCTCCTTCACTATTGTCTTTTGCTTCAAGTGAAACAGTAATAAATAGTGAACGATATTCAGTGTGGATTCCAGCCTAAGTGTGTATTCCAGGCTAATCTAGATCTGGTGCCCACCTGAAGCCCCGGCGTTGTTGACCAGTATGTGGAGCTCCTTCTCCTCTCGCAGGACGCCCTCTGCGAACGCCCTCACCGACGCCAGGGACGAGGTGTCCACCAGACGCAGGTGCACGTCGGCATTCCCACTCCGCTTACGGATCTCCTGCAGGGCGACGCTACCGCGAGCCTCGCTCCGGCACGCCATGATAACACGAGCCCCGCGCCGGGCAAAGTCAAGGGCAATGAACTTCCCTATCCCTGAGAGTGTGATAGGTGGGTGTGGGGTGTAAGAGGAAAGGAGTTAGGGAGAGAATGAGAGAGAAAGAAGTAGAATGAGAGAGGGAAAGAGTGGAAGTGGTAGAAAAAGAGAACGAGAAACAGAAAGACAGGGGAAAGGGAATGAGAAAACAGGATAAGGGAGTAGAGAGGGAGGGAGGTTAACAGGGTTAGTGATAAAGACACTCAGCAGGACAAAACAAAGTTCAAGAGCAGTTGCTCAGATTGCAATCAAACAGGGAACTGCTTGTGTGTATGCCACAGGAGGCTGTTGAAGGGAGAATGACTTATAATAATGTCCGAAACGAAGCTAATGGTATGGCATCAAACACCTGGAAGCCATGTGTTTGATACCATTCCACTGATTCCGCTTCAGTTATTAACACGAACCCATTTTCCCCAGTTAGGTGCCACCAACCTCCTGTGGTGTGCGCATGCCCGCCTGCTTGTCTGACTGACATTTCTGTTTGTGTCACAAGTGTGACTGATTGACTCGTTAACTCTCCAAGTGATCTCATCGGTTAATTGTATGTTTGCTGAATTGTATTTAAGCAAAGATTGTCTATTATATTGACAACATAGTCAATACAATGGGAATACATGTCCTTAAAGTTGGAAGGCAGGTGGGACCATTCTAGCCATATGCGCATTTTACCACCAGAGATGTTTCCATCAAATTGACTTGTTGTGGACAAAAGGCTGTGCACATAAAAATAACTTTTGTGCCTTTTCATTTGATTTTCAACTCTGATATGAATAATGTAAGTTAAGCATGTTCCTGGAATACAATATACATAGAACTAAACACTCACAAAAACAATTTAAATAAGTGGCAATGTTCAAATGAGGAAATTTTGTCAACATTTTGAAAGGTTTACTGACAAATTTGCTGTTTCCATCAGGCCTATCGTGACATTTTTTTATCAGTGTACTTTACTTGAATAAAGGTTGGATGGAAACCTGATTTAGAACCAAAGCAAAGTACATGTTGGATAAAAAAAATGTTATGACACACCTGATGGAAACAGCAAATGTGTCCGGTAAACGTTCCAAATGTCGACAAAACAAAATATGCTAGACAAGGTGGGATCTTTTTGTGGCTATAGCTAAGTTTCCATCCAATTGGTGACAGATTTCCATGCTGAATATTCTAAAATCCGCAATAAAACAATACGCACATTTTCCCACCAGAGACTTGTTTCCATCAAATTGATTTGTAGCAGATGAAAGCCTGTGCGTGATGACGTAGTGAACATAAATACTAATTACCATGAACCGAATAAAAAAGATAAGTTATATCGGTTTCCATCGCATTTCAACTCTACTGATGGTTTTTTCACAAAACATGTGCCATTATAGCAAGGAGCTTGATGCTCCTTTCCAATAAATCTAGAGGGTCTTTTTCTGGTGACATGTTCATTGCTGCTTGGCTGCCATTTGACAAATAAAAAACGTTCTCGCTCTTTTGTCCATAATAATCTCATAATGTAGGCTGTATGTGCGCTCGAGCCAACAGTGCGCATATCTGCGCGGAGCTGGATAGAGCGCACGTGCCAATACCAGAGTGGGCACATTAGTTATATAATGCAAAACTGTCAGTAGAGTTGAAAATGAATGGAAACCCTCTCTCACGGACAAAAACATGTGGACATACAGGATAACTCTCACTTTCTTCACATCTTTAAAGCTGGATTCCAAAAGCAAGCCATTAACAAAACTCTGAAGTCAATTTGAGACACTAAGTGTGGGCTCAAGGGTGAAAGGTTCAAGTGAGGGAAATGCCTCATGTCAAGAGTCATTTCCCCACTGGACAGATACTGGTTGAATCATAGTTGTTTCCACATCCTTTCGATGAAATTGAGCCAAAGTGAACATAGATGCTGAATTGACGTCTGTGCCCAGTGGGTTACCAATTATGATTTATATAGTCTTTAGATTTTGTTGTATTACCATTTGGTTAAGAGTTTTTGTCTGTGCACTTGGTGGATAAATATACTTATTGAATCAAATTGACTGGATAAGCCTGTCCAAGCAAAACAAGCCTATAGCCCATGCCAAGTGGCACCATGAAAAACATTTACCTGTGTTAGCTCCAGTAACTATGGCTGTCTTGCCCTTCATTTGCACCAGACAGGCGCGCGGATCCCACGACCCTCTCCGCTGTGATCGCAAGACAAGTCCCAAAATCACCGTCGATAACGCCCACAACGGGTGAGAGAAAACATCAGTCCAAACCAAATACATTTAAAAATCCACTGAGCCCCAATGCAGAACGAAAATCTGGATACAACTTCGCAATTGTCAGTCAGGTTGAAGCCGATTTATTGTTAGTGTCAGTCAGGTTGAAGCAGATTTACGACCCAGCTCCTTTCAGAGGGCTATTTGCCAGTATCCACATGGAACGATTCAAGTCAACACTCGGAAGTTTTTCTCAAAGTTGATGTTGCCACAGAGTGTACACAATATTAGGAAAGCCTGCTCTTTAAATCAAATCAAATCAAATCAAATGTTATTGGTCACAACATATGGTTAGCAGATGGTATTGCCAGTGTGGCTAAATGCTTGTGCTTCTAGTTCCGACAGTGCATAAATATCTAACAAGTAATCTTAACAATTCCACAACAACTACCTAATACACACAAATCTAGGTAAGGGATGGAATAAGAATATATACATAAAAAAATATATGGATGAGCAATGACTGAGGGGCATAGGCAAGATGTAATAGATGGTATAAAATACAGTATATACATATGGGATGAGTAATGCAAGATATATAAACATTATTAAAGTGGCATTATTAAAGTGACTAGTGATCCAATTTTTCAAGTCAGTATGTTGGCAGCAGCCTCTCTGTGTTAGTGATGGCTGTTTAACAGTCTGATGGCCTTAGAGATAGAAGCAATTTTTTTGTCTCTCTGTCCCAGCTTTGATGCACTTGTACTGACCTCACCTTCTGGATGGTAGCGGGGTGAACATGCAGAGGCTCGGGTGGTTGTTGTCCTTGATGATCTTTTTGGCCTTCCTGTGACATCGGGTGCTGTAGGTGTCCTGGAGGGCAGGTTATTCAGCCCGACAGGATGCTCTCAATTGTGCATCTGTAAAGGTTTGTGAGGGTTTTAGGTGACAAGCCACATTTCTTAAGCCTCCTGAGGTTGAAGAGGCGCTGTTGCATTTCAGTTTCAGTTTGTCCATGATGTGTACACAGAGGAACTTAAAACTTTCCACCTTCTCCACTACTGCCCCGTCAATGTGGATAGGAGGGTGCTCCCTCTGCTGTTTCCTAAAGTCCACGATCGTCTCCTTTGCTTTGTTGACGTTGAGTGAGAGGTTGTTTTCCTGACACCACACTCCGAGTGCCATCAACTCCTCCGTATAGGCTGTCTCGTTGTTGTTGGTGCTCAAGCCTACTACTGTTCTGTCGTTTACAAACTTGATGATTGAGTTGGAGACGTGCATGGCCACGCAGTCATGGGTGAACAGGGAGTACAGGAGGGGGCTGAGCACGCACCCTTGTGGGGCCCCAGTATTGAGGATCAGCAAAGTGGAGATGTGGTTTTCTACCTTCACCACTTGGGGGTGGTCCTGGAAGTCCAGGACCCAATTGCACAGGGTGGGGTTGAGACCCAGGGCCTCAAGCTTAATGATGAGCTTGGAGGGTACTTTGGTGTTGAATGCTGAGCTGTAGTCAATGAACAAAATTCTTACATAGGTATTCCTCTTGTCCAGATGGGTTAGGGCAGTGTGCAGTGTGATGACGATTGCATCGTCTGTGTACCTATTGGGGCAGTATGCAAATTGAAGTGGGTTCATGGTGACAGGTAAGGTGGAGGTGATATGATCCTTGACTAGTCTCTCAAAGCCCTTCATGATGACAGAAGTGAGTGCTAGGGGGCGATAGTCATTTAGTTCAGTTACCTTTGCCTTCTTGGGTACAGGAACAATGGTGGCCATCTTGAAGTATGTGGGGACAGCAGACTGGGATAGGAGAGATTGAATATGTCCATAAACACACCAGCCAGCTGATCTGCGCATGCTCTGAGGACGCGGCTAGGGATGCCGTCTGGGCCGGCAGCCTTGCGAGGGTTAACACGCTTAAATGTCTTACTCACGTTGGCCACGGAGAAGGAGAGCCCACAGTCCTTGGTAGCGGGCCATATCAGTGGCACTGTATTATCCTCAAAGCGGGCAAAGAAGGTGTTTAGTTTTCTTTTTGTAGTCCGTGATTGTCTGTAGTCCCTGCCACATACGTCTCGTGTTTGAGCCGTTGAATTGTGACTCCACTTTGTCCCTATACTGACATTTTGCTTGTTTGATTGCCTTGCGGAGGGAATAACTACACTGTTTGTATTCAGACTTATTCCAGGTCACCTTTCCATGGTTAAATGTGGAGGTTCGCTCTTTCAGTTTTGCGCGAATGCCGCCATCCAATGTTTTGCCAGCGCGGGTACTACAATCAATATGCTGATAGACTTTAGGTAGCCTTGTTCTCAAATTTGCTTTGATAAAATCCCCAGCTGCAATAAATGCAGCCTCAGGATATATGGTTTCCAGTTTGCATAGAGTCCAGTGAGAATTCTCTTGGTAGGTAATATGGTCGGCATTTGATTGAGGAATTTAGAAGGAATTCAAGGTCAGGTGAACAAAAGGACTTGAGTTCCTGTATGTTTTTACAATTACACCATGCGTTAATCATGAAACATACATCAACGATCTACACTAAATACTCTGTAATGTGAAAGTGGAAGACATTTTCAAAAATGTGTCAGAAATACAAATAAAACACTAATATATCTTGATTAGATAAGTATTCAACCTCCTGAGTTAACACGTTAGAATAATATTTGGCAGCGATTACAGCTGTGAATCTTTCTGGCTAAATCTCTGTTGTGGAAATTACCACCAGGGACTCAAAGTCAAACTTAAATTAATAATTATTTATTATCAGCAAGCTGGAGAGGTTCCAACAAACTTAATGCACCATAGTACATGTCAGTCGGGAGCTCTCCCGGGGCAGTCCTGTTAGTTCTCTTATATACGGCTATATGGTTCATAGGGTTGATTCCTGCATGTGACTGGCACCACCTCCTATCTTAACTTATTGAACATATTCTTGGCATTTTGCCAAAAGGTCTGAGGAGGGGGGATCATGACTGTCTCCCTCTCATATCTCTTCCCAGCACCTACAGGAACCAATAATTGTATGAGACAAGATTCAAACATATCTATTCAGACAACAACATTCCCTCACATCTCTAAAGCTTTGCACGCCTGGATTGTACAATATTTGCACATTATTCTTTTTAAAATTCTTAGTTGTTGATCATTGCTAGTCAGCCATTTTCAAGTCTTGCCATAGATTTTTATGTCGATTTAAGACAAAACTGTAACTAGGCAACTAAGGAACATTCAATGTCGTCTTGGTAAGCAACTCCATTTTAGATTTGGCCTTGTGTTTTAGGTTACTGTTCTACTAAAAGGTGAATATATCTCCCAGTATCTGGTGAAAATGATTTTTCCTGTGCTTAGCTCCATTCCATTTCTTTTTTATCCTGAAAAACTCCCCTGTCCTTAATGATTACAAGCGTACCCATAACATAATGCAGCCACCACTATGCTTGAACATATGGAGAGTGGTACTCAGTTATGTTGCATTGGATTTATCCCAAACATAATACTTTGTATTAAGGACAAAAAGTGAATTGTTTATCCAAATTTTTTGAAGTATTACTTTAGTGCCTTGTTACAAACAGGATGTATGTTTTTGAATATTTTAAATTCTGTACAAGCTTACTTCTTTTCACTCTATCAATTACGTTAGTATTGTGGATTAACTACAATTTTGTTGATCCATCCTCAGTTTTCTCCTATCACAGCCATTGAACTCTGTAACTGTTTTAACGTTACCACTGGCCTCGTGGTGAAATCCCTGAGCGGATTCCTTCCTCTCCGGCAACTGAGTTAGGAAGAACGCTTGTATCTTTGTAGTGACTGGGTGTATTTGATACACCATCCAAAGTGAAATGAATAACTTCACCATGCTCAAAGGGATATTCAATGTCTGTTTTATAGTTTTTTTTCATCTACCAATAGCTGCCCTTCTTTGTCAGGCATTGGAAAACCTCCCTGGTCTTTGTGGTTCAATCTTTGTTTGAGTTCACTGCTTGACTGAGGGACCTAACAGATAATTGTATATGTGGGGTACAGAAATGAGGTAGTCATTCAAAAAGAATGTTAAACACTGTTTTTGCACACAGAGTCCATGCAACTTTTTATGTGACTTGTTAAGCACATTTTTACTCATGATTTTTTTTTAGGTTTGCCATAACAAAGGGGTTGAATACTTATTGACTCCAGTCCTTTCAACTTTTCATTTGCAATCAATTTGTAATAAAAAAAAAAAAACATACAGTAATTCCACTTTGACATTTACCAAGCTACCAATTACATCACACTGGAGGAAGTTAAGTTACACTAAAGCTACCCTTAAGAAAATGTTTGTTTACTTAAGTTACTTAGAAACAATGGTTCACTTCTCCAAACTACTTTGTGAAAAAATATATCTAAATCTGAAATGTCATAGACTACAAATTGCAAGAACAGATCACTCTGTAGTCTCCCACTGGGCACAGATGTCAGTACAACATCTAGTTTGATATACATTTGGTTGAGTTGTCAACTAACGTGAATTCAACATGAAATCAACAAAACATTTCACCAGGTCATTGGATTTATGTTAAAAGTTGTGTGAAAATTCCCTTACGTTTATGACTTTTTTCAAATCCAATCAGTGTTCCATCTTGATTCAACGTGATCACATTGAATGCTTTGGTTTAAATTATGTGGAAACAATGTTAATTCAAAAAACAATTGCCCAGTGGGCAGATGTTAATAGAGTATTAGGCACACAAAAAGGTATTTCAAGTGAGAATTAGGAAGGTCTGATGCTGAGGAATGCTCCACTACATTCTCTTATGTCGAGGCAGAGTTGAGTTTTGATAACTGGTTGTGGGATTTAATAGCAACAACATTGAACCACCATCAGTCAATTCTTGTAAAAATGTAAATTCAGAAAACACTTACCTCTTTACATATGTTTGTCCTGTACAACTGCAGTCCTTCCGCAGGGTGCTGAAATACTTATGAAAATGAGATATTTCTGTATTTCATTTTCAATACATTTTGCAGAATTTTCTGAAAACATGTTTTCACTTTGTCATTATGGGGTATTGAGTGTAGATGGGTTAGAAATAAAATATATTTCATCCATTTTGAATTCAGGCTGTAACACAACAAAATCAAAATGTGGAATAAGTCAAGGGGTATGAATACTTGTTGAGAGCACTGTAGGTACAGGTAAGCCTTTTCAGAATTGACATTTTTACAAGAATCGACTAATGGTGACTCAATATTTTTGTTAGCAAATCCTGCAACCTGTTATCAAAATTCAACTCCACCTCCATATAACAGAACTGTCACGTCCAGGCCTGAGAAGACAGGCTGGCGTGTTTTGTTTTGGTTTTGTTGTAGGGTTTTTTATGTTCTAGGTGTTATATATCTATGTTGGGGTAATGGTTCCCAATTAGAGGCAGCTGTGTGTCGTTGTCTCTAATTGGGAACCATATATACTGTATATTTGGTTTTTTTATTTAGGTTTGTGGGTTGTTGTAAGTTCATAGCTTTGTTGTGTTTCGTAAGTTATGTTCTTCGTTACGATCTTCGTTTGTTTTGTTGTATATTTTCCCAGTTACGTCCGTTATTAAAATGTATACTGGAAGCATCGCTGCGTCTTGGTCTGTCTATCCCGAAGATCGTGACAAGAACGGACCTGAGCATTCCTCAGATAGTCTGATGCTGAAAAAGAAAATAAATGAAGTAGTCATCTGTCACACTGAGAACATTTCAGAAAGGAAATGTAAACACATAATATCAATAAATATACTAATATGTAATAGACCTTTCACATTTCTCTGGATTAACCTATAACTACTGTTAGGAAGGCTATTTTCTGATGATTATTCCCAATGAGATACATTTTCTAATGCCAGAGGTCACCATAAAGCGGGTCTAAGTAACTGGTATCTGGGCCCTTGAGCCATAAAATCGTCCATGGGTGTCCTTAAGCGATTAAGATGTTCCAGTTGTATAGTCCATTCAACCCCAAGGTCTCAGCCTTGATTTGATGCTTTGCCACCAGGCACCAAAGGGTGAAACATCTACCAGATAAGTCAAATGTATTGCAATGCAGTAACGGTAGTTAGAGTGAATAATTAAATTGAAGCTCCATCTGCAGATATGGCTGAGGTGAAGGATTAAATTGAAGCTTTTAGCTCCATCTGCAGATATGGCTGAGGTGAAGGATTAAATTGAAGCTTTAGCTCCATCTGACAGATATGGCTAAGGTGAAGGATTAAATTGAAGCTTTTAGCTCCATCTGCAGATATGGCTGAGGTGAAGGATTAAATTGAAGCTTTTAGCTCCATCTGCAGATATGGCTAAGGTGAAGGATTAAATTGAAGCTTTAGCTCCATCTGACAGATATGGCTGAGGTGAAGGATTAAATTGAAGCTTTAGCTCCATCTGACAGATATGGCTGAGGTGAAGGATTAAATTGAAGCTTTAGCTCCATCTGCAGATATGGCTGAGGTGAAGGATTAAATTGAGGCTCGATCTGACAGATATGGCTGAGGTGAAGGATTAAATTGAGGCTCGATCTGACAGATATGGCTGAGGTGAAGGATTAAATTAAAGTCTCAGCAGGAAAAAACTCAAAATGA
Organism: Brachymystax lenok tsinlingensis; assembly: GCA_030435695.1. NCBI lineage: Eukaryota > Metazoa > Chordata > Actinopteri > Salmoniformes > Salmonidae > Brachymystax > Brachymystax lenok. The sequence goes on along the minus strand of CM059797.1, from coordinate 44,469,425 downwards.
CAGATATGGCTCTTTTCAGGAGGAGTGAAGGAGTTTTTGGTGAAACACCATTATGATGATGCACTGTTCTGATTATCTAATATAAGTAGGATAAAAATGGATATGCATGTGCCGGCAATGTGTGATTAACATCTCCAATCCAAAATTAAATCTAGAATTGGCTTCCTATTTCGCAATAAAGCATCCTTCACTCATGCTGCCAAACATACCCTCGTAAAACTGACCATCCTACCAATCCTTGACTTCGGTGATGTCATTTACAAAATAGCCTCCAATACTATAGTCAACAAATTGGATGCAGTCTATCACAGTACCATCTGTTTTGTCACCAAGGCCCCATATACCATGAACCACTGCGACCTGTAAGCTCTCGTTGGCTGGCCCTCGCTTTACACTCGTCGCCATACCCACTGGCTCCAGGTCATCTACAAGTCCCTGCTAGGTAAAGCCAGCCATATCTCAGCTCGCTGGTCACCATAGCAGCACGCACCCGTAGCACGCGCTCCAGCAGGTATATCTCACTGGTCACCCCCAAAGCCAATTCCTCCTTTGGCCGACTTTCCTTCCAGTTCTCTGCTGCCAATGACTGGAATGAACTACAAAAATCTCTGAAACTAGAGACACTTATCTCCCTCACCAGCTTTAAGCACCAGCTGTCAGAGCAGCTCACCGACCCCTGCACCTGTATATAGCCCATCTGTAAATAGCCCAACCAACTACCTCATCCCCTACCATATTTATTTATTTATCTTGTTCTCTTGCACCCCAGTTTTTCTACATTGCACATTCATCTACTGTACATCTACCATTCCAGTGTTTATATGCTATATTGTAATTACTTTGCCACCATGGCATATTTATTGCCTTACCTTCCTTATCTTACCTCATTTGCACTCTTTGTATATAGATTTGTATTTCTACTGTATTATTGACCTAATGTTTGTTTTACTCCATGTGTAACTCTGTGTTGTTGTATGTGTCGAACTGCTTTGCTTTATCTTGGCCAGGTCGCAGTTGTAAATGAGAACTTGATGGACAAAGGGGGCGTTGTTGGGGCTGTGTTTCTGGACCTAAGGAAGGCTTTTGATACTGTTAACCATGAGGTTCTCATCACTAAATTGTCCAAGTTAAACTTTTCCCCTGATGCCTTGAGGTGGATGAAATCATACCTTGAAGGCAGAACTCAGTGTGTCAGAGTGAGCAAGGAGCTGTCGCCCACTCTTAGCTATGATGTAGGCGTGCCCCAAGGGTCAATACTGGGGCCCCTCCTGTTCAGCCTGTACATTAATGATCTGCCTTCTGTCTGTACTGGGTCTGAAGTTCAAATGTATGCAGATGACACAGTGATATATGTGCATGCAAAGAGCAAACAACAAGCTGCACAAGAACTCACTACTGTAATGGTCCAGGTTACAAAGTGGCTCAGTGACTCGTGTTTGCATCTCAATGTGAAAAAACCGGTCTGCATGTTCTTCACAAAGAGGACAACAGATGCTACTGAGCCAGATGTCTATGTGTCAGGGGAAAAGCTCCAGGTGGTATCTGATTTCAAGTACCTTGGCATCATACTTGATTCCAACCTCTCTTTTAAAAAGCAGGTGAAAAAGGTATTTCAAATAACCAAATTCAACCTAGCTATTTCCGATTTATAAGAAATTGTTTGACTACAGAGGTAGCAAAACTGTACTTCGAATCTATAATACTCCCCCACTTAACATACTGCTTGACTAGTTGGGCCCAAGCTTGCTGTACAACATTAAAACCCATTCAGTCTGTCTACAAACAGGCTCTCAAAGTGCTTGATAGGAAGCCCAATAGCCATCATCACTGTTACATCCTCAGAAAGCATGAACTCCTGAGTTGGGAAAATCTTGTGCATTACACTGACGCATGTCTTGTATTCAAGATCCTAAATGGCCTGGCTCCCCCTCCACTTAGTACTTTTGTTAAACAGAAAACCCAAACATATGGCAGCAGATCCACAAGGTCTGCCATGAGAGGTGACTGTATAGTTCCCTTAAGGAAAAGCACATTTAGTCAATCTGCTTTCTCTGTGAGAGCTTCCCATGTCTAGAATGCACTGTCATCAGACACACATAACTGCACCACCTATCACACTTTCACAAAAAATATTAAGACATGGCTAAAGGTCAATCAGATTTGTGAACATAACCCCTAGCTGTGTATTGCCGCTTTCCATGTTGTCTGTTGTCTGTAGCTTGTGAGGTGTGGAAACACTGTTGCTTTTATGGATTTTGTCTTGTTGCTTTTTGTGCTATGTCTTGCTTGTCCTATGTTGCTCTGCGTGTGCTCATTGATTGTCTGTATTGTAATTGTTTTTAATAACCTGCCCAGGGACTGCGGTTGAAAATTAGCCGGCTGGCTAAAACCGGCACTTTTACTCTGGACCCTGATCTCTCTTTTGATGAACATATCAAGACTGTTTCAAGGACAGCTTTTTTCCATTTACGTAACATTGTAAAAATCAGAAACTTTCTGTCCAAAAATGATGCAGAAAAGTTAATCCATGCATTTGTAACTTCTAGGTTAGACTACTGCAATGCTTTACTTTCCGGCTATCCGGATAAAGCACTAAATAAACTTCAGTTAGTGCTTAACACGGCTGCTAGAATCTTGACTAGAACCCCAAAATTTGATCATATTACTCCAGTACTAGCCTCTCTACACTGGCTTCCTGTTAAGGCAAGGGCTGATTTCAAGGTTTTACTGCTAACCTATAAAGCATTACATGGGCTTGCTCCTACCTATCTTTCTGATTTGGTCCTGCCGTACATACCTACACGTGCGCTACGGTCACAAGACGCAGAGCCTCCTTACTGTCCCTAGAATTTTTAAGCAAACAGCTGGAGGCAGGGCTTTTTCCTATAGAGCTCCATTTTTATGGAATAGTCTGCCTATCCATGTGAGAGACGCAGACTCGGTCTCAACCTTTAAGTCTTTATTGAAGACTCATCTCTTCAGTAGGTCCTATGACTGGAGTGTAGTCTGGCCCAGGAGTGTGAAGGTGAGCGGAAAGGCACTGGAGCAACGAACCACCCTTGCTGTCTTTGCCTGGCCGGTTCCCTCCACTGGGATTCTCTGCCTCTAACCCTATTACAGGGGCTGAGTCACTGGCTTCTGGTGCCGTGGCGGAGATCTTGTGGGCTATACTCGGCCTTGTCTCAGGATGGTAAGTTGGTGGTTGAAGATATCCCTCTAGTGGTGTGGGGCTGTGCTTCGGCAGAGTGGGTGGGGTTATATCCTGCCTGTTTGGCCCTGTCCGGGGGTTTCGTCGGACGGGGCCACAGTGTCTCCCGACCCCTCCTGTCTCAGCCCCCAGTATTTATGCTGCAGTAGTTTATGTGTCGGGGGGTTAGGGTCCGTCTGTTATATCTGGAGTATTTCTTCTCTTATCTGGTGTCCTGTGCGAATTTAAGTATGCTCTCTCTAATTATCTCTCTCTTTCTTTCTTTTTTCTTCTTCTCTCTCTCTCTCTCTCTCTCTCTCTCTCGGAGGACCTGAGCATTAGGACCATTCCTCAAGGCCTACCTGGATGTCCCGAGTCCACCTGGCCGTGCTGCTTCTCCAGTTTCAACTGTTCTGCCTGTTTTTTGAACATTTTAAAATCTTGTCCATGTTCTGTTATAATCTGCACCCGGCACAGCCAGAAGAGGACTGGCCACCCCTCACAGCCTGGTTCCTCTCTAGGTTTCTTCCTAGGTTTTGGCCTTCTAGGGAGTTTTTCCTAGCCACTGTGCTTTTACACCTGCATTGCTTGCTGTTTGGGGTTTTAGGCTGGGTTTCTGTACAGCACTCTGTGACATCAGCTGATGTAAGGGGGGCTTTATAAATAAATTTGATTTGATTTGATTTACTGAAACGTTGATTAATGTGCACTGTCCCTGTAAAAATAAAAATAAACTCAAACTCAAATTGTGGTCTATTACAAATCAGTCTGACAGTAGTTTTGACAGTATTTCAATCTGAAGAAAGTAAATCAAATCAAATGTTATTGTTCACATGCATGGTTAGCAGATGTTAATGCGAGTGGAGCGAAATGCTTGTGCTTCTAGTTCCGACAGTGCAGTAATATCTAACAAGTAATCTAACAATTCCCCAACAACTTCCTAATACACACACGTCTAAAGGGGTGAATGAGAATATGTACATATAAATATATGGATGAGCGATGGCCGAGCGGCATAGGCAAGGTGCAATAGATGGTATAATATACAGTATATACATATGATATGAGTAATGTAAGATGTGTGAACATTATTAAAGTGGCATTGTTTAAAGTGACTAGTGATCCATTTATTAAGGTGGCCAGTGATTGGGTCTCAATGAAGACAGCAGCCTCTCTGAGTTAATGATCGCTGTTTAGCAGTCTGATGGCCTTGAGATAGAAGCTGTTTTTCAGGCTCTCGGTCCCAGCTTTGATGCCACTGTACTGACCTCGCCTTCTGGATTGTAGCCGTGTGAACAGGCAGTGGCTCGGGTGGTTGTTATCCTTGATGATCTTTTTGGCCTTCTTGTGACATCGGTTGCTGTAGGTGTCATGGAGGGCAGGTAGTTTGCCCCCGGTGATGCATTGTACAGACCGCACCATAGTGGAAAACAAATAACAACTAAAGGTATTACATTTTTGATTTGGGTTTCTCATTTTGTTCATCACTGGAAGTACACACTGCCTCATAGAATATTCATGAGGCTTAGGGGCTGTGTTTACAGCCTAGGTTGGCAGCACGAAGAAAGGATTAGACTATTTCTCAGAAGTACTGAGTTAGGTAGGATGATTTAGAAATGTGGAGCTAATGTTGTAAACCATGATTGACCACACACTCCAGCACAGTAGGTGGTGGCATGCACCTTTAATGTTTGTTTTACGGACCGCCATTATATCATAGAAGAAGATGAAGTATATTTAGACTGTGTGAGTGTGACAGGAAGATAAAAATACTAATGTTAGCTAAGATGCACAATTTATTATGAAGTTAGCGTGCCAATATAACAAACTCAACAACTGAACAAAGTTGGGTTGCCCTAGCTGGCTACTGACTAGCTAGCTTTTTATTGGTATGGGTATATGTCACCAAGATCCTTTCCTGCTCACTGAATGGTAGACATAGGCTATACTCTTCAGTTGTGAACATGACTTTTGCAATAGTCATGTTCGAGGTTTAAAAATGCTTCTAAAGTTTAGAATTTCCACTTTAAAATGCCAGACTTGATTTTTCCTAACTAAAAATGTATCAACCCTTAGAAAAATGACAATTAATTATAATCCACACACGAATTCAAATGTTCTGTTTCTGCAGGATTATTTTCCTGCTGTAAGAAAATTATACAAAGTCAGATCCTACATCTGTACATACTCCCTGTGGGGAGGTTGATGATCAATTCCCTCCCTGGGGTGGCAGGGTAGCCTAGTGGTTAGAGTAGTAACCGAAAGGTTGCAAGTTCAATTCCCCGAGCTGACAAGGTACAAATCTGTCGTTCTGCCCACTAGGCCGTCATTGAAAATAAGAATTTGTTCGTAACTGACTTGCCTAGTAAAATAAAATTAAAAAAATGATACGGAATCAGTCTAATATTACTTACTGATCCCCCCCACTCTCTCTCCCTTTCCTCTCTGTCTCTCACACTCACACACCGACCAAACGACAGGACCATTCACACAGTTCAGTCACTCAGCCCTATCCAGTGGAAATTATGCTCTCAAAGTCCTGTACTACCGCCTCCCACAACACCCTGATGAAAAGGAATAAACCTGGCCTCATGACTGTAGGTCTGCATATCTCTCCAACCCTGCTGTACCCCACAGTGCTGAGACAATATGACTCTAGAACAGTTTTACACTATTTTAAATGGAATGCTCAACAGTGATTATCGTTCTCTCTCTCTCAATTCAATTAAAAGGGCTGTTACTGGCATGGGGAACATATGTTAACATTGCCAAAGCAAGTGGAATAAACAATCACAAATTAAGTTAACTCTCTCCCTCTCTCGACAATCCTCACAGTTCACTCACAGATGGTGTGTACAGTAGGCTGGTTGATGGCACCTGCAGGACTGTTTGAGGGACAACCGGACAGAATATATCAGAATTCTTGGACTTCAGCTGAGACCCTCCTCTCCTTCCCCATCCTTCAAGGAAAGTCTCTTCTTTATACTTCCTGTTAGGCATGATGATCTAAAGGTGTGTCTCTCCATTTCTCATGGCGTGTGGTATTATCTCGCTCTCACTTTCTCTCCAGGATACATTAGGGGAAGTTATCTTGTTGGTCAACTACTTTATCCCCCTCAATCTGAACTTTGCTCACACTTGTTCACTTGTTCAACTGTCCTTTGATTAAATCGGTTTAATTCATGTTGTTCAAATGTTTACATTTGCTTCAAGTGTGGTTTTTACTGAAAGTTGACAGATTAGACTTGTATGGAGGGATGTGAGTGTGGGGGGAGAGAGAGAGTGGATAGATGGCTGTAGATGGGTTTGGTTGAAGAAACTCCCTCTCCCCTATTTCCCTCCCTTCTCTTGATAAGTAATGAAAGTGACTGTGATTACTGCAATCCACTTCATCATCCACTTCAGCTAGCATTTCCTGTTTTTAGGCCTGTGTACATTTTTTAAGGTAAAGCTTTGAATGAAGTGTCAAAAATGTGACACGGGCTCTATTATTATGCTTATGTATGTGTTGGTACTGTCTGTTCAATAAGGTATTGAATATTCTTAAATCTGACATGGGTTGAAGTTCCCAATATTAATCCTGCGTTAAGTGTCATGTGGCTGAACTGTAGTGTATTTACAGAATAACCCGTGTTGTACAATTTTCTATCCACTAGATTGTAGTACTGCGCTGTCACCTTCAAAGAGGTCTAATGTGAGTTTTTCTATTCACCCTTCAAGTACTGAGCAAATGTCAAAATGAATGAAATTCCCTGAATGTTGCATTTATGGATACTAGATATGACTGGTTGTGATCTGTACCCTGTGAATATTCCCTTTTGATTGCCACAAATACTTCCATTTGTTCTCTCAGAATTACTGCCACAGACATATGTTAAATACTCAGGCACTGGCTCATTGGAAGAGAGGGGGCCTGAGGCTACAGCCCACTAACAAATGACCAGCCAGTCCACCACACACACCTGCAGTACACTCCTCTCCCCGCCCCTACTTACTTACACACATACAATTCAAGGAGGATCTAAGTCTGTATTCACAAAGTGTCTCAGGGTAGCATTGCTGATCTAGGATCACTGACCAGGTCCCTCTATGTAGTCAGCAGTTGCAGCTGCTGTTTCAGCACTGAGGACCGGACCCCTGATCAACTTCTCATTATAGGAAAAGTCACATCTAATAAGTCATTGTGAAGATGACACAATTGTCTTAATATTGAATTGTGTCTTGATTACATTTTATTATAGGGAATATCCTTCTGATTCGGACTCCTCGCACCTGTTTCTTGTGCCACAGTGTACAAAATGATTCATGCCTATGCAGAACTAAAAGTAATCAGCATTGACAACCAAAGGAATGTGTGCTTTCATGTAAATAAATAAAGAGTTTTGGAATTCTTTTCAACATTTCAGAAAAATACCTATTTAATTCAGCTAAATTGCATGTATTAGGAAGGAGTTAACCCTGGAGTCCATTTGAGACCTGAATGTAGAACCTTGAAATGACAGATGACAAGTGTATTAAACACAAACACGCTGCATTAAAAATAGAGGCAGTCAGACTTTTGTATCACAATTTTTTACTTTGTTTGAAAAAGATGATCAGAAAACAGTGTATTATATAAATAATAAATGGTACAGCTTGTTTGATTAGCACAGGTTAGTAGAATAAGGAAATAATTCACGTTTTTTACAGAAACATGATTCATGGTACTCATGGTCATCAGTTGAAGTCAGGTGTAATGAGTGTTGACAGTATGGTTCATAGTTATGTTATTAGTAGCTTTTAGTAAGCACTCTAATTAAGTGATAATTCCTGAGAAGCCGGTGTTTGGAGGATACACTATATTGGCATGGGTGTTGTTAGGCCCGAGACGAAGTGGATTAATTTATTCATACTATTTCATCCTTCCACAAGATATAGTCCCGACACAAATCTAGGGTTGCTAGAGACATGACCCAGTCTTTTTGTTCTGTATCTATGGACGAGACCCAGTCGTTCATTCAAAATGTTCAATTGCCATACTGGCTGGCAACGTTCGTATCCCTTGCTTGCTAGCTAGCCAACTACGGCTAACTTACATTCAGATCATAAAGTGCAGCCAGAATAACAGCAAAGTAGCTGCATTTGCATTTGTTTAAGCTGTTTTCTAGTGACATATTTGGATACATCCATAACAATGTACTAATGAGGTACAATTTCGCCTGGCATTAGGACACTGTTGTTCTGAGGAGCTAGCCAACACAGCTACAGTAACATAATCACTTCAAACTGAAGCTGGAAAGACGGCATAGCTATGCCGTCTTTCCTTTTTTTTTTTTTGTATATATCCATAAAAATAATGCCAGCTGATTCATGATTTAGACTAGCTGAGAAACGTTGCCTGCCTGCCTGTCTGTCTCGTCCTGACTCCCAACACGTTCATTACTATGGGAGGGCAGAATATCAAATTTGAATGATGAAACAATGTTGCAAATGTTGGAGACACAGACAGCAAGGTTTACACATCTCTGCTGTTGAAAACGAAATGTTAGTCTAAAAGAAATGTGTATAGATAATGTCTAGATGCTTTTTATAGTGGAGATCAAGCTTATAATTTGCCTGGCTGGGCTGAGACTGTGGATTGCGCAGTCAGATAGAGCAGAGTAAATAGGCATTTTAACGTCATAGATTTAACTTGGTGGCAATTTGTGGAATAGACACTGTCTGGAATGCAATTTTAACCAATCAGCATTCAGGATTAGACCCACCCGTTGTATAAGAATACAATATTTTTGTAATTTGAAATTAAAGTTTCCACAAAAGGTCACACTATTAATACGAGTGTTGACAGCATTTGCTTTCTATTGTTTGCGTTTCTCGAAGGGAACAGAGGGATCAAGCTTGGGACTGATATTCAATTCGAGGTCGCCATTCCTCTCTCCCCAGCACATCTGGTGTTTGGGTCGAAGATAAGATGTGTCCTTGGTTTCATGAACTTAAACAGGCTGTAAGAAACGTGGAAAATTTGGACCAGAGGTATAAATAATTGAATAGGATACCTTTTTGTCAACCTGACATGAGAATTTCCAAGTATTATTTCTCAATTCGATAGATTTTGAATAACACAAGTGATTTAAGTAAGAAAGTAATTTAATATAAAACATTACGAGAAATACTGTCCAAATTGAAGTAAGTAGATCCAAATAAATATGGCTGTGGGTAACAAATAAAGAAAGAGCTGATGAGCCAGCACCAACTTTTTGTAGGCTCTAGCAGATTTGTTAAACAACAGGTTTCATTATTATTATTATTTTTTTTAAATCACACACCCAAAATATAGAATACATTTGTTTAAGCTTAACTTTTAGTCATACGTCAATGCAGCAGGTCTACATGATAAGATTCCAAGTGAAAGGAGCTCTGTTAAGTTTAGTAGGTGGCTATTTTACTTCATGGTACCCTGTATCACTTGTGTCTCCAGTATGTACGCATAGTTTTATCGAGGCTTCCTGCCAAAATGCAGTAAGCTAGATTGGAAAAAAGGAAAGAGGTACTTAGGCCTAGTAGTACAGAATTCAGCATTTTTAGGACTGATTAACATGTAGCATTGTGAAAACTAACAAAATGCTTATTTTCTCTTCCAGGACTGATGGAATGTCCAATTATTCTAATGAGTTTAACAATGATTCTGTATCTCTCCTTAAGTTCCTTATCTTACCTCATTTGCACACATTGTATATAGATTTTTATTTATTTTTTCTACTGTATTATTGACTGTGTGTTTGTTTACTCCAATGTGTAACTATGTGTTGTTGTGTGTGTTGAACTGCTGGCAGGCCCTAGTTTTGTCGCACCTTGACTACTGTTCAGTTGTGTGGTCAGGTGCCACAAAAAAGGACTTAGGAAAATTGCAATTGGCTCAGAACAGGGCAGCACGGCTGGCCCTTGGATGATACAATTAATAATATGCATGTCAATCTCTCCTGGCTGAAAGTGGAGGAGAGATTGACTTTATCGCTACTTTTATTTATGAAAGGTTATTTATGACATGTTGAATGCACCGAGCTGTCTGTCTAAAGTACTGGCACACAGCTCGGACACCCATGCATACCCCACAAGATATGCCACAAGATGTCTCTTCACAGTTCCCAAGTCCAGAACAGACTATGGGAGGCACACAGTACTAAACTCAGTAAAAAAAAGAAACGTCCTTTCACTGTCAACTGCGTTCATTTTCAGCAAACTTAACATGTGTAAATATTTGTACGAACATAAGATTCAACAACTGAGACATAAACTGCAGGAAGGGTACCACATGATGGAGGAGGATGTTTTCTCTGTAACGCACAGCGTTGAGATTACCTGCAATGACAACAAGCTCAGTCCGATGATGCTGTAACACACCGCCCCAGACCATAACGGACCCTCCAAATCAATCCCGCTCCAGAGTACAGGCCTCGGTGTAACGTTCATTCCTTCGACAATAAACGCAAATCCGACCATCACCCCTGGTGAGACAAAACTGCAACCTGTCTGGTCCAGCGACGGTGGGTTTGTGCCCATAGGTGACGCTGTTGCCGGTGATGTCTGGTGAGGACCTGCCTTACCAAAGGCCTACAAGCCCTCAGTCCAGCCTCTCTCAGCCTATTGCGGACAGTCTGAGTACTGATGGGGGGATTGTGCGTTCTTGGTGTAACTTCGGCAGTTGTTGTTGCCATCCTGTACCTGTCCCATGGGTGTGATGTATCGATCCTGTGCAGGTGTTGTTACACGTGGTCTGCTACTGTGAGGATGATGAGCTGTCCGTCCTGCCTCCCTGTAGCGCTGTCTTAGGTGTCTCACAGTACGGACATTGCAATCTATTGCCCTGGCCACATCTGCAGTCCTCATGCCTCCTTGCAGCATGCCTAAGGCACGTTCATGCAGATGAGCAGGGCATCTTTCTTTTGGTGTTTTTCAGAGTCAGTAGAAAGGCCTCTTTAGTGTCCTAAGTTTTCATAACTGTGACCTTTAATTGCCTACCGTCTGCGTCTCTCACATGGATAGGCAGACCATTCCATAAAAATGGAGCTCTATAGGAGAAGTCCCTGCCTCCAGCTGTTTGCTTTGAAATTCTAGGGACAGTAAGGGGGCCTGCATCTTGTGACCGTAGCGTACGTGTAGGTATGTACGGCAGGACCAAATCGGAAAGATAGGTTGGAGCAAGCCCATGTAATGCTTTGTAGGTTAGCATTGAAACCTTGAAATCAGCCCTTGCCTTAACAGGAAGCCAGTGTTAGAGAGGCTAGCACTGGAGTAATACGATACATTTTTGGGGTTCTAGTCAAGATTCTAGCAGCCGTGTTCAGCACTAACTGAAGTTTATTTAGTGCTTTATCCGGGTAGCCGGAAAGTAGAGCATTGCAGTAGTCTAACCTAGAAGTGACAAAAGCATGGATAATTTTTTTCTGCATCATTTTTGGTCAGAAAGTTTCTGATTTTTGCACTGTTACATAGATGGAAAAAAGATGTCCTTGAAACAGTCTTGATATGTTCGTCAAAAGAGAGATCAGGGTCCAGAGTAACGCCGAGGTCCTTCACAGTGATTTGAGACGACTGTACAACCATCAAGATTAATTGTCAGATTCAACAGAATATCTCTTTGTTTCTTGGGACCTAGAACAAGCATCACTGTTTTGTCAGAGTTTAAAAGTAGAACATTTGCCGCCATCCACTTCCTTATGTCTGGAACACAGGCTTCCAGGGAGGGCAATTTTGGGGTTTCACCAAAAGGGTATTCTAATGATCAATTAGCCTTTTAAAATACCAAAAGCGTATTCTAATGATAAATTAGCCTTTTAAAATGATAAACTTGGATTAGCTAACACAACGTGCCATTGGAACACAGGAGTGATGGTTGCTGATAACGGGCCTCTGTACACTTATGTAGATATTCCATAAAAATATCTGCAGTTTCCAGCTACAATAGTCATTTACAACATTAACAATGTCTACACTGAATATCTGATCAATTTTCTGTTATTTCAATGGACAAAAAAATTGCTTTTCTTTCAAAAACAAGGACATTTCTAAGTGACCCCAAACTTTTGAACGGTAGTGTATATAGAACGATTGATTATATTTCGCTTCCTTGTTGAAGTCAAACCTAACGCATCCCCACTTACTGTGCTGATTCTCATCCGACTTCCTGACATGCACTGTCAACTGTGGGTTGTTATATAGACAGGTGTGCGCCTTTCCAAATCCTATCCAATCAATTGAAATTACAACAGGTGGACTCCAATCAAGTTGTAGAAACATCTCAAGGATGATCCACGAAAAACAGGATCCACTTAAGCTCAATTTCGAGTCTCATAGCAAAGGGTATGAATACTTATGTAAATAAGGTATCTGTTTTTATTTTGAATACATTTGCAAAAAGGTTCTAAAAAACAGTTTTCGCTTTATTATGGAGTATTGTGTATAAATTGATGGAAAAACAATATTTAATACATTTTAGATTAAGGCTGTTTTTTGTTGTAATACTGTATGTGTGGATTCATGTTTCTCCCTTCTCCATAATGAATGTAGCTTTTTTCTTCTTCACCCCTTCCAGTTGGGGGCGGCAATACAACAATAGTTGTGGTGCACCATAAAATCTCAGAGAAGAAGATCATCTGCGACTCCTCCAGACGATTAACTGTTAGATGGATTATATTAATATTTGTCTGTTGTGATTTCTAATTATTGAAATGGAGGAGACAAAGGAAGGTTTAACATGTAAAGGGATCGCTGAAAGGCTGACACTTGGCATCACCAGAGTACTTGGTAAGCATTCATTTTCGCTGGCTAGTTAGCATTTTATTTAGCAAGCCTGTTGTTGCTGCTAGGCTAGCTAGCTCGCTAGAAGCTTGTTTGGGACGTCCTGTTCGGATTGTTTTTCTTCATTGCATTACAGTTGTGGCTAACATTTAATTGTCATTCTGCTGTATAATATTTTGGTGTCACAGAGAGTATGCCCGGGGTGATGGACGTGCGTTTTGTGGAGAGGGAGCCTGCAGAGAAGCGATGCCTGATGTCATGGGAACAGGTAAAAACACAGGCTGGCTGCGTTTCAATACTAAAGTGGCTACTTCTCTCCTCCTTTCCATCACGTCAGTGAAGGAAAGGAGGGAGAGGGGTTCTTATCCCGGTTTGGGAGTGTATTCTGTGTAAATTCATTTGAATTCAAATCACTTTTTGATAGAATCACTTTTTGACAGCAACAGCTTTTCCATACATTTTGTGTTCAGAAAGTGTCTTAATGGACCCAGCCCAAAGGCGGCAGATGGCGATATTGAGTTGTCATTTTACTTCCAAATGCATTGTATGCAGCCGGCAAAACATTTGTATCTCTCGTGGACCGGTACCTACCTAAAACATTTTCCAATCAGACTGCATAGGCTTTGATTTCCTCCTTAGACGGATACTTTGGAATTATACCAATGAGATACCCATAGACTTCGATTCACTGCGCTAATGCTAGTTAGCATTTGCTCGCCAAACTACCTCTAACAAATGCCTTCATACTGGACATAGACATATAAAGGTATCCATGACTTAATCTGACTTTGGGGAAGTAAATAAATTGCCTCATTGCCAAAATCCATTTAACTTTATGTAATGGTGAGAATGTGGAAAAAACCGGGAAGATATGCATTCTTTCCTTATGAAACACAATTTTCCACCACCATGCTATAGTGGCTAAATGCTAATCCCAGATGTTGTCTATCATTTTCAGGCAATCAAGTTGCAGCAGCAGGGCTGTCAACATTTTTGAACATACTGTAGTTTGGAGTGAGATTTTGATTGTGAATGTCATTGGCTCTGAACACAGGATTGCATAGTTAAAATCCTACCCTACACCCAACCCAAATGATCTTTCAATGTACCCCCACCCACAGAATCAGTTACACAGTTGTGTTCACAATCTGTTAGGGCAAAGATATTGTTCATAATTAGACAAATCAGGTCACCCTACCAAAATGAGATGCTAGTAATGCAGCAGGCCTAAAAGAGGCAGAACTCGTGGTCTGATAGTTTCAACCTGATTGGCTGAACGTGATACACAACATCCGGGATTAGCGTTTATCCACTATAGCATGGTGGTGGAAAATGGTGTTTCATAAGGAAAGTACGCTTTTTCCACCTTCTCGCAATAAATAAAGTTGAGTAAGAAATCGAAGCCTATGCAGCCTGAATGGAGAATGTTATAGGTACGAACCGGTCCACGAGGGATACAAAAAGGATTACTTTGTACTTAGATAAAAATATTATAATCTTGTCTCATCGCTGCAACTTCCCAACGGGCTCGGGAGAGGCGACGGTTGAGTCATGCTTCCTCCGAAACGTGACCCGCCAAACCACACTTCTTAACGCCCGCTTAACTGTTCAACTGATGACCGAAGTCAGCCTGCAGGCGCCCTGCCCACCACAAGGAGTCGCTAGAGTGCGAAAGTTCTCCCGCCCAAACCGTCCCCTAACCCGGACGACGCTGGGCTAATCGTGCACCGCCCCATGGGACTCCCAGTCACGGCTGGTTGTGACACAGCATGGGATAGAACCCAGGTCTGTAGTGACGCCTCAAGCACTGCGATGCAGTGCTTTAGACTGCTGTGCCACTCGGGAGGCCCATCATTTAAAAGGTAAAACTGCTGTCAAACTATTTAATTATTTATTGAAAAAAGTTTCTTTAGTAAAAAAAATAATTTTTAAACCTCCAATTGTCTAAAAACGCGTAAACTCCTATTGTTTTTTAAATATTTGCATATGTTGTAGCTTAGACCCTAATTCACATCATCTAAGGTTTTTGTTTTGCCCGCCAATTATATAAACACAACATGCAACAATGTGAAAATTTTTACTGAGTTATAGTTCATATAAGGAAATCAGTCAATTGAAATACATTCATTGGGCCCTAATCAATGGATTTCACATGACTGGGAATACAGATATGCATCTGATGGTCACAGATACTTTTAAGAAAAAGGTAGCGCGTGGATCAGAACCATTCATCATGCAGCGCGACACATCTCCATCGCATAGAGTTGATCAGGTTGTTGCTTGTGGCCTGTGGAATGTCCTCCCACTCCTCTGTGTCCGAAGTTGCTGAATATTTGCAGGAATTGGAACACGCTGTCGTACACGTCGAGCCAGAGCATCCCAAACATGCTCAATGGGTGACATGTCTGCTGAGTATGCAGGCCATAGAAGAACTGGGACATTTTCAGCTTCCAGGAATTGTGTACAGATGCATGCGACATGGGGCCGTGCATTATCAAGCTGAAATATGAGGTGATGGCGGTGGATGAAGGGCACGACAGTGGATCTTAGGATCTTGCCACTGTATCTCTGTGCATTCAAGTTGCCGTCAATAACATGTAATTGTGTTCGTTGTCCGTGGCTTATACCACAACCCCACTGCCACCATGGGGCACTGTTCACAGCGTTGACATCAGCAAACCGCTCACCCACACTCCATACATGCTGTCTGCCATCTGCCCAGTACAGTTGAATCGGGATTAATCAGTGAAGAACACACTTCTCCAGTGTGCCAGTGGCCATCGAAGGTGTATATTTTCCCACTGAAGTCTGTTACGACGCTGAACTGCAGTCGGTTAAAGACCCTGGTGAGGACGACGAGCACGCGTATAAGCTTCCCTGAGACTGTTTCTGACATTTTGTGCAGAAATTCTTTGTTGGTGCAAACTCATAGTTTCATCAGCTATCCGGGTGGCTGGTCTCTGACGATCCCGCAGATGAAGAAGGGTGGGGTATGCAAAATGGGTCAAATTAGAGCTCATTTATCTCTCGATTCAGTTCCAAAAAGTCACATTTTGATCACTTCTACAAATGGGCAAATATGTATGGAAAGTTTTGTTCAAATCAAAAGGGGTGCTGTGAAAAAGCGATTGAATTTAAATGGATTTACCCTTCTGTGTTGTCATTGATTGTTTCTGTGGTTTACAGAAAAATATCTGTGTTCTGCCCGAGGACCTCCGAGACTTTTATCTCACAACGGATGGTTTCACCCTTACCTGGAGTGCCAAACTCGAGAGTAGGTAACCCTGACAGTGACACATTCAGCTCCAAACAGCCATAGAAGAACAGACAACTGAACCCCACCTGTTTTTCTCTCTGTGACACTCTGTCCTATATTGTATCAGATGAATCTGTGCCTTTAGGATGCATGGTGCTCAACGGTGTGGCCAACCTGCGTCCTCTTTGCCAGTCATCGTCAGTGTTCTCCCTCCCCAACGCACCCTCACTGGCTGACCTGGACTGGGACGAAGAACAAGTTGAAGGTGACACCACCTCATTCAGCTACTTAGTGGATTCTCTAGTCTCAGCCTCCAATGTTATTGTATACTGAATCTTCTAGCTATGGGTTCCTTGTCGAAATGTTGGACATATTGTAGAATACGGGGCATTGAAGCAAATGTTCCATCAATTGCTACGTCATGTATAGATAGGCCTATCTAGTTAACATAGTAGGACACACACAGACAATTCACACATTCTGTTTTCCTCAGAGTCAGAGTGTGGGCCGGCTGAGCCCCATTTTGATTCCAGGAGCCGTATCTTTGAGCTGGACCCCTGCAGCGGAAATGGCAAAGTCTGCCTGGTCTACAAAGACTGCACAAAAGGTACTTTCCCATTTACCCATGTGATATGCCACATGCACTGTGTGTAAAATATCATGAAAGAATAAGAGAGGAAGACAATTTCCGTTTGCCATATTTTACACCACACTTTACGAAAGTTAAAAAGCTAAATGAATTTTGACTGGTTAATATTCATGGGAATGTGCCCATAATTATTTAATTCCCCTTGCTCTCTGTCCCATGGCTGTTTGGTTCCAGATGTGGTGGCCCACAAGTGCGAGGTGTGGTTCCTGGATCGCTCTCTGTATTGGCACTACCTAACGCCAAGCTTCACCGCCTACTACCGCCTGATGATCACTAACTTAGGCCTGCCAGAATGGCAGAACGCCTTCACCCCCTACGGCCCCAGTCCCCAGGCCAAGGTAATACACCGTTACCCCAAGAAGGAGCGAGCCTGGGGTTATGGGATTTTGTTGGAATTGGGACAACATTTAAGCGAATACATTGGGTGTCTAAGAGCACTTGAAAATAGTGACCATTGGTCTTATGTATTGCATGTAGATATCATTGTAGATGTGTTACAAATACATGTATTATAGGCCTACTACCATGCATGTAAGTAAAAAACGAAATCAGCATAGCCAAAAAGGTGATCCAAGGTAAACAGATTTTTATTGTATCTTTCAATGTACAATATATAGTCGTGTCAAACATAACATACCCCAGTTAGGCTATGTATCATCACTTTCCGGCCTCATCAGCTAAAACAAATAATTCAGGGCCTAGAACAAAAGTGTGACCCCCCCAAGCTCTGACCCTATAGATGGTCATTAAGGGCATTTGTATCATTGCCCTGTCGGCCTTACATACCTTGAATAGGTCTCACAAAAAATAATATTAGTATTTTAGTCATTTAAGTGTATCCTAAAATGAGAGATACTGTAGTAAGCAACTTAGAAATGTGTAGCTATACTTTTTGATTAGACAACTTAACAATAAGGTTTGTGATATATGTTTAAAACAAGTCTGTCTCATGAAAGAGATTTCTCTCAGCACGTAAACCTAAATAAGTACAGCTTAACAGTGGGAAATAATGCCATGAGTTTTTGTTTGGTTAGTTAGTTTACCCATTGTGCTTGTGTCATCTCTCTCCCCAACAGCAGTGGGCGTCTCTCTATCAGCCCCTGAGTTTCCACTGTGAGCCCAGTATGGCCGATCTCACCGGAGAGCCGCCTGTCAACAAGCTGGACCCCAGCAAAGCCTTCCGGGGCAAAGCAAAGCTGCCCGCCCCGAAGAAGAAACAGTCGGCCCAGGGAGGGGTGGGAGGCACTGCCAAGGGGCAGGGGAGCTCGGGGAGGCATAGTGGGGGCAGGCGATAAGGAAACTTCCCCTTTCCCCCACCCAAAAAAATACATTTTCAATGGGCTACGGCAGTGTTTCCCTGCATTTGTTTCTTGAGTGGGGTGAAAAGGGCCAGGAAGCAACATATCTGGCTGCTACCCTTCAGAATATTGAAGCTAACGTTCTATGTGGTAGCTAATGGGGCTACAGCGCTTGGCTTCTCGAGTAAGTAATGGCAGGGAAACGGTAGCTATGTATTGTACCACTATAAATGCTTCTCTCCTGAATGTGTGTGCGCGCATATCTGTGTGTGCCTGACATGTTTTTTTTCTAGCAATGCTGCTATTCCCTGTGTTTAGTCTTGTAGGCCATCCTGTTGATCCTATTTATTTCCCTTTTGTGTCTATGGCTGTATGTATTTCCTATTAAAGGCAGATGAGAATCGTTTCAGTTAAACCTGTGTTATTGTTGATGGCCATTTTAATGAGTCCAGATTTCCTCCAGTGTCCTCAGATGTGCTGCATTGTGCTTTGAAACCGATACGAGTAATGAGCACCAATTACATTCTTGACATAGTCTCTCGCATTTTGCCATCAGTTTCAAGGCTCCATAATTCTATTGATTGAGGGGTAAGCTACAGTAAGCTGATCCTAGATTTGTACCTACAGGCAACTTCTATATGCAGCTTTGACTTCTGTTAGAGGTGGTCTCATTCATCCTTAGCCTGGGAGCCAAACTGAATTCATGCTCTGTTTCACAGTTGTTTCACTATCACAATTCATTCTGGACTGCCTGTCACTTGGACTTGGACCGTCGAGAAAGTAACCAGTCCAATCAGTGTCCTCTCAGAACTACATCCCCAAGTGTTCGCCGACGTTTCTGTTCCATTGGATCCTCCTCCAGTTACTTTGAGTGTAGCAAGTGTGCGCACACATAGCTGGGGTGCCTCACACACACACCTCTGGGCTGAGGTTTTTCTGCATATCCAGAGGGGCAGCCTCCTCCTCTGCCTTGTCCTCTAGCTCCCTCCTGTGTTCACAGGGGGAAGGGTGGTGCAGTTCCACAAAGACCTTGTAGATGGAAGCCCCTGTGACTCCTCCCACCATGGGGGCAAGTACAGGTACCCACCACCAGCCGTTACCTGCCCTGCACGAGAGAGAGAGAGACAACAGTGTGGAGATTTGTTACAGTGGTCAAAGTCAGTAAAAAACGAACAAAAATAGCTTTGGGGATTTTTGTCCTATTTAATTATATGCTGTATTATTTGGCAGCCCTTGAATTCAGATCAATCTATTGTCATTTCAAGCAGGCACTCCCGTAACAGGCCTATCAGAATTCGCGATTTGACAGGTTTTCCTGATCATCACAGTGGGCTTGTTTGACATTTCAGCTGACATTGAAGTAGACTGACTGATCTACAAATGACATTCATTGTAAATAACCCATTTTTATTTGTAGATCAGTCAGTCACAATTTACCCAAAATGCGTCACTTCAGTTGCAATGTCGAACAATCCCAAAATAATTTGAACCATATCATGAGAGGGACTTCTTTTTTGTTGCTACCAAAATTGGAACGTAACTGGCCAGTGAGGTCCAATTAGATGTCGCAAGAGGCTGCGATCAAATCAGATGCCACAACAAACGGGCACAGCTCTTTTCCTGTTATGTTAGGAACAAGAGGACAGAACAGTACAAAGAAACATCAAAAAGAAGTGACTGGCTAGGACAGAGGAAATAATGCAGATGTTACCTGGCATGGGAAACCAGACTGTCCACTCAAATACCCCTACTGCCCTGTAATTGACCCCTGAACCACTGAACATTCTACCAACACCACCATCAACACCTGGCTAAACTCTGAATGTTGCTAATCCAAAACACTAAGGCAATCTCAGTCCAGCCAGTTTGTTGATATACAGTACCTTAAGAAAGTATTCTCACACCCCTGCTTTTTCCACATTTTGTGTTACAAAGTGGGATTAAAATGGATTTAATTGTAATTTTTTTTTCAACTATCTACAGAAAATATTCTGTCAACGTGGAAGAAAAATTCTATCATTGGTTAAAAATAAATAAAACACATATCTTGATAAGATAGTATTCAACCTATAAATGTTACTATCACATTTGGCAGCAATTACAGCTGTGAGTCTTTCTGGGTAAGTCTTTAAGAGCTTTGTACACCTGGATTGTACAATATTTGTCAAATTGGTTGATCATTACTAGAGAATAATTTTCAGGTCTTGCTGTAGATTTTCAAGTACATTTAAGTCAAAACTGTAACTCTGCCCCTCAGGAACATTCACTGTCTTCTTGGTAAGCAACTCCAGTGTAGATTTGGCCTTGTGTTTTAGGTTATTGTCTTGCTGATAGGTGAATTAATCTCCTAGTGTCAGGTGGAAAGCATACTGAACCAAGTTTTCCTCTAGAATTTTGCCTGTGCTTACAGTAGCTCCATTCTGTTTCTTTTGTATCCTGAAAAACTTCCCAGTCTTTAACGATTACAAGCATACCCATAACATGATGCAGCCACCACTATGCTTGAAAATATGGTGCTCAGTAATGTGTATTCAGGACAAAAAGTGAATTGCTTTGCCAATTTATTTATGCATATTATTATAAATGATATCTTTTTTTAGCCCTTTTGTCAATTTGTTTTGCAGTATTACTTTAGTGCCTTAATGCAAACAGGATACTAGTTTTGGAATATTTTATTCTGTACAGGCTTCATTTTCATGCTGTCAATCAGGTTAGTATTGTGGTATAACTACAATGTTGTTGTTTCATCCTCAGTTTTCTCTTATCACAGCCATTAAACTCTGTAACCATTTAAAGTCACCATTGGCCTCATGGTAAAACCCATGAGCGGTTTCCTTCCTCTCCGGCAACTGAGTTAGGAAGGACACCTTTATCTTTCTAGTGACTGGGTGTATTGATAACCTTTGGATGGTGTAATTAATAACTCCACCATGCTCAAAGGGATATTCAATGTGTGCTTTTCTTTACGCATCTACCAATAGGTGCCCTTCTTTGCGAGGCATTGGAAAACCTCCCTGGTCTTTGTGGTTGAATATGTGTTTGAAATTCACTGCTCGACTGAGGGACCTTACAGATAATTGTATATGTGGGGTAAAGACATGAGGTAGTCATTCAAAAATCATGTTAAACACTATTATTGCACACAGAGTGAGTCCATGCAATGTATTAATGTTTGTGACTTGTTAAGCACATCTTTACTCCGGAACTTAAATAAGTGTGAACACTTTCTGATGGCACTGTAAGATCAAAAGCCCTTGCAAGACTAGCAGGCAAGGTTGGGGTCAATTCACTTTTCAATCCACTCAGTTCTGAAAATGGCCAATTCACTTTTGAATTCACAAATTGAATATCAATTAACTAATTCACTGAATCAAAACTGAAAACTGAATTGACCACCACCAAGTCTTACTCCCCTCCAGTCTTACCGGAACACCTCTGGCCCCCAGCCTGCTATAGCGGTAAAGATTCGAGGTCCCAGGTCGCGGCTAGGGTTGATAGCGTATCCGCTGTTGCTCCCCAGAGAGACTCCTATGAGTAGTACCAACAGGCCCACAGCGATGGGCTCACCCCCCGATGGAGCAGGCTGGTTCCTTTGGTCAGACAGGGCCATAAGGCACAACAACAACATGGCCGTGCCGATCACCTGGAACACACACAGCGAGAAAGTGGGCATAAGGTTGATATGCCTACTGTCTGTGAGAGACTAAAACAACCATGATTGACACTATGGGACCAAATCAGACTTAGGAAATGTATGCCTTTAAGCATTCTGATTTAAGCACTTCTCAGTATTTGGTATTCAGACTTACCATACGCATGAGCATCACATGGTTTGAGGGTGTGGCTCTCTTGCACACACTGAATACATTTAATTAAATCCAACAAAAAACACCTACTGGGTTGGCCAATTTGATCAGAGTTTTTCTTCAATATGTTTTTCTGTTCATCTTAAGCAATACCTCTAAATAATGTGTACTTTTTAATATGAATATGATCGGCACAGCATTAGAATGCAGCCTATGAAAAATGCATTCAGAATGGATATCAATGGAAGACAGCAATCAAAGCATGCATATTTATCTCATTTCAGAACCCATGTGTAGATTTCAAAACACTGATATTTCACAATATGTATGTTTAGGGAAGTTTTCATGAACCCTAGGCTACTTCATGGAAAAATTTGGAGAGCCTTTACGCACAAAAAAAACTAAACTGTTTTGATTAATAGTGAACATATAATTATAATAGGGAGAATAGTGTACAATAGTATACCCTGGCCCATTGCCCGCACTGACCATGGAACTTAAGGTTACCTAATTCAGGGGTTCTCAAAGTGGGGTCCGCGGACAAGGTAGGCTACTGCAGGGGGTCCGTGACCAGATCTTAAAATAAAAGTAATAACTGTTTTTATACATATTTCATTTTTAAAAATTAATATTACTAAAAACAACAGATTAAACAAAATTTGTCCAAGTTTAGATGGTGTAATACACAATGTAATATTATTCAAAATACAATTTATGTTCTTAACTCTGGGATTTTTTTTAAGTTGTATTTTATTTCACCTTTATTTAACCAGGTTGAAAACAAGTTCTCATTTACAACTGCGACCTGGCCAAGATAAACCAAAGCAGTGCGACAAAAACAACAACACAGTTACACATAAACAAACGTACAGTCAATAACACAATAACACAACACACATTCATTTAACCAGGTTGATAACAAGTTCTCATTTACAACTGCGACCTGGCCAAGATAAAGCAAAGCAGTGTGACAAAAACAACAACACAGAGTTACACATAAACAAACGTACAGTCAATAACACAATAGAAAAATCTATGTACAGTGTGTGCAAATATAGAAGAGTAGGGAGGTAAGGTAATAAATAGGCCATAGAGGCAAAATAATTATAATTTGGGTGTGGGTGTGCTATTTACAGATTGTCTGTGTACAGGTACAGTGATCGGTAAGCTGCTCTGACAGCTGATGCTTAAAGTTAGAGAGGGAGATATAAGACACCAGCTTCAGTGATTTTTGCAATTCGTTCCAGTCATTGGCAGCAGAGAACTGGAAGGAAAGGCGGCCAAGGAAGTGTTGGCTTTGGGGATGACCAGTGCAATATACTTGCTGGAGCGCGTACTACGGGTGGGTGTTGCTATGGTGACCAGTGAGCTGAGAGAAGGCGGGGCTTTACCTAGCAAAGACTTATAGATGACCTGGAGCCAGTGGGTTTGGCAACGAATATGTAGTGAATGCCAGCCAACGAGAGCATACAGGTTGCAGTGGTGGGTAGTATATGTGGCTTTGGTGACAAAACGGATGTCACTGTGATAGACGCTGAGTAGAGTGTTGGAGGCTAATTTTTTAAATGACATCGCAAAGTCAAGGATCGGTAGGATAGTCAGTTTTTCGAGGGTATGTTTGGCAGCATGAGTGAAGGAGGCTTTGTTGCGAAATAGGAAGCCGATTGTAGATTTAATTTGGGATTGAAGATGCTTAATGTGAGTCTGGAAGGAGAGTTTACAGTCTAACCAGACACCTAGGTATTTGTAGTTGTCCACATATTCTAAGTCAGGACCGTCCAGAGTAGTGATGCTAGTGCGGGCAGCAACCGGTTGAAGAGCATGCACTTAGTCTTACTAGCATTTAAAAGCAGTTGGAGGCCACGGAAGGAGTGTTGTATGGCGTTGAAGCTCGTTTGGAGGTTTGTTAGCACAGTGTCCAAAGAAGGGCCAGATGTATACAGAATGGTGTTGTCCGCGTAGAGGTGGATCAGAGAATCACCAGCTTCAAGAGTGACATCATTGATATATACAGAGAAAAGAGTCGACCCGAGAATTGAACCCTGTGGCACCCCTATAGAGACTGCCAGAGGTCCAGAAAACAGGCCCTCCGATTTTACACACTGAACTCTATTTGAGAAGTAGTTGGTGATCCAGGCCAGACAGTCATTTGAGAAGCCAATGCTATGATATTGTTTAGGACCTTGAGTGTGGCTGAGGTGCACCCATGACCAGCTCGCAAACCAGATTGCATAGTGGAGAAGGTACGGCAGCTTTCTAATCTTTGGGGATCTCAGACGATACGAAAGAGAGGTTGAATAGGCTAGTAATAAGGGTTGCAACAATTTCGACAGAGAATTTTAGAAAGAGAGGGTCCAGATTGTCTAGCCCAGCTGATTTGTAGGGATCCAGATTTTGCAGCTCTTTCAGAACATCAGCTGTCTGAATTTGGATGAAGGAGAAGCGGGAGTGGGCTTAGGCCAGTTGCAGGGGGTGCGATGTTGGCCGGGGTAGGGGTAGCCAGGTGGAAAGCATGGCCAGAAAAATGCTTATTGAAATTATTGATTATCGTAGATTTATCGGTGGTGACATTGTTTCCTATCCTCAGTGCAGTGGGCAGCTGGGAGGAGGTGCTCTTATTCCCCATGGACTTTACAGTGTCCCAAAGCTTTTTGGAATTAGTGCTACAGGATGCAAATTTCTGTTTTAAAAAGCTAGCCTTAGCTTTCCTAACTGAGTATATTGGTTCCTGACTTCCCTGAAAAGTTGCATATCGCAGGGACTATTCGATGCTAATGCAGAACGCCACAGGATGTTTTTGTGCTGGTCAAGAGCAGTCAAGTCTGGGGTGAAACAAGGGCTATATCTGTTCTTAGTTCTACATTTTGGGGCATGCTTATTTAAGATGGTGAGGAAAGCACTTTTAAAGAGCAACCAGGCGTCCTCTACTGACGGGATGAGGTCAATATCCTTCTAGGATACCCGGGCCAGGTCGATTAGAAAGGCCTGCTCGTTGAAGTGTTTTCGGGAGCGTTTGACAGTGATGAGGGGTGGTCATTTGACCACGGACCCATTATGAACGCAGGCAATGAGGCAGTGTTCGCTGAGATCCTGGTTGAAGACAGCAGAGGTGTATTTAGAGGGCAAGTTGGTCAGGATGATATCTAAGAGGGTGCCCTTGGTTATGGATTTAGGGTTGTACCTGGTAGTTTCCTTGATAATTTGTGTGAGATTGAGGGCATCTAGCTTAGATTGTAGGACGGCCCGGGGTGTTAAGCATGTCCCAGTTTACGTCACCTAACAGTACAAACTCTGAAGATAGATGGGGGCGATCAATTCACATATGGTGTCCAGGGCACAGCTGAGCGCTGAAGGGGGTCTATAACAAGCGGCAAACGATGAGAGACTTGTTTCTGGAAAAGTGGATTTTTAAAAGTAGAAGCTCGAATTGTTTGGGCACAGACCTGGATAGTATGACAGAACTCTGCAGGCTATCTCTGCAGTAGATTGCAACTCCGCCCCCTTTGGCAGTTCTATCTTGTTGGAAAATGGGTACGGCAGGATGTGAGTACAGTGGAGGTAAACCTAGGCATTGAGGGATGATGAGAGAGGTTTTGTCGTCTCTAAAGGCACCATTTAAGCCAGGTGAGATCACCGCATGTGTGGGGGGTGGAAAAAGGGCTAGCTAAGGCATATTGAGCAGGGCTGGAGGCTCTACAGTGAAATAAGACAATAATCACTAACCAAAACAGCAATAAACAAGGCATATTGACATTAGGGAGAGGCATGTGTAGCCAAGTGATCATAGGGTCCAGTGAGTAGCTAGGAGAGCTGGAGATACGGCGATTCAGACAGCTAGCAGGCTAGCAGATGGGCCTATGGGGGACGTCGCAACGGAAGAGCCTGTTGAAACCCCTTTGGACGGTTACATTGGCAGACCAGTCGTGATGGATCGGTGGGGCTCCATGTCGGCAGTAAAGGGTCAGGCCAATTGGCAAAAGAGGTATTGTAGCCCAGGAATTGGCTGATGGATCTCTTTGGCTAGCCGGGAGATGGGCCTAGCTCGAGGCTAGCTCCAGGCTAGCTGGTGCTTGCATAGGCCAAACATTACTATTATTATTATATACTTTTTTTCTCTCCATAAAATGCATGGTAATGGGACCCCAGAACCCAAAACGTTTGAGAACCCCTGGTGTAGAGGACAATTCCACTGTAACAGAATTACGCTGATGCCAAACACAACCATTTATTTCAAAGTTTAACAAAACATATAACTCTATGCACAATGACTACTTTTAACAAATTTGACTGAAAAATGTACAAAAACATTTTGTGCAGATGCAAACTTTGGAGCAGAATTACAGTAGAATCTCCCTCAGGTTTTCCCCAAAACTATTTTAAATATTTGCTCCGAATTAAGATTCAAAGATGTCTGAAGAAAGGTTGGGATGTCAGCTATAACATGACACCTTGAGTTTAAAAATCTATTTTGGTTATTTAACTACAGAAAGTAAAGTGGATTTACACCTGGTAACATAAATAAGGTAATGGAATTACATCATGGGTCCCTGATCTGTACTGCACAGAAATGCATAATTATTGATATGGATGTCATTCTAGAGCACAGTAGAGCACAGGTCTTACGCTTCAATCACACCGACAGCGTCATTGCATTTTGGTACACCAGAAGTACATTCATTTTGGTTATACTCTTTTGATGTGCCAAAAGCTTTAGTGCAACAGTAGTACCTTTATTGAAAAGGCAGGGAATGAAGCCAGAACGGGGCGGTGTTCATGGCAACTGAAACCTTTTTTCTGGCCTCTGACACATCAAACAAGGGTGTCGAGTGGAGAGCTACAGTATGAAGGGGGAGTGGGCTGTCTCCATCTTCCCTGTGTTTAGACACAAAACAATGCGTCACAGCAAGGGGGAAATGGTTCTGACAAAATAGACATGCCCCTCTTGCAATTTGCACAGGGTGAAAAGTCTTTAGCCCGAGAGGGGGACGGGCCGGACACCATATGAGCTGTGCTCTGCTCCCCTTTGCCACTGTGGAAGGACCCCTAGGACGGTCTCCCCCTCAGGGGAATCGTTGGGGGCTGCTGCGTAGGAACGTCTGCCCCAGTTTCGTCTGCCTCTAGTCTGAATGCTTACTTGTGGGTTAGCAGTCTGCTGGGCCTGGTGCCTCTGGCAGAGGAGTACTGGCCTCTTCCTGCCGAGTAGGCACATTGGCTCATGGCCAATGTGCCTATCCGTAGCACTCACTTCCGTCATCATGAAGTGCTTTGAGAGACTAGTCAAGGATCATATCGCCTCTATCCTACCAGACACCCTAGACACACTCCAATTTGCTTACCGTCCCAATAGGTCCACAGACGACACAATCGTAATCACACTGCCCTAACCCATCTGCGCAACAGAGCCTCTTCAACCTCAGGAGGCTGAAGAAATTTGTCTTGTCACCAAAAACACTCAAACTTCTACAGATGCACAATCAAGAGCATCCTGTCGGGCTGTATTACCGCCTGGTATGGCAACTGCTCCACCCACAACCGTAAGGCTCTCCAGAGGGTAGTGAGGACTGCACAACGCATCACCGGGGGTAAACTACCTGCCCTCCAGGACACCTACACCACCCGCTGTCACAGGAAGGCCAAAAAGATCATCAAGGACAACAACCACCCGAGCCACTGCCTGTTCACCCCGCTATCATCCAGAAGGCGAGGTCAGTACAGGTGCATCAAAGCTGGGACCGAGAGACTGAAAAACAGCTTCTATCTCAAGGCCATCAGACTGTTAAACAGCCATCACTAACATTGAGTGGCTGCTGCCAACATACTGACTTAAATCTCTAGCCACTTTAAATAATAGAAAATTGGATGTAACAAATGTATCACTAGCCACTTTAAACAATTTTGTATATAATGTTTACATATCCGACATTACTCATCTCATATGTATATACTGTACTCTATACCATCTACTGCATCTTGCCTATGCCGGTCAGCCATCGCTCATCCATATATTTGTATGTACATACTCATATTCATTCCTTTACACTTGTGTGTATAAGGTAGTTGTTGTGAAATTGTTTGATTACTTGTTAGATACTACTGCATGGTTGGAACTAGAAGCACAAGCATTTCACTACACTCGCATTAACATCTGTTAACCATGTGTATGTGACAAATATATATTATTTTATTGATTTGGCTGTGGAGGTTGGACCGGGGCGGGCCTCAGGTTGGCAGGGCAGGCAGAAGTTGGAAGCTTCCCCTTCTGCTCTGTACAGTTCCAGTCATTAGGGCCAAACAGTTCCTTTGGCTCAATAGAAGCATCCAGGAAGTCTGCCATCTCCTTCTCCGTGAGGCTGGACAGGTTCAGGCACAGGGCTCTATCCCCCACCACTGCAAGGCTAATGACACGCCTACAGCCTTGGATAGCACCCCTGGAGGCGCGGAGGTTGATGTCTGAGACGACACAGATCTCTTCCCAGAGCAATGGGTTGGGCTTGTTCTTGTTCAGGAGGTTGCCCATCTCTTCCAATAGCTCACCCTGATATGTCATCAGTAGAGTGGTAGCGGTCAGTGTCATAATCTTGAGCTTGGCTGCAGCCCGTTTCCACACATCCACGAGCCCATACCCCAGGGTAGGAGAGGGGACATCTCTGCCATGTGTGGGTCTGGGAGCCAGGGGGTCCTCCTCCCCCTCTTCTTCTCCATCACGGAGGAGATGAAGGATGTCATCTTCATCCTCATCTATGATCAAGTCATCTTCCCCTAATGCTAGGTTGTCAAACCGTATATCCGGGGGGAGACTGTCCATAACCTCAGCCCAGTCAACCTCAGTACAGACAGGAAGGGGGAGGGGTTGTTGAGTTGTCTCTTCACCCAAAAGCTGGGAGGAAGATGAGCATGGGGCGGCAGCCTGTCGCACTCGACGCTTGAGGCTAGCCTTCGGCAACTTCTTGCAATACACGCAGGACTCAGGATTAGCGAGCCCTGTCTGGGCATGCTCCAGCCCTAGAGAGTCGAAATATAGGGTGTGGGTATCCCTGCCCCACATGAGAGTCCCACATGGGCATGGGTGTAGGTCAGCAGGTTTGCTGGTCTCGTCCTGTGTAGGGGTAGAATTAGCCATAGTTCCGGTATGGACACCCAGGCAATGTGTGTGCTGATCGACGCTGTTGCTGTGTAGCTAGTAGTCCTGTTGTTAGGAATAAGCAAAGCGAAGCAGGTAGTTAAGTGAGTAAGAGCTATCCATGTGGCGCTAGCTGAACTGAGAGTAGTTTTCACCGTGAGGTCAATCCTCTCGACGATAAGCTGCTGTCCTACGCTCGCCGATGTATTCTTTGACGGTCCACCTGTGAACAGGTTAGCAGGAAAGCAGAGGTCCAAGTCGAGGAGAGGACATTACTGAGGAGAGTAGAGGAGAGGAGAGGATTTTACTGAGGAGAGTAGAGGAGAGTAGAGGATATTACTGAGGAGAGTAGAGGAGAGTAGATGATATTACTGAGGAGAGTAGAGGATATTACTGAGGAGAGTAGAGGAGAGTAGAGGATTTTACTGAGGAGAGTAGAGGAGAGTAGAGGATATTACTGAGGAGAGTAGAGGAGAGTAGATGATATTACTGAGGAGAGTAGAGGATATTACTGAGGAGAGTAGAGGAGAGTAGAGGATATTACTGAGGAGAGTAGAGGATATTACTGAGGAGAGTAGAGGAGAGTAGAGGATATTACTGAGGAGAGTAGAGAAGAGTAGAGGATATTACTGAGGAGAGTATAGGATAGTAGTGGATATTACTGAGGAGAGTAGAGGAGAGTAGAGGATAATACTGATGAGAGTAGAGGAGAGTAGAGGATATTACTGAGGAGAGTAGAGGAGAGTAGAGGATATTACTGAGGAGAGTAGAGAAGAGTAGAGGATATTACTGAGGAGAGTATAGGATAGTAGTGGATATTACTGAGGAGAGTAGAGGAGAGTAGAGGATAATACTGATGAGAGTAGAGGAGAGTAGAGGATATTACTGAGGAGAGTAGAGGAGAGTAGAGGATATTACTGAGGAGAGTAGAAGATCTTAATAGAATCCGTGAGGAAGATGAAAGATGGGAGCAGACTATGGCCCCTTATATAGGAGGTTTATGACAGACCTTGAGTGAATGGATCTTCATAGACTCGCCCCTTACTATACTCCGCCCCTATAACGAGACGTTACCCAAAGTGTGAGACCGAACACGTAATTGTAATAGAACTGTGTGATGACACGGTCAAGTATTGCGCCATGCGTCAGGTTCAAACTAGACTTGGTCTGCCACTCCATAATGATTTAATAATGCCTAAAATGACATTAAACATGATCAACTATTACTAGAGATCCTCAGCAACAAGCACACGGATGTGACAGCGTTTACAGAGGAAGCATATGAAGGCAAACAAAACAATGTAATTCAATTGAGGGATGTAATGTAATGAAATGAAGGAAACTAACATTACATTGGCAGTTAAATATGTGTGGTTATTACTGACATTTGATAACATGATAGAAATAGTAGGAACCAGAGAAAGTTAAGGCATATAATTCAAACATTCGAGAGTGCCCAAGGGTTAAATTTGGCGTGACTGCCATTGTGCATCGTCATCACATGCTGCAGGCTGCAGTAGCCTACCCATTTGGCTTGCATCTCCAAGTTTCATAACTGCAAGTTAAAAGGCCATACAATTAAAATGATGCATAAGGTCACAGCATGTTGTACTTCCCTGTAGGAAAAGGGCAGAAATTCTTGTCATGCTTTTAGTTTGCTTCCATTACTTTTTCACATTCTCCAGCGAACCGAAGGAAAAATCATATATTTTTTAACCCTCTCCAAACAGATTGCTCATTTACCTAGCTCGTATCAATTGCTCTTATCAATTTATAAATTACAGTGCATGAAGAAAGGTGTTATTTCTATCTGAAAAAAAATTAAGTATGAGTTTCCGCTTGGAATGAACAGGTTCGCTCGACCTTATTCATGGTTTCCTCAAGCGTAAAAGTGGTGGAATTTTGAGCGAATTAAGTCAAGGTCAGAATACAGATATCTGTAGACACACCCCTACCACACCTACATTTCTGTAATCTCCACCCCAAACGTATAGCTGGCTGGCACATGCGTTTCCCCATGCTTAAGTTCAAGGTCAGATTATGCATTGAGAGAAAAGTGCATAAAAAGGAAATGATGTTCTGTTTACGTGCACATAACTCGGGTCTGAATTCCCCCTATTCCCCCTATTAATACCTGGACTACACACAATTAACACACATGGTGAGAAAAGGGAGAGATAGCTTGAGTTGTCCCCCGTCAGTGGGAGATGAACTTCCACAGTAAAATATAGATCAGGGTAAACTGGCTTGACAAACCAATTCAACAGGTGTCTTCATGGAGTAAAATGGGCTTTAATGACCCCGATTCCTGCTTACCTGGTCTAAGAATCCAGCATGAAGTGAGAGGTAGGGTGCTGGGTAAGTAGCAAAGATCCCAGCTGTAGCCTTAGGGCCAGACACAGTCAGATTCCCTCCACAGTAGTGGTATATGGCGTCTGGAAATAGTGACAAAGCAAGTTTCACAACATTGCACAGCGCCTCATAACCATATTCAACCAAAACACTACTACTATCTGTAGGATTTCAAGTGTTAAGGTTGGGAAATGTATCTCAAACAATAACATTGAAACAAACATTTCCGGTCCTCATAGTGACGTTTAATGCACTCAAGCGCTTCCTTGTACTGGCTGTATGATTTCCAAAAGATAACTGGTCATTGTCTTCTATGTTGTCATTATGTTTTTACCATAGTAAAGGGAGTATATGGTCCCAGCAGCCAAGAAGGAGCCTATCAGCTGACTGAGGATATAGACGGGAAGCATCCTCCAACCCAAACGACCAAAGAGACACATGGAGAATGATACTGCTGTGTTCATATGGGCCCCTAGGAGGTAGAGGAAGAGAGAGAGAGAGAGAGAGAGAGAGAGAGAGAGAGAGAGAGAGAGAGAGAGAGAGAGAGAGAGAAGTATAAGAGGCGCCATACATAAACCATTACCCATGACAAAAGGAGTGGTGTTGTGTTATGTACCTGAGACCCTCCCGCCAATATGCACTCCCATAGCCACGCCCAGGCCGAAGCCCACGTTGACACTAAGGTACTCTCCGAACGCACCTCGTCCAGTCACGACCTGTGCCACAGAGCCCAAGCCAAACACCTTGAATATAAACACAACATAAACACAACCCGTCAAAAACAGACATCCACAGAGGCAGTGGGAGAATTGATTACAATAATTTATTTCAGCTGAATACATCCAAGCTGGTTTGTGGGTCTACATAATGTATTCCTTCTGGTGCATTTGGATTCACTAACTCAATTAAACAAAGGATTACTGTTAAAGTACAAATATGTTACTTCATAAAACTTCCAACAAGCTTTGTCACAAATTTCAATTCCCTCATTAGCAAATGTGAATGAGAACTAGATTTGGCTCTTGGATGCGTCTTTGATGTGAGTGTCTCTTGCAGAGGCGTCATGCCCATAGGGGGCACAAGAGCACATTCCCCCTCAGATTTGTCCAGTTTTTTTATTTTTCTGATGTTAAATTAATTATTAAACTTAAACATAATTATTTATATAAAAGATCTGTCAGCAGTATTTTGTGGAGGGGGCACACTGACTGGACCAGGCAAAGAGTACCCCCATTCTCCCTAGTAAGTGTTTCCTTCCGTGGTCAG
Source organism: Brachymystax lenok tsinlingensis (assembly GCA_030435695.1). NCBI lineage: Eukaryota > Metazoa > Chordata > Actinopteri > Salmoniformes > Salmonidae > Brachymystax > Brachymystax lenok. Next base: position 44,436,714 of record CM059797.1, on the reverse strand, counting down.
CATGGAGCAAAGACACAGCATTTGATTTGATTTTAGTTGCCGATGATGGGCAGGAGTCACAGGAGGTATGTATTTTTTTTATTTTTTTATTATTTAATTTTTTTATTTGATTGAATATCCGAAACATACAATATACTTGCAGTGAAGCCGCTTAACAACTACATCATACCAGTCATCCAACAGATTCCCATTCAGAGTGACACACAAAAGCATCCAGGGTCAACACCCTGCTCAAGGGCACGGTGACAAATCTACCACCTGGCTAAAAAACGTGAACCCGAATCCTCCAAGATCCCCCCACAGTTCCCCAATAGCTGTCCCCTCAACCATTCAACCATTTTAAGATCCAATACGTAATATTGTACACTTATCATTATCAGTTTTCAGTCCAGAGAGTACAGAAAAGTTTTCTAGATCTTCAATGAGACATTGCAGGGATCTAGCTTGCGGACTTATTATAAAACTTGAGTCATCGGCATACATGGACACCTTTGTTTTTAAGCCTTGGATTTCTAATCCTCTAATGTTGTTATTGGATCTGATTTTAATAGCTAGCATTTCGATGGCCATAACGAATAGATATGGTGACAGCGGACACCCTTGTTTAACTCCTCTTGACAATTCAAAACTCTCTGAGAAGTAGCCGTTATTTACTATTTTACATCTGGGGTTGCTATACAGTATTTTTACCCATTGTATAAGAGAATTACCGAAATTGAAAATATCCAGGCATTTATAAATTTTACTTTATCAAATGCCTTTTCAAAATCCACTATAAATACCATTCCTGGCTTCTTAGATTTTTCATGATGTTCTATTATTTCTAGTAGTTGTCGTATATTATCTCCAAAGTATCGTCCATGTAAAAAAAATTATAATAATATATATATATATAAAAAATATATTTAAAAAAATGTAAATATACATTTTTTAAACACACAGGAGGTATGTTTGTAAATTAATTTGATCAAGCTATGTATCCTATTGATTGAAAATATTATTTTTATGTAATACTAGACACCTAGCCATTTTATGGAGTTGGCTTTAGTTAGCCAGCTAGATAGATTCCCAATCTCCCAACCTCATAACTAGCTCCCAAGTCATTTCAGGCTACCAATCAACTTAGAGTAGCTTGTCTAACTACGGTATCTTAGCTGGCATGCTGCTGGCAAAGTTGCTAGACTTTAGGAAAGTGTACAATTACTTAATGTACTCAATAAGACTCACATTATTTTCAACCTTTTATCCAGATTTTAGAGTGATACAGACAGCTCAAGAGGCATGCAGAAAAATATAATATCTGGCACCTTATGATAATATCATGACATCTGTGTGTTAATTATTATGCCATGATATGTGCCTGTATTGATGTGTGGTATGGTCCCATGTATTGTGTTGTAATTTAGATGTAACATTTTAGGCATGTTATTGCAGTATATGTAGATGTGTGATTCACAACAGTCAGAATGACACCATCATTTTTTACAGGGGGGAGGAGGTGAATGAGCCAATTGTAAGCTGGGGATGATTAGTTGACTGTATGAGGGCCAGATTGGGAATTTAGCCAGGACACCAGGGTTAACCCCTACTCTTACTGTAAATGCCATGGGATCTTTAGTGACCACAGAAAGTCAGGACACCCGTTTAACGTCCCACCCGAAAAACAGCACCCTACACAGGGCAATGTCCCTAATCACTGCCCTGGGGCATTGGGATATTATTTCTAGAGCAGAGGAAAGGGTGCCTCCTACTGGCCCTTCAACACCACTTCCAGCAGCATCTGGTCTCCCATCCAGGGACTGACCAGGACAAACCCTGCTTAGCTTCAGAAGCAAGATAGCAGTGGGATGCAGGGTGGTATGCTGCTGGTAAAGAGGTATCCTTGGATAACCTATGGAGAAAAATAAACATAATTTTTTTACATAGAATTGGGCAGAATTATTATGGCTCTAGATTGCTGGAAAAACCTGTTTCGGGTGTTTGAAAAATGCAAAATTCTCCAACATCCGACCTCCATCCTCACGTACTTCGTTTGTACTTTCACTCTGACAAAACAGCACACAGTTACAGTACTCACCCTTCTAAATAACTTGAAACGGTCTAACCAGGTCTTGTGTCTGGAAGTAGCCTAGACTAGCTAGCAAGCTAGCTAACATACTTCCTTCGCCAATCAGCTTCAGCCAGCCGTTGTGTGACTGTGGCAAAGTTGGTTTGACTTTGGATAGCCTAGTAAGGCGCTAGTAAGGGACCGTCAATAAATTATACAAAGTAAATGTGACAATATTTTTATGTTGCTCATCTTTTAGCTGTAATTCTATATGAATTTCTACAGATAATAGTTTGAGGTTTTTAAGTCATTGAAATTTGGAGCTATTGACATTTAAAATTACTGTCCCATGTACATTGTGTAATTTACTGATGGTCCCTAACTATCCCTCATAGGGAAATCGAATGTCAAACCAAATTGACCATGGGCATTACGATGGGGTTGGGTGCAGCTGCGCTCTGAATTTATGATTATTTGGGCGCTGCCAGCTGTGGGCGTGTGGGCAGGATTGAAATAAACCCAACCCAAGGAAAACTGTCATGGTACCCTTGATTCCGTGACATACTTTCCCCCCCTAATTATCTCACAAATCTCAGTTTTGGATGAGACTGACTTTATGACCAAATTATCCTATTTACACTTTGTAGTCAATTTTGACACTAGAACAAAAAAATCGGAATAATAGCAATGCTCTATAGGCCATTTTCTACTAGAGAAGTTGTTTATTGCCTTCAGTTGGTATTTAAGACATTTAATGTAATTATCACGTCTTATCCTTGAAACCTGTCAACTCATTTTGAGTGAAGTACTTAATTAGTTATAAGAATATAATCAGCTTAGACCTTAGGGGGATGTGATTATTGTATGAATATTGTATCGTATGTGGGTTACTAAGGTGATGACCTACTTCCAACCCACACGTATGCCCCAAGGTTACTCTTTTGGATCAATCCCCCAAAAATAATTTAACTGGTTACTAGTAAATTAGTTTTTTTAAACCAAATATATGATTCAATGTCAACTGTTTAATTTGATTTTTACCAAACCTATATTTCAAGTTGCAAACTATTTATTTGAACACTCATAAACCTAATAAATAACTAATATAAACTAATATTTCATGTAAATAACACATTTTTTCATCTTGTTCCAAGTTCACTTTTTAATTTTGAATCACCTATAACATCACATTGATCTGTCAAATGTGTTATTTGATTTCAGACAAATTTAATAGAAAGTGTCATTTTCAATCATTCCAATCAGTAAAAGCACTTAAGATTAACAACAGCGTCGTCCCACTTTTTAGTGTAGGTGAGTCACAAAGGAAAGGGAAAGCTCCTTATACAATTACTGTATAGTAGTAAAGACAAAATCACACTACTACCACGTGTGTGTCTTCTGTCTGTGTCCTAAGCTCTAAGAATAGGATTCGTTGTCAGGCATGTGACAAACAGGCAGCAGACCCCGGCTATGAGACTATTGACTGCTTTCCCTAGGGACCCAATGCCACATGTCTGGGACTGTGTGTGTGTGTGTGTGTGTGTGTGTGTGTGTGTGTGTGTGTGTGTGTGTGTGTGTGTGTGTGTGTGTGTGTGTGTGTGAGTGAGAGAGAGAGAGAGAGAGAGAGAGAGAGAGAGAGAGAGAGAGAGAGAGAGAGAGAGAGAGAGAGTGCATGCGGCCAACTGGCCAGCCGCGTTATCACAGGGTCAAGCGCATGACAGTGACAACCAATGCCACATGATAAGCATCTACATGGGGAGCGCATTGCATCATGCAATTTGTATGAATATTTCTAAGCAGAATCACAGTTGAGTGGAAATCTATCAATGAATATAGACACTAGTAGTAATACTAGTAGTAATAAACTAGTAATAATAAATAGCTTTAAATACAACATTTTATTTATTCATTTATAATCCAATAATCCTTTCTGGAAATATGCAACAACCAAAACATGATACATGCAAATGTTAATTGCAAATAAGCAAGGGAGTAAGGGTGAGGCCAGACTGATGCGTGGATGCGGACACCAAATTAGAACGGATACATGTTGCTCCGTGCGTGTGTGAAGTGTGTGACGTAAAACGCCTCCTCTTTTCTAATTGGCTAAGCGAATGGTTACGTATCCGTCGGCCCATCAAAAGTTGAACTCATCTCAACTTTTTGTCCGTGAAAATATGTTGACGGTCAACGTCAACGTACGACTCTCATTGAGAAAGCTTTGGAAATCACGGATATGGATCAAATCAACGGGGAAGTCTGGCCTTGCCTTTAAGAAGTGAGAGGTTGATGTTGTCCTCTAACCTTTTCTCTCTCTATTTTTCTCTCTATCTTTCTCTTACCATCATGACATAGGTGCTGAGGGTTTCTGCGAGTCCCACTCGAACATGTTCATTTATCACCCAGATCTTGGACAGTTTTCTACTTCTTCCATGCTCTTGAACACTCCCCTGCTCCATCGCATGCATCTTATTTCCACAGAGTCACACTCAAGTTTGCAGTCCTTTGTGGGTTGTCAAGGTATCTGAAAGAATTTGGGCTACGACCCTCAGAATCGCAATCGACACACAGCCTTGTTTGTATCTCTTTCTCTTTCTCTTCCCACTTCCCTTTCTCTCACTTCCTTTTGGCTTGTATTTTATGGCCTCTCCTTTCCCACACCCTCTTTCCTCCACGCACAGACACACACACACACAGTCACACACACACCCTACAATGGACCAATGTCTGGGAGGGGTGTATGCTTAAGGGGGAGGGGTAGAAAAACCATGTGGCTTGTCACAGAGAAATCTTCCAAATCAAATGTGCTGAATACAACAGCTGTAGACTTTACCGTAATACTGTATGTTTACTTAGGAGCCCTATCCCTACGATGCAGAGTAAAAAAAAAATACAATTTAAAAGAGGAATGAAAATACACAACAATTAAGCTATGTACAGGGTGTACCAGTACCAGATCAATGAGGTAGATATGTACTTGAAGGCATGGTATAGATAATAACAAGAGTAAAAAAAGGAACAGAGTAGCAGCAGCGTTTTTGATGAGTGTGAAAGTATGTGTGTCTGTGTGTGTGAGTGTGTCAGTGTGGTGAGTGTGTGGGTGGAGTCTTATGAGTGTGCATAGGGTCAGTGCAAAAATAAGGTCAATGCAGATAGTCTGGGTAACCATTTTGATTAACTATTTAGCAGTCTTGTGGATAGACGCAGTCACGAATCGGTAGCGGGGAGAACAGTCTGTGGCTTGAGTGGTTGAAGTCTTTGGCAATTTTTCAGGCCTTCCTCTGACACCGCCTGATATAGAGGTCCTGGAAGGTGATGTATTGGGCCGTCAGCATAGTCATTGAGCTGTAGTCATTGAACAGCATTCTCACATAGCTATTCCTCTAAGGTGGGAGAGAGCAGTGTGAAGTGCAATTGAGATTGGGTCATCTGTGGATCTGTTGGGGCGGTATGTGAATTGGAGTGGGTCTAGGGTGTCTGGAATGATGGTATTGTTAGGTTCTAAATAACAGGGTAAAAACTGACAGACAACTATGAAAAGCTCAAAACAAGTTTATTCACCCAAAGGGTCAGACAGCTGAGCAGACAAAGACATGTTCACACAATCACTGGTATTTAACCCTTCCTCCTATGCTGAGTCTCCTACTTACACATCAGAACAGCCAATACACCTCTGTTGCTAGACAGAACTTTAGTGATATCTGTTCTTCCTCACTCCATCTGACCTGACCTTGGCCCAAATTCCTCACTCCTCCCCAACTCACGGCTGTCCTGTTGACTTGTACCAGATTGTGGCCCTTCTCCTTTCCATAGGCTCATTGATGTCTAACAATAACCTTTTCTGACAGAATGTAAACATTCTACATTCCCCTCTCTCCCTCAGTAACATGAATAAGGATATTTCATATTTTCAAGTTTAGAAGTCAGAACCCATCAGTAATGATTTGTGACATGACCAGCCTTTAAAAGCACTTCATGATTACAGATGTGAGCGCTATGGGACGATAGTCATTTAAAAGCAAGTTACCTTGGAGCTCTTGGGAACAGGGACAATGGTGGTCAGCTTGAAACATGTTGAGATTATAGACTTGGACAAGGAGATATTTAAGGACACTTGCCAGCTGGTCTGCGCATGCTCTGGTAACGCACCATGGTATTCCGTCGGACCCAGGGCTAACCTGTTTAGAAGTTACTCACATCAGCCACGGAGAGCGAGATCACGCAGTTGTCAGCAACAGCAGGGGCTCTCATGACTCAGTGTTGTTTACCTCGAAGCAAGCATAAAAGGCATTCAGTTTGTTAGAGAGGTCTGCGCCACCGGGCAACTCACGGCTGGGTTTCCCTTTGTAATCCGTAATCGTCTGCAAGCCCTGCCACATCCAACGAGCGTCGGAGCCGATGTAGTAGGATTCCATTTTATTCCTATATTGTCCTTTTTCATGTTTGATGGCTTGTCGGAGGGCGTAGTGGGATTTCTTGTATGTCCGTGTCCCATTCCTTGAAAGCGGTAGCTCTAGCCTTTAGGCCAGCGCGTTGCCAGATTAACTGTTTGGCTACTGGTTCTGTACCACAGGGTGTTATAATGCATGTTACAGAATAGAGACTGTACAGAATAGAGACATAATTGAGTTTCACTTCTATCATGATTGTATGATATATGCACTATTAGATATTACCTTCCTCCTGATCTGAGATCAGAAATAAAATCATCAAAGAGATGTCCCACTGGGCACACCACATCATTTCAGCTAGATAATTGGTCGAGACATTGATCAATGAGATTACAACCTATATTCACCAACTAAAAAAGAAAGCCAAAAGTTTGTTGATTTTCCAATGTGTTATCACTATGCTTTCGACCATCTAAGAGCGCAACCAAATTCCAATGGAAAAACAATGTCTGATTTTTGGTTTAGTTGTCACCCAAATGTCTATCACTGTGCTTTCAATCATTTAAAATGTAAAAAGTTAAAATGGGAATACAATGTCAGATATATTTCTTTTTACAATAGATGAATGTGTTATCACTGTGCTTCATCTAACAGCAGAAACAAATGGCCTGGACTACAGTTGAGATTACATTAAAAAGTACATGGTGCAGGTGATCAATGCCATACGAGACTCTGCACAGACTATTATAGCAATTGCTCTCCCCAGACCTGTGACGGCCTGCAGTACGCATGCTATCTCGAACGCTTTATAGGATTACATAAGAAGACATTTATAGTTACAGTAACCTGAAAATGGGCAATGGATGTGTCATCTTAAGGTTAATATTGATATTGTGATATTGAATTGTGTTTGGTTGTCAATGCAACCAAATATCAACATTTGAAGGAGATTTATCTACTTCTTGGATAGTTCCATCTGTGCCAATGACTCACTCTGACTTTAATTCCAGTTTCTCTACAAATTAATAATTGATTCACGTCTCCATCTCAACCAAAGATCAAAGTTAAAGAATAGGACTGAATCATATCAAATCAAACTATTTTTATTTTCAATGTTTTAAATCAACCAGAGCTTGGCCTGTTGTATTATCTGTTTTTAATTGAATTATGGTTTGAATTGAAACAATAGTTGTTGATGACTTTGCAAATTATATACTTGATATGGTTCTTTATGCGCTCTTGTGTATGTTTTCCTTCTGTGTAATTTGATCATTGATGACAAAGAAGGATTCACTGGCTAGTATAGATTGATCAAAAAGCCCTGATAACAAACACACTGAAATATAACGTATACTCTTGCTATGCAGAACCTAAAAGGGTTATTCAGCTGTTCCCATAGGAGAACCCTTTGAAGAACCCTTTTGGATTCCAAGTAATACCTTTTGCACAGAGGGTTCTATATGGAACCCAAAAGGATTCTACCTGGAACCAAAAAGGGTTCTTCAAATGTTATGTTTCACATTTCTTCCTTTTCTACAATTAAGGACCCAAAGGCCTCGGCTTTCAAATTGAGCATATATATATATATTTTTTTTTAGAGAAACATTTCTCCCAAATAAGTGGCATTTCTCCCAACTGATTATGTTGACTGACACTTTATTATTATTGTGAGAAGAAAAACTTGAATTATACAACTAGACCTAGCACCGGATTAACAACCCCAGTCGGGGGAAGTCAGGGTCTCAATTTACTGCAATTTAGAAATGTTGTTGAGCCTCAGCAGTTTTTTCTCTTGTTATGTCAGTCACTGACAGTCACTCAATTAGCCATGTCAGCTAACAATTTTTAGATTGTTAAATTCATCTAGCCAGCTCTCTAAACTTGTAGTAATCATGGCTGAATACCGACCGGGCATGCAGGGCATGTGCCCAGGGGCCTGTGAGGGCATTTTCTGTGAAACCTTACTAATGCTTGTGTACTAAAATGTCCTTATTTAAGCCTAGGCATTGGGCTAGAGATTGTTAAAGAAATGAAATCATATAAGATAGAAAAGTGTGTGTGCATTACTATAGGCCTGTTCTAACTGTTCTGTGTGTGTGTGTACAATGACCTCATGATGTCTTGGGGCTCAGCCAAGAGCTGACAGAAACTAACTGGTTCCTCTCAGCTTAACTGGAGACAGAGCAAAGTGTTATCCTGCACACCAGGGATACGGCTGTTGTTCTGTTTGGAGCCTGTTTCTGGGTGAAAGGTTCAAGCTTATGTGAATGTGTGTAGTGGTAGGACCATACATCATCTGGGCCGACAGTCAAAGGTGCTTGCTTGCCCAACTTGGGGGAACCGTTAAGCTACTGACTTCCTGTCACTTTGGCACCTATTGTCCTCACTCAGTTGCGACAGATTGAGACAACCTTTTCATTATAGCCTGTATCCTGTAACCAAGTTCCGTCTCTCCCCACATACACATACATAAGGTCACGTGTTTTGCAGATGCTTGTATAAGACAGCTTGACTATATAAGGCTTCCGTACTCGTTGAGCTCTCACTCCTTTCACTTTGTGTGTGATGTAACCAGCTCCCTTATTGCAATAGGTTTATTAATAAAAGTAATACCTTGATTGATTATTGACCTTGCCTCTCCTCATTATTAAGGTAGAATTTCCACCACAGGCCCTGATATCCAGGGGGCCCCCATTGATTTTGTTAGTCACTCATATCATTAACATGGCATCATAGCAAAATGTGTAGAATTGCAGGAAATTAGCTTTAAAACTGAAGAGAAAGAAATCTACGCCCTTTGGCAAAATGTGTCGAATTGCCGAACACAATTATGTGTATATATTTAAGCAACATTTCAAGACATCAGTCAGGAAGTTAAAACTTGGTCGTAAATGGGTCTTCCAAATGGACAATGACCCCAAGCAAATTTCCAAAGTTGTGGCAAAATAGCTTAAGGAGAACAAAGTCAAGGTATTGGAGTGGCCATCACAAAGCCCTGACCTCAATCCTGTAGAAAATTTGTGGGCAGAACTGAAAAAGCGTGTGCGAGCAAGGAGGCCTACAACCTGACACAGCTACACCATTGTGCTAGCCCAGACAGTGTTGTTGAAGTTACTGTAGACCTTCATTGCAAAACAGTGTATTTTAACCAATTATGTGGTGACATATGAATACATTTTGTATAATTTTATCTAAAAAGGATAACTTTTTTAATGTTTCACTATTTTACATTTTTTATTAAATTTCACTGAGAAGGATGGTCCTCCCCCTTCCTCCTCTGAGGAGCCTCCACTGGTTCGGATTGTTATTGTGGGTACAACGTTAACAACACATTTCCTAATGAAGCCTGTGATGTATATTCCTCAATGTTGATGGATGAGTCCTGCATGGATGAACCAAGGACAATGTCAATCATTGCTACATTTTTCTAAGGAAATTTGTCTTTGTTTTTGCATCATATGCTCAAAACATGACAAAGATTAAAGGGATAATCCAGCCCAAATGACTTATTCCTATTATTAACAGGGTTAAAGTGTTAAATAACACTAATATGTGAAAACAATATTTATGTTGACAAATGTTTCATTTTGTAGTTATAACAAGGTTGGTAGCAACATGTGAAAATCTACTGCAGCTCAAGTCGACTACAAAACCCTGAATGCAATGCTCTCTCTTTGGGCTGGCTAGCTAGCTAGCTAGCATAGTAGCTACATACAAAAACACCAACCTCAATTTCAGGATGAAGTAGCTAGCTACCTGGAAAATCGCCTGAACAAACTCCACTATCAATTTAGGAGTCTATCTCACTGAGTACAACTTGCAGTTCCTATCTGCCCAAAGTTAGTGCAGAACATGTTGCTTATGGCAACAACTAACCTTTCCCATGTTTCCCACAGACACACGGGAGCATTGCGCGAGACGGTACTTGAAGGAGAAACTGAGTTGAATAATTTGGTGCACTGTTTAGATTGAGCACATCTAAGCAAAATATATACTTTGTCATGACGATATAAACAAATGGATGTGTTCTAGTATGCCCGTACCATCTATTGGCTGATTTGGCTATCTGGAGTCCAGGTAATTGTTTTTTTTAAAGCCACTTAACTCACATGTCTGTCAAACATGTCCAATCACCATCCAGTTGTCCATGTTTCGTAAGCCAATCATGTATATCTTCCCCTTCTTTGAAAGAAGGACACATCAAGTAGCATTGAAAAGATGGAGGGGTGCGACACTATTGGTTGACTCAGCGAACCACCTGGTTAAAAAAAGAAAGAGACTGGAACCTTCCAGGAACCCTTCCTGTCAGTGCTGGATCAAGACAGAACTGTAGCTAGCTAGCTGGCCAACCTTCTCAAACCTTATCCTGGACTATCATCAATTCATACCACAAGGTAAGATGAAAAACATGACTTATACTGCAATGGTGATATCAACCAGAGCCAACTTGTTTTCCAACAGTAGAATTTAAATAGTAACTGCTAACTTGTAGCTATAGTTGCTGCTTAGCTTAGCTGCCTGGCAAGCTAACTAGCTAGCTAGCATGGTAACGATACAGGAACTTTACAGTAGCTCTAGCATTAATTTTCATAGAGAACTGTCAAAGTTGGTGAGATCTAAAATATAATAAAATCTACTAGCGTTACCAAGGATAAGTTATTGCCCATTTTAGTAAATGCTATTCAGCTAGCTAAGTTCCCGCTAGCTATGTAAACAGCTTACAGTATGGTCATGCATACTGTACAATGCAACCAAGAGTTTTTACATCATGCACAATGTAAAAACTCTGTTGGTTGCATCAAAGCTGCCTATATACCTATGTATTTGCTTATGAATTAAAATCAGTAATTCGATGAGGTAGCCCAGGTATTCCCAAACTGGGGTGCGCGTACCCCTGGGTACGTTCCAGGTAGAATGCCGTCGGGGGTACGCCAAATAAGAATGATTTTTTTCTTCTTTTTTTCTTCACATTTTCAAACAGTCCATTTATATTTCCCAACAAGGCTATACATTTGGGTGAGGTTTTCTTCTCACCTGAGTAGCCTCTTTTCACTGCCAAAATAAAATTAAACCATCTAGTGTTCAGCGAATTAACAACACAATGTCAAATACAGACGGCCTAGTCAAAAAAATGTACATCCAATCACATTAACCGTTACTTTCTTACGGGAATTCCACTAACGGTCCGTATGTAGCCAAATGTAGCTGCTGCTCACAACGCCACTTGGGTACACTGCAGCGTCCACCGAGAGGCAAGGGAATGACTGACAGCTTGAAAGAGGTTTTGGACACTACAGTAACTTGGTTAAAGCAAGGCCCCTGAACTCTCATGTATTTTCTGCACTATGCAATGATATGGGCAGCGACGATGTAACGCTTTTACAACATACAGAAGTGCGCTGGTTATCAAGGGGCAAAGTACTGTCACGTTTTTTTTTATTGAGAGAGGAGCTTAAAGTTTTCTTTACTGACCATAATTTTCACTTGTCTGACCGCTTGCATGATGATGAGTGTCTCACACCACTGGCCTATCTGGGTGATGTTTTTCCTCACCTGAATGATCAGAATCTAGGATTACAGGGACTCTCCGCAACTATATTCAATGTGCGGGACAAAATTGAGGCTATAAATATATGAGGGAGCAGTGGGTCGCTACCGCCAAATTCAAAATCCAAAAGTTGAATTATTAAACATTCATCAATATACAAGTGTTGCATAGTCATCAAAAGCTCTTCTTCTTGGCAATATCACAGCGTTGTCAGATTTCAAAAAGGCTTTATGGCGAAAGCACAACATTTGATTGTTTGAGGATAGCCCCTCTCATATTTTATGCATTAGCATAAATCCATAACCAACGCGGGTCTCAAAAACCGCATAAAATTGCTAATATAAAATCCCTTACCTTTCGAAGAACTTCTGCTGAGGGCTTCCCAAGTGTCCAACAAAGACATCCAATGGTTCTTTTGTTAGAAAAAGTAATTTATTATATCCATAAATCTCCATTTGGTTGGCGCATTATGATCATAAAATCCACCGTTGAGTCGCCCATTGAACCGTGAAGAGAACACGTTCAAATTATACCTATACACTTTCTACAAACAAATCAAACATCATTTTTAATGTATCCTTAGGTATCCTTTTGTGTATATTTGCTGTAATATTTCAACCGGACAATAACATGAACGATAGGAAAGAAAAATAAAGTGGTGCGCGTTCACAATCTCGCGCGGGTCAAACCTTGTTTACAAAAGTGGTCCCCTGACTTCTTCCTCTTCCTATCCGTTCTGGTTATTCCTAGAATTCCCAGTCTTTGTATAAAGACTGTTGACATCTAGTGGAAGCCATAGGTGCTGCAGTCTCAGTCCTACATAACATTGTATGCAATAGGCACAATGGAGAAGAAGGTCAAGTACAAAATCCGGATGGATTTTCCTCGGGTTTTCGCCTGCTATATCAGTTCTGTTATACTCACATACATTATTTTAACACTCTTAGAAACTTCAGAGTGTTTCCTATCCAATAGTACTAATTATGTGCATATCCTATTTTCTGGGCCTGAGTGGCAGGCATTTTACTTTGGGCACGCCAGACTCTCCAAAACCGTCACCTCTGCAGCCGCTCCCTAAGAGGTTAATGGTGGGTCGCGACGTGTCAGAGTTTGGCAGCTGCTCGAGTGGGTGGAAGATGCTGGTGTCTTTTTTCAGCAGTTTTCTTGAAGATCACTCCCCGACCCACACTGGGCAGTGCTGTTGTTCAGCAGCAGATGATGCGCTGTCAGCCACTGCACTGGCTTGTCATTGTGGTGGAATAATCAGAATTAGTTGAGTAACATAGATAATTAAGATGTCTTATCTGCATAATATGCTTATGTCATATACTTGTTATTAGAATGTATCCCTTCGGACTCTGGTGTTGGCAGTTGCACTTCTTTTCTCAGCTGGGGCTCAGTCCCTGGGGCCCAGAGAGGGGAGAGGTCAGGCTTGTCTTTCACATGTCCCTGGTGCTATGCAGAATATCAGAAAGGGAAGAGGACAGGAGGGAACATTGTCTTCATATGTGAATGTGTCTTTACCTATTCTTAAACCATGTGAAGGGATGGCGTGATTAATGGGGAACCAATTACTTGTCTCCACAATGTCTGTGCGCCAGTCACTCCCTCCTTTTACTTTGGGGGATGTGTGTGGTAGTGTCTGGAACCATTGTATGTCATCTCTGATGTTGCACTTATCTTGGGATAGTGTGTGACCTAGGCTCACTACCCTCAGTGAGCTTGTCCAGGTATGTGGTCAAGAAGGGGTTTTACTTGAGATGGGAGTATCTGGAGTTGAAAATTGATTTATGCCATTGGATGAGTTGATGTTTCTGTGCTATGAAGTACCAGGAACGAGATTTGAACCTCGTCTTAGGGGCCAAACTGAACATAATTTATAGAGAATGCTATCTGGCTGGGGGATGCTCCTTTCTCATTTAACACCTCTCACCTTGTGACTTGTTCCAAACATCTGTGGTTTGTTATGTAGACTAGGGGGTGGATCTTTGCTATAAAAGATCTCAGTAGCCTTTGTGTCGCCGCCCTCTCAACGGACCATCAGAGACGCTCTCAACAGACGATCAGAGACGGTGATGAATTCGTTGACAAGCCATTGCTATTGCAAAGCTCTTACTATTAAATATATATTTTAAGTATAACTCTGACTTGTGTGTGAAGTACTTGTGTGTGAATGCTTTTTGAGGCAAACACACTCACAGCAGAAATCAAATTAAATGTTATTTGTCACATGCGTCGAATACAACATGTGTACAGTGAAATGCAGTTTTAAGAAAAATAAGTGTTAAGTAATAAATAGACGAGTAAAAAAAATCTAAATTATTAAAGAGCAGCAGTAAAATAACAATAGCAAGGCTATTTACAGGGGGTATCGGTACAGAGTCAGGTTAGTCGAGGTAATTTAGGTAATATGTACATGTAGGTAGAGTTAAAGTGACTATGCATAGCGGTCTCCTGCCTGGCAGAGAAAGCAGTACTGACGTTCTGATCCAGTTTGGCACCACATACCTATGCGAGTCAGGATTCTCAACTGGCATACTTAAGAAACAAGTAAAGAAACAGACTCAATGCTGAGCATGACTTTAGGGTTGCACTGTAAAAAAAACGGAGCCCAGAATAGACCTGCTTGATGAAAACTTCAAACAGTCACACACCTCTCATTAGGACTTTGTGTGTGTGTGTTTTCTGGTCTACATCTGTGTGATGTGATCAATAAGTTCAGAATTAAAAATGATTTATTGTATTTTAACAGCAACAGTTCCAACCTAGACAGATATGTAAGAGTGTTTTTAAGGGGGAAATTAAACATGAATAGCTATTTATATGGGTTTAACTTAATTGTTATTTGTCTATGTTGCATTTGTTAATGGGCATAAGTGCAATGAAATGTACCGACATGTATGTATAGTTGCATGTTTTCGTAAGCTTGCAGCTCAATATTAGGAAAGTGTTTTTAGGCCATATCACCCAGCCCTTCTTGATTTCCTCCTCTGTGTCACGTCCTGGCCACAGATAGCCTTCTGGCTCATCTAGGGTGTGTTGGTCAGGACGTGATCAGGTTTTTTTTTTTGTTCTATGTTTTATTTTCTAGGTTTGGTTTGTTGATGGTTCCCAATTAGAGGCAGCTGAGTGTCGTTACCTGTAATTGGGGACCATATACAGTGAGGGAAAAAAGTATTTGATCCTCTGCTGATTTTGTACGTTTGCCCACTGACAAAGAAATGATCAGTCTATAACTTTAATGGTAGGTTTATTTGAACAGTGAGAGACAGAATAACAACAAAAAAAATCCAGAAAAACACCTGTGAAAAATGTTATAAATGGAATTGCAGTTTAATGAGGGAAATAAGTATTTGACCCCTCTGCAAAACATGACTCAGTACTTGGTGGCAAAACCCTTGTTGGCAATCACAGAGGTCAGATGTTTCTTGCAGTTGGCCACCAACTTAGCACACATCTCAGGAGGGATTTTGTCCCACTCCTCTTTGCAGATCTTCACCAAGTCATTAAGGTTTCGAGGCTGACGTTTGGCAACTCGAACCTTCAGCTCCCTCCACAGATTTTCTATGGGATTAAGGTCTGGAGACTGGCTAGGCCACTCCAGGACCTTAATGTGCTTCTTCTTGAGCCACTCCTTTGTTACCTTGGCCGTGTGTTTTGGGTCATTGTCATGCTGGAATACCCATCCACGACCCATTTTCAATGCCCTGGCTGAGGTTCTCACCCAAGATTTGACAGTACACGGCCCCGTCCATCGTCCCTTTGATGCGGTGAAGTTGTCCAGTCCCCTTAGCAGAAAAACACCCCCAAAGCATAATGTTTCCACCTCCATGTTTGACGGTGGGGATGGTGTTCTTGGGGTCATAGGCAGCATTCCTCCTCCTTCAAACACGGCGAGTTGAGTTGATGCCAAAGAGCTCCATTTTGGTCTCATCTGACCACAACACTTTCACCCAGTTGTCCTGTTCATTGGCAAACTTCAGACGGGCATGTATATGTGCTTTCTTGAACAGGGGGACCTTGCGGGCGCTGCAGGATTTCAGTCCTTCATGGCGTAGTGTGTTACCAATTGTTTTCTTGGTGACTATGGTTCCAGCTGCCTTGAGATCATTGACAAGATCCTCCCGTGTAGTTCTGGGATGATTCCTCACCGTTCTCATGATCATTGCAACTCCACGAGGTGAGATCTTGCATGGAGCCCCAGGCCGAGGGAGATTGACAGTTCTTTTGTGTTTCTTCCATTTGAGAATAGTCACACCAACTGTTGTCACCTTCTCACCAAGCTGCTTGGCGATGGTCTTGTAGCCCATTCCAGCCTTGTGTAGGTCTACAATCTTGTCCCTGACATCCGGAGCCACTGCCGAGCTCTTTGGTCTTGGCCATGGTGGAGAGTTTGGAATCTGATTGATTGCTTCTGTGGACAGGTGTCTTTTATACAGGTAACACGCTGAGATTAGGAGCACTCCCTTTAAGAGTGTGCTCCTAATCTCCGCTCGTTACCTGTATAAAAGACACCTGGGAGCCAGAAGTCTTTCTGATTTGAGAGGGGGGTCAAATACTTATTTCCCTCATTAAAATGTAAATCAATTTATAACATTTTTCACATGCGTTTTTTGTTGTTATTCTGTCTCTCACTGTTCAAATAAACCTACCATTAAAATTATTGACTGATTATTTCTTTGTCAGTGGGCAAACGTACAAAATCAGCAGGGGATCAAATACTTTTTCCCTCACTGTATATGTTTGTTCTTTACCCCACTTGCGGTGTGGGTTATTGTTTGTGTATAGTTGCTGTGTTGCGCTACACAGTGCGTTACGGTCGCTGTAACTTTCTTGTGTTTTTGGTGAGTTTTCAATATTAAACATGTTTAACTCAACCCTGCACGCTGCGCCTTGGTCCACTTCTGTCAGCGATTGTGACACTCTGTTCATTGTAACTATTAGGGTTTTTTTCTCTCTCTTTAGCAGTTCAATAGGCAAACGTTTGGGGGCTCTCCTGTCTGCAACAAGACCAAACCTTGGAAGCCTGCTCAGGTACATAAAATACAGGCTAACATGTCAAAAGCTTGGTGTGTATTGATCTGTTTTTATTAATTTTTTCCTTTATCATTTCAGCATGATGTGCCTAGGAAGCCTGTTCGGGTAAATGGGTCTTTCTCTAAATAAAGGGGCCATTGTGTGACATTAGGGTCAACGTTGAAACCTCAAGATTCAAAGCAAGAAATTCCAACTGTTTACAAAGTTTCAGACTTTGCCACACTTACAAGTATGTAGTCTTTTCATATATACCGTCCCCCCACAACATAACTAGATCAGTGTGATACATTGTAACCATTTATACAAATATCCTTATCAAGAACAGACTTTTTGAGCCAGGTTTCAGAACACACAATTACATCAGCATCAGTTGATTTAGCCCAGACCCTAACTCCATAAATATTATACAACAGGCTGCGTACATTTAAATGAAAAATACAGAGACCAGATCTAGATTTAAAATTAGAGGGTGTTTGGAGAAATTGCATATCAGGGCCAGGATTAGGTTGATCGTTACCTGATTTCAACAAAATAAGAATAACTAGGCATCTCTGTTTAATAACCTTTCACGTCTTCTCTTTTTTAAGAGACCTACTACTGCAAGCGAATGCAACAAGTGAGTTTCCAGACAATACAAAACAGTAATTTAAAACCATTTGATTTTGGTAGTGACACAAGTTCGTACTGTTCAAATCATGACACACATGCATCTGCACTTGGACGAGTGGACAGAGTGAGAAAGAGCGAGTTCCCGTCGACACAATGTCTAATGGAGGGGAGAGCATATTGTCAGATGTACTCACCCAGTCAACAATGTTCGTTTTCTCGATAAAGTTAAGTAAAATCAGTGAGAAAAGCAATTCCATGAAAAATGTCAGTTTCTCTGAGAGATGTAAGAAATAGAGGCCAAGGAAAGGTAAGGGGAGAGAGGGACTGTGTGTATGTATGAGTCTGTCTGTGAGTGTACGCACGTGGTGAGTAGATTGGGGATTGTTGAGCTGCAGCTGACAGCCAGGTGTAGAGCGAAGAGGAGCAGCTTGGACAAGACTCTCCGCGGAGGGAATGCAGAGGACCCAGGCCAGCCAGAGAGAGGTAAACTTCGAATAGGGAAGTGCAAATAGCGATAATAAAAAATTATCCAAGTTGAGGGAGACCCGTGATCTTTACACCAGCAAAACGAAATAATTTGCACAAAGGAAAGTGTAGATTTGCTCCACCATTAGCGAATAGTTTAAGTCACAAACGTATCGACATGCTACCATCTTGGACACAGGATCTGCATGCTGTGTGTATATGTGTGTGTATGTATGTATGTATCTATGTGTGTGCATATATATATAAACAATACCAGTCAAAACTTTGGACACCTACTCATTCCAGGGTTTTTCTTTATTTGTACTATTTTCTGCATTGTAGAATAATAGTGAAGACATCAAAACTATGAAATAACACATATGTAGTAATCAAAAAAGTGTTAAACAAATTAAAATGTATTTTAGATTCTTCAAAGTGGCCACATTTTGCCTTGATGACAGCTTTGCACACTCTTGGCATTCTCTCAACCAGCTTCACGAGGTCCGTAGTCACCTGGAATGCATTTCAATTAACTGGTGTGCCTTGTTAATTTGTGGAATTTGAGCCAATCAGTTGTGTTTTGACAAGGTAGGGTTGGTATACAGAATATATCCCTATTTGGTAAAAGACCAAGTCCGTATTATGGCAAGAACAGCTCAAATAAGCAAAGAGAAACGACCATCATTACTTTAAGACATGAAGGTCAGTCAATCCGAAACATTTCAAGAACTTTGAAAGTTTCTTCAAGTGCAGTCGCAAAAACCAGGTGCTATGATGAAACTAGCTCTCATGAGGACCGCCACAGGAAAGGAAGACCCAGAGTTACCTCTGCTGCAGAGGATAATAAGTTTATTAGAGTAACCAGCCTCAGAAATTGCAGCCCAAATAAATGTTTCATAGAGTTCAACAAACAGACACATCTCAACATCAACTGTTCAGAGGAGACTGTGTGAATCATGCCTTCATGGTTAAATTGCTGCAAAGAAACCACTACTAAAGGACACCAATAAGAAGAAGAGACTTGCTTGGGCCAAAAACATGAGCATTGGACATTAGACCGGTGGAAATCTGTCATTTGGTCTGAGGAGTCCAAATTAGACATTTTTGGTTCGAACCGCAGAGTAGGTGAACAGATGAACTCTGCATATGTGGGAACTCCTTCAAGACTGTTGGAAAAGCATTCCTCATGAAGCTGGTTGAGAGAATGCAAAGAGTGTGCAAAGGGTGACTACTTTGAAGAATCTAAAATCTAAAATATATTTGTTTAACAGTATTCAGACCCCAAGCTTGTAGCGTCATACCCAAGAAGACTCTGGCTGTAATCGCTGCCAAAGGTGCTTTTACAAAGTACTGAGTAAAGGGTCTGAATACTTATGTAAATGTGATATTTCAGTTTGCAAACATTTCTAAACAGTTTTTGCTTTGTCGTTATGGGATACTGTGTGTAGATTGATGAGGAAATGTTAGTCTTTAATCCATTTTAGAAAAAGGCTGTAACAACAAAATGTGGAAAAAGTGAAGGGGTCTGAATACTTTCCGAATGCACTGTATCTGTGGTCCTAGCCCCACCCCTATCTATCATTATTCTCCGCCTTACACCTATTTTTTTCTCTGCAAAGTCTTGCACTTGTAACTGCAAACTCTTTTTCAGCCACGCACTAACCCCCACTTTTACTGTCACCCTAGGCTTTCTAAAACCACAGGCTCCTCCCCCCTCGCATCCACAGGATTTCCTGCCTCTTTCTAACAGTATAACCAGGGGTTGTTCTAGGTCAAGCACCCTTAATACATTTTTAGCTACATATCATCACCATTACTAGTTTTAAACATTAACACTTCTTATTCCCTTTACTATTCTAATCTCATTTTAACCTAATTCTATTACTCCAGTTACATCTTAAACATCCAACATCCCTCCATCCTCTTATTTCAACATTCTAACATATCACTATCAACCTCCTACAGGCCCTAAGACCTTATCCTCCAAGCCTAATAGACATAGTCCAAATATACTGCACCTTAAATCAAACATCTCATCCTTAACCATTTTACTATATTACTTTAGTCAACCTTTAACATTCAACATATTTAACCTTTAATTATTATTTTTATACATTCCAGTCCCAATGAATTTCTTCTTATTTTTCTTATTTTCTAAGGAAATGTCAATTTTTCTCTGTTCATTCTTCTTTGTGCTAGTAAAACTTCTTCATGGGTGTGTGGGTGCATGAGTGGGGCCCGCCTATTCATACTTTCTGCCTCTAAAATGTCACAGAAAACTGGTCAGCCATTCTGAGAGCATGTATGTATGCACTGAGTATACAAAACATTAAGGACACTTTCTCTTTCCATGGCATAGACTGCTCAGGTGAATCCATGTGAAAGCTATCATCCATTATTGATGTCACTTATTAAATCCACTTCAATCAGTATAGACGAAGGGGAAGAGACAGATTAAAGAATGTTTTTAAGCCTTGAGACAATTGAGACATGGATTGTGTATGTGTGCCATTCAGAGGGTGAATGGGCAAGACTAACTATTTAAGGGCCTTTGAATGGGGTCCGGTAATAGGTGCCAGGTGCACCGTTTTTTGTCAAGAACTGCAACTCTACTATGTTTTTCACACTCAACAGTTTCCCGTGTGTATCAAGAATGGTCCACCACCCAAAGGACATCCAGCCAACTTGACACAACTGTGGGAAGGATTGGAGTCAACATGGACCAGCATCCCTGTGGTACGCTTTCGACACCTTGCTGTTCTAAGGGAAAAGGGGGAAGGGAGGGTGCAACTTAATATTAGGAAGGTGTCCCTAATGTTTTGTACACTCAGTATGTGTGTGTATATTTAATATTTCAATTGTAGAGGTTAGTCATAAAACTTACAGTACTATAAAACAGAAGTTATCAAATGCACTGCACACCACAATAGCATTAAATCAAATGAACACAAATCACAAAGAGCTGAAGTGAAAAATATCAATAGCATTTAATCACCAAATATCATATATAAACATTTAGCAGACAAAATGTTGTAGCAGACAAAATGTTGTACAAAGTTGGCCTTCTTCTGTTGACTGCTTTGAGTCATCTGTACAAAACACGAGGTGACATGGAAGACTGCGCACAAGGAGAGGAAACACTGTCCCAAGCAAACAACAACAATAGCAGCAAACCAAACCAAAAGTACAGAAAGACATTAAACATTCATATTATTTCATAGCCTAATAAAGAAAACGATAGGAAAGCTGTTACGGGCTTTTTTTTTATAAACTGTTTAAAATGCCCATCCCCCATATTTAAAAATCTTTTTTAACGTTCTTTACATTTTGCAATGAACAAACTACCCACTGAGTGCATTCTCACAATCAATGCTATTACCTAATTTATAACGGGTAATATGAAACAATACTCAAAGGTCAGTCAGAGGTCATCGACCAAAACCCCCACATCCCTATTAGATTCTCACAACACTCATAGTGTAAGGTAGCTCTGGTCCAGAACGTTGTTTGGCTGCGCTCTCAAAGCTGAATGACGCCCTGGACCAGAGCTCAGTGTAAGGTGGCACCCATTGGGAAATCCTCATGGAGTGGGAGAGTGCTTAGGCTACTCACGCTCACTTGTAAAGAAATGTCAAATACTTTTTAATTCTAGTTTATACATCAATCTGGAAATGTTCCATAAAATCATGCAATAAGTATATGATAAATTATATCATAAATTGTTTACAATATTTAATTCCCCCAAATCAACCATGAAAAGCCCAGATAAAATGATCTTGCATCTTTAAAATGCCCATGGAATGGGTACTGGGTTGAGGTGTGCAGCTTCGATGTATACAATTTTTGTTTGTTAATTTACTTTTGTAAACATGTTCTTGATGAGACAATTATTTTTGTTTTGTACAATCCGTTTTTTGTCTAGTCTGTCTTGAATAATATATAAATAATAATAATACAAAACATGGTCCAAACTGAGTGTTCTTCAGTCTATTTAACAAAAGCTCTACATGATTGACGGTACAAAAAAAGTTCAACTGTATTACTTTAATACTGTATTCTAACATTTATTGTAATTGAGTGACTGCACTGCTAGGTGGAACACCAGGCATGACATGAAAGAAAAAACATTTTACAAATATTTCTTCAAAAAAAGTGTCCAAAATATTACTACTTTTTCTATAACCCAAATGTGTTTCTTCTTAAAGACTTCCAGGGGCTATAAAGCTCTGCTTGGACTAGAAGGGAATATCAACAAAGGGAATCTGGGAGTGGCATCATCAAATGTTTACACTGAAAGCACTCTGAGCGCTCTGGAGCAGGCTTTCATCAAGGATCTCTCTGTACTTTGCTCTGTTCATCTTTCCCTTGATCCTGACTAGTCTCCCAGTCCCTGCCGCTGAGAAACATCCCCACAGCATGATGCTGCCACCACCATGTTTCTCCATAGGGATGGTGCCAGGTTTCCTCTAGACGTGATGGTTGGTATTCAGGCCAAAGAGTTCAATCTTGGTTTCATCAGAACAGAGAATCTTGTTTCTCATGGTCTGAGAGTCTTTAGGTGCCTTTTGGCAAACTCCAAGCAGGCTCATGTGCCTTTTACTGAGGAGTGGCTTCTGTCTGGCCACTCTACCATAAAGGCCTGATTGGTGGAGTGCTGTAGAGATGGTTGCCCTTCTGGGAGGTTCTCCCATCTCCACAGAGGAACTTTGGAGCTCTGTCAGAGTGACCATCGGGTTCTTGGTTACCTCCCTGACCAAGGCCCTTCTTCCCTGATTGCTCAATTTAAGGCCGGACAGATTTAGGAAGAGTCTTGGTGGTTCCAAACTTCGTCCATTTAAGAATGATGGAGGCCACTGTGTTCTTTGGGACCTTCAATGCTGCAGAAATGTTTTGGTACCCTTCCCCAGATCTGTGTGTCGACATAATCCTGTCGTCTCGGAGCTCTATGGGCAATTCCTTCCACCTCATGGCTTGGTTTTTGCTCTGACATGCACTGTCAACTGTGGGACCTTATATAGACAGGTGTATGCCTTTCCAAATGATGTCCAATCAATTGAATTTACCACAGGTGGACTCCAATCAAGTTGTAGAAACATCTCAGGTATTATCAATGGAAACAGGATGCACCTGAGCTCAATTTCGAGTCTCATAGCAAAGGGTCTGAATACTTATGTAACTAAGGTATTTCAGGTTTTTTTTACAAAAATTTGCTTTGTCATTATGGGCTATTGTGTGTAGATTGCTGAGGAAAAAAAAATATTTAATCCATTTTAGAAAAAAGATGTAACATAACAAAATGTGGAAAAAGTCAAGGGGGCTGAATACTTTCCGAAAGCACTGTGTGTGTATGTATATATATACAGTGAGGGGAAAAAAGTATTTGATCCCCTGCTGATTTTGTACGTTTGCCCACTGACAAAGAAATTATCAGTCTATAATTTTAATGGTAGGTTTATTTGAACAGTGAGACAGAATAACAAAGAAATCAAGAAAAACGCATGTGAAAATTTTTATAAATTGATTTGCATTTTAATGAGTGAAATAAGTATTTGACCCCTCTGCAAAACATGACTTAGTACTTGGTGGCAAAATCCTTGTTGGCTCGCTCTGTGTTTTTTTCCGTTCTTATCGCCCAGTTTATATTCCGGTTGATTTATAATAGTAAATATATGTAAAAGTGTTCCTAAGGATACATTTAAAATTATTTTTGATTGTTCTTGGACAAGTTTATAGCTTTAAGTTGAACGAGTTCTCGTCACGTTTCAATGGAGGAGTGGAGGCTGTAGTTTCTCATTATAACGCGCAAACCAAATGGAGATTTAAGGATATAATACATGACTTTTTCTAACAAAAGAACCATGGATTGTCTTCGTTGGACACTTAGGAAGACCTCAGCAGAAGTTCTTCAACAGGTAATTGATTTGTTTTCACTGTGAAATGTGTTATGTGTGAACCGTGAAGGCTAATGAATTCATGGCTATGGGAAAAATATGTGAGGTGCTACCCTCAAACAATCAAATGTGCTGCTTTTGCCGTAAAGCCTTTTTGAAATCTGACAATGCTGTGATATTGCCAAGAAACAAAGCTTTTGATGACTATGAAACACTTGTATATGGGTGCATGTTTAATAATTCAACTTTTGGATTTTGAATTTGGCGCCTTGCATTTCACATGGTAGTGTCGGGATTGGGGCGCTAGCGCACCACTGATCCCTAAAAAGTTAATGTGCTTCTTCTTGAGCCACTTTTTGGGTCATTGTCATGCTGGAATTCCCATCCATGACCCATTTTCAATGCCCTGGCTGAGGGAAGGAGGTTCTCACCCAATATTTGACGGTACATGGCCCCGTCTATCGTCCCTTTGATGCGGTGAAGTTGTCCTGTCCCCTTAGCAGAAAAAACCCCCCAAAGCATAATGTTTCAACCTCCATGTTTGACGGTGGGGATGGTGTTCTTGGGGTCATAGGCAGCATTCCTCCTCCTCCAAACACGGCGAGTTGTTGATTCCAAAGAGCTCCATTTTGGCCTCATCTGACCACAACACTTTCACCCAGTTGTCCTCTGAATCATTCAGATGTTCATTGGCAAACTTCAGACGGGCATGTATATGTGCTTTCTTGAGCAGGGGGACCTTGCGGGCGCTGCAGGATTTCAGTCCTTCACGGCGTAGTGTGTTACCAATTGTTTTCTTGGTGACTATGGTCCCAGCTGCCTTGAGATCATTGACAAGATCCTCCCGTGGTTCTGGGCTGATTGCTCACCGTTCTCATGATCATTGCAACTCCACGAGGTGAGATCTTGCATGGAGCCCCAGGCCGAGGGAGATTGACAGTTCTTTTGTGTTTCTTCCATTTACAAATAATCGCACCAACTGTTGTCATTTTTTCACCAAGCTGCTTGACGATGGTCTTGTAGCCCATTCCAGGCTTGTGTGGGTCTACAATCTTGTCCCTGAAATCCTTGGAGAGCTCTTTGGTCTTGGCCATGGTGGAGAGTTTGGAATCTGATTGATTGATTGCTTCTGTGGACAGGTGTCTTTTATATAGGTAACAAACTGAGATTAGGAGCACTCCCTTTAAGAGTGTGCTCCTAATCTCAGCACGTTACCTGTATAAAAGACACCTGGGAGCCAGAAATCTTTCTGATTGAGAGGGGGTTAAATACTTATTTCCCTCATTAAAATGCAAATCAATGTATAAAATTTTTCACATGCGTTTTTCTGGATTTTTTGTTGTTGTTATTCTGTCTCTCACTGTTCAAATAAACCTACCATTAAAATTATAGACTGATCATTTCTTTGTCAGTGGGCAAACGTACAAAATCAGCAGGGGATCAAATACTTTTTTCCCTCACTGTATATATATTATGATGAGACACCTGTCTGGTTCACGCCTGTCTCAGTGGACTAATCCATTGCGGAGGCCAAGGGGATGGCACACCAGTAGTACATTTACCATAATTTCTTATCTACAATGTTTGTTTGGTTACGGCAATTTCTGTTAATGCATTTCATATATTATTATAGTCTTTTACCGTTATCATTGTGGACCGCAAAAACCTATGCTACAGTACAATTTGTGAGGAACAAGTTTTGTTTTTTCATTCCATTTATGATTTGCCAATTTATTAATTGTCTTTTGTTTGTAGTGCTCCTGTCAATGTTGAGTAAAGACGCACATCTGATTCTGCATAGAAGTGGGCCTAGGCTACCTGGCCTGCGCGCAAATGTAGGCCTATAAATGTGGCCATTTGGGGATCTGATATTATTTCTGTCTTAAACTTACCACCACAGTGGAGCTTCTCAAAGTAATTTTTTCTTCACCTCAAACAGCAAGTAAACAAAGTCTGTTTTTAGATCCATTGATGATGACAATAGTTCCTCAACGTAGGCTATTTGAAAAATCTTTCCAGCTCTCTTTTGATAACCACTCATCGTGAAAGTGAAAAAATAGTAATTCTCTGAACCGGTGGAAATGTCATAAAATAGGCCTACCTGATTACTTCTTATCTCTGATGCAAATAGAGGACCCAGAATATTTTATACAATGTTGCAAGTTACTAGTGTGAGCTTCATGCTGGACCCAAGTTAATAGTTGATACAATGTTTCAAGTTCCTTGCAGACAAGCCATGCGAAGCCAATGTGATTTATGATATTTTCTTTTATCAGGATATTTTCTACCTGCAGGCTACATGGTTTTTATTTGTTTTTATGTAGGCTATTTTTACGTAGTTGTCAATGGCAATAGAAGTTACTTTTAGAATTTTGATTAACCACATGTTAATGATTTTTAGATACAGACTTTATTATAAATTAAACTGTTCAACGATAATGTGCAAATGAAAATTATCACTGGCACAGAGATCGGTAGAAATGGTAAGATAAATTGGCACTCCAAATGGAAAAGGTTGCCTACCCCTGGTGTAGCCTATTACCTACCGGCAACTCAAGGATCGTAACAGCAGAATCTGCGAATGCCAGCTGTCACGACTACTCTTGCTCCCTCCCTCCGGCGCTCGACGTCGCCGGTCTACTAACCACCAGTCCTGGCAACCCACATTGTGCATCCCCTGGCAACCATTGCGCACATCTGCTCCCCATCATTACGCACACCTGGACGTCATCACCACCCTGATTACTCTCCCTTCATATAGCCCTCAGTAGCCTCTGTCATCAGGCAGTAATGTTTTTTTTGGTTACGTTTAGTACGCATCTCCTGTTTTGTATTATCGTCATGTTTATTATTATTAAACTCACCTTCTGCACCTGCTTCCTGACTCCCTGCGGTGTGGCATAACCAATCAGAGATGCAGTAGGCCTATATACAAATAGATAATTGCCATATATGGATTTGTGCCATTCACTTCAAACTGGACTGTGTTTACAGCATGAGCGATCGTGAAGCTACCGA
This sequence comes from Brachymystax lenok tsinlingensis, assembly GCA_030435695.1. Taxonomy (NCBI): domain Eukaryota; kingdom Metazoa; phylum Chordata; class Actinopteri; order Salmoniformes; family Salmonidae; genus Brachymystax; species Brachymystax lenok. The sequence goes on along the minus strand of CM059797.1, from coordinate 44,409,708 downwards.
GGTTACAATTCTTGTGATGTAGAATATCAGGCTCTAATTTCAAAATAATTTGGAGGCACACTTGAAAAGTAGCGGATTGATAATCTGGATAAGTTCCTTTTTCAATATGTGAGAAATTGGAGGTGTGGCAAGTGAGCGTGAGAAGAGGGTCAAGTGCATGTGTCTCATGCCCAATGCGTGAGAGTTGGCAGCACTGTTAACGGAAAGGTGTTTTATGCAACCAGGCCCAGAGCCATTGAGCAACCCTTGAAAAAGCCCTGTCACCGAAGCTCTGAAGCTTGGATTTGGGGACAACAAGATGGCCAGCTATGGTGGAACAGAGTGAGCAAGTGGGTTGGTAGGGGGGGCAGCAAAGGTGGTGGAGAGCTTTGTAGGTCAGGAGGAGGATCTTGTATTCAATCCGGTGGGAGACAGGGAGCCAGTAGAGTTCATGGAGAACAGGGGTGATGTGCTGCCTGGACTTAGTGTGGGTGAGAAGTCTGGCTGCAGAGTTCTGAACCATTTGGAGGTTATGGAGGGAGCTTAAGTTGATGCCTGAGAGTAAAGTAGTCGAGACGGGAGGAGAACTGACTTTGGCAATGTTGCAGAGGTTAAAGAATAAGGATTTGACAGTCTGCTGGATGTGGTGGTCGAAGGAGAGGGTGGAGTCCAGGATGGTGCCAAGGTTGCGTGCATGGGGGGAGGAAGAGACAGTGGTGTCGTCAATGGTGAGGGTGCTAACTTTGGTGAGGATGGATTTGGTGCCTATGAGTAGGACCTCCGTTTTAGCACTGTTGAGCTTGAGTACATTTTGTTGCATCCAGGTTTTTATTGAAGAGGCATGGTTCAATGTGGGTCAGAGGTGGGTTTAGAAGGGATTTGGTGCCTAGGTAGATCTGGGTGTCATCAGCGTAGCAGTGAAAGTTAGGGTTGAAGTGACAGAGGATCTGACCAAAGACAGTCTGCTGGTATGGTGTGTTACAGTAGTGTTACCATGACGCTGTCGTGCCAGGGATGGTCTCGCTGGACACGTGCTACTTCACTGGCCAGCCTCTGCAGGTTCAAGAGTTCAGGTTAGAGAACAGAGAAAACAAAGGTCCTGCCATTTGTTTTGAATAGGCCTAGTTGAATGGGAGGGATACTTAAAAAAATGATATTCACATTATTTATAACAGGGCCTGCCATGTCAAATAGTGTCCACTGCCAAATGGTTTCCACCGCTGTGTCACAACGGGATTCAATTAGCTGTTAGCGTCTGTTGCTAGGGCCGTTGCTAGAACATGTCAAATCCTGACTGGCCTACGTAATGAACCAAAGTGTCTTGCTATGCTGGTTGCTAGCTCTATTTTACCTCATAGCGCTCGCGGAGGACGGAGGACATGGACGGAGGACATCACCTCATAAGCCCATTTCTAAAGTAGCCTGGATGAACTCTATACGTACTGTGAGTTTCAGGACAAATTAAAAACACAAGTAATATAAGAAACATAAGCATATTATGACAGCAGTTTGCATAATATAATACTGTAAATATTTGTTAATAGTTCAGACATTCTCTCACTTGTAATGTCATTTATAAAAGACAAACAATTGTGTTGATAAATGGTCTGACTTCCTAGAAATGTAAATGGGTTTAGAAACCACAACCACCTGATGCTCTTTTCTGTAAAAAAAGTGAAAGTTATATTGAAAGTAAAACTATGGTCCCTCTATTACTATAATGGCTCCATTTACAAGAAACAGGGGGATAATAGTAGAAGAGCTAGACAGTCCTCCTCACTTGAGTTTCACTTTCTATCATGCAGGTATAAATAGGTGCTGGTGAAATGCTTTATTCAGAACTATATCAGAATCTCAGCCTCAGGAGGAACTAGTACCAACAAGGTAAGTCTATTCACAGTTTTTTAATAGTTTTTATTTTATCTTTTATAAACAATTACAAAACAATTTCTTCTGTTGATAGGAAAAATTGGTAGAGGACCTGATCGATATACAGTACAATATTTGCATTGCAAAATAAAAATGTAATTGCTATACTGCAATGTTTGTGGAAGCTGCCTATAATTTGTGCACAAAGGAAATCTGTAACCTTGTCTTCTATTGTTCCTATACAACTTCTACATTATGGGGCAGTTTCCTGGACATATACTAAAACTATACAATAATTATACAATAACAAATGTTTACTGTAACACAAATTGAATTGTAACTTGTTAAAAATGCATTCCACCTGTCTTTGCTTTCACAAACACCTGAAAAGCTGGTTTGGGGTGAATTTGTTGTTCCTAAGTATACTGAACAAAAATATGAACGCAACATGTAAAGTGTTGGTCCCATGTTTCATGAGCTGACAGATTTCTGTTGCTATCCCTGTTGCTATGCAGAATATCAGAAAGGGAAGAGGTCAGGAGAGGATGTTGTTTTCATATGTGAATGTGTTTTTACCTACTCTTAAACCATGTGAAGGGATGGCGTGATTGATGGGGAACCAATTACTTGTCTCCACAAATGTCTGTGCGCCAGTCACTCCCTCCTTTGACTTTGGGGGATGTGTGTGTTAGTGTCTGGAACCATTGTATGTCATCTTTGAGGTTGCACTTACTGTGGGATAGTGTATGACCTAGTGGCTCACTCCCCTCAGTGAGCTTGTCCTGGAGTGTGGTCAAGAAGGGGTTTACTTGAGATAGGAGTATCTGGAATTGACAATTGATTTAAGCCATTGGATGAGTTGGTGTTTCTGTGCTATGAAGTACCAGGAACGAGATCTGAACCTCGTCTTAAAGGCCAAACTGAGCATAATTTATAGAGAATGCTATCTGGATGGGGGATACTCCTTTCTCATTTAACACCGCATTAGTGAGGTCAGGCACTGATGTTGAGCGATTAGACCTGGCTCGCAGTTGGCGTTCCAATTCATTCCAAAGTTGTTCATTGGTGTTGAGGTCAGGGCTCTGTCAGGCAAGTTAAGTTCTTCTACACCGATCTCGACAACCCATTTCTGTATGGACCTCGCTTTGTGCATGGGGGCATTATCATGCTGAAACAGGAAAGGGCCTTCCTCAAACTGTTGCCACAAAGTTGGAAGCACAGAATCGTCTAATATGTCATTTTATGCTGTAGTGTTAAGATTTCCCTTCACTGGAACTAACACCCTGACTACACTACGCTCGCGAGCGTTGCAAAATAAATTTCGAAATCTATATTATTCAATTAGTCTGCGTTGCCAAGGGCTAAAATAGAAGTCAGTTCTATTTGTGACGCAGACCGCGCTGCAAGTCCTGCCTCTCCCATCTCCTCATTGGTTTATAGAAGCAGGTACCCACGTGCCATCTCCTCATTGGTTATACCCACGTGGGTGACTGAAAGACGAACGAGGACCGTGGCGGTAATGCACCTAATTGATGAAAGTTGCCACTCGCAATATAAAATCCAGAGAAGAAAAAGCCTGGAAGGAGGAGAGATGACTAGAAACGATTCAGTTGACCGTTTTATGTGTGGATTAATTGTCGGAGTAGAGGACCTTGTGCATTTCAGGTAAAATAACAATTCAATGTTTATATCCCAGGACAAATTAGCTAGCAAGTGCAAGCTAGCTAGCTAAATTGCCACAAATGTTTAATGCTTTTTGACCTGTCCCCAAATTAATATAATTGTTTCAGAGTTTGTTTTGATATTTTAACCTGCGTGTCGTGATCACGTTTGGTGGGGGGGGGGGACAAAAAAAAAGGTATGCACGATGGCGCACGCGCATAGCCGGTTTGGGTTCCTTGTAAGGGGCTTAGCCTGAACCATGAAAAACAGCCACAAACCATTATTCCTCCTCCCCCTAACTTTACAGTTGGCACTATGCAATGGGGCAAGTAGCGTTCTCCTGGCATCCGCCAAACCCAGATTCGTCCGTCGGACTGCCAGATGGTGAAGTGTGATTGATCACTCCAGAGAACGTGTTTCCACTGCGCCAGAGTCCAATGGCGCAAGCTTTACACCACTCCAGCTGACACTTGGCATTGCGCATGGTGGTGGCAGGTAGCCTAGTGGTTAGAGTGTTGGACTTGTAACCAGAGGGTTGCAAGTTCAAATCCCAGAGCTGACAAAGTAAAAATCTGTCATTCTGCCCCTGAACAAGGTAGTTAACCCACTGTGGATGTCAATTAAGGCAGCCCCCCACACCTCTCTGATTCAGAGGGGTTGGGTTAAATGCGGAAGACACATTTCAGTTGAAGGCATTCGGTTGTACAACTGACTAATGACTTTGATGGTGATCTTAGGCTTGTGCGAGGCTGCTCGACCATGGAAAACCATTTCATTATTGTCCCGACGAACAGTTTTTGTGCTGATGTTGCTTCCAGAGGCAGTTTGGAAATCGGTAGTGAGTGTTGCAACCGAGGACAGATGATTTTTACACACTTAAGCACTTGTGGTCCCATTCTGTGAGCTTGTGTTGCCAAACACTTCGCGGCTGAGCCGTTGTTTCTACTAGACGTTTCCACTTCCCAATAACAGAACTTAGTAGCCCAGGGCAGCTCTAGCAGGGCAAAAATTTACGAACTGACTTGTTGGAAAGGTGGAATCCTATGACGGTGCCACGTTGAAAGTCACTGATCTCTTCAATATGTGCCATTATACTGCCAATGTTTGTCTATGGTGATTGCATGGCAGTGTGCTCACTTTTATACACCTGTCAGCAACGACTGTGGCTGAAATAGCTGAATCCAATTATTTGAAGGGTGTCCACATACTTCCACATACTAGTGTAGCTACATGGGCCGGGACGATACCAATATCACAATATTCCTTAGTATCGTGGCAAGGAAACAAAACACGAAGGGGATTAAACTTCTTTAGGAAAACAGCCCTAACAAACATCATTATGTTGACATCCAGAGTCACATGTATTTACATTCCAAGCTATAGCACACATCTTACATACAGTACAGCAGGTATTTAAAGGACCAAAGAGTTTGGTCTGTTTCGTATTTTCATTTTTGCCATGGAAAGAATATCGCAATACTGTTATCGTCCCAGCCCTAAAAGCTGCAGTGCAGACATGACGTACTATTCAACCCAAATAATAGTTTTATGTTCCAGGGTTGAGTTAGGTCCAATGCAGCCATTTTTATCTCACTATCAAATCATTTCATGGTAACAATTAAGTATGTTTCCGTGATTGTTTTTAACCATTTTAATAAAAAAATAAAAAAATAAAATAGCTAGGACTGTCTGGGAGTGGTCTGAAAGGGGAGGTGAAAACTAGCTGTTATTAGCAGAGGTTTGGAACGCTTTTTCTTATTGGTCTACTAACTACTTTACAGCATGGGGATGTCACCAGGCAGGCCAACACCATCTCACCAAAACAGGCTGAAATTTCAAGCGGCCTAACACTAAAAGGACATTATTATCATTTTCACAATTTCACCGTATTATTCCAACCTCATAGTATGGAAATATAAAAAACATGAAAATAAAGTTGACTGCACTGAGCCTCTAATTCCACTAATAACATTCCAATTAAATTATTTCTTTCTGTAAATTCTATTAGATTCAATTCAAATTCCAGGTCAGTCTTTAAATTCAGAAATAATTAAATTCCTCTCCATTCCAATGTTAGGTAAATTCCAAGAATTCAATTCCCAATTCTATATTAGGCCACAACAATTCCACAAATACAAATTCAATTCCCTCAGGCTGATCATGTGACTGTTCAAACAGCCTACCTATACTGGAACTATAGAAACACAAGTCAATGTTTGATACATTCCATTAAGTGGGAAATGTAAAAATACTGAATTCCAATTCAATTCCACAGATTAAATGTTTTACAATTCCAATTAAAGTCCAAACAGTCTAATTCCAATTCAATAACTTGAAAGATTGTTTAAATTCTAATTGAATTAAATATAAATTCTCCACTTCATGAGTGAATTCAAGAATTAAATTGGAATTTCTAATTAAATTGGAATTGACCCCAACCCTGTTACATTCTCTCTCAGAAAAGCAAACATGGGTGGAGAAGAATCAACGCCAGCACGGACACCATCACCACCCCCACCCCCCACCCCCACCAAAGAAGGGTAAGAGAGATGACATTTCTGTAAAATACAGTCAACCCCTGATAGGGAATATCAGGTGAGTGCAAATTCTGTTCAAGCACAGTGCATCAGTCCCAATTCTTTTTACTTGTTCTGGGAACCTGCATACACCATTTTAGCGCATGCATTGACCACAGCCCCAAGTCTTTACATGTATAATACATACCCTGTGGGGGCGGCAGGTAGCCTAGTGGTTAGCGTTGGGCCAGTAACCAAAAGGTTGCTGGAATGAATCCCTGAGCTGACAAGGTAAAACTATGTAATTCTGCCCCCTGAACAAGGCAGTTAATGTTGGGTATTGGAATGTGAAAAACAATAATTAAGTGAATTTAATCAAAATGTGTTCTATGTGTATCACACAGAATTTGACAAAGAATGGAGGGAAACATGTTGGAGGTAAGTACTGTACCGACTGATCAAATATGAAGGAGAAAGTAAAATGAAAGTTTTGGTTATTTTACCTTTAGTTAACTAGTCAAGTCAGTTAAGAACAAATCATTATTTACAATGACTGCCTACACCGGCCAAACCCTAACCCGGGTGACGCTGGGCCAATTGTGCGCCGCCCTATGGGACTCCCAATCACATCAAACCAGGGTCTGTAGTGACGCCTCTAGCACTAAGATGCAGTGCCTTAGACCGCTGTGCCACTCGGGAGTTATCATTACAATCACTATCAAGGGTTGTGTTGTGTGAATAGTGTGCTATGCTAAATTGCTGATATCAGTTTCCCACCATCTTAAATCAATTAAGTCCTGATGCAATTTCCCTGTATATAATTATATGGCCACTGTTTTGCATTGAATCTGTGCCACAAATGCTAAAAGGTTAGCATTTGGAAACAGTGTACAGGTAAACAAAACAAAAAGTAACAGGTACTCTTCAATGTCTCTGACAGTAAAGGAAAGAGAGACCAAATGGTGGAGGATCTGAGGAGCTTTAAACTGAGTGATCCAGACGTGGGTCAGCTCAGATGCCTGCTATATGGACCAGTCGGTGCAGGAAAGTCCAGCTTCATCAACTCAGTCAACAATGTCTTCCAAAATCGGACAACAAGTGGTGCCCTGGTAGCTTCTACCTCTGGCACAAGCTTCACCATGACCGTAAGCTGCAGTGCCTAATACATTTAACACAGACACAATGCAGGTATTGAATATATCTCCCTAATATATCCTGGTACACTAAGACATACAGTATTTAATGAGATACAAACAGGCAGAACAGAGACATGAAGAGGGACTCGTAGAAACAAAGCGAGGTTGTCTACGCTCTTTTAAATGCAAAACGGAGTTAATTATAGGGGCGTAGGTTTTGAAAAGGTAGGACCACGGAAAGGACTGTTGGAGACTCAAATGCACAAATGTATATCATTTATATATTTTCATATGAAATGGTGCATAAATAAAATGGACAAGACAAATTAAAGCACACAAATCTGGCTATAAAAGAAAACATAAATGAGTTGATTACATCACATAATAAAGCCTAGATTAATGCTAAGGATGTAACTACACAGTAGAATACAAAGTAGAAACGAACATAGTAGAAATGTTGGTCTTGTATTCAGGGCATTGTGCCAGAAATAATTGTGAAAAACTGAGTTTAAATGTATTTGGCTAAAGTGTATGTAAACTTCCGACTTCAACTGTAGCCTTCACCTGGATTCACCTGGTCAGTCCGTCATGGAAATGTTTTGTACACTCAGTGTATATATTTGTTGATTCTGAGACTCAGTTTGGGATGCTTTTCATGTTTCTGAGTTGAGGGTATCTATCCTTTCCATAGAAATGTTAAATAAAATGTTTATTTATTTTCAGTATGACACACACTACATTCAAGGCCGTTCAGGAGAAAAACGTCTTCCCTTTGCATTCAATGATGTCATGGGTTTGGAAACCCAAAAAAATGGGTTGCACCCTGATGACATCATCAATGCTCTAAAGGGCCATCTACCAGAGGGCTATGAGGTAATGCAGATGTCACACACACACACACACACACACACACACACACACACACACACACACACACACACACACACACACACACACACACACACACACACACACACACACACACACACACACACACACACACACACACACACACTAACAAATCTTATATTTCTCTTTGCCAGTTCAATCCTTTCCACCCATTATCGAACCAAAAAAAGGAATTCATTCAGAATCCCAGCTTAAGTGACAAAACTCACTGCCTGGTGAGTATTGTGTCAGCGGACAAAATCTCTCGCATGTCAGACGATGTCATAGCCAAGATGAAGAACATCAGGGCAGAAGCCAGCAGAATGAGTAAGTAAGCTCTTTAAACTCTGTTTCTCAATGGTAACTACAACTATGGCTGGGTATCAGTTGTCAGCTTTCAGCTGTAGCTCTTGACTTTTCACTATTACATGATACAGTGTTACTTGTGCTAGTCCTTCTATTCATTAAATATTCATTTCTATGGCAGAAATCCCTCAAGTTATTGTCATGACCATGCCAGACATGGCTTGTGAGCTGGTGAAAAATGATGTGAAGAAAATCTACTGCAGCAAGGCGATCAAAGAGAAGGTAAATCACATGACCTCAGACCTGATCAAATTTCACATTGCCTGGACAAGTGTTTAACATGTTAGCTAACCATATAATATGATGAGGCTATCTGATGCCCAACTGCACAGTTGATGACGTGGCACGCAACCATCGGTTGACGCAAAGCAATGTCTGCAATGTAGTCAGCCATTAAATCTTGGTTGTGCTGACATGATTCAATGATCATCACTCAAGCAAAACAGATCCAGACCTTTTTGTCTCCAACGTTTTTCAGATGCAGATCTGCAGTAATGAGCTAGGCCTTCCCATGAACTGCATCCTGCCGGTGAAGAACTACCACGAGGAGGTGATGCTGGATAACAACATGGATATCCTGATACTGAACGCCATGACTCAGATTATGAACTTTGCCAACGACCAACTCTGGAACCTCCAACAACATGCAAATCCAAAATGAGTATTAAGAGATTAGTTAGTGAGCCCTGCAGTTTAAGATTGAAATAAAGTTCCTAATTTCTATATTTTTGACCATGTGGTCGTATCATTTAACTTCCATGTAGAGGCCTAAATATGTTTTCTGCGGCTCTGGGAGAAATGTTTTTTGAGTATGTATGCATTTTGTGTGACAAGAAAATCTTTAAAATGAACTGAGCATTGCTGTGCATATATGCTACGTTTTAACATTAACACCCAACAGTGTACAATTGTGTTAGATTAACTAGCATCCTTCACCGAATTCTTTAGATGACAAACTGATTTTAGACCTTACTTTGTTTTACTGATATTGCTGGAACATTAATTTGATGTCACATTATTGTTGTACCTTTTTTTTTTGCGTTTCTGTTTAAGTTCACTTAATTTCCAGGTAAATTTTAAGTCAAATAAATATTTTAAAAAGAATGGCTATTGATGACGTCACCATCTTTCTCTCTATAACCAGGTTTCCAACCAGTTCCTGCTGCATAAAGAAACTCATGATAGGCCTGATGGAAACGGCAAATTTGTCTGTAAAATTTCCCAATGTCGACAAAACAAAATACACTACACAAGGGTGGATAATTTTTGGGGTCTGTGAAATAGATTGAGCACAATTGTAGTGGAAACGTATTCAAGCACAAATGTTGCAGTAATAACCATCATATCAAAGTAAACTTGGAGTCACGTGATGGTATGTTATGTTGTACAACCACTGCAACGTGGAAAAGCATGCAGTGTTTATAGGCAGATTAAATACCGTAAATTATGATGAATTTATGCTAGTTAACCTGTTGAATGTTAATGTGAAGTGGATGGCTGTATAAACCATATCTTCATGAGCGGGCGGTGAACAGTACCTAGTTTTGCCTTATTCTGTTAGAAAGCAGTTTTGTTGCTTTTTTGGGGTATTTATTATTTATATTAACTTTTTGCACTAGCACGCACTGCTATAGTAAATAGTATGAAAAAATGTACATTTTAGATTAAATTTTTTCAAATCTCATTCGCTATGAACAACCAATTCATGAAACATGAATTTCAGCTGCCTAAATTACTATCATAATTTGGTATAAAACCCTGTGAAGAACATCTTCAAATTGTGTTTGTTTTTTAAATTAAATTCGATATAGAATGATGAGACTTCTTATGGCTGCAGTACTCTCAGCTTTGCAGCGCTATGCAGTTTGTGTGCCTGTTATGTACCGTCCACCACAAATTGACGGACAGTCCAGTCAGCGATTAACCTTAACCTAATTCTCCTAACCTACTATGCTAATTCTCCTAACCTGCTGTGTAAGTCGTATCTTTATCAAAGAAGCGCGTTTTTAGGGTATCCCGATTCAAAAAGCCCCATCGGTGAGGTCTCTGGTAATTCCTTTGTCTCCGTCTTTCTGGCAGATGGACGCCTACTTGGCGTATTGCTGCCACAGCTGGTTTGAGTGTACACTGCACTCTCAACCCAAAGTAAAGATCCTGACTGAAACTAACCAGTAACCTTATGTAACAGTGTTGCTTCCTTCCCTCTTCTCGCCCCTACCTGGGCTCGAACCAGGGACCCTCTGCACACATCAACAACAGCCACCCTTGAAGCATCGTTACCCATTGCTCCACAAAAACTTTTATATTTTTTTATTCAAGATATAAATCAACAATTTACATTGTTACAAACCAGAATGCAGGTATTCATGTGAAAATACAAAAAAAACATAGAAAAATTATCAAATTATAAAAATAATAATAATAAAAAACAGAAAACAATTTTAGTGCAATTGAACTCACTCTGAAAAAAACTTATTATAGTGATTCAGGAAGATATTATTCTTGCCGTTATTCACTAGGGTTAATGTCTTAATAAGATATTTAAATTCAATCAAAAATATGTGTAATTTTGGTGTAGAATTCTGGAATTTTTGTTTGTGTATAAAGTATTTAGCAACAAGAATAAAAAAAATCACAATCATTTCAATGGTCTTGTTATCATTACAATAGTAACATATTACATCTTTCATATCAAAAACATGAGTAGTGTTCATAATAGTAAATAAGTATTTTGCAAGGTTTTCCCAAAATTCTGAAAAAAAATTTACATTCAAAAAACAAATGAGACAGATTTTCACCTTTTTCACAGAAAACGCAGATATCATCAATAGCCATAAATTTGGATAAGATATATCCATGTAATTCTATGTTATGTAAAACTTTAAAGGGCACTTCCTTAATTTTGTTTGGTATACAATATTTGTAAGGCCTTAACCATGCATTTTTCCAGACAATGTCAGGAATAAGCATGTTCCAGAAAGATTTTCCTCTCGGTGTAAGTTTGTTTTGTGAATGAAGTTATTGTCTTATATATTTATTACAACAAGATTTCTCAAGTAAGCCCACGCCTTACAATCTGAGTTCTGGATAAGCTTTGTGATCATTGCCAAAGCTAATATGAGTTTTTATTAGTGTAGTTAGCCCACTGGGAACGGCTTTGACCACAGAATTAAACTCTCTGAAAGGTATTGGGAACTCTTTCAATGTTATAAATTGTTCATATGTAAGCATATTACCCCTGTTGTCGAACACATCAAGGACAAAGTCAATATTCCTCTCATGCCAGCTGGAGTAGAACAATGACTTATTCCTTACAGTTATGTCTGCATTATTCCACAAAATAACTTTATGTGGAGAACAATTGTGCAGGAAACAATTTTTTTTCCAGGCCATTAAAGCTTGTTGGTGAAACCTATCCAATTTAGCGGGTAATCTTTCAGGAATATAATTACATTTCAGTAAAAATGAAAGACCTCCCAACCTATTAAACACATTATTTGGAATGAAATACCATATTGAATCAGTATTGATCAAACATCTTTTTAACCAGTTGATCTTGAAGGTGTTATTTATATCAACAAAATCCAACACTTCCAGACCGCCTTCAGCTCGTTTATTAGAAAGGACAGATTTTTTTTGTTTGTGAGACTTATTTTTCCAGATGAAGTCAAGAAAGGTCCTATTGATCTCTTTACAAGTGGAAGGATTTACAAATAAAGACAATGAGGGGTACACAAAATGAGACAGTCCCTCTGCCTTGGACAGAAGTACTCCCCCAAGTATAGAAAGATCTCTTTGTAGCCAATTATTAAATATACTAAATGATTTTTTGACAGATGAATTCCTAAATATTTAATACAGTCCTTAACAGGAATATTTTCTATTTCTTTATCATCAGAGTCAAATAGACATAATATTTCACATTTAGAAACATTCAGTTTTAATCCTGATGCAGTAGAAAATGCAGTGATAGCATTAAGGGCATGGGCAACCTGGTCTTTATCTCTTAAAAAAAGAGTAGTATCATCAGCCAGTTGGAAAATTTTGATTTCTTTGTTAAAAATGGTTAAGCCATACAAATTTGCATTATTCCGTATATCTAGAGAAAAAAGTTCCAAAACCAAAATGAATAAAAATGGCGAAATTGGGCATCCCTGTCGTACACTTCTGTTGATATTGAATCTTTTGGAAGTATTAAAATTCAATAACACAGAACTATTTATATCTTTGTAAAACATGCGAATTACTTTGATAAAATTTTCACCAAATCCAAAAATATTAAGAGACCTAAGGAGAAATTCATGTTCAATTGTGTCAAAGGCTTTACAGAAGTCCAAAAATAATACAACCGCATCGGAGTCAATTGCATCTGAATAATCTATAAGGTCCAGGACTAAACGAATGTTAGAGCTTGTGTCGACCCTTCATAAATCCTGTTTGAGTCTCATTTATAATGGTATCTATTCCTTTCTTTAATCTTTTGGCATAAACCAGCGCAATCAATTTGTAATAAAGTAATTGGTCTCCAATTGTCAATGAGAGAGGGGTCTTTATCAGGCTTCGAAATCAATGAAATAAGGCCCTGTTTCATAGTGGATACCATTTCCCCACTTTTAATGCAATCTTTAAACATATAAAAAAGTGGGTCTTCTAGTAAGTCCCAAAACTGTCTATAGAATTCAACTGACAGGTCATCAGGGCCAGGTGATTTCCCTTTTTTTATTGAATTCATAGCCTCTCTAATTTCTTGATACAGGTGAATCGCAAACTGAGTGGAAATCATCCTCAATTACAGGGACATAATTCCTAATGTGGCCAATGTAGCTTTCACAACCCTCTTCCTGAAATTTAGAGCTGTAAAGGTTTTCATAAAAAGAATTGACAAATGATGATATTGTAATGGGATCTTTGCATAAAACATTGTTAATTTTTTGTGCAGTTATAGATTTTCTTTTGTAGTTTCCAGTGCAAAAAAGTAACTAGTGTTTCTTTCCCCCTTTTCGATCCACTTAGCTCTTGATCTTACAAAGGCACCCTTTTTGCCAGATCTGTGTAAAGCTGTTCTAATTCTAGTTGTAAAGTTGTACAGACTCCTCTTCAGATAGACTATATTTCTTTAGAAAACTGTCAAGCTTGCTCATCAGCTCTTTTTCTCGAAGGTTCTTTAAGTGCATCAGCTCTTTGGCACACTTAATGGCTACCGCTCTGATTTTATATTTGAAAAATTCCCATCTACTTCCATGACCCAAGTCTTTTCTTGCAAAAATATCTTTGGTTAACGATTTGATGTTTTCAATGAGAGTAGTATCTTTCAGAAGAGTGTTGTTTAATTTCCAATGTCCTCGAGTACCTTTAGATTTTTTAGTAGCTTGTAAATTCAAGGAAATCAAGTAATGATCAGAAAAGGGAGCCAACTGATGATCTACTTCTATAACAAATTGTAACAAAAAGGGGGAAATTAGAAATAAATATTCTAGATTTGCATGACATAGTTTTGTTGGTCCAGGTATAACCCTTTGCATCCGGATTGAAATAACGCCAGGCATCATCAACACAGAGATCTTTGCATAATGTAGAGATGATATTGCTATTTCGAGGGTTTTGACTCGTTTTAGGAGGAAAACGATCAACCGAAGCATCAGGTGTTTCATTAAAATCTCCTGAAATAATTAGAAAAGCCCCTGAGTATTTGTTGCTTAAATCCTGTACTTTCCTGGTAAATTGGGTAAAGAGGGTCTTATTTGGAGCATGTGAGTTATGTCCATATACATTACAGATGATGAAAATAGCATTGTCAAGTTTAACAGTTACTATGACCCATCTGCCATCCTGTGAAGATGTGGATTCTAGAACGTCACCTTTAACAGTATAACAAATCAATTTACTTCCTTTTTTACTTGGCAAGTGTTCATTAGTTGTAGTTTGAACGGTACATTTACTCGTGTCAGTACCTTAACTGTATTCTTGGCAGTACTCACAGTTCCAGGTTAATGGTTAATGCCAACAGAGTTACCCAGTAATCATTCTTCCTTCGATAAACACGTGTGGACCCTTGAACCCAGCCTTCTTTCCCTCTTGTCGTGCCTTCTGTACAAGCCGCCACAGTTTCTCTCTGGCAGTCTGATCCTGCGGTATCAGAGCTTCTTTGATGCGGAGCTTCTTCTCATCCAGAAACTTGTTCCCCTTGGCCATTCTCCAGATGATGTCCCTGTAATGGCGCATAGTTAAGCGTAAGATGATATTTCGAGGGGGTCCATCAGATCTTCGTTTCCCAAGTCGATGTACCACATCTCTCAGCTTGTCTTTGATGCACGGAGCCACCTTTCCCAGGATATTAATGACTGCTTCCCTAATATCCTCTCCCTCTACTTCTTTTACACCTTGGATTTTCAGATTCCACCTGCGAGAGTACCTTTGAAGTTCAGCTACATTCTCACACAGCTCATTATTTTGGGATTGCAGTTTCTTCAACTCATTCTCTAGGAACGTTATCTTTTCCTTGTTCTCAATCACAATTTTGTGTAGCGGATTGACAGTTTCTGACAAATTGTTTCTTCGGTAGCCCGCTCTATGATGGACACTTTAGAGAGCGTGGCGTCTTGTTTAGTAGACATTTTGGAGAATGTGTCATCTTGTTTAGTAGACAAGGACTGGATTGCAGAGAAAAGTTCAGACTTGGAGATATCCTCTTTTACTTTTTTCACCAGTGGAATTGTAATTGGGGTCTGAGGTAAAGAGGTTGTAAGGATTTCATCCTGGTCAGTTTTGTTCTTTCTCTTGCTTGAGTTCGCGGCTTCTTGTGTATCCATGTTGATCTGGTTCTCCTTGTGGCTAGCTAGCATGTCTGCCGTCTTCTGTGAGACTTGGATATTCTCTCGACTATTATTTTTCTGTCGTGTTCATCCCATTCAACTTGATAAAAACGAACTCTAAACTTATCCTATGTTGCTCAAATAAGTTATAGTTGGTTTCTTTCAACAATGATAGCCAATATTAGACTGTTAACCACCTAACCCTCAATATTGCTTTGACGAGCGAGAAAACACTCCCTCTCACACCGACGCCATCTTGGCCCCCCCCCGCTCCACAAAAACTACTTCAAGGTTTCAGAGCGAGTGACGTCACCGATTTAAATGCTGTGAGCGCACACTGCTAGCTAACTAGCCATTTCACACCGGTTACACTCACCCCTTTTTGACCTCCTCCTTTTCCGCAGCAACCAGTGATCCGGGGTCAACAGCATCAATATAATCATTCATTGTAATCATTCATTGTAATCATCTCCGCTTTTGTTCTTCCCAAGTGCATCTTTTTCACAAAATTTGAGTCATGAAACAAAGCATTTTCTACAGTAGACGTCACGAAGAATGCACCAATATTGCATGCACCTTTAGCTGGCGTGGCTTTATGCATGTCTGTGGATGCATGCTGAGTTCGGTCATTCTCCCCTCCATGGCCAATAGAGAATTCGCGACGGCATAAAGTACAGAAAGCTTTCGTCGAGTCACCACTGACGGGCTTAACTCAAGTATTTTTTGCTTCCCATTGTTTGTTGTAGCTGCACAGGTTTTTCTTTTTGCAGGTTTATCCATATTTCTTTGATATTCCAAACCGACCGAACAACAACAGAAATCACTTTTCAGGAATTGGCACGTTTACGCTATACTGTGTCTGGATGAATATACCGGACAATGGAGATCCCGTATAGGACAAACCAATTTAGCCCAATATAAGGGACATCCCGGCTAATACGGTACAGTTGGCCAAAACTCCATCCCACCAAAACAAGCCTTCTTTTCAAACAGCTTTTACACTAAAGGGGCATTATCATAATTTTCACAATTTCACAGTATTATTTCAACTTTATAGTGTGGAAATGTATATAAAACACAGGAGACCCACATTTTTGACAGCACTAGTCCTTTATCATTTTTAACTAAAACTTAATAATAAGTAAAATGTGTACTATTTAATTGAGAAAAAAATTATAAATTTCACAGTCATGCCAATTGCAGTTGGTAGACTGTATTTTTCCATGTTCAAGATCACCAAAGTGAAATAGAATTCAAGACATGACAAGATCGTATGAATAGACCTCAATAACTTTATAGTCTATTATTCTAATTGAGATTTGCCACTGACAGACAGGTGGTTATACCATGCATTCATCCAGATACAGAGTTAACACCTGGCATACACAGTTGTTCTCTTATGATGTGCTTGTTGGTCCAGCACATAAAAACACACATTTCTCATGTCATGTAAATTGGTTCCAGAAACATTCAAATCAATATCACTTCAAGCCCCCTGTTGAGGTTTGGGGCAAGGTGTTGGAATCTGTATCAGAGGCCCTGTTTATTCCAGTTATGAATTATGAAGCGCTGTGCATATTTCTGGTATAAAGTGCAGTTTGCAAGGACTACAGACAGTAAGTGTGGTAGTAGGCCTACCAGTGTCAGGCAGGGCTGCTTATCAGGCTTTAGGCTACATGAAGTTGAAACTATGAGAAATCAAATTTAAATTGTAGCGCTAAAAAACACCTGATTATTCATAACTGTTTGTGTACATTTCATAAAGTGTATCATACTTTTGATATATTTTATTATCCATATTTTATATAAAATGTTGTGTTGTACTGTGAAACTGCTTGAGGTGTTCAAATTCCTTTTTGACAACAGGCCTTTTTAACTTAGCAATGAGGCCTTTGTGTTTTATGTTCTTTGATTCATCTCTTTTATTGCCTTGTTTGTTTTTTAATTATATTGGTTTTTAGTGTGTTGCTATTTTAATTGCAATGAGGCCCTTTATCTACTTCCCCAGAGTCATATGAACTCGTGACACCCATAGACTTCCAGTTATTGCGCTAATGCTAGTTAGCATTGGCTCGTGAAACGACCTCATACTTACTTAATACTGGACACAGAGGCATAAAAATGGTATCCACAAGTTCATCTGAATCTGGGGAAGTAGATGAATGGCCTTATTTCCAAAATCCCTAAGTATCCCTTTAAGTTTATAGTCTATCATTCTTATTAAGATGTTTTTAAAAAGTATGAACTAATCCCAAAGACTGCAGTGATACTAAATAAAGGTTTGGAGCAGCTAGATTGACTGCTGAATTGAACTGGGGGTTAGGAGACTTAGGTTAAGGAGACTTAGGTTAAGGTTAGGAAAGGGGTAGCTAAAATGCTCTCCTAACCAGATGCAAAAAGTCACTTCCGGTTGTAGCTGTACTCCCTCTAGTCACAATCCCTCTAGTCACAACCGAGCTACAGCGGTGTTTGTCAGACCAGGAGACTTCCCGAAAATCGGTCTTCTTACTTGCATTGATTGACATATCCCTTGTGATTATGGATAGAATGGCCATAAAATGAAAAAGGCCATGACATTCGGAAATACACATAGAGGAAGAGGCGAAGTGAAAGGGTTTACTCCACCCAAAATCTGTTCATGAAAATAAGACCAGAAAAGATAGGTTTCCATCCAACTGGCGACAGATTTTCATGAGAATATTCTAGAATGCGGATAAACAAAATATGCAAATTTTCCCACCAGTGGTGTTTCCAACAAATGGACTTGTTGCAGATAGAAATGCACGATGACTTAGTGCACAAAACATTACATTTTTCTCATAAGTTTTCATGCACCGAATAAAGTTCAATATGTTTCCATTGCATTTTCAAATCTACTGATAGTTTTCTCACAAAAACTTAAATTGCAAATGTGCCTACTCTGGTCTTGGCACGTGTGCTCTAGCCAAAAGCTCGCACATACAGTGCCGGTAGACTAGTCTACATAATGAGATTATTATGGATGAGCGAGAATATTTTAATTTGTCAAAAGGCAGTCAAGCATCGATCATCATGTCACCAGAATAAGACCCTCGATAGTTATTGGAAAGGAGCATCAAGATCCCCGTGCACTTTCACCACCCTGTGAAGTTCATCATAACTTACACTGAGTGTACAAAACATTAAGAACATCTTCTCCTATGACATACTGTAGACTGACCAGATGAATCCATGTGAAAGCTATGACCTCTTATTGATGTCACATATTAAATCAACTTCAATCAGTGTAGATGAAGGGGAGGAGATAGTTTAAAGAATCATTTTTAAGCCTTGAGATAACTGAGACATGGATTGTGTATGTGTGCCATTCAAAGGGTGAATGGGCAAGACAAAAGATTTAAGTGCATTTGAACGGGGTATGGTAGTAGCTGCCAGGCGCATCGGTTTGTGTCATGAACTGCCTCGCTGCTGGGTTTTTCACGCTCAACAGTATCCTGTGTGTATCAAGAATGGTCTACCACACAAAGGGCATCCAGCCAACTTGACACAACTGTGGGAAGCATTGGAATCAATATGGACCAGCATCCCTGTGGAATGCTTTTGACACCTTGTAGAGTACATGCACCGACGAATTCCTAATGTCTGGTATACTCAGTGTATTTAATCTGTAGCCTAATAAACAGCATGGTTTCGAGTCGGAGTGGGAGGACCACACACCATATCATCGTGTGACTCCAAGTTTATTTCGATATGATGGTTATTATATCAATATTTGCGCATAAAGGCATAATTAATTTGGCTGACACAAAAAGATCCCACTCTGTCTAGCATATTTTGTTTTGTCGCCATTTGGAAAGTTTACCGAAAAATGTGCTGTTTCCATCAGGCCAGTCATGACAGTTTTTATCTGACATGTACAGTACTTGACTCGCATAAAAAATGTTGGATGGAAAACTGGTTATTGTGAGGAATTTAGACGTCAATGAGTGTAATTGGTAATTTGCTACGTGAAGCTTATTTGATCTTATATAAGTTTCGTAATGGTTAGGTTGTCGCGAATGCACTGATATAAGTGGATCTCAAGACATTTCAGAAACGTAAAATAAAAAAAATACTACTTTATATCAGAGTTGTTCACGCTCGTATCTATATATTGGCACCCACAGTACTCAATACACATTTTTCAACTCAATACTTGGTGGCAGGTAGCCTAGCGGTGAAGAGTGTTTGGCCAGAAACTGAAAGGTCGCTGGTTTGGATCTCTGTGTCACGGGACATGACGCTGGAGAGACGAAGCAGGTACGGGGGAGTAAACATTTAATAAATAACGGACAAGACAGAAACAGCGTCAGCAAAAGAATACAGACAAAACAAATATAATGCAGCAGCGGGGAACAGAGCTGGGGAACAGACAAATATAGGGAAGGAAATTAACAACTGATGAGTGAGTCCAGGTGAGTCCAATAACACTGATGCGAGTGACGAGGGAAGGCAGGTGTGAGCGATGATGGCAGGAGCGTGTGATGCAGGGTAATCTGGCGCCCTCAAGCGCCAGGGGAAGAGGAGAGCGGGAGCAGACGTGACACTCTGAGCCGACTAGGTGAACAATCTGTCTGTGTCCTTGAGCAAGAAACGTAACCCTAATTGATCCTGTAAGTTGCTCTGGATAAGAGCGTGTGCTAAATGACAAAAAAAAAAATGTCATTTATATATATATTTTTTTTTACATAAATGCACTGTACTTTAAGCTTTAAAACGGCAAAGTTTTCTCTCTACCTCATGGCAAGATGTGTACAATTGCAGAATATTAGCTTAAAAGCTACAACAACTAAAAATCTCTGCTCCAAGACAAAATGTGTAGAATTGCGGGGAATTAGCTTGAAAACTGCAAGATCTTCCAGGAGGCGGGCCTTTAAAATGTTCCTTCCCAGGGCCTGAGACTTGGTTCGTCCGGCCATGCACTGAAGTCATAGACATTGTAAAACACCTTGTACGCTTTTTTTTTTTTTTTTATCTCACTCGAGTTGTGTTCTGATTATGAGTGGGTCCCTGATGAATTAGCTATCAAAAAAGAGGTCCCCGGCCCAAAAATGTTTGAGCACCCCTGCAGTACAGTACCGTACCTTAGAGTGCTGCTCCACTGGGCGCCAGTTCAAGTAGCCTACTGTAGGCTGCATGCAGGCTATGCGCGTCTCCTGTCAATTCTGATGTGGATTAATAAATTGACATATTTGTAGGGGGGTTGATGTATTTTCCATTAGGGAAAATATGTTTATTTGTATTGTTTTATTACAGTATATGTTCAAGGCAAGCAATAAATCATTGGACAAATAACAATTATATTGTCAGCGCACGTCCAACATATGTGACAAAACAAGCAAGTATAGTCTAGAGAATCATTGTACCATGTAATATCTTTTCCATAACCCAAATTATTATATTTTCAGCTGTTTTAAGCTGGTGTACAAAGCCGAAAGTAAAAGATGCAAAAACAAAACTTAAGAACAGGAAGCATAGAAATAGCGCACAAAGAACAGATCTACCGCTTCTTAGTCTTGCTTTCATTGAGAATGACAGATCTAACCAATGTGATCACACCATCGTGCACACTCTCTCTCCTTTCAAACTCCCACCAGTTCTGTCTGTTTCCTGAAGTTGTAAGTCAGAATGGGTGTAGTAGGCCTACGGGAATGTGAAATAAATCCTCCTTGACTAAACTCTAAGTATGTGCTTATCAGCAAAACACAATATAGGCCTATAATATAATGATAATACAGTATATTGACGATAGGTATCCCAATGGCAGGTAGCCTAGCAATTAGAGAAGTAAGCCAGCAACCAGAGGGTTGTCAGTTCAAATCTCGGGTCTGATGGGAAAAATCTGTCAGGATGTATGCTGGCAACAGGAAGATTGCTGGTATCAAATCCAATAGAGCCCCACAGTGGAGGTGTCATAATACCCATAAAACCTAGTGGTCAAACAGGGAAATGGTTCCAATTGTTTTTACAGCATTCATTTCAGAAACACTTAAAATGAATTTTAGATTCGAAAATGCAAATTAGCATCAAAGTAGACATCGGGCAAGACTACAAATCCCTGCAAGGTACTGCATGTCATCTATAGACGGCAATTTTGCTAACAGGTACATTTAAAGACATTTTGCCAATATATTTATAAGTATATTTATCAAATAAAATACAATTTTATTGGTCACATACACATTTAGAAGACGTTATTGCGGATGAAGCGAAATGCATGCATTCCTAGCTCCAACAGTGCAGTAGTATCTAACAATTCACAACAATACACACTAATCTAAAAGTAAAAGAATGGAAGTAAGAAATATATAATTATTAGGACAAGCAATGTCGGAGTGGCATTGACTAAAATACAGTATAATAGAATACAGTATATACACGTATGAAATGAGTAAATCAGTATGTAAACATTATTAAAGTGACTAGTGTTCCATTATTAAAGTGACCATTGATTCCATGTCTTTCTAAATAGGTCAGAAGCCTCTAAGGTGCAGGGTTGAGTAACCGGGTGGCAGCCAGCTAGAGATGGAGATTTAACAGTCTCGTTCCCAGCTTTGATGCACCTGTATTGACCTCACCTTCTGGATGGTAGTGGGGTGAACATGCCGTGGCTTGGTTGGTTGATGTCCTTGATGATCCTTTTGGCCTTCCTGTGACATCGGGTGCTGTAGGTGTCCTGGAGGGCAGGTAGGGTGACCCCGGTGATACGTTGGGCAGACCGCACCACCCTCTGGAGAGCCCTGCGGTTGCGGGTGGTGCAGTTGCCGTGCCAGGCGGTGATACAGCCCGACAGGATGCTCTCAATTGTGCATCTGTAAAAGTTTGTGAGGGTCTTAGGGGCCAAGACAAATTTCTTCAGCCTCCTGAGGTTGAAAAAGCACTGTTGCGCCTTCTTCACCACACTGTCTGTGTGGGTGGACCATTTCAGATTGTCAGTGATGTGTACGCTGTTAGGGTTGCGAAAATCAAATCTGGTATCACGACAAAAGGTGACACAGAGTCACCAAGTAAGTTCTAATTATTTTTATTCACTCAAGCAATAAATGGTAAATGCAATCTTCGTATATACGGGTTCCATGTAGTACCACGCAGGGTTAACAGAGAACTGCCCTTTCTGCTAAATGCATTGGTATAAGTATGTTCTGACAGAGTTAGTTCCCACCTCGGGATGGGCCTATCAGAACAGTGGCTGGGCGTGGTTTAGACTTGCCTAGCCAATAGTAGGCGCACAGGCTGGTCCCAGCCTCTTGGCGCTTGTTGTCCGGGGTTACTGAGGCCACAGGCTCAGTCCTGTTTGTCTCAACATCTTTCTATTCATGTATTCCTAGCTCAACATACTGTTATCTCCCAAGGTTAAACACAGCCCCTTAGCCAGTCAGACACCAGGTGTTTACAATCCACTGTATTGTTCCACAACTTATCAGCCTTAGCTCAAACATATTCCTGTGTAGCAAAGAAACATATTCTCAAACCTAACAATTAGCAAAGAAACATATTCTCAAACCCAACAATCCCCCTTTTCACACCTAATAGGGTGTGAATATAAATGCAGCAATAACTCATATAAATGCAACAATGGTGAATATACTACCAGCATAAAAGTAAGAAATGTTTATATGAAAAGTAAATATCTGTAGATAGACAATTAGAAGTGAACCTGTTTTTGAGTCCCCATTTTGACACCCACTAGGGTGTAATTCACTAAATACAAAAACATAAAACAGAAGAAAACAGAAACCAACATCACACTGGAATTTTATTAAAAAGTGGTAAAAACCCTGTAGTCCTTCCTGCTACGCTTCACTTGTACTGGGTTGGCTACCAGCCACCCAGGAACATAAAACCTTCTGGATCTATGAAACAACAACCCTGCATTGAATAAGAATCAGGAATAATAAGCGGCTGATTAAGATATAATTGTATTTTGAGATTCCCCCTTTTGACACCCTCAAGGGTGTCACTCACCTACTATAGGTACATTAGCAAACACTTAATTGATAACAGTAAGTAAAAGATCACTCCACGACCTCCCCCACAGCAAACCAAGGGTCATCCTTAATCAAACCCATTTTCCTCCGAAAGTTAGACTCAGTGTCAGCATCTCCTTCTTAAGCCTCCAGTAAAGGCATCATGCCAGCAACATGCACAACATCTGTAACAGACATCCTCAGACAAGGGATGATACAAGCAGAACAACTCATCAACATTACAAACACAATAATTAGGGTCAGAAATCCAGTAACCACCAAAGCTGTGTACTGGCCAAACCACTCACCCAACCAGAACAGTCCGTTCCCCTCCACCCCAGCCAAGAAATAGTGTCTTCCCACAGCACGCATTCATTCCTTATCACAATCTTTGCAACATAGGGAGGGATCCGCCCGAGTTTGACCCATCTTCAAGGACGGGAACATTTCGCATGTGTCTGGTAGAATCAAAGAATTCTTTGTTCTCCCAGATACTCCCTAAATGAAGTTGTACCAGCCTGCTCCACTCCTACACACAAAGTGAATATCTAGACACACACACATCAATTGGACTACCATCTGTCTTATAACCCTATCTCTATCTCATACATCTTAACAATCCACCCTATTGACTACATTTTTACACACAATCACCCATCTATATTGATTAGAATTAATAATGACACCACACCAAATCAATACATGTATTTACATCTGATCCTCATCAATTACTGTTCTAGGCCTATATCCAATCATAACTCTTTTAGGTAGGATTTTATTAAGATCTAGTCTAAACATTGAAAATTGTCTCATCAAACATGGGTTCGTCATGAGTAAAGGAACTGGAGCCATCTAGAGGGTCATGAGGCATGTATTCATCATTCCCCTGGTCAGAGCTCGGAATCGGTCCGTATCCCACCATCTGTTGTGTCATTGATTTCTCCAGAGTCCTGGAAATTAAACCTCTCACACACAGAATCACACAACACCCAAACAATACATTTAGTTATACAGGTAAAAGTAGCCCACAACACAGTAATCATTACATTTTTCCATTGTCCAAACATATTGTCAAACCAACTCATCAGAGCTGGAGCTATGTTATTGGGAAAGAAGGTACAACACATTATTCCCCCACCCTTCTGCAGACGCCACCCTTTCAGCCAAGAACACATCAAGAGTCAACCTATTTTGCCAGGTCATGAGGGAGGTGGCGGATAATTGTTCAGAGATTCCCATCACTGCATCTCTAGTCTTATTCACAAATCCCTGTTGATTATAATACATATAACATCAACATTTTTAGTTATCATTACCCACCAGAAGAACGTAGTGATAAAACCCTCCCCAATCTGAGTCATAGCTTTATACTCGTCTGGAACTTCTCTGGCGACGCCTATGACATTCATCCAAATAGAACTGCCTACATTAGAACCTATATTTCTCCTCTTTCTAGTTATCCCGTCCAGAACTGGTCTCTGATGTCTAATCCTAACTGGTTGGACCAATAATACCAGAACACAAGTGCCCCTTCACCCTTTAGGTAATGCCTGTCGTAGGCCTCCTTTATTGGTACATCCCCACCACACATCAGTTATAGGAGCTGTAAGGTTGAGAATTTTCTCCTATACTTCCAAACCCAAATCAGTCACATGAACAGACATCCATTGAGATCCACTACAGGACCTGGGTCTTCGTGAAGTTGGTCTCTACCGACTGGATTAATAAACAGGAAAACATTGTGTCCATAATCATCAGCATAAGCCCAATACTTTCATTCCGTGTCTATTTCTGTGACTTTAGAGGCTTACTACTACATTTACTCTACATTCATTAATATCCAAACTTTGTTTAAAACTCCATCGGGATCACTTTCCATTCACATACCCCAGTCCCCAAGTATGTTTATTTACCTAGGCCAGGAACAAGATGAAGTGGGTCCCAAACAGAAATATAAAGGTATCACACAGTTCTGAATAATCTTATACAATTTATTATGCACCCATATCCCTGCTATATTAGTGTTTGGACATTTCTGTTTGATTTCAACATATGGGTTAAGACGCGCCCCCAGGTTCTATTCATGTATTCCTAGATCAACATACTGTTATATCCCAAGGTTAAACACAGCCCCTTAGTCAGTCAGACACCAGGTGTTTACAATCCACTGTATTGTTCCACAACTTATCAGCCTTAGCTCAAACATATTCCTGTGTAGCAAAGAAACATATTCTCAAACCTAACAATTAGCAAAGAAACATATTCTCAAACCCAACAACGCAGAGGAACTTTAAGCTTTTCACCTTCTCCTCTGCGGTCCCGTCGATGTGGAGAGGGGCGTGCTCCCTCCGCTGTTTCCTGAAGTCCACGATCAGCTCCTTCATTTTGTTGATGTTGAGGGAGAGGTTATTTTCCTAGCACCACTCCGCCAGGGTCCTCAACTGTAGGCTATCTGGTCATTGTTGGTTATCAGGCCTAGCACTGTTGTGTCATCTGAGTCAATTGAGTTGGAGGCGTGCATGGCCACACAGACATGGTTGAACAGGGAGTACAGTTGGGGTCTGAGCACGTACCCTTGTGGGGCCCTGTGTTGAGGATCAGCAAAGTGGAGGTGTTGTTTCCTACCTTCACCACCTGGGGGCGGCCCGTCAGGAAGTCCAGGACCCAATTGCACAGGGCGGAGGTTCAGACCCAGGGCCACAAGCTTAATGATGAGCTTGGTGTTGAAGGCTGAGCTATAGTCAAGGAACAGTATTCTTACATAGGTATTCCTCTTGTCCAGAAGGGATATGGCAGTGTGCAGTGCGATGGCGATTGCATCGTCTGTGGATCTATTGGGGTGGTATGCAAATTGAAGTGTGTCTAGGGTGTCAGGTAAGGTAGAGGTGATATGATCCTTAAAGCTATGCGTTTCCTCTTTGGAGCACCACTGCGCTACATTACGTAATTGTCAGATATCCATCTGAGGGACTGATCAGCAACATCCCAGGGCCTGGAGGTTGAGTATCACTATCTTAGACCATGTTCACCAGCTAGGAATAAATTAGCTCTGACTGGGAAATACGTTTTGAACGGTCATCCAACTCGGAATTGTAAATCCAGCCTCCAGTTGTTTTGAAAGCACCATAAACCCATAGAATGCCAGACTTTGATGACAAAATTTGGCCACGAAGGACCGCCGCGCCATCTTCCTGTTCAAGTGAGCACAGCACAAGTTAAAAAATGTCTTATACGCTGCTGCATAAATGATGCAATATGCCAGGGAGATATGTATACTGTAGCTAAGAAAGTAATACTAAGTGTATGTTGTTTAGTAAGATGTTAGTAGCCCATGTGCATCACTCTAATAATATGTTCTATTTACCCCCGCGTAGCGTAGTGGGTGAAACCATTCACTTCAGGAAAATGGTGATACAAATAATGTTTCCTTTCATTTTGTATTACTGAATTCATAACAAGTCTTTGCTGCCATTGTAGTAAGGTTGGTAATACGAGAGGTCTTCAGGCTTACCATTTTTGTATTATTTTCATTGAAAGAAGAACTAGTGGGTTTTGAGTGCTTCTCCCCCTATTTGGGAAGTTGGTCTCCGTGCTCCTCAGTCTGAGAGAGATATTCTGAGAGGAGGTTTGTGTCTCCTTCATCTGTAAATAAAAACAGTTTAAAACTGTATAACAGAATAGTGTTTTTGGAAAACTGGTTCATATATCCTAAAGTCAATAGCGAATGTGGCTATGTATATATTTATTTTACCATTAATGTATTGAAGACTTATTTCAGCAAGTTAACCCACGTTTCTGCTGGCTTAGCTAGCCATGTTAATGACGAGTTAACTAGCACCGTTGGTCACTGCACTACAATGTCATGCTAGCTATTGCCAGCAGGTGATTTGCTAGCATTTTACCTATTGAAATATTAAATGAATGTTTCTTTTCTACTCATTCCAGGGTTTTTATTTATTTGTACTATTTTCTACATTGTAGAATAATAGTGAAGACATCAAAACTGAAATAACACTATGGAATCATGTAGTAACCAAAAAAGTGTTAAACAAAATAAAATATATGTTAGATTCTTCAAAGTGGCCACACTTTGCCTTGATGACAGCTTTGCACACTCTTGGCATTCTCTCAACCAGCTTCATGAGGTACGTAGTCACCTCGAATGCATTTCAATTAACAGGTGTGCCTTGTTAAAAGTTAATTTGTGTAATTTCTTTCCTTAATGTTATGGCAAGAACAGCTCAAATAAGCAAAGAGAAACAACAGTCATTACTTTAAGACATGAAGGTCAGTCAATCCGAAACATTTCAAGAACTTTGAAAGTTTCTTCAAGTGCAGTTGCAAAAACCATCAAGTGCTATGATGAAACTGGCTCTCATGAGGACCACCACAGGAAAGGAAGACCCAGAGTTACTTCTTCTGCAGAGGATAATAAGTTCATTCGAGTTACCAGCCTCAGAAATTGCAGCCCAAATAAATGCTTCACAGAGTTCAAGTAACAGACACATCTCAACATTAGCTGTTCAGAGGAGACTGCGTGAATCATGCCTTCATGGTCAAATTGCTGCAAAGAAACCACTACTAAAGGACACCAATAATACGAAGAGACTTGCTTGGGCCAAAAACACAAGCAACAGACATTAGACCGGTGGAAATCTTTCCTTTGGTCTGAGGAGTCCAAATGTGAAGGTTTTTGGTTCCAACCGCAGAGTAGGTGAACAGATGAGCTCAGCATATGTGGAAACTTTTAGCTACATATCATCACCATTACTAGTTTTAAACATTAACACTTCTTATTCCCTTTACTATTCTAATCTCACTCAAACCTAATTCTATTACTCCAGTTACATCTTAAACATCCAACATCCCTCCATCCTCTTATTTCAACATTCTAACATATCACTATCAACCTCCTACAGGCCCTAAGACCTTATCCTCCAAGCCTAATAGACATAGTCCAAATATACTGCACCTTAAATCAAACATCTCATCCTTAACCATTTTACTATATTACTTTAGTCAACCTTTAACATTCAACATATTTAACCTTTAATTATTATTTTAATGAATTCCAGTCCCAATGAAATTCTTATTTTTTTATATTCTGAGGTCAATGTCAATTTTTCTCTGTTCATTCTTCTTTGTGCTAGTAAAACTTCTTCATGGGTGTGTGGGTGCATGAGTGGGGCCCGCCTATTCATACTTTCTGCCTCTAAAAATGTCACAGAAAACTGGTCTGGCATTCCGAGAGTATGTATGTACAGTTGAAGTCGGAAGTTTACATACGCTTAGGTTGGAGTCATTAAAACTCGTTTTTCAACCACTCCACAAATTTCTTGTTAACAAGCTATAGTTTTGGCAAGTCGGTTAGGACATCTACTTTGTGCATGACACAAGTCATTTTTCCAACAATTGTTTACAGACAGATTATTTCACTTATAATTCACTGTATCACAATTCCAGGGGGTCAGAAGTTTACATACACTAAGTTGACAGTGTCTTTAAACAGTTTGGAAAATTCCAGAAAATGATGTCATGGCTTTAGAAGCTTCTGATAGGCTAATTGACATCATTTGTGTCATTTGGAGGTGTACCTGTGGATGTATTTCAAGGCCTACCTTCAAACTCAGTGCCTCTGCTTGACATTATGGGAAAAATAAAATAGAAAAATCAGCCAAGACTTCAGAAAAAAAATTGTAGACCTCCACAAGTCTGGTTCATCATTTGGGAACAATTTCCAAACGCCTGAAGGTACCACGTTCATCTGTACAAACAATAGTACGCAAGTAAAAACACCATGGGACCATGCAGCCGTCATACCGCTCAGGAAGGAGACGCGTTCTGTCTCCTAGAGATGAACGTACTTTGGTGCAAAAAGTGCAAATCAATCCCTGAACAACAGCAAAGGACCTGGTGAAGATGCTGGAGGAAACAGGTACAAAAGTATCTATATCCACAGTAAAACGAGTCCTATATCGACATAACCTGAAAGGCCGCTCAGCAAGGAAGAAGCCACTGCTCCAAAACTGCCATAAAAAAGCCAGACTACGGTTTGCAACTGCACATGGGGACAAAGATCATACTTTTTGGAGAAATGTCCTCTGGTCTGATGAAACAAAAGTAGAACTGTTTGGCCATAATGACCATTGTTATGTTTGGAGGAAAAAGGAGGAACACCATCCCAACCGTGAATCACGGAGGTGGCAGCATCATGTTGTGGGGGTGCTTTGCTGCAGGAGGGACTGGTGCACTTCACAACATAGATGGGATCATGAGGAAGGAAAATTATGTGGATATATTGAAGCAACATCTCAAGACATCTGTCAGGAGGTTAAAGCTTGGTCGCAAATAGGTCTTACAAATGGACAATGACCCCAAGCATACTTCCAAAGTTGTGGCAAAATGGCTTAAGGACAACAAAGTCAAAGTATTGGAGCGGCCATCGCAAATCCCTGACCTCAATCCTATAGAAAATGTGTGGACAGAACTGAAAAAGCGTGTGCGAGCAAGGAGGCCTACAAACCTGACTCATTTACACCAGCTCTGTCAGGAGGAATGGGCCAAAATTCACCCAACTTAATGTGGGAAGCTTGTGGAAGGCTACCTGAAACGTTTGACCCAAGTTAAACAATTTAAAAGGCAATGCTACCAAATACTAATTGAGTGTATGTAAACTTCTGACCCACTGGGAATGTGATGAAAGAAATATAAGCTGAAATAAATCACTCTCTACTATTATCTATTATTCTGACATTTCACATTCTTAAAATAAAGTGGTAACAGACAGGGAATTTTTACTAGCATTATATGTCAACAATTGTGAAAATCTGAGTTTAAATGTATTTGGCTAAGGTGTATGTAAACTTCCGACTTCAACTGCATGTATGTATGCACTGAGTATACAAAACATTAAGGACACTTGCTCTTTCCATGACATAGACTGCCAAGGTGAATCCATGTGAAAGCTAGCATCCCTTATTGATGTCACTTATTAAATTCACTTCAAACCGTGTAGATGAAGGGGAGACAGATTAAAGAAGGATTTTTAAGACTCGAGAAAATTGAGACTTGGATTGTGTATGTGTGCCATTCAGAGGGTGAATGGGCAAGACTAACTATTTAAGTGCCTTTGAATGAGGTCTGGTAGTAGGTGCCAGGCGCACCGGTTTTTGTCAAGAACTGCAAAGCTGCTGTGTTTTTCACACTCAACAGTTTCCTGTGTGTATCACGCTTTCGACACCTTGCTGTTCTAAGGGAAAAGGGTGGGGAGGGTGCAACTTAATTTTAGGAAGGTGTCCTTAATGTTTTGTACACTGTGTGTGTGTGTATAATATTTCAATTGTGGGGGTTAGTCATAACTTACAGTACTATAAAAAAAAAGTTATCAAATGCACTGCACACCACAATAGCATTAAATCAAATGAACACAAATCACAAAGAGCTGAAGTGAAAAATATCAATAGCATTTAATCACCAAATATCATATATAAACATTTAGAGAATTCTTTTCATGTAGCAGACAAAATGTTGTACAAAGTTGGCCTTCTTCTGTTGACTGCTTTGAGTCATCTGTACAAAACACGAGGTGACATGGATGACTGCACACAAGGAGAGGAAACGCTGTCCCAAGCAAACAACAACAATAGCAGCACACCAAACCAAAAGTACAGAAAGACATTAAACATTCATATTATTTCATAGCCTAATAAATAAAACGATAGGAAAGCTGTTACGGGCTTTTTTAAATAAACTGTTTAAAATGCCCATCCCCCATATTTTTCAAAAACATTCAACGTTCTTTACATTTTGCAATGAACAAACTGCCCACTGAGTGCATTCTCACAATCAATGCTATTACCTAATTTATAACAAATAATATGAAGCACACTCAAAGGTCAATCAGAGATCATTGACCAAAACCGCCACATGCCTATCAGATTCTCACAACACTCATAGTGTAAGGTAGCTCTGGTCCAGAACGTTGTTTGGCTGCGCTCTCAAAGCTGAATGACGCCCTGGACCAGAGCTCAGTGTAAGGTGGCACCCATTGGGAAATCCTCATGGAGTGGGAGAGTGCTTAGGCTACTCACGCTCACTTGTAAAGAAATGTCAAATACTTTTTATTACTAGTTTATACATCAATCTGGAAATGTTCCATAAAATCATGCAATAAGTGTATCATAAATTAAACGTACCAAACTAAAACACTGACTTCAGAGTTAATAGCACACTGTATAAAGAGCAATAGTCCTCCTATAATGTGGACTTAAGTTGTTTACAATATTTAATTCCCCCAAATCAACCATGAAAAGCCCAGATAAAATGATCTTGTGTCTTTAAAATGCCCATGGTCTGGGATGGGTACTGGGTTGAGGTGTGCAGCTTCAATGTATACAATTTTTGTTTGTTAATTTACTTTTGTAAACACGTTCTTGATGAGACGATTATTTTTGTTTTGTACAATCCGGTTTTTGTCTAGTCTGTCTTGAATAATATATAAATAATAATAATACAAAACATGGTCCAAACTGAGTGTTCTTCAGTCTATTTAACAAAGGCTCTACATGATTGAGAATTGCAGAAAAAAAGTTAAACTGTATTACTTGAATACTGTATTCTAACATTCATTATAATTGAGTGACTCGTCATATTTGATTGGCTGATGGCAAGTCACTTCCTGGATGTCTCATGTATACAGTGAGGTCAGTAGGAACGATGATCTGGTAACTGGTATTCCTACAGAGAGTATGGAAATTCCCGTGGATTGGAGGTCGCCCCCATAGAATTAGGAATTAGAATACTAGAATGGGTTAAGGTCAGCCATTTTGGTCAGGAAGGTGGTCAACTATGGTTTGCCAGTGCTGTGATAAGATATTGTTTAAAATAATGCATTTGTCAAATTTATCTGCACTGTATAGTTGTTAGCTAGCCATCCAGACAGTTTTACTGCCAATATTCCATTCAAACAATGTAGTCAATCCACAGCCATTCACTGGCTGAAATCAGTTGATGATAAGACTTAGACAAGTTGTAAATGCAACAAGTACTTATATTGTATCATATAATAGCACTCTCAGATTTCCAAGAAAGCAAGAATTGATATTTATGGTCTGGTTACATATATTTTTGCAGCTATTTATACAGAAAAGGTGTATAAAACCCATATAAACTGTTTTAATGATTTATTAACATATTTGGTTGAAAATAATTATATTACACAATTTCTGATACCTCACATGCCTTTGTTTTATTTTCCTGCATAAGTAAAATCAGGAGTATGCCTTTCATTTAGACTGGTTTGGATTTCTCCCTGACCAATATGGCAGCCATTTTCACCTCATTCTGGAACTTCGAGGGTTAATGACATAACCGCCTTCTAGTAATTTAATAGGATCTCTATGGTCCTTCCCCACCCTCCCCAGACACGATATGAACATATGTCATAACCATGTAATTGTTGGGGGGGAATTACAGAAAATTTGCTGTAAAACTGCAACATTATCTCTCAGCCTCATGCCAAAATGTATAGAATTGCAGGAAATTTGCTTTAAAAATGCAAAATTCTCTCAGCCTCATGGCAAAATGTGTAGAATTGCATGAAATACTGCGGTACACCACTGAACTACAGGGTAGAGGGAGATGACACTGAGCACTGGGGAAGCAGGCTATCCAGGTTGTCCTTTATCCATGATCCGCTCTTGGTCACACCGTTGACTGCACCTTTTCACAAACAGACTGGTGCAGACTGAACGATAGCTGTGCCTCTGTGTCCATGGGGAAATTACAAGGGAAAGTACTGTAACTGCACTCAAACTGTGCGCTGTTTCAATTGTGCTGTATCCCTAATACCTTGCAGTCTGAAATGTAATCCTAGACTACACCTATCTCCCTTCACCTCACAGTCCACCTTAACATTTCCCATGGCCCACAAAATCCATTGAGGGCTGTCCTTTCAGTCAGTACTGTCCATAGAGTCCAGTGTACCTTTCTCCAGGGCTGGAGCAGAAGTGTCTACTGTCCAGATCTGAGATCTAAAGGCCCGCTCATCCAATAGGAGTGCACCAAGGCACTGCTGGGTGGAACACCAGGCATGACATGAAATCCTTTTTTTTTTTTTACAAATATTTCATCAAAAAAAGTGTGTCAAAAATATTACTCCTTTTTCTATAACCCAAATGTGTTTCTTCATAAAGGCTTCCAGGGGCTATAAAGCTCTGCTTGGACAAGAAGGGAATATCAACAAAGGGAATCTGGGAGTGGCATCATCAAATGCTTACACTGAAAGCTGCCCATACATAAGCTACATTCTCCAGAAGTTAGCATACACTAATGCATGAGCTTTTCAGATCACATAGACAAATCATTGCACAAGATGCAAGGTAAAGCTTCAGTAGGTCATCTTCAACCATCCAAATGGAGTATAACGTTTGACATTTAAGCTATGCATGTTTGTTCATACATCTAATTCAATACATGTATTTTTCTTTATATATATATACAGTGAGGGAAAAAAGTATTTGATCCCCTGCTGAATTTGTACGTTTGCCCACTGACAAAGAAATGATCAGTCTATAATTTATATGGTAGGTTTATTTGAACAGTGAGAGACAGAATAACAACAAAAAAAATCCAGAAAAACCGCATATACAGGTAACGAGCTGAGATTAGGAGCACACTCTTAAAGGGAGTGCTCCTAATCTCAGTTTGTTACCTGTATAAAAGACACCTGTCCACAGAAGCAATCAATCAGATTCCAAACTCTCCACCATGGCTAAGACCAAAGAGCTCTCCAAGGATGTCAGGGACAAGATTGTAGACCTACACAAGGCTGGAATGGGCTACAAGATCATCGGCAAGCAGCTTGGAGAGAAGGTGACAACAGTTGGTGCGATTATTCTCAAATGGAAGAAACACAAAAGAACTGTCAATCTCCCTCGGCCTGGGGCTCCATGCAAGATCTCACCTCGTGGAGTTGCAATGATCATGAGAACGGTGAGGAATCAGCCCAGAACTACACGGGAGGATCTTGTCAATGATCTCAAGGCAGCTGGGACCATAGTCACCAAGAAAACAATTGGTAACACACTACGCCGTGAAGGACTGAAATCCTGCAGCGCCCGCAAGGTCCCCCTGCTCAAGAAAGCACATATACATGCCCGTCTGAAGTTTGCCAATGAACATCTGAATGATTCAGAGGACAACTGGGTGAAAGTGTTGTGGTCAGATGAGACCAAAATGGAGCTCTTTGGCATCAACTCAACTTGCAGTTTTTGGAGGAGGAGGAATGCTGCCTATGACCCCAAAAACACCATCCCCACCGTCAAACATGGAGGTGGAAACATTATGCTTTGGGGGTGTTTTTCTGCTAAGGGGACAGGACAACTTCACCGCATCAAAGGGACGATGGACAGGGCCATGTACCGTCAAATCTTGGGTGAGAACCTCCTTCCCTCAGCCAGGGCATTGAAAATGGGTCGTGGATGGGTATTCCAGCATGACAATGACCCAAAACACACGGCCAAGGCAACAA
Organism: Brachymystax lenok tsinlingensis; assembly: GCA_030435695.1. Taxonomy (NCBI): domain Eukaryota; kingdom Metazoa; phylum Chordata; class Actinopteri; order Salmoniformes; family Salmonidae; genus Brachymystax; species Brachymystax lenok. The sequence goes on along the minus strand of CM059797.1, from coordinate 44,374,965 downwards.
AGGAGTGGCTCAAGAAGAAGCACATTAAGGTCCTGGAGTGGCCTAGCCAGTCTCCAGACCGTAATCCCATAGAAAATCTGTGGAGGGAGCTGAAGGTTCGAGATGACAAATGTTAGCCTCGAAACCTTAATGACTTGGAGAAGATCTGCAAAGAGGAGTGGTACAAAATCCCTCCTGAGATGTGTGCAAACCTGGTGGCCAACTACAAGAAACGTCTGACCTCTGTGATTGCCAACAAGGGTTTTGCCACCAAGTACTAAGTCATGTTTTTCAGAGGGGTCAAATACTATTTCCCTCATTAAAATGCTAATCAATTTATAAAAAAAAATGTTCACATGCGTTTTTCTGGATTTTTTTTTTTGTTATTCTGTCTCTCACTGTTCAAATAAACCTATCATTAAAATTATAGACTGATCATTTTTTTGTCAGTGGGCAAACGTACAAAATCAGCAGGGGATCAAATACTTTTTCCCCTCACTGTATATATATATATACAGTACCAGTCAAAAATTGACACACCTACTCATTCCAGAGTTTTTCTTTATTTTTTACTATTTTCTACATTGTAGAATAATACTGAAGACATCAAAACTATGAAATAACACATATGGAATCATGTAGTAACCAAAAAAGTGTTAAACAAATCAAAATATATTTTATATTTGAGATTCTTCAAAGTAGACACCTTTTGCCTCAATGACAGCTTTGCACACTCTGGAATCCAAAACCCTGGAATGCAAAGCTGTCATCAAGGCAAAGGCTGGCTACTTTATTCTACAATGTAGAAAATAGTAAAAATAAAGAAAAACCCTGGAATGAGTAGGTGTGTCTGGTACTGTGTGTGTGTGTGTATGTGTATATATATATATGAACAAAGATACATCTTTGGAATATATTTTAGTATTTGTATTTTTTTTTTTAAAGATTTACTATATGTTAATGTAAAATTCACAAAAATGAAATGTACTGTATCAGTTGATAGCAACAGTCCACTGTACTTTTGTTACGTTTTTTTTCAATCTCTCATCAACTTCTTATTTGGCTTTTGGAAGCACTTTTAGAACATATTGAGCATTGATGCTAACTAACATCAAAGTCAATAAAATATTTGTCATAACGTCCCTTTATCACACATTCAAATGGAGTGATTTTTTTAAAAGGATATGGATGACAAAAACAACGTTCCATATCTCACACTTGGGGCAATTTACTGTCATCAAAATAAGAGAAACTCTCTTCTTTTCAAGTGGCCTGTCATATGACACATGCAATGGCAATGCAGAGAGAGAGATTAAGGGAAATCACACTAGAGAAAGGGAGAGGAAAGAGGAAGTTGGAATTATGAAAAAAAATAACAACTGTTTTTGCAGAGGTCAAACCCCGACCAGAAGTGGATAAAGAAATATTGAAGAACAAAGGGAAGAGTAAGAGAATGGATGTCAGGAGATAGTGGATGATGACTGTGGTAATGGTCTAGTCCAGGTGTCAGAGAGAGAGAAGAGTCAGGATCAGCTGGATAGAGAAAAGGATTCCTATTGAAGATTGTAGGGAATGACCTCTCCCACACTCTGATGTGTTCTCCTAGAAGAGAGAAACAAAGAGAAGACGCAGACTGAGAGGACTAGAGAACAACCACCTATATAATATACACTGCTCAAAAAAATAAAGGGAACACTTAAACAACACAATGTAACTCCAAGTCAATCACACTTCTGTGAAATCAAACTGTCCATTTAGGAAGCAACACTGATTGACAATACATTTCACATGCTGTTGTGCAAATGGAATAGACAACAGGTGGAAATTATAGGCAATTAGCAAGACACCCCCAATAAAGGAGTGGTTCTGAAGGTGGTGACCACAGACCACTTCTCAGTTTCTATGCTTCCTGGCTGATGTTTTGGTCACTTTTGAATGCTGGCGGTGCTTTCACTCTAGTGGTAGCATGAGACGGAGTCTACAACCCACACAAGTGGCTCAGGTAGTGCAGCTCATCCAGGATGGCACATCAATGCGAGCTGTGGCAAGAAGGTCTGCTGTGTCTGTCAGCGTAGTGTCCAGAGCATGGAGGCGCTACCAGGAGACAGGCCAGTACATCAGGAGACGTGGAGGAGGCCGTAGGAGGGCAACAACCCAGCAGCAGGACCACTACCTCTGCCTTTGTGCAAGGAGGAGCACTGCCAGAGCCCTGCAAAATGACCTCCAGCAGGCCACAAATGTGCATGTGTCTGCTCAAACGGTCAGAAACAGACTCCATGAGGGTGGTATGAGGGCCCAACGTCCACAGGAGGGGGTTGTGCTTACAGCCCAACACCGTGCAGGACGTTTGGCATTTGCCAGAGAACACCAAGATTGGCAAATTCGCCACTGGCGCCCTGTGCTCTTCACAGATGAAAGCAGGTTCACACTGAGCACGTGACAGACGTGACAGAGTCTGGAGACGCCGTGGAGAACGTTCTGCTGCCTGCAACATCCTCCAGCATGACCGGTTTGGGGGTGGGTCAGTCATGGTGTGGGGTGGCATTTCTTTGGGGGGCCGCACAGCCCTCCATGTGCTCGCCAGAGGTAGCCTGACTGCCATTAGGTACCGAGATGAGATCCTCAGACCCCTTGTGAGACCATATGCCGGTGCGGTTGGCCCTGGGTTCCTCCTAATGCAAGACAATGCTAGACCTCATGTGGCTGGAGTGTGTCAGCAGTTCCTGCAAGAGGAAGGCATTGATGCTAAGGACTGGCCCGCCTGCTCCCAGACCTGAATCCAATTGAGCACATCTGGGACATCATGTCTCGCTCCATCCACCAATGCCACGTTGCACCACAGACTGTCCAGGAGTTGGCGGATGCTTTAGTCCAGGTCTGGGAGGAGATCCCTCAGGAGACCATCCGCCACCTCATCAGGAGCATGCCCAGGCGTTGTAGGTAGGTCATTCAGGCACGTGGAGGCCACACACACTACTGAGCCTCATTTTGACTTGTTTTAAGGACATTACATCAAAGTTGGATCAGGCTGTAGTGTGGTTTTCCACTTTAATTTTGAGTGTGACTCCAAATCCAGACCTCCATGGGTTGATAAATTTGATTTCCATTGATAATTTTTGTGTGATTTTGTTGTCAGCACATTCAACTATGTAAAGAAAAAAGTATTTAATACGATTATTTCATTCATTCAGATCTATGATGTGTTATTTTAGTGTTCCCTTTATTTTTTTGAGCAGTGTATATAAAAAAATAATAACAATAGTAAGTGATGCACAAAAGACCACGGTTGTGTCCCAAATGGCACCCTGTTCCCTTTACAGGGCACTACTTTTGACCAGGGCCCATAGGACTCCGGTCAAAAGTAGTGCATTACTGTATATAAGGAAAAGGGTGCCATGTGGGACACACAGTATGTCTGTGGTACTAGAGAACTCCTTACCCAGATGTTGTAGTCCCAGCATTCGGTCGGGCCTCTCCGGTAGCGTGCAGAGTTCAACACCTCACAGGGGATCCTCCTCCTGGACTGTTGGCCTGGGTTAAGGTCAGAGGGTCAACAAGGAAATGCAGTGACACTTTGGGCCTATATAGTCTTCTATATGGATACGATAACACCCAGTGATTCACTTATTTACAAAATGTAGGCTACAGCTAGCTGTATTATCTAATAAGTCAATGCATTAGGTTTTTGTAATATGCAGGAGATCATGCCCCCGTTTGTGGACAGCCTTTGTGCAGATTTGTAGACGTTTCAGTCCTGGTGACCAAATGAAGGATACACTCCGTTTTGACCTGGGTCAGTCTCTCGATCTCACAGGAGCTACAGGGCAGTGTCTCAGCGACCACAAACAACAGGTTGGTGTTCTCTATCCTCTTAGCATGGAATAACCTACAACAGAGGAAAAGAGGTCATACACATACACACACACGCACAAAACATGCATGCGTACACACACCTGGAGCAGTTCCCGCAGTCCTGCAGCACATTGTATGAGTTGGTGGTGTTGGTGAAGTAGAACTGGCTTTGGATGGTCACACAGCTGCTCTCCTTCTGGTCAAACCCATCTGCCAGAACATCACCTGCAACAAAGGAGGAATGAAACACCCAGAAATGTTTTTTGTTTAGGGTATCTTGACACTTTATTTGACAGTTATGAAATGAGACGGGGATACAGGCACGTGGGAGAAACAGTGGGAAAGGTGGACGCGGGATTGAACCTTCGTCTACAGTGGGGAGCCAGCTTCATACATGTGACGCACTGGGAGTGTTCATGTTAATATGTAAACACACAGCAAGCTACATTCATTTCCAGCAAGACAGCCCTGGCAATGTGCTGTCCCGTGTACACCAACTACTTTCCCATAGCCTATGGAAACATATTCCCCTAACATATCAGCTTGGAGAAAGGCACACATACAGCACAAGAATAAGAAATGTGCACCAACCTGTGTAGAGCCAACTGTTGTAGGCCAGTCCATAGAGCAGCTGCTGGACTACAGACCTGATACAGATGAATCAGGTAACAACACACAGTGAGAGGGAAGCTGACTCATAGAGTAATATCAAAGTAATAGACAGGACATCTCTCTGACCTAAACCTGACTTGATACTTCATTAACCCATAAGCCTCTAAACCCTGTCTAGGGGGGTTCTACTACCAAGGATAATTTTTCTATTTAACTTAGAATTTTAAGAACCCTTGAAGTGTCCCAAAAATATATGTAAAAAATATTTGATGAAAAAAATGGTTGGCCTTACTGCTATTAGCCCATACAAACGCATTGAATAACAGATTCACTACATGTACAGTTGAAGTTGGAAGTTTACATACACCTTAGCCAAATCCATTTAAACTCAGTTTTTTACAATTCCTGAAATTTATCCTGGTAACAATTCCCTGTCTTAGGTCAGTTAGGATCACCACTTTATTTTAAGAATGTGAAGTGACAGAATAATTGCACTATCAACTGTGAGACCTTATACGGACAGTTGTGTGCCTTTCCAAATCATGATCAATCAATTGAACTTACCACAGATGGACTCCAATCAACTTGTAGAAACATCTCAAGGATGAATTTCGAGTCCCATAGCAAAGGGCCTGAATACTTATGTAAATTAGGTATTTCTGTTTTTTATTGTTAATAAATGTGCAATTTACTTTCCTTATTTTTTTCGCTTTGTCATTATGGCGTATTGTGTGTAGATTAATGAGAAAAATAAATAATTTTATCCATTTTAGAATAAAGGTGTAACATAACAAAATGTGGAAAAAGAGAAGGGTGTCTGAATACTTTCCGAATGCACTGTATACTTCCATTAACTTTTTCAACTGTCTTGTGAGGCCTATGGGCATCCTAGAGCAAAACAACCGACATGTACGTGTTCGTGAGTCTCACCTTTCCTCAGAGGCGTCATATTAGTGTGTAGCCCAAACTGTTTGGACACTACAGCCAGAAGTTAGCAGATCGGCTGTACTGATTTTAGAAAAGTCCCAAGACGCTTGTGGGAGGCGTAGAGCAAAACGGAGAACACCATCATCACCATCGTGTTCGTGAGTCTCTCATCTTTCCATAAAGGGGTCATAATAGTTTGTAGACTACAGACAATTTTGTGAGAAGACCGATTTTTGTGATGTCTTATGGTCTGAAAACCACCGCTCTAGCTCTGTCACCTTTCACCACAGATGCGGAAGTGCGAAATAAGCGGATGTGGTGGATTGAGATGCATCCAATGACAAAAACATATCTCTAGCTTAAACTGACACATTCTTATAGGGATTTGTTTATTATCCTAATTAGATTTCTGCGGGGGCGGGGACATCGACCTTAGTGGGTTAACAGCCGAGACTAGACACGATTAAAGGGGCAATTAACAACAATGTTTTGGTAAACAGCTGAGGGATGGAGCTGGAGCAATTGAACCACTCAAATTCAAACACAGAGCTATGTATGCAAGGACTAACCATCCATGAGATCAAAATGATATTCCTATTTTGAAGTTATACAGTATTCATTTATTAATTATACTTTCTAAGTTATATTCTCCAAGAATATATGGCTGTATCATTAAGTCCACAAATGTATGTACTAATCCCAGATCATCCCTTTAAAGGGTTACGTTTCATACATCTTGTTCTTTAGGTCATGTGATCTGTGCTAAAATAGAGATGGCCTTACCATGCCGCCGCCGAAGTCCACCAGGCCAGACTGAGCAGGTCTGCGATGGAGGGCTAGACACAACACATTGGGACCAGGAGGGGAGAAGAAGAGAGAACACAAAGAGAAGCCATTACTCACTGAAAGATTTAGAATAAGTCCCTAACGCCGTTCCCTATAGTGCACTACTTTTGACCAGAGCCTTATGAGGTTGAAGTTGATAGCCCCTTCCAGAAACACCCTTTAGCCACTCTTAGAAGAAAAGGTGCTATCTTGAACCGAAAGGGGTTCTTTGGCTGTCCCCATAGGAGAACCCTTTGAAGAACCCTTTTTGGTTCTAAGTAGAACCGTTTTGGGTTCCATTTACAGTGCCTTCGGAAGGTATTCAGACCCCTTGATTTTTTCCACAGCCTTAATCTAAAATGTATTAAATTAAACAATTTCCTCATCAATCTACACACTTCACCCCATAATGACGAAGCGAAAACAGGTTTTTAGAAATTATAGCGAATTTATTAAAAATAAAAAAACTTATTAACATAAGTATTCAGACCCTTTGCTATCAGACTCAAGATGCATCCTATTTCCATTAATCATCCTTGAAATGTTTCTACAATTTGATTTGGAGTCCACTTGTGGTAAATTCAATTGATTGGACATGATTTGGAAAGGCACACAACTGTCTATATAATGTCCCACAGTTGACAGTGCATGTCATGGCAAAAACCAAGCCATGAGGTCGAAGGAATTGTTCGTAGAGCTCCGAGACAGGATTGTGTCCAGGCACAGATCTGGGGAAGGGTACCAAAAAATGTATGCAGCATTAAAGGTCCCCAAGAACACAGTGGCCTCCATCGTTTTTAAATGGAAGAAGTTTGGAACCACCAAGACTCTTTCTAGAGCTGGCCGCCCGGACAAACTGAGCAATAGGGGGAGAATGGCCTTGGTTAGGAAGGTGACCAGAACCCGATGGTCACTCTGACAGAGCTCTTGAGTTCCTCTGTGGAGATGAGAGAACCTTCCAAAAGGACAACCATCTCTGCAGCACTCCACCAATTAGGCCTTTATGGTAGAATGGCCAGATGGAAGCCACTCCTCAGTAAAAGGCACATGACAGCCCGCTTGAAGTTGGCCAAAAGGCACCTAAAGACTCTCAGACCATGAGAAACAAGATTCTGATGAAACCAAGATGGAACTCTTTGGCCTGAATGCCAAGCGTCACGTCTGGAGGAAACCTGGCACCATCCCTACGGTGAAGCATGATGGTGGCAGCATCATGCTGTGGTGGTGTGTTTCAGCGGCAGGGACTGGGAGACTAGTCAGGATCGAGGGAAAGATGAACAGAGCAAAGTACAGAGAGATCCTTGATGAAAACCTGCTCCAGAGTGCTCAGACTGGGGCAAAGGTTCACCTTCCAACAGGACAACGACCCTAAGCACACAGTCAAGACAATGCAGGAGTGGCTTCGGGAAAAGTCTCTGAATGTCCTTGAGTGGCCCAGCCAGAGCCCAGACTTGAACCCGATCGAACATCTCTGGAGAGACCTGAAAATAGCTGTGCAGCGACGCTCCCCATCCAACCTGACAGCTTGAGAGGACCTGCAGAGAATGGGAGAAACTCCCCCAAATACAGGTGTGCCAAGCTTGTAGCGTCATACCCAAGAAGACTCGAGGCTGTAATCGATGCAAAATGTGTTTCAACAAAGTACTGAGTAAAGGGCCTGAATACTTATGTAATGTGATATTTCATTTTTTTTATTTTTTTATTATAAATTAGATAAAATGTCTAAAAACAGTTTTTGCTTTGTCATTTTGGGGTATTGTGTGTAGATTGATGAGGGGAAAAAACTATCTAATACATTTTAGAATAAGGCTGTAACCTAACAAAATGTGGAAAAGGTCAACGTGTCTGAATACTTTCCGAAGGCACTGTGGAACCCTTTCTGTAGAGGGATCTACAAGAACCAAAAAGTAGTTCTACCTGGAACCAAAAATAGTTATTGTATGGGGACAGCCGAAGAAACCCTTTTGGAACACTTTTTTCTAAGAGTTTCCCACTAAGGGACTTGTGTAGATCTGAGGGTATAAACAATGTTGTGGTAGCTGCACCTTTGATAGGCTAGGTGGAATAGTTAGTCGTTTTCTCTGGGCCTGTATCCATCCGTAATGCGACTCAGAGCAGGAGTGCCGATCTAGGATCAGAACCCCCTGTAAAATGCAAAACTGATCCTAGATCAGCACTCCTATTCTGAAACACTTCACAAATATGGACCCTGGAGATTAAATAGGGCAAGTAAGGTAAGGTAAGACTGCCCTGGTCCTGGAACTCTCACCACAAAGATGCCCCTGGGTGCTGCCCCTGTGTGGCTGCTGCTGACTGGCTCACATGCTGACTGGTACTGAAAGGACTGCCGGCGGGCATAGATGGAGTTGTTATACAGCGCGTGCATAAGATAGGGGTCCACATCGCCAAAGAAAAGGCCCACCTGGAACAGCAAGATACTGGGATAACTGACAGGCACGTAGAAAAGATCTTTGCCGGACCTACATCTCCATAGCTTTAATACACAGATCTATCATACAATATATTTGATAACAGACCTACAGTACATCTCCATAGCTTTAATACACAGATCTATCATACAATATATTTGATAACAGACCTACAGTACATCTCCATAGCTTTAATACACAGATCTATCATACAATATATTTGATAACAGACCTACATCTCCATAGCTTTAATACACAGATCTATCATACAATATATTTGATAACAATCAGTCTGTACTATATGCACACTGAGCTACAGCAAAAAAACAAGGGTAAGGCTTTGTGACTGGTCTGCACCTATTAAAACGAATGGAGTCAAATAATACAGACTGAATGTTATAATTTTAACATACAGGTACCAAAGAATCTCTCAATATCTTCGATAATCAACTTTATTGTGCTATTTCCCATTTAGAGATTGTGTAAGTTGACCTGGTTGGTAACCTGCTGACGTTTACCCTCCATACCTTTTTCCAGTGATCCCTCTGGTTGGACATCACCAGGAAGCCACCATCGTCAATGAGATAGCAGAGTAAGTCCTAGAGACAGGGAATTGAATTGGATTATTATATCACTACCAACAGGCACATACAGACTCTCACACTCTCTCCTATTCTCTCTGTCACACTGACCAGCACTGGACACACACACACAAACAAATCACTCCATAATTCCCCTGACACTAGGTTGACATGAACTAGTCAAACTGTATGTGTGTGTGGGTTGTGTCTGGTTGGGTACTGTGACAGCAGTTTGTACAATTTTGGTATTTGGAATTTTTATTAGGATCCCCATTAGCTGTTGAAAAAGCAGCAGCTACTCTTCCTGGGGTAGGGCTATGTGAAAGGAGATGAATTCTTACGTCAGTGTTGACTTCGCAGTCCATCTCACAACTTCTGGATGGCCCACACTGTACAAAGGAAGTCAGAGTCATCATAACATAATAACGTTAGACTGGATCTGTTCAAGTCACTTGACAGCAGTCACATAGAGGACTGATCATTTTTTACCCAACCTTCATACTGTACCTTTTGCGAGCCCTGGCGACTGTCAGACACGTTACTGGCCAAGATCTTGAACTTGTCTACCCATGCTTCCAAGTCTAGCTTCACCCCCACCACTGGTCAGCAGGAGAGTTCAAACAAAACCATGAGACCAGACCATGAAAGATAGAGATAACAGGAGAGTAAGAGAGCACATTAAAGGAGAAGGCCTTGCTCTGCTCCTGTTGCCAGTGAATTCATGATTCAGAAATCCATAAAGTGTGGACAAATTCATTGTTTTATTGAAAGCGCACAGCCAAATTAGTTGTTTTTGTCAAAAGTACTATTGGTTTTGATTCAGGAAATGTGTACTTTTCCACCTAAAACATTGTGATGATTTAAAATAATTATTTTATGTAGCCAACTGCCACAGCAGCGAAGATGGGAAACAACTGCGCATGTGCACTCTCAGGGAATCCCTGCTACTTCGAAAACGTTCTGATATGCCCTAAATAAATGTCTGAGAAGTGAAGACAGCATTACACATTAGTTATACAAAGTAAACAACACCCTACAAATATGTCTGACGACAAAATACTTGCGAGTGATGAAGAAAACTACTGGAGGAAGTTTCTTCTTCGCCCGCTTTGAGGATAACACTGATGCGGCCCGCTCCTGAAGGACTGTGGGCTCTTGTTCTCCGTGGCCGACGTGAGCAAGACATTTAAGCGTGTTAACCCTCGCAAGGCTGCAGGCCCAGACAGCATCTCTAGCCGCGTCCTCAGAACATGCACAGACCAGCTGGCTGGAGTGTATACGGACATATTCAATCTCTCCCTATCCCAGTCTTCTGACCCCACTTGCTTCAAGATGTCCACCATTGTTCCTGTACCCAAGAAAGCAAAGACTAGTTAAAACCTCACAAGCTCCAGCAGCAGAGGTGACTGTTTTGGAGAGCCTGGCGTGAACAAAAAGTAAAATGCCTCCCATTTAGGCCCAGAAAATGGGATATGCATATATTTAGTACCATTGGATAGGAAACACTCTGAATTTTCCAAAACTGTTAACCATTTGTCTGTGGGTCAATCAGAACGCATATAGCAGGCAAAACCCTGAGGAATCTCTGTCCTGGAAAAAGTCATTTTGACACATTGCTCATTTTTGAACCCCTCCCTATCGAAAATGACCATATATAGGCATATGAACGCAGTGCACGTCGCTTCCTTATGATGTCATCAACCACGAGACGGTGTTTTACTCCATCTTGGATGAATTTCGACCATTGATAAACAGCATGGCAATGGGACACCACGTTCTGAAAACTCTTCAGATTGCGCGCACACGAGAAGCTGCGCTGTGCCTTATTTATCGTCTTTAGCGTTCAGTTTATATTCCGGCTGATTTATAATAGTAAATATACGTAAATATGTTCCTAAGGATACATTTAAAACTATGTTTGATTGTTTTTGGACAAGTTTATAGGTATAATTTGAACGAGTTGGCGCTGCGTTTCAAAGGAGGAGTGGAGGCTGTCGCTTTCTGATTAGAACGCGTGAACCAAATGGAGGATTTATGGATAAAAGACGCGTTACTTTTTCTAACAAAAGAACCATGGATTGTCTTCGTTGGACACTTAGGATGACCTCAGCAGAAGTTCTTCAACAGGTAATTGATTTGTTTTCGCTGTGAAATGTGTTATGTGTGTGCCATGATGGCTAATCGATACATGGCTATTGGAAAATATGTGAGGTGCTAGCCTCAAACAAATGAATGTGCTGCTTTCGCCGTAAAGCCTTTTTGAAATCTGACAACGCTGTGATATTGCCAAGAAACAGAGCTTTTGATGAGTATGGAACACTTGTATATTGGTGGATGTTTAATAATTCAACTATCGGATTTTGAATTTGGCGCTTTAGATTTTCGCTGGTAGTGTCGGGATGAGCCCGCTAGCGACCCACTGGTAATTGAGAATGCTTAAGAGGTTAAGGATCATAGCACCTCTACCTTACCTGACACCATAGACCCACTTAAATTTGCTTACTGCCCCAATAGATCCACAGACGATGCAATCGCCATCTCACTGCACATCCCATCTGGACAAGAGGAATACCTACTTAAGAATGCTGTTCATTGACTACAGCTCAGCCTTCAACACCATAGTACCCTCCAAGCTCATCATTAAGCAGGGTCCTGGACTTCCTGACAGGCCGCCTCTAGGTGGTGAAGGTAGGAAACAATACCTCCACTTCGCTGATCCTCAACACAGGGGCCCCACAAGGGTGCGTGCTCAGCCCCCTCCTGTACTCCCTGTTCACCCTTGACTACGTGGCCACGCACGCCTCCAATTCAATCAAGTTTTCAGACGACACAACAGTAGCAGGCATGATTACCAACAAGGACGAGACAGCCTACAGGGAGGAGGTGACGGCCCTGGTGGAGTGGTGCCAGGAAAATAACCTCTCCCTCAACATCAACAAAACGAAGGAGCTGATTGTGGACTTCAGGAAACGGCAGAGGGAGCACGCACCTATCCACATCGATGGGACCGCAGTGGAGAAGGTGGAAAGCTTCAAGTTCCTCAGCGTACATATCACTGACAATCTGAAATGGTCCACCCACACAGACAGTGTGGTGAAGAAGGCGCAACAGCACCTCTTCAACCTCACGAGGCTAAAGAAATTTGTCTTGGCCCCTAAGACCCTCACAAACTTTTACAGATGCACAATTGAGTTCGGCAACTGCACCGCCCGCAAGCGCAGGGCTCTCCAGAGGGTGGTGCAGTCCGCTCAACGCATCACCAGGGTCACACTGCCTGCCCTTCAGGACACCTACAGCACCCAATGTCACAGGAAGGCCAAAACAATCATCAAGGTCATCAACTGAAAAACAACTTCTATCTCAAGGCCATCAGACTGTTAAATAGACATAACTAGCCGGCTACCACCCGGTTACTCAACCCTGCACCTTAGAGGCTGCTGCCCTATATACATAGACATGGAATCACTGGCCACTTTAATAATGGAACACTAGTCACTTTAATAATGTTTACATACTGATTTACTAATCTCATACGTATATACTGTATTCTATTCTCATGTATTTTAGTTTTATGTATTTTAGTTTGGGGCGGCAGGGTAGCCTAGTGGTTAGAGTGTAGGGTAGCCTAGTGGTTAGAGTGTTGGACTAGTAGGGGTAGCCTAGTGGTTAGAGTGTTGGACTAGTGTTGGACTAGTAACCGAAAGGCTGCAAAGTTCAAATCCCCGAGCTGACAAGGTACAAATCTGTCGTTCTGCCCCTGAACAGGCAGTTAACCCACTGTTCCTAGGCCGTCATTGAAAATAAGAATTTGTTCTTAACTGACTTGCCTAGTAAAATAAAAGTAAAAAAAAAAAAAATCCCACTCTTACATCATCCTACTATTTATATATTTCTTTATTCCATTTCTTTTACTTTTAGATTTGTGTGTATTGTTGTGAATTGTTAGATACTACTGCACTGTTGGCGCTAGGAACACAAGCATTTTTCTACACCTGCAATAACATCTTCTAAATATAAAATTGGATTTGATTTGAGGGGCGTCAATGGTGTTGTTGAACCATATTTATTTGAGCCTGAACGATCGTTTATCATAAACCTCTATGAGCGGGACCGTTACTGGGTTTATGTTTTCACATTAGCCCAAAACACTATATAGCCTATGTTTATTTATCACAATGTTTTAAGGATATCCTATTCTGCAATGTAAGGTGACACAATGTCTATTGTCTCTCAACTGTCATAAATGCATGGAGCACATATGTTAACCTGTAGAGCTCCTAGGCCTATATGTCTACATGATATGGTGCAATGGTAATAACACAATAAGAACACATTGAACATCAAGAATCAGGCTACCTACGTCTGCACGCTTGCTTTTGTTGCTTTCTCTACTCAAATACGTCTTTGCATTGTGGCACTGCGCCAGATTCAGTCCATGGAAATACAGTAACAACAGCTGTATCTTTCAGTAGTCTTCGGTTGTCTGTCCCCATCATTTCAGATGACATATCTTGTTCATATGCATTGTCGCTGAAGTGCTTGCTACACACATGCAGCGACGCAAGGTTGGCTGCAGGAGTATTAAATGTAAAAAACACAATTTCAAATGTTGCCACATAAGACCGAAGCGAGACGGTGAGTCACACTTACTATTTGAATTGCTACTAACCATCTTCAGCATCTCTCCGTATCTTCTAATGGAAAACAGTGACATTTTGTGCCTTCTTCGCCTGATTTCCTATATAAAGTGCCACCAGGGACCGAACACCAGCTCACTCTAGCTGCCATCACTTTTCCATTTTGCGTAACTAATTTTACCTGCGATATGCTCTATCAACTTTCGCGCCTTCTCCCGCCCCAAAAAATGTAATCTGTGACATCAAACTTCATATAAAGGCCGTGACGTTCCTTTGTAGCAGGGTCCTTCCCCACGAGGGCGCACATGTGCAGTTGTTACTCATCTCCGCTGCTGTGGCAGTTGCCTTCATAAAATAATTACATAAAATAATAGCAAATGTTTTAGATGGAAAAGTACACATTCCCTGACTCAAAACCGATAGTACTTTTGACAAAAATATCTAATTCGACCATACGCTTTCAATAAATAAAACATTTGCCCACACTGGCAACGGATCAGAGCGAGGCCTGCATCCAGCAACGTCACGAGTAACATGACCCATTTTTTCAGCTGTTTCAGTACAGCAGTACAGCACTACGGGGCAACATCCACTGAACTAGTTTCAATTTATGGAATCACTTGGGTGTTTTGGGATTTTGGGTGAACCTTTCCTTTAAGAAGAGGGAGCAGGACAAAGAAACCAGGATCTGAGGCCACAAGAGTTGCAAAAATCCAGCAACTTTCCCTAAATTCCCAGGTTTTCCAGAAATCCTGGTTGGAGGATTCCAGATTTCCTGGGAATTAGGGGAAAGTTACTGGAATTTTGAAACGCTAGGGGCCATTGACATTAAAAGATAATTACTACAATTACCTACAATTACTGTATTCACAACCAAAACAGTTTTACCTGCCGGTTTCAGGTTCTTGCCTCCCAGGTTGACTTCCACGGCAGTGCTGACCAGGATTCCGATGGTGCCGTTCTCCGAGGTCACCGGATCATCCATGGCTATGACAAAGGTTAACAGGGTCAAAGTTCATGCAAACAGAAAGCAGTGATTGATCTGTGTTATCCTGACAGGTTATAAACAAAATGTGTGAATCACTTATTTTCACGTTTTATGAATGAAATGTCTTTAAATGCCTACAACCTGCTTGCTATCTAAAAACCTGACTTTTATCTCCAAGGTCATATACACTACATGGCCAAAAGTATACGAACAACTCATTCCAAAATATGGAGTTGGTCCCTCCTTTGCTGCTATAACAGCCTCCACCTTCCTGTGATGTTGGAACATTGCTGCAGGGATTTGCTTCCATTCAGCCACAAGAGCATTAGTGAGGTCGGGGCACTGATGTTGGGCAATTAGGCCTGGCTCGCAGTCAGCGTTCCAATTCATCCCAAAGGGATTAGATGGGGTTGAGGTCAGGGCTCTGTGCAGATCAGTCATGTTCTTCCATACCGATCTCAACAAACCATTTCTGTACGGACCTCAGTTTGTGCACAGTGGCATTGTCATGCTGAAACATGAAAGGGCATTCCCCCAAACTGTTGCCACAAAGTTGGAAGCACAGAATTGTCTAGAATGTCAATGTATGCTGTAGCGTTAATATTTCCCTTCAATGGAAATAAGGGGCCTAGCCCAAACTATGAAAAACAGCCCCAGACCATTATTCCTCCTCCACCAAACTTTACAGTTGGCACTATGCATTCTGGCAGGTAGCATTCTCCTGGCATCCACCAAACCCAGATTTGTCCGTTGGACTGCCAGATGAAGAGTGATTTATCACTCCAGAGAACCCATTTCCACTTCTCCAGAGTCCAATGGTGGCGAGCTTTACACCATTCCAGCCGATGCATGGCATTGCGCATGGTAATCTTAGGCTTGTGTGCAGCTGCTCAGCCATGAAAACCCATTTCATGAAGCTCCCAACGAGCAGTTCTTGTGCTGACGTTGCTTCCAGAGGCAATTTGGAACACGGTAATGAGTGTTGCAACCGTGGACAGACAATTTTTAAGCGCTACTCGGTTCAGCACTCGGTGGTCCCGTTCTGTGAGCTTGTGTGGCCTACCACTTTGCGGCTGAGCCGTTGTTGCTTCGAGACATTTCCACTTCACAATAACAGCATTTACAGTTTACCGAGGCAGCTCTAGCAGGGCAGAAATTTAATGAACTGACTTGTTGGAAAGGTGGCATCCTATGACGGTGCCACGTTGAAAGTCACTGAGCTCTTCAGTACGGGCCATTCTACTGCCATTGTTTGTCTATGGAGATTGCATGGCTGTGAGCTCAGATTTATACACCTGTCAGCAAAGGGTGTGGCTGAAATAGCCAAATTCACTCATTTGAAGCGGTTTCCTCATACCTTTAGCCATGTAGCGTATATCAGTGTGTGTTACTCACAGGCTCTGGGTGGAGCTCTGAACATATAGCCCTTGTTGTCAAGGCTGCGGCGGTAGTAGTTAGAGTTGAAGGGCTCAGGGTCCTCATCCCACGACTCAGCAGCCCTGGGAAGCACAGGACAACTCACATTCAAGCAGTATTGCTTGAGTAATGAATAAGTATTCAAGCATACTCACATTCAACTACCATAATGCTCACAGACAGGAAAGGCATGCAATTATTAACAAACAAACAAACACAGTATATTTTATTAGCCAGAGTGATATCTGTAACTACTCAAAGACACTCACGAGTTGGGGAAGACCCGGGTTACACCTCCATCTGTGGCTGCAAATAATGCCAGGAAACCATACCTGAAGCAAAAAGTAATTTAATTCACTCAGACGTTACACATATTGTTATTATTCAAATGAATTGGTTTTAATATCAATGGTATAGGGCAATTATTTGTTGAGTTCACTCACGTTTGGATATCCTTGTTCTTCCACACTCTAGATGCTAGCTGCCAGATGATTCCAGAATCCAAGATCAGGTTGTGAATGAGGCCTTGATCACCTGTGAGAACACACAGTTAATGTAACCCGTCAGTCTTTATAAAATATCATAGTTGAAAAATGTCATTTTCACTTTCATGTCATCTTTAGCAGTTCAAAGCTGGTGTAGTATGGTGAATGGCATGACCCTAACCACTCTACAAACGCATTGACATAAAGAAGAGAAACTCACAGTCTTCAGATTCTGGTGTGATCTCCACCATGAGAGACAGGAAGTTCTCCAGGAACTGTGTGTTGTTGTCAGAGATGTGCAGACGCTTGCAGTATTCCCTAAAAGAAAAACGGTTAGACAGAGATGAGATTACACACATGCACAAAACTCTTACACACACACACTCACTCAACTCTGTACCTGGGAGCCAGGAACACGTGTCCCCCTGATTCAAAGGAGCTGGGCAGCAAAGATTGCAGATCTGCAACGGAGAGAAAAAAGAGAAAAAGTAATCAACCGCCCATGTCATCGGGATCAGTGTCAGCAAGCCGCACATAACGCCCTAGACCAGAGCTAAAGGGAGACAGCGGCTCTCTGGGTGGGCAGTGGTACTCACACTGGAGCTGCAGCATCACATCACTCAGGTCTGCCTGGATGTAGTATTCACTGTAGGGCGGCAGTACCAGGCCCAAACTACAGGTGGCAGCATCCCCAACAGAAAACAGAGGAAATGAATCAAAGTCTGAGGCTCAATAGAAGACACTACCACCATTAAGCTGCTAGGTATAGAGTCCGTCCACCTACACTCTCAAACCTGTCATCTTCAGCAGTTCATATCCTATTGCTATGGTTACCATTACTAATCCTCTACCCTTCAACCCACACCTCCATATCCTTCCTCCTCACCTGTAGTCTGTACCATTGATGGGTGTCCAGGTGTAACTCCGAACTCCCTCATCTATGTATCGCTGCAATGAAGGGCGAAAAGCCACATATTAAAATAGGTTTGCTCTCACGTAAGTGTGTTGATCAACCATCCATGACCATGGCTGTTGGGTTACTAGGTTTGACAAAGTCATTACTGTGAATTAAGTATGTGAAGTAAAGTATATATTGATATATTGTCTAGGTGTGAAGTAATTAACACAAATACACACACACACACACACTTGCCTCATCAATTGATTTTACAAGCGTCTTAATCTGCATATCACCCGGTCTGCCATCAATCATATGTTTGCGGATCTGGAATGTAGAGATAGTATGTTACCTACGCTGTCGCATCTCCATGGTCGAACCCAAGAACATGTTTGAGAACAGTAATCTCAGTAGGAAATATGCTAACATGATTGCCATTCCTAGCTAGACAGCTAGCTAAATTGGTTGCCTAGCAATGCACATCTTAAGAAGATTCGTAAGAAGAAACAGTTGAAGTCGGAAGTTTACATACACCTTAGCCAAATACATTTAAACTCAGTTTCTCACAATTCCTTACATTTAATCCTAGTAAAAATTCCCTGTCTTAGGTCAGTTAGGATCACCACTTTATTTTAAGAATGTGAAATGTCAGAATAATAGTAGAGAGAATTATTTATAATCAGATTTTATTTCTTTCATCACATTCCCAGTGGGTCAGAAGTTTACATACACTCAATTAGTATTTGGTAGCACTGCCTTTTAAATTGTTTAACTTGGGTCAAACGTTTTGGGTAGTAACTGAGTCAGGTTTGTATGCCTCTTTGCTCGCACACGCTTTTTCAGTTCTGTCCACAAATGTTCTATAGGATTGAGGTCAGGGCTTTGTGATGGCCACTTTGTTGTCCTTAAGCCATTTTGCCACAACTTTGGAAGTATGCTTGGGGTCATTGTCCATTTGGAAGACTCATTTCCAACCAAGCTTCAACTTCCTGACTGTTGTCTTGCTTCAATATATCCACATAATTTTCCTCCCTCATGATGCCATCTATTTTGTGAAGTGCACCAGTCCCTCCTGCAGCAAAGCACCCCCACAACATGATGCTGCCACCCCCGTGCTTCACGGTTGGGATGGTGTTCTTCGGCTTGCAAGCCTCCACCTTTTTCCACCAAACATAACAATGGTCATTATGACCAAACCGTTCTATTTTTGTTTCATCAGACCAGAGGACATTTCTTCAAAAAGTACAATCTTTGTCCCCATGTGCAGTTGCAAACCGTAGTCTGGCTTTTTATGGCGGTTTTGGAGCAGTGGCTTCCTTGCTGAGCGGCCTTTCAGGTTATGTCGATATAGGATTCATTTTACTGTGGATGTAGATACTTTTGTACCTATTTCCTCCAGCATCTTCACAAGGTCCTTTGCTGTTGTTCTGGGATTTATTTTCACTTTTCGCACCAAAGTATGCTCATCGGTATGACGGCTGCGTGGTCCCATGGTGTTTATACTTGCGTATTATTGTTTGTACAGATGAACGTGGTACCTTCAGGCGTTTGGAAATTGCTCCCAAGGATGAGCCAGACTTGTGGAGGTCTACAATTATTGTCTGATTTCTTTTTTCTGATTTAGTTTTTCCCATGATGTCAAGCAGAGGCACTGAGTTTGAAGGTAGGCCTTGAAATACATCCACAGATACACATCCAATTGCCTCAAATGATGTCAATCAGAAGCTTCTAAAGCCATGACATCATTTTCTGGAATTTTACAAGCTGTTTAAAGGCAGTCAACTTAGTGTATGTAAACTTCTGACCCACTGGAATTGTGATACAGTGAATTATAAGTGAAATAATCTGTCTGTAAAAAATTGTTGGAAAAATTACTTCTGTCATGCACAAAGTAGATGTCCTAACCGACTTGCCAAAACTATAGTTTGTTAACAAGAAATGTGTGGAGTGGTTGAAAAATGAGTTTATGTAAACTTCCAACTTCAACTGTATTTGAGAAGATCGTAAGAAAATCATTGAATCTTAAAATATTGTTGAGGAATTGATCTTACGAACTATCTTATGAACTTCTTATTTTTTTTCTTAAGAAGCTTCTTAAGTTCCTGCGTAAGAAGTGTTTTGTGAATCTGTGCCCAGGTGTTCTTAATGTTTTGTATACTCAGTGTATATAGTTTATGGCACAGTGCATGTTATTAAACTCACTTCCTGTTTTGAGCTGTCCTCCACCTCAGCATCCAGGAAGTCAAGTGTTACAGGCTCTGGTAAGTCGAGCAGCTGTTGCGGAAAAGCACCAGTCACATTAGGGATATCACAGCATCCCCATGTTTTACAGTAACACATTCAGTTGAATAAATCTCAGTTGTATTCTATTTTCAGTTTAATACATGCAGTGGCAATCTTAGCTAATTAGAATGACATGCAATAAGCAGTACACAGTAGGTTCTATATCTAACCTACATCCAACCACATTCACTTTGTATCAAAAAGAAATGTACAATCCACAATCTATTTACAATACTCCCTATAAACTGCACAGTGATCTTTCAGTGGGGGAATAAAGTATGCATAACCTTTGGGTGAAGGTTTGGATGCAGGAGAAGGTATCCATTTGGGTCGATGGCGTATATGTACCCATTGGCTCCAAGCTGCAAAGGTACGGAGCAGAGAATAAGTTATTACTTGTGTGCATGCAAGTGTGTGTGAAGTAAGATATGATGCGGTATACTGACGTTGTATCGTGGTGTCAGCTTTTTGATTTCGTCCAGATGCACGTCCACCCCCATGACACCTAATATGAGCTGATTCTGTGGAGAAAACAACCAGTAAACAAAACCTCAAGAAATTGGGATTTATTAAAGAAACATTGTCCATTAGGTCAACGTGAACTGTTTTAAATGACTGCACCTGTGAGTTTCCATCCACGGTGAGATTAAATACAGGCATGGTTCCAGTAAAAACCAGTCCCAGACCCTATAAAGAAACAAGACAAACAGAAGAACAAAACGTTAAGTGTTTTCCCTAATAGTCCTCTCCCACACTACCAACAGAAGACATCATAATCCAGGCCTAGGCTTAATCTGTGTCTAGGAAACCGCCCCAATGTGTCTACATTGAGCAATGGCACCTCACTATATGATTACAGAAGATTGTAATGCTTATGGAACTTAGAAATCAGATGTGGATATATGATCATCCACCTACAGAGCACTTGTAAGGGTCGATGCCGGAGATGAGAAGCAGGTCAAAAAGCATTAAACATTTATGGCAATTTAGCTAGCTAGCCTGTACTTTCTAGCTAATTTGTCCTATTTAGCTAGCTTGTTTTTGCTAGCTAATTTGTCCTGGGACATAAACATTGAGTTGTTCTTTTACCTGAAATTTACAAGTTCCTCTACTCCAACAATTAATCCACACATAAAACGGTCAACCGAATCGTTTCTAGACAACTTTCCTCCTTCTAGGCTTTTTCTTCTCTTGACTTTATATTGCGTTTGGCAACTTTAATAAATTAGGAGCATTACCGCCACTGACCTCGTTCGTCTTTCAGTCACCCACGTGGGAATAACCAATGAGGAGATGGCATGTGGGTACCTGCTTCTATAAACCAATGAGGAGATGGGAGAGGCAGGACTTGCAGAGCAATCTGCGTCACAAATAGAACTGACTTCTATTTTAGACCTTGGCAACGCAGACACTCGTTGGCGCACACGAGCAGTGTGGGTGCAATAATTGAATAATATTAGATTTCAAAATTTATTTTGCAACGCTCTCACATACGACGTGAGCAGTGTAGTCAGCCTGTAAAGAAACAAATTTCCTTTTTTTACTCCATATATTTTCCCTGACAAACTTTCCTTGTTTGTTGTGATTGACTGGCAAAGACAAACCCAAGAAAGACCGACCTCAAACCACACCCCCAAGACAACTCTTGTTTGCCTTCAGTCATGGCCGCTAGCATTTCTTAATGAGCATTGATAAAGAATTTGGCCAAAGCAGGAAGTGCAGTCGTCCTTTAAGTCCAATGTAGATGAATTAGCATGAGTGCCAGTCTGTTTGTGCTATCATGCCAACTCCTTGTCACTCAATGTCATACCAAACAGCGACTGACTGCAATGACGTTGGCATGATAGCACAAACAGACTGGCATTCAGGCTATAGATTAGGTATAGCTGAATGTTCTGAGCTAGGTGACCTCACCAAGGCATCCTGATAGACATTGGTCCACTGAACCTGCTTGGCACGGCTGCCTGCCAGGACCATGGGGCGGCCCAGCACATCCAGGTACTCCTGGTAACAACACACAGGAATAGCAAACAGGCATCAGCTGTGTTGCAATACTGATGTTACACATTCTGTAGCTTGCGTCCCAAATGGCACTGTATTCCCGTTATAGTGCACTACTTTGGACCAGGGCACACATGGCTCTGGTTAGAAAATAGGGTGCCATTTGGGAAGCACTCATGATGATGTTACACAGGAAACTGAAAAGTATTTCACATGACTACGTGCTATTGCTGATTTAAAGATGCTCAGTAATGTTTGTCCAACTTTATATCTTTGCCTGTCATCCAGCTGTAAGTGAAAACACTTCACAGTAATAACCTCAGGGTAATAATATATACGCTACATTAGAGTCAGTCTCCGGTAAACAACAACAATTCCAGGAAGCAGTGCCAGGAGGAGAACTGGCTGACCCAGGATCAGCTGTGTAAGAGGCACTAGACAAACCCACCTGGGTGTTAATCCTTATGGCACAGATGGAGCGGATCTCAAAATAGAAACCTAGAGGGAGAGCAGAGAGAGAGTTGGAGAGGAGAGAGAGAGAGAGAGAGAGAGAGAGAGAGAGAGAGAGAGAGAGAGGGGGAGATAAAAAGAGGGATAGGATGAGAAACAGGGCTCACAATTATGGCACAGATGAGGGAGAGTGAAGATGGAGGTTGTGTATCAGGCGCTTATAACCTAGGCTAGGGGTTATAAACTGAAAGACTACAGCAACTTCTCGTAAGCAGACAAATGTCATGTTTATTAGGCACAAGGAAATGAAAACGGCCATTTTGTTACAACCCCCTACTGCATCTATTTTTGGACAAGTTAAGAGGGATCTTCACTAATGCTGGTTAGGCAAAATAGCCCCTGCACCGATCCCACTCACCTTTATTGGCACACGCAATCCACTGCAAGGGTGTGACATCATAGTTGTGCTGCCCCACAGAGAATGTAAAGACCCGCACCTTAGGAGAAAGACAATTCAAATAACCCATTCATCTTTATTCAGGGTCATTAACACAGAGATACACGGACAACTGTGATATCCATTGTTGTATCCTTTGACCGGAAATCAAATTTGTAAGATTCCTGTAATCAGCAGGAAATAAGCAGGAGGAATTGTTTTAACCCTAGTAACGTATTTATGGATTCCAAGAATGAAGTCATCAATGAATAAGGAAGAATTAAGTCATCAATGAATAAGGAAGAATGAAGTTACCAATGAAATAGTGATTAGAATGTCAGCTTATGTGTTTGGTGTGTGTGTTTAGTTTCTGAAAAACGGACCGTTTTGTTGGGCCAGTTGTACTGCTCAAAGATGTCCTGAGCTCGATCCTCTCCTCCATCAGTGAACAGCATGATTATTTTATTGCAGTGAGCTCGCGGGACATTCGTCTTCTAGAAAGAGAAACAGAAAGAGTGTGAGCTAACATTAATACAAAACACAGCAAGTGAATGATTAAAACAGAATACATATGTGACGAATAAAGCAGGCAAGAGGGGAACACTGTCTATGTTCCAAAGGGCACCCTATTTCCAATAGGGATCTAATAGAAAGTAGTGCACTATATAGGGAACAAGATGAGCTGCTCCCCTAATATGGCTTTCACTATGATGCCCTACAAAGGCAAAGAGCAGTAACTACGCAAACAGTGAAACTGATAAAAATGGCTTAAAGTGTATTTGCTGTCCAGCCAAACAGCATGTGGTAGGTAGATATGTGATAACGCACTGATGTATTATCTTATGAAGTAATGTGTTATGCATATCAACCATGACCACTGATTTGACCTATGACCCGTAAAATGCAGATACTGCACTCTGCTTTTGTATGACCTTAAACAACTTTTTTTTACTGAGTTACAGTTCATATAAGGAAATCAGTCAATTTAAATACATTCATTGGGCCCTAATCTATGGAATTCACATGACTGGGCAGGGGCGCAGCCAATCAGAATTTGTTTTTCCACACAAAAGGGCTTTATTACAGACAGAAATTCTCCTCAGATCCCGCAGGTGAAGAAGCCGGATGTGTAAGTCCTGGGTTGGCATCATTACAGGTGGTCTGCGGTTGTGAGGCCGGTTGGACGTACTGACAAATTATCTAAAACAACGTTAGAGCCGGCTTATGGTAGAGAAATGAACATTCAATTATCTGGCAACAGCCCTGGTGGACATTCCTGCAGTCAGCATGCCAATTGCATTCTCCATCAAAATTTGAGACGTCTGTGGCATTGTGTGGTGTGACAAAACTGCAAAATTTTAGAGTGGCCATTTATTGTCCCCAGAACAAGGTGCACCTGTGTAATGAACATGCTGTTTAATCAGCTTTTTGATATGCCACACCTGTCAGGTGGATGGATTATCTTGGCAAAGGAGAAATGCTCACTAACAGGGATGTAAACAAATTTGTGCACCAAATTTGAAATAAATAATATTTTTGTGTGTATGGAACATTTCTGGGATCTTTTATTTACATGTTGCATTTATATTTTTGTTCAGTATTTATGGGTAATGCAAAGGCAAAGTGCAATATCAACAATCTAAACGTGTTTATCCAACTTGTTGTTTTTCTGTTTGATGGACACAGTTTGAGAGTTCTAACTACATTCCAACTGTATTTAATGGTTCCATATTTTTCATGTTTTCTTGTATTCTTTCACCATAAGTTACGAACTATTTATTCACAGAAATGTTTATACTTTTAAGAAATCTTTGACTTTGTATAACTATCATTTTTACACTGTCATTTCCTTTATGTTAGCTGTTTTTTACATATTTAGTTTGCTATCTTTCTTACCATTGTAGGCTCTGCCCTAATTTATGTGCTCTCTATCACCTCTGGGTCCGCATGGCAAATGGCCAGGAACACAAGGAAAGCACAAAGGACAATGCCTTCACCTCTGGGCATGCATGGCAAATGGCCAGGAACACAAGGAAAGCACAAAGGACAATGCCTTCACCTCTGGGCATGCATGGCAAATGGCCAGGAACACACGGAAAGCACAAAGGACAATGCCTTCACCTCTGGGTCCGCATGGCAAATGGCCAGGAACACAAGGAAAGCACAAAGGAAGAGACAGCCATTTCCCTTATGAGGAGTCAAAATGTTATACTCTGTTACAGTATACAGAGGACTGACAATTGAATGAGTGATATAATAATACTATACTATCCATGTTTGGTATCTATCTGAAACGTGTTCACTGAGGACAACTCTGATGCTATCTATATGGCTGTATGGTCTCTGTAGTAACTTGTATCTATACAGGGTGAACTCTAAATGACTCAATGCAAAGAGTTTTATGGTCGTCTCTGGAATTGGTCTCATCCCCCACACAAGCCTTTAGAGTCTATGCTATCACACCCTGTGGAGATTGGGCTTGGTGGTCAGGTTAAGATAAACTTGGTATCGTTTGATTGGTCAATGGTGGTTGGTTGTGGGTTGAAAGAGTTACACCTTCAGATGTTATGGATGGAATTAAATACCTTTGTCCTCTCTCCTATCCTGTTTCCAGTCTATGGAGGAAAGTTGTATAATCAATTCTCATTTCCTAGGCTTCTAGGCCTCTGGTCTAGCAGGCATCTCTTTGTTCATGCTTTGTCTTGTAAGTTAACCTTAGGATCTATATGCCTAGAGTTAGGTTTTGTTGATGTCAATATTGCCTTGTAACTTAAGTATGTGAATCCATAATTTTACAAAGTTATTAAATACTTGATTGCACATGGTTTTACTATAATGTTAAATGGTATTCAGTAAATTCAGATATTCAGTTTAATAAACTTTGATCATATTAATTGCATAGTCTTATTACAAGTCGCATGTGATGTATATATAATATGTATATACACTGAGTGTACAAAACATTACTTCAAAGTCTGATTTCGGTCTAAATTTTAACAAAATGTGTAGTTACTGCTGTTTGCAATCGTACGGCATTATACTCAGCCGTTTCTTAAACCCAGGTGCACATTCGTTAACTAACGCACAGGGTGATTTAGAGGAAGGCAAGGTTGATACTGTAACTGTAAAGTAAATTTAAGCAATAAGGCAAGGGGGGGTGTGGTTATGGCCAATATACCACGGCTAAGGGCTGTTCTTAGGCACGATGCATCGCAGAGTCATTGAGAGCCACTCTTAAATGTTCTGCTGGTTGGCCTGTTATCTGTAATGCAATGTCCTTCATGTGCTTTCTCAAAGCACAAAATAGCAAGCACACCCATTTTATTTGGAAAATGTCCTCGTCTATTTCATAGTAGGAGCCCTAAAGAATTGGGCATCACTTGTACAGAATGCGGTCGTTCAGAGTGTTGAGCTTTAAGTCATTTACGTTTAGTAGCTGATTGAAGGCAAAGTGGAAACCAGACTTGTAGTCTGTGGTTCCTTTAGCTTGCATGAGCTTTACAGCCTCTTTGAAGATCTTCTTGTTGCGAACGTTGGCCTGGACCAGGTGTTTGAAGCAAGGGACCACTGCCTCTGCCTTTTCATTAAACTGAAACAAGAAAGGAGAGAGAAGGACAGAGCAGAAGTTGGATTGAAGAACAACAATGAGAGAGCAGGCTAGATAGACAGCAAGAGATGAAGACTGTTAGTGAAAGAGAAAATTGGTTATGAACAAATGTATAACCATTCATATGAGTGATTGCTGTGTTGTTTAAGGTTGTGCTACATGTTTTATGCTGATGTTTTTGAAAATAGTACGAAATAGAAAAAAAAAAGAATGAATAACCAATGAAATGTCAATCCCTTGTGTAACTACAGTAAGTACCACACTATCACAGACACACTCACCCTGGCCACGTTGACTACCTGTAGTTACTACCACAGACACACTCACCCTGGCCACGTTGACTACCTGTAGTTACTACCACAGACACACTCACCCTGGCCACGTTGACTACCTGTAGTTACTACCACAGACACACTCACCCTGGCCACGTTGACTACCTGTAGTTACTACCACAGACACACTCACCCTGGCCACGTTGACTACCTGTAGTTACTATCACAGACACACTCACCCTGGCCACGTTGACATAGTCGTCATCAGACAGAGTGTCCAGCATCTCCATCACTGATGACTTGATCAGCTTCAAAGTCAGGCCGCTCACACTGCCACTCCTGAGGGGGGACAGGGGAAAGGTATCATGAGACACACACACACACACACACAGCACTCTCTTATAGTGTAACCAGTCATTTTGGTACTAAGTTATTGGAACTTAAATTAACTCACACATCAACGAGTATGATCATGTCTTTAGGGGATGAGGCCCCTTGGATGTACCTTATGAAAAAGAAAGAATTAAGAATTCTCAAAATGAACTCTTCAACCATAATCAAAATCAATTATTAAAAGAGAACAGAATAGGTAACACATACCATGGCCTTCTCCTCACATCATAAAGGTCGATCTTATCAGGGGCCCTCCACGGTGTGGCTACGGATAAGGAAATAAAAACATATAGAATTGTAACTTGCAGTTTTTATTTGCCCCTACCAGTATGCCACCAGACGATGATATTTGATATATATAAGACAATGGAGCTAATATTGTATTTACATTTCATAGGTTTTGTGGTATTACTTTCCTTTGAGTTTTTGTAACCTTCAAGTAAGCCCTCTTTGAGGAAGTAGATGCTTAAAGGACCAGTGCAAAAACCTGACTGCCTGTGTTTTATATATATTTCCACACTATGAGGTTGGAACAACACTGTGAAATTGTGAAAATTATGAGAACGCGTAAGAGCTGTTTGCAGTAAATTAGTTAGTAGATCAAGAGAGTTCCAAACTTCTCTGCCAGTAACAGCTAGTTTTCAGCTCCATACTCAGACCACTCCCAGACAGTCCTAGCAAAATTCTCGCTTGAGAAATTGTTCTTGACCAAAAATCTATTTTAGTTTATTTTCGACAATTTTAATTGAAAAAAAATCACAGTAAGGTACTTCATTGTTGCCCAGATATGATAGATAAATCACAGGTTTACAGCTAGAAACTCAGTGAGTGCATCCCAAATGGTACCCTATTCCCTATTGTAAGGGGTGCGTAGTCGGTGGCAGTGAAGTCAGACGCAGGAGAGCAGAACTTGGTAACAGCCGGAGCAGTTTAATAAACAAAACCCACGGCATAAAACGAAACAAGAGCAAAATTGGGTACAAAACCCGACGCGCACCAAAACACAAGTGCACATGCACTTACAACAAACAATTACGGACAAGGACATGGGGAAACCAGAGGGTTAAATACACAACATGTAATTGA
This sequence comes from Brachymystax lenok tsinlingensis, assembly GCA_030435695.1. Taxonomy (NCBI): domain Eukaryota; kingdom Metazoa; phylum Chordata; class Actinopteri; order Salmoniformes; family Salmonidae; genus Brachymystax; species Brachymystax lenok. The sequence goes on along the minus strand of CM059797.1, from coordinate 44,346,808 downwards.
GGGAATTGGAACCAGGTGTGATGGAAGATAAGACAAAACCAATGGAAAAAGGAAAAACGATTGGCGATGGCTAGAAGGTCGGCGATGCCGACCACCGAACGAACAAGAAGAGGGACCAACTTCGGCGGAAGTTGTGACACCTATATACTGTAGTGCACTACTAGGGGCCCTGGTAAAAAATAGTGCACTATAAAGGGAATAGAGTGCCCTGGTTAAAAACAAGGCACTATAAAGGGAATAGGGTGACATTTGGGACGCAGATATATGAGACAGAGGAGGGTTATTTAAGAACACTTCAATTGTGCACTTGCTGACATTCAGTTTAGTTTCACACAACCCAGCATATTTCCAACCATTCATATAACCATATAACCATTCATATAACCATTTACATAACCATATAACCATTCATATAACCATATAACCATTCATATAACCATATAACCATTCATATAACCATTCATATAACCATATAACCATTCATATAACCATTCATATAACCATTCATATAACCATTCACATAACCATTCACATAACCATTCATAAACCCATTCACATAACCATATAACCATTCACATAACCATATAACCATTCATATAACCATTCATATAACCATATAACCATTCATATAACCATATAACCATTCATATAACCATTCACATAACCATTCATAAACCCATTCACATAACCATTCACATAACCATATAACCATTCATATAACCATTCACATAACCATATAACCATTCACATAACCATATAACCATTCATATAACCATTCACATAACCATATAAACATTCATATAACCATTCACATAACCATATAACCATTCACATAACCATATAACCATTCATATAACCATATAACCATTCATATAACCATATAACCATTCATATAACCATATAACCATTCATATAACCATTCACATAACCATTCATAAACCCATTCACATAACCATATAACCATTCACATAACCATATAACCATTCATATAACCATTCACATAACCATATAACCATTCACATAACCATATAACCATTCATATAACCATATAACCATTCACATAACCATATAACCATTCATATAACCATATAACCATTCATATAACCATTCACATAACCATATAACCATTCATATAACCATTCACATAACCATATAACCATTCACATAACCATTCATATAACCATTCACATAACCATTCATATAACCATTCATATAACCATATAACCATTCACATTTAAGTAAACTTGTATTGCTTTACAGTATATTGCATTGCCGTGAAGGAAAGGACCAAAGAGATCCTATAATTCTAATAAGAACATCCTGTATTCCTGTAATAAGGGCATCCTGTTTTCCTGTAATAAGGACATAATGTACCTGGGTAGTAGCGGGTGACCCCAGTGGCACTACCAAACGCCTGCCAGAGTAGTGAAGGATCTTCTTGACTGTTCTCCATAAACACCTTCTCCAGCGCCTGGGTCCAGTTCAGCTCATTTAGAATCACTGGGGCTGAATGGGAAGACCATGAAGAAGACGGATTGGTCTCACTTACAGTGCCTATAGAAAGTCTACACACTCTTGAACTTTTTTCACATGTTGTTGTGTTACAAAGTGGGATTAAACTGGATTTAATTGCAATTTTTTGTCAACGATCTACACAAAATACTCTGTAATGTCAAATTGGAAGAAAAATTATATATATTTTTAAAAGACGAATAAAATTCTAACACTAATATACCTTGATTAGATAAGTATTCACCTCCTGAGTCAAAACATGTTAGAAACACCTTGGGTAAGTCTCAAAAGAGCTTTGCCCACTGTATTGTGCAATATTTGCCCATTATTCTGTTGGAGACTATTTGATTTGAGCTCGTTTTAGTTGCATAAAGAGTCTGTTTATGATTTCATAATCCCCTTATCAGTTGTAATAACTTGTTATTGGTTAGGATGTTGGAGCTGGAGAGTGTTATTGCAGCAACAAAGGGAAGTCCAGAAAGTCTTTGAATGTTAGGCCTGGCTCGAAGTCTGCGTTCCAATTCATCCCAAAGGTGTTAGATGGGGTTGACGTTAGGTCTTTGTGTAGGCCAGTCAAGTTCTTCCACACCAATCTCGACAAACCATTTCTGTATGGACCTCGGTTTGTGCACAGGGGCATTGTCATGCTGAAACAGGAAAGGGCCTTTACACCACTCCAACCAACGCTTGGCATTGCGCATGGTGATCTTAGGCTGGTGTGCGGCTGCTTGGCCATGGAAACCCATTTCATGAAGCTCTTGTGCTGTTCTTGTTCTTGTGCTGACGTTGCTTCCAAAGGCAGTTAGGAACTCGGTAGTGAATGTTGCAACCGAGGACAGACGTTTTTTTGTGTTAATGCGCTTCAGGACTCGGCGGTCCCATTCTGTGAGCTTGTGTGGCCTACCACTTCGCGGCTGAGCCGTTGTTGCTCCTAGATGTTTCCACTTCACAATAACAGCAGTTACAGTTGACCGGGGCAGCAATAGCAGGGCATACATTTGACAAACTGACTTGTTGGTGCCATGTTGAAAGTCACTGAGCTCTTCAGTAAGGCCATTCTACTGCCAATGTTTGTCTATGGAGATTGCATGGCTGTGTGCTCGATTTTATACACCTGTCAGCAATGTGTGTGGCCGAAATAGCCGAAACCACTCATTTGAAGGGGTGTCCATATACTTTGAATATATATTGTAGGTTATTGTCCTCCTGAAAGGTGAATTCCTCTTTTTGTGTCTGGTGTAAAGCAGACTGTAGCAGGTTTTCCTCTAGGATTTAGCCTGTACTTAGCTCCATCCCGTTTCTTTTCATTCTGAAAAAGTCCCCAGTCTTTGCCGATGTCAAGCATACCTATACCATGATGCAACTACACCATGCTTGAAAATAAGGAGGCAGTTACTCATTGACGTGCTGTGTTGGATTTGCCCCAAACACAAGGCTTTGCATTTTCAGTATTATTTAGTGCCTTGTTGCATACAGATGCATGTTTTGTATATTTGTATTCTTCTTTTCACTCACTTTCATTTAGGTCATTATTGTCCATTGATCCATGTTATTTGTAATGTTATGGTGACATGGTGACATCCCTAAGCAGTTTCCTTCCTCTCCTGCAGCTCAGTTCAGAAGGAAGGCTGTATCTGTGATGTGTGTGGGTGGTTTAATACATCATCCACAGCATAATTATTAACTTGACCATGCTTAAAGATATATTCAATGTCTGATATATTATTGGTACCCATCTACCAATCACTTCCCTTTTCTTTATGAGGCTTTCGAAAAGCTCCCTGGTCTTTGTAGTTAAATCTGTGATTGAAATTCAATACTTGACTGAGGGACCTTACATATGTTGTATGTATGGGGGACAGAGGAAGGGGGTAGTCATAAAAAAATACAGATTGAGCCATGTCATTTATTATGTTATTTGTTAAGCCAAATTTTACTTCTGAACTAATTTAGACTTGCCTAAACAAAGGGGGTGAATACTTATGCAACGACTATATTTTTGTTATTTAATTTGTAAAAATGTGTAGAATGTTCTTTTGACTTTGACAATATGGAGTATTTTATGAAGATCAATGACAAAAAAATACAACTAAATCTATTTCATTCGTACTTTTTAACACAACAAAATGTGAAAAAAACGCATAATCCCACCCCCTAACATTCCTGTTCTCCAGTGCTTGACATGGGCAGGAGCTCCCCGGAGAAGAGTACAAGCATCTCAAATTCTGTGCTGCTTGAGCTCCTGCTCCTCTTATAGAATATTAGCTCAAAAGTATTGTGGAGCTCCTGCACCTAAATATAAACAGTACTGGCACCCAACATTTTGTATCGGTACCTATTTGAGTCCAAGTCAAGCACTGCTGTTCTCCCCTCTACTAACTTGTAAACCTTATACTTTCCACCTGTCTAAATTAAGATTGAAAAACTCTAGCCCTTTACACACACAAAGCATTTGGTATGGAGTTTTTCTGCACCACAAAAATTATCACAAGCATTATTGCCAAAATATTAGTTGTTTCACAACCATTTGTGTCAAATGTGTTGTACATCAGTTGTACTACCCAAGTGTGTACAGGGCCATAGTCTCAACTGAGCAGCAAATGACTGTTAAATAACATAAGACATTCATTGTCCATTGCACTAATGTGAAACTCACCTCCTTTGTAGATGTCTGTGGGGATCTGAACGGCTGTGAAAGAGTAGTTGACCTTATTTTTGAAGTTAGGGTCATACACAAACTCCACCTGCAGTGGAGGGCTCACTGTTTCCCCATCACCATCTTGCAGGGAGTACTGCTAACACACGTACACACGTAGATACATACACACGCACACAGACACACACACACACACACACACACAATATTACTACCACTTCATTCTTCAGCAGATTTCAAAAGCTTTATCATCAAATGAGAGAGGATGTGTAGAAATGAGCTTTTCACTTTCTACTCACATAGTCTAGCTCTGCCTTGGAATCGTAATACGTCATGTTCCACTCCTGGTAAAGAGCAAAACAAAAACAGATATATAACATGGATGACGACAAGTTGGCCTAGAGTTGCAAAGCTAACGGTAATTTACCAAAGATCTGGAATCATAAGTAATTTTGGTAATTAACAGGTAATCTACGTCAATCTATAGCAATTTTGGTAATTTATAAAAATGTATTCATATATAGTACTCATTTTTTGTATATGTGTTCATATTGACCTTGAGTTTCTAGTGGATAGACCATATAGTTAAAGTGAAAATAGCCTAATTAATGAAAAAAAGCATCTAGTCAACAATTGCATTATTTTCAATGAACCAAGCAACTCTTCCACTATTGACTTTTTCACAACTGCCACCAGTTTGGTACCAAAAGTTTCCAGTAACATACCCTCCCTTCGCAACCCTAAGTTTGTCACAATCTTATAATAGGGTAACCAGAGTTAACGACCATACTCCCTCAACAAGTATAAAATAAATTGGAAATGCTCATCTGAAACAAACTGTCATGAAGGAACACCAAACTACACCCCTGTATTTCATATACATAATACACCCACGACTGAATACGGCAGTGTGGTCAAACCCACTGATCTATCCAACCAAACTCTTTTTTGTTGGTGCATAAGGATGGGAATAGTTGTTATTTTTGAGCTCTGCTGGTTCATACAGAGAGCGAGCCAGTGGTGGTGAGGCACACAGAGGGAGTCACTGCTGCTGGGAGGGCTGGGCTGGGGTGGGGTGGCAGGGAGGATGGGGGATGAGTCCACAGGCCCTGTCCTGCCTCAATGGGCTAATGGACCAAACCATGTGGAAAAGTGGAATGTCAACGTGTGTAGGACTCAGCAGTGACCCCGCTTTTCGCTACACCCGCAATAACATCTGCTAAATATGTGTATGTGACCAATAACATTTTATTTGATTTAGTCCGCGCCGCCAGTTACAGCTCCAGCTATCCCAGCCCAGCACTGTCGAACCAGCTCATCCCTGAGCTACGTCCTCTGCCCCTGACTGGTGATCTCAGACCACCCTGGCTGTAATAATGACTGACTGTGCGCAAGGATGGATGATTGATGATGCCGTGTGTCATGGGATGAGCGCACTCTAAGCTTTGCAAATCTGAGTAGATTATTAGGAAATAGTACTATTGGACTCCAGCAGCTGTAAACAGACATGGTGGTAAACCTTTGAGTTTCATGGTGAATCTGTGGCATGGAATGTGATGAGAAGAAGAAGAATACATGGGACTTATGAAGTGCTTTTCAAGGACCCAAAGTCACTTTACAATTGTAGAAACAAAACAAAAAAACAGATATCCCCAAAAAATATGGCAGACTAAAAAGCAGGGAGAAAAATCATGAAACAAAGAGAAGGGGAGTCAGAAGTCCTCACAAGGAGAGTAAAACCAGGAAAATTCGTGGGGACATTTCGACGGTCACCACATTAAAAGGCTATTTTAGGCTTAGGGGTTAGGTTTAGGGTTACAATTAGGTTTAGAATTAAGGTTAGGGGTTAGGTTTAGGAGTTAGGGTTAGGTACAGGGTTAGGGGTTAGGGGTTAAGGTTAGGTTAAGGGTTAGGTTTGGGAATCAATTGTTTGTTCCCCACAAGGATAGTAAAATATTTGTTTTTCTGTGTGTGTAACAGTGTGTATGGGAGAGAGTGTGTGTGTGTGTGTGGGGGCTTAATTCACTTAATTCACTGACTAAAGGTCTCATTGAAGAGATCGCATTTGTTTTGTGAGATAGCAAAATATAACTTCTAGGACAACAAAATTGCTTCAGAAGATAATAAACCACATTTCTTGAAGTAACTTTTTTCTCAACTTGTTTCAACTACTTTCTAGCATGTCAAGCTAGCTTACAGAATAGCTAGCTAACTAGCAAGCTAACTTTTCCATGGATTGTGCTCCTTCCATAAAAAAATACAAAGCTAATTTCTTGCAATTCTACACTTTTTCTAACGGCTTTGGCCCATGAACAGGGTGGAATAAAAAATGTTTTTAAATCACAGGTCGGATGTAGGGATACAAAATATATCGGTAAGCATATCGGAATTGGCCAATATTAGCTAAAAATGCCAACATCGGAATCAGCTCTATGTACATTGGCAAGAAAGAGTATGTGAACCCTTTGGAATTACCTGGATTTCTGCATAAATTGGTCATCAAATTTGATCTGACTTCATCTAAGTCACAGCAATAGACAAACATAGTGTGCTTAAACTAATTACACACAAATTATTCTATTTTTCTTGTCTATTTTGAATACATAATTGAAACATTCGCAGTGTAGGTTGGAAGAAGTATGTGAACCTCTAGGTTAATGACTTCTCCAAAAGCTAATTGGAATCAGGAGTCAGCTAACCTGGGGTCCAATCAATGAGACGAGATTGAAGAGGCATTGCCCTATAAAAAACACTCACAAATATGAGTTTGCTATTCACAAGAAGCATTGCCTGATATGAACCATGCCTCGAACGAAAGAGATCTCAGAAGACCTAAGAATAAGAATTGTTGACTTGCATGAAGCTGGAAAGGGTTACAAAAGTATCTCCAAAAGCCTTGATATTTATCAGTCCACGGTAAGACAAATCAAATCCAATTTTATTAGCCACATGCGCCGAATACAACAGGTGTATTTGGCGCAGTGAAATGTTTAATGCTTACAGTGAAATTCTTACTTACGAGCCCCTAAACAACAATGCAGCTTAAAAAAAATACAGAGAAGAATAACAGATAAAAGTAACAAGTAATTAAAGTGCAGCAGTGAAAAAACAATAGCGAGACTATATACAGGGGGGTACCTTTACAGAGTTCAGCAGCAAGAGTTCTCACCTCCACTAGGCGCTCTGCTCACATCACTCCTCTGCTTCATGACCTTCACTGGCTACCTGTGGCATCACGTATCCACTTTAAGGTATTGCTTCTAACTTTTAAAGCATTAAAGGGTCTTGCTCCCCAATATCTCTCTGACTTACTCTATCCTTACCGCCCTGCTCGGTCCCTTAGATCAGCTGAACTTGGTTTGTTGACCGTCCCTCGTTTCCGGTTGTCCACTGTAGGTGGGAGGTCATTTGGTGTTAATGCTCCTAAATTATGGAATTCACTACCTCTTACACTACGCAATACCTCATCCGTGAGTGCATTCAAGATCCAGTTGAAAACATATCTGTTTGACTTGCATTTTGGGTAGTGTGTATCCTATGTGACTGCGATGTATGTGTGTGTGTTCTGAATGTATTGTAATGTGCAATGTAAAGCGACCTTGAGCTATGGAAAGGCGGTATATAAATAAAACTTCGTCTTCTTCTTCAATGGGCGGGGCATTGGTTACTTGAGGTAGTATGTACATGTAGGTAGAGTTATTAAAGTGACTATACATAAATGACAACAGAGAGTAGCAGCGATGTAAAGAGGGAGGGGGTAATGCAAATAGTCTGGGAAGCCACTTGACTAGATGTTCAGGAGTCTTATGGCTTGGGGGTAGAAGCTGTTTAGAAGCCTCTTGGACCTAGACTTGGCGCTCCGGTACTGTTTGGCATGCTGTAGCAGAGAGAACAGTCTATGACTAGAGTGGCTTGAGTCTTTGACAATTTTTAGGGCCTTCCTCTGACAATGCCTGGTATAGAGGTCCTGGATGGCAGGAAGCTTTGCCCCAGTGATATACTGGGCTGTTCGCACTACCCTTTGTAGTGCCTTGCGGTCAGAGGCCGAGCAGTTGCCATACCAGGCAGTGATACAACCAGTCAGGATGCTCTCGATGGCGCAGCTGCAGAACCTTTTGAGAATCTGAGGACCCATGCCAAATCTTTTCAGTCTCCTGAGGGGGAATAGGTTTTGTCGTGCCCTCTCACGACTGTCTTGGTGTCACGTCCAGGCCAGAGTTTAGGCTGGCGTGTTTTTGTTTCATTTTGGTGTAGGGTTATTTTGGTTCTAGTTTGTCTATTTCTATGTTGGGGTAATGGTTCCCAATTAGAGGCAGCTGTGTGTCGTTGTCTCTAATTGGGAACCATATACACTGCTCAAAAAAATAAAGGGAACACTAAAATAACACATCATAGATCTGAATGAATGAAATAATCTTATTAAATACTTTTTTCTTTACATAGTTGAATGTGCTGACAACAAAATCACACAAAAATTATCAATGGAAATCAAATTTATCAACCCATGGAGGTCTGGATTTGGAGTCCCACTCAAAATTAAAGTGGAAAACCACACTACAGGCTGATCCAACTTTGATGTAATGTCCTTAAAACAAGTCAAAATGAGGCTCAGTAGTGTGTGTGGCCTCCACGTGCCTGAATGACCTACCTACAACGCCTGGGCATGCTCCTGATGAGGTGGCGGATGGTCTCCTGAGGATCTCCTCCCAGACCTGGACTAAAGCATCCGCCAACTCCTGGACAGTCTGTGGTGCAACGTGGCGTTGGTGGATGGAGCGAGACATGATGTCCCAGATGTGCTCAATTGGATTCAGGTCTGGGGAACGGGCGGGCCAGTCCTTAGCATCAATGCCTTCCTCTTGCAGGAACTGCTGACACACTCCAGCCACATGAGGCCTAGCATTGTCTTGCATTAGGAGGAACCCAGGGCCAACCGCACCAGCATATGGTCTCACAAGGGGTCTGAGGATCTCATCTCGGTACCTAATGGCAGTCAGGCTACCTCTGGCGAGCACATGGAGGGCTGTGCGGCCCCCAAAGAAATGCCACCCCACACCATGACTGACCCACCGCCAAACCGGTCATGCTGGAGGATGTTGCAGGCAGCAGAACGTTCTCCACGGCGTCTCCAGACTCTGTCACGCCTGTCACGTGCTCAGTGTGAACCTGCTTTCATCTGTGAAGAGCACAGGGCGCCAGTGGCAAATTTGCCAATCTTGGTGTTCTCTGGCAAATGCCAAACGTCCTGCACGGTGTTGGGCTGTAAGCACAACCCCCACCTGTGGACGTTGGGCCCTCATACCACCCTCATGGAGTCTGTTTCTGACCGTTTGAGCAGACACATGCACATTTGTGGCCTGCTGGAGGTCATTTTGCAGGGCTCTGGCAGTGCTCCTCCTTGCACAAAGGCGGAGGTAGCGGTCCTGCTGCTGGGTTGTTGCCCTCCTACGGCCTCCTCCACGTCTCCTGATGTACTGGCCTGTCTCCTGGTAGCGCCTCCATGCTCTGGACACTACGCTGACAGACACAGCAAACCTTCTTGCCACAGCTCGCATTGATGTGCCATCCTGGATGAGCTGCACTACCTGAGCCACTTGTGTGGGTTGTAGACTCCGTCTCATGCTACCACTAGAGTGAAAGCACCGCCAGCATTCAAAAGTGACCAAAACATCAGCCAGGAAGCATAGAAACTGAGAAGTGGTCTGTGGTCACCACCTTCAGAACCACTCCTTTATTGGGGGTGTCTTGCTAATTGCCTATAATTTCCACCTGTTGTCTATTCCATTTGCACAACAGCATGTGAAATTTATTGTCAATCAGTGTTGCTTCCTAAGTGGACAGTTTGATTTCACAGAAGTGTGATTGACTTGGAGTTACATTGTGTTGTTTAAGTGTTCCCTTTATTTTTTTTGAGCAGTGTATATGTTTGGGGTTTTCGTATAGGTTTTGTGGGTTATTGTTTGTACATAGCTTGGTTAGTTCACATGTTATGTTCATCTTCACGATCTTCGTTACGTTCGTTTTGTTATTTTTTGTCCCAGTTACGTTGTTAAATAAACATGTATACTGGATACCTCGCTGCGCCTTGGTCTGTCCCTTCTGGAGATCGTGACAGAATAACCCACCACAAAAAGACCAAGCGGCGAGAGACCCGGGAGTTCAGGACTTGGGAGGAAGAACTGGAGGATGATGGACCATGGGATCAGCCTGGAGAATATCGCCGTCCAAGAGAGGAGCTGGAAGCAGCGATAGCGGAGCGGCGATATTATGAGGATCGTTATGGAGTATGGAACCCGGAGAAGGAAAAGTTTGTTGGAACTCGCCTGGCTAGGAAGCTCGAAAGGCAGCCCCAAAAAACTTTGGGGGGGGGGCACACGGGGAGTTTGGCCGGTTCAGGAGGGACTCCTGAGCTAACTCCTTGTGCTCTCTGGAGGGAGCGTTGGAGGGTGCGTCGCACTGAGCAGACACCGTGCTATGCAGTTGTGCGCACGGTGTCTCCAGTGCGCATGCATAGGCCAGTGCGCGAAATTCCAGCATCACTTATCTGTCGGGCTAGGGTGAGTGTGCAGCCTGGAGGAGTGGTGCAGGCTCTGCGCGCCAGGTCTCCAGTGCGCCTGTTGGGAACTAAATATCCTGTGCCGGCTCTGCGTGCGGTGTCTCCTGTTCACGCGCACAGCCCGGTGCACGACATTCCAGCTCCCCTCATCGGTGAAGCCAGGATGAGTGAACAACCTGGGAGAGGGGTGTCGGCTATACGCATCAGGTCTCCTGTGCGTGTTGTGGATCCAGTACATCCTGTCCCTGTTCCACGCTCCAGGATCCCTGTTCGTGTAGTGGATCCAGCACATCCTGTTCCGGCTCCGCGCACCAGGCCCCCTGTGCGCTTAGAGAGTCCAGCACGTCCTGTTCCACGCTCCAGGATCCCTGTGCCCGTCGCGGACCCAGCACGTCCTGTCCCTGCTCCACGCTCCAGGATCCCTGTGCCCGTCGTGGACCCAGCACGTCCTGTCCCTGCTCCACGCTCCAGGATCCCTGTGCTCGTCGTGGACCCAGCACGTCCTGTCCCTGCTCCACGCTCCAGGATCCCTGTGCCCGTAGTGGACCCAGCATGTCCTGTCCCTGCTCCACGCTCCAGGATCCCTGTGCCCGTCGTGGACCCAGCACGTCCTGTCCCTGCTCCACGCTCTAGGATCCCTGTGCCCGTCGTGGACCCAGCACGCCCAGTCCCTGCTCCACGCTCCAGGATCCCTGTGCCCGTCGTGGACCCAGCACGTCCTGTCCCTGCTCCACGCTCCAGGATCCCTGTGCCCGTCGTGGACCCAGCACGTCCTGTCCCCGCTCCACGCTCCAGGATCCCTGTGCCCGTCGTGGACCCAGCACGTCTTGTCCCTGCTCCACGCTCCAGGATCCCTGTGCCCGTCGTGGACCCAGCACATCCTGTCCCTGTTCCACGCTCCAGGATTCCTGTGCCCGTCGTGGATCCAGCACGGCCCGTTCCTGCTCCCCGCACCAGAGTTCCAGTGCTCGGAATGAGCCCATCACGGCCGGTTCCTGCTCCTCGCACCAGAGTTCCGGCTAATAGCCCAGGGCCTCCGGTGCGGGACATCGAGCCAGCATGGCCAGCACCGGAGCCGCCACCTGGGACCAAAAGACCCACCCGAAGACCCCCCCATGGACTGTTGGCGCGGTCGGAGTCCGTGCCTTTGGGGGGGGGGTACTGTCACGTCCAGGCCAGAGTTTAGGCTGGCGTGTTTTTGTTTCATTTTGGTGTAGGGTTATTTTGGTTCTAGTTTGTCTATTTCTATGTTGGGGTAATGGTTCCCAATTAGAGGCAGCTGTGTGTCGTTGTCTCTAATTGGGAACCATATATATGTTTGGGGTTTTCGTATAGGTTTTGTGGGTTATTGTTTGTACATAGCTTGGTTAGTTCACATGTTCAGCTTCACGATCTTCAAGCATGCTCGCTTTGTTATTTTTGTCCCAGTTACGTTGTTAAATAAACATGTATACTGGATACCTCGCTGCGCCTTGGTCTGTCCCTTCTGGAGATCGTGACACTTGGTGTGCTTGGACCATGTTAGTTTGTTGGTGATGTGGACACCAAGGAACTTGAAGCGCTCAACCTACTCTACTGCAGCCCCGTCGATGATAATAGAGGCATGCCCAGTCCTCTTTTTCCTATAGTCCACAATCATCTCCTTTGTCTTGATCACGTTGAGGGAGAGGTTGTTGTCCTGGCACCACACGGCCAGGTCTCTGACCTCCTCCCTATAGGCTGTCTTGTCGTTGATCAGGCCTACCACTGTCATCAGCAAATGTAATGATGGTGTTGGAGTCATGTCTGGCCGTGCAGTCATGAGTGAACAGGGAGTACAGGAGGGGACTGAGCATGCACCCCTGTGGGGCGCCTGTGTTGAGGATCAGCATGGCGGATGTGTTGTTACCTACCCTTACCACCTGGGTTTGGCCTGTCAGGAAGTCTAGGATCCAGTTGCAGAGGGAGGTGTTTAATCCCAGGGTTCTTAGCTTATTGATGAGCTTTGAGGATACTATGGTGTTGAACACTGAGCTGTAGTCAATGAATAGCATTCTCACATAGATGTACCTTTTGTCCAGGTGGGAAAGGGCAGTGTAGAATGCAATAGAGATTGCATCATCTGTGGATCTGTTGGGGCGGTATGCAAATTGGAGTGGGTCTAGGGTTTCTGGGATGATGGTGTTGATGTGAGCCATGACCAGCCTTTCAAAGCACTTCATGGCTACAGATGTGAGTGCTACGGGTCGGTAGTCATTTAGGCAGGTTACCTAGGTGTTCTTGGGCACAGGCACTATGGTGATCTGCTTAAAACATGTTGGTATATCAGACTCAGACTAGGAGGGGTTGAAAATGTCAGTGAAGTCACTTGCCAGTTGGTCAGCGCATGCTCGCAGTACACGTCCTGGTAATCCGTCTGTGAATGTTTACCTGTTTAAAGATCTTTCTCAATTCAGCTGCAGAGAGCGTGATCACACAGTCTTCCCGGAACAGCTGGTGCTGTCATGCATGTTTCAGTGTTATTTTCCTCGAAGCGAGCATAGATGTTGTTTAGCTCGTCGTCTATAAATGAAGAAAGTTCAGCACTGTTGCTACTCTCCCTAGGAGTGGCCGTCCTGAGCACAGCGCAGAATGCTCAATGAGGTTGAGAAGAATCCCAGTGTCAGCTAAAGACTTACAGAAATCTCTGGAACATGCACACATCTCTGTTGACGAGTCTACGATACGTAAAAACACTAAAGAAGAATGGTGTTCATGGGAGGACACCACAGAAGAAGCCACTGCTGTCCAAAAAAACATTGTTGCACGTCTGCAGTTTGCAAAAGTGCACCTGAAGGTTCCACAGCGCTACTTCCAAAATATTCTGTGGACAGATGAAACTACAGTTGAGATGTTTGGAACAAACACACAACACTATGTGTTGAGAAAAAAAGGCACAGCACACCAACATCAAAACCTCATCCCAACTGTAAAGTATGGTGGAGGAAGCATCATGGTTTGGGGCTGCTTTGCTGCCTCCGGGCCTTGGACAGATTGCTATTGTTAGGTTCTAATTTTCAGAGTAAATAATTCACAGACACTAGAGAAGCTTAACCAAGTTTAATTCTTCCCAAAGGGTCAATACAGCTGTAATTCAAACACAGACATGGCTTCCCCCAGGTTGGTATTCATACCCCACTTTGGGTGGAGTCTCCTCCTTTTTTATATTTTTTATTTCACCTTTATTTAACCAGGTAGGCTAGTTGAGAACAGTTCTCATTTACAACTGCGACCTGGCCAAGATAAAGCAAAGCAGTGCAACACAAACAACACAGAGTTACACATGGAATAAACATACATACAGTCAATAACACAGTAGAAAAAAAGTCTATATACAGTGTGTGCAAATGAGGTAGGAAAACGGAGGTAAGGCAATAAATAGGTCATAATTACAATATAGCAATTAAACACTGGAGTGATAGATGTGCAGAAGATGAGTGATACTGGGGTGCAAAGGAGCAAAAATAAATCAAATAGATAACAGTATGGGGATAAGGTAGTTGGATGGCCTATTTACAGATATCCTTATCCTATCCTTATCGCTAAACATTGAATAATTATTGCTAAGCAGGGAGCTAAGTGATATTAGCCTTCAACCGTTCCTCCCCTTATCAGTACTGCTACATGCAATCATGTTCCCTGCACTCAGCCCCTCCCAAGCTTCATTATGGCACCCCTCAAGTCTTTTTTGTAACTAATGTTCATATACTTCGGAGTATAACAATGTTCAAAGTTTCACCCAGAATCCAACATTATCATCAACGGAAAAATGAATTCCTAAGTTTATCAAGACATTTTGCAGGAGAATTTTAGGCTATCTGTCCGCCAATTGAAGCTCAACAGAAATTGGGTGATTCAACAGGACAACGACCCAAAACACAGAAGTAAATCAACAACAGAATGGCTTCAACAGAAGAAAAAAACGTCTTCTGGAGTGGCCCAGTTAGAGTCCTGACCTCAACCCGATTGAGATGCTGTGGCATGACCTCAAGAGAGCAGTTCACACCAGACATCCCATGAATATTGCTGAACTGAAACAGTTTTGTAAAGAGGAACGGTCCAAAATTCCTCCTGACTGTTGTGCAGGTCTGATCCGCAACTACAGAAAACGTTCGGTTGAAGGGTCAACCAGTTATTAAATCCAAGGGTTCACATACTTTTCCCACCCTGCAGTGTGAATGTTTACACGGTGTGTTCAATAAAGACATGAAAACGTATAATTGTTTGTGTGTTATTAGTTGTTGTTGTGACCTAGATGAAAATCAAATTTTATGCAGAAATCCAGGTATTTCCAAAGAGTTCACATACTTTTTCTGTCCACTGTATAATTGTCACAACTTCTGCCGAAGTCGGTCCCTCTCCTTGTTCGGGCGGCGTTCGGCAGTCGACGTCACCGGTCTTCTAGCCATCGCCGATTCATTTTTCCATTTGTTTTGTCTTTGTTAACCACACACCAGGTTTTAATTTCCCAATTACTTGTTCATGTATTTAACCCTCTGGTTCCCCCATGTTTGTGTGCGTGATTGTTCTGTGTTCATGTCGGTACCTTTCCGGCTGGTATTTCACCCATGGTTTATGATACCGTTATTTTGGGCACGTTGTATATTTATTTACTTTGTGCCGTCTTAGTAAACTACGTTGTTCACTCATCTCTGCTCTCCTGCGCCTGACTTTATGCACCAGCTACACACACTGGCCTGGCAATAGTTTAACGCAGATGTGCAAAACCGATGTCAAAGCTGACGTTCATACCTGTATAAAGTAGGTAGATGACGTAATGACGCCACGAAAAATACAGCGCTACATGTGCAACACAGCGTTCCTAACCTAGCCCACAATGTCTGCTGTGTGGATCTATTTTGAAGTTTCAAAGGAAGATAACAAAAAGGCCATATGCAATGTTTGAGCTGCTATTATTGTAAGGATCCACGCTGGAGACGAGAAGCAGGTACAGGGAGTGAACATTTAATAACCACGGACAGGAAGAGAATACAGACAGCGTTTGGACAGGGGAAATGGAAACGACAATAATGCTGACACGGATGAAACAGAGGAAACAGACAGATAAAGGGAAGGCAATCAAAACGTGCAGGAGTCCAGGTGAGTCCAATGAGCGCTGATGCGCACAATGATGGTGACAGGTGTGAGTAATGAAAGGCAGCCAGCACCCTCAAGCACCAGAGAGGGAGAGCGGGAGCAGGCGTGACAATTATTTCCAGAGGAGCGTCCGAGCCTGGGATAGTAGCCGTGCTCTCACAGCGCTCGGGTATGCCACCGAAGCTCCGCCCCTGTGCTTTCTTCTCGAAGAAACTCAGCCCGGCAGAGCGAAACTATGACGTGGGAGACCGGGAGCTGTTGGCTGTTGTCAAGGCTCTGAAGGCGTGGAGACCACCGCAATCTGGAGTACATCCGGGCAGCGAGGAGACTGAAGCCTCGCCAGGCAAGGTGGGCCATGTTTTTCACCCGTTTTGTTTTCACCATTTCCTACAGACCAGGTTCCCCGAATGTCAAGGCAGACGCACTGTCCCGGCTGTATGACACAGAGGAGCGGTCCGTGGATCCTACCCCCATACTCCTGGCCTCCTGCCTAGTGGCGCCGGTAGTATAGGAGCTGGATGCGGACATTGAGCAGGCGTTACGTGCAGAGCCCTCTCCGCTTCAGTGTCCCGCTGGTCGTCTGTACGTTCCGTCTGCTGTCCGTGACCGGTTGATCTATTGGGCCCACACTTCACCCTCCAATGGTCATCCTGGGATCGGTCGGACGGTGCGCTGTTTGGTTGGGAAGTACTGGTGGCCTACTTTGGCCAAGGACGTGAGGGTTTATGTTTCCTCCTGCTCAGTGTGCGCTCAGTGTAAGGCTCCTAGGCACCTGCCCAGAGGGAAGCTACACCCCTTACCCGTTCCACAGCGGCGTTGGTCACACCTGTCGGTGGATTTCCTGATTGATCTTCCCTCCTCACAGGGAAACACCACGATCCTGGTAGTTGTGGACCGGTTCACTAAGTCCTGCCATCTCCTCCCTCTGCCCGGTCTCCCTACGGCCCCACAGACTGCGGAGGCCTTGTTTACGCACGTCTTCCGGACACTACGGGGTGCCTGAGGATTTCACCCTGAGAGTAACGGGCAGGTGGAGAGAGTGAACCAGGATGTGGGTAGGTTTCTGAGGTCGTATTGCCAGGACCGGCCGGGGGAGTGAGCAGCGTTTGTGCCCTGGACAGAGATCGCTCAGAACTCGCTTCGCCACTCCTCCACTAACCTCTCCCCCTTCCAGTGTGTATTGGGGTACCAGCCAGTTCTGGCGCCGTGGCATCAGAGTTAGACCGAGGCTCCTGTGGTGGACGACTGGTTCAAGCGCGCGGACGAGACATGGGACGCCGCCCATGTTCATCTCCAGCGGGCTGTGCTGCGCCAGAAAGCCAGCGCAGACCATCACCGCAGTGTAACCGGGTCTGGCTCTCGACCTGAAACCTGCCCCTCCACCTGCCCTGCCGGAAGCTGGGTCCGGTTTGTGGGGCCATTTAAAGTCCTGAGGAGAGTGAACAAGGTTTGTTATAGGTTACAGCTTCCCCGTATTAACCCCTCGTTCCATGTGTCTCTCCTCAGGCCGGTGGTGGTTGGCCCGCTCCAGGAGTCTGAGGTGCGGGAGGTTCCTCCGCCCCCTCTGGACAGAGGGGGTCCCGGCGTACTCTGTTCGTTCCATACTGGATTCGAGGCGTCGGGCGAGGGGCCTTCAGTACCTTGTGGAGTGGGAAGGGTACGCGCCCGGATCGCCCTGCGCCTCGCCCTCCGGGTCGTCCTCGAGGCCGGCGTCGGTGCGCTGCAGGAACCGCGCGTCGGGGGGGAGTACTGTCACAAGTCGGCTCCTCTCCTTGTTCGGGCGGCGTTCAGCGGTCGGCGTCGGCGGTCTTCTAGCCATCGTCGATCCACATTTCATTTTCCATGTGTTTTGTCTGTGCAGTTACTGTACAGTTACTGCTCTTTTGCTTTGTAGGGCAGAATAGGTGCCCCTCTTTGCGAGGAATTGGAAAACATCCCTGGTCTGTGGTTGAATCTGTGTTTGAAATTCACTGCTCGACTGAGGGACCTTACAGATAACTGTACAGCATGTGTGGGGTACAGAGTTATGTTAAACACTATTATTGAACAGAGTGTGCAACTTATTATGTGACTTGTTAAGCACATGTTTACTCCTGAACTTATTTAGCCTTGCCAATACTTAATTTTTTTTTAAACATAATTCCACTTTGACTTTATGGGGTATTGTGTGTAGGCCAGTGACAAAAATAAATCTACATTTAATACATTTTAAAGTGAATACTTTTTGAAGGCACTGTATTGTTCCCCCCACTAGAATCAGTTACACATGTGTTCACAATCTGTTTGGGCAAAAAAATAGTGTTCATAGTTAGACAAATCAGGTCACCCTACCAACATTTCTGCCGAATACTGAATTTTCGATGTTACAGCCAAATGAACCTAGTGCTAAATTGCCAATGACCAAACAAGGTGAAAAATGTAGCCTATGGATCTGGGCTCATGTAAGCGGTGGATTAAATCCCTAGTATAACCAGTGGCGTAGACAGAAATTAATTTTGGGCAGAAGCAGCTAACGTCCTGCAATTTTACACATTTTGCCACGGAGCAAAGAGAAAAATCTAATCTCATGTTATTCTACACATTTTGACTTGAGACTGAGAGAAAATGTAGCATTTTTAAAGATAATTAATGCTAAAATATAGGTGTGTTGACTTTAGGGCTGACCCCATTTAGTCAACTGGACGATTGTTTGGTCGACCAAGATTTTTTTAGTCGAGCAGTTGCAAATATACAGTGCATTCGGAAAGTATTCAGACCCCTTTTTTCACATTTTGTTACGTTACAGCCTTTTTCTAAAATGTATTCAATATTTTTTTTCCTTCATCAATCTACACACAATACCCCATAATGACAAAGCAAAGACAGGTTTTTAGAAATTTTGGCAAATGTATAACAAATTAACTGAAATATGACATTTACATAAGTATTCAGACCCTTTGTTGAAGCACCTTCGGCAGTGATTACATAATCGAGTCTTCTTGGGTATGACGCTACAAGCTTGGCACACCTGAATTTGGGGAGTTTCTCCAAATCCTCTCAAACTCTATCAGGTTTGATGGGGAGCGTTACTGCACAGCTATTTTCAGATCTCTCCAGAGATGTTCGATCTGGTTCAAGTCAGGGTTCTGGCTGGGCTACTCAAGGACAGTCAGAGACTTGTCCCAAAGTCATTCCTGCATTGTCTTGGCTGTGTGCTTAGGGTCGTTGTCCTGTTGGAAAGTAAACCCAAGTCTGAGGTCCTGAGCGCTCTGGAGCAGGTTTTCATCAAGGATCTCTTTGTACTTTGCTCCGTTCATCTTTGCCTCAATCCTGACTAGTCTCCCAGTCCCTGCCGCTGAAGAACATCCAAAAGGCATTATGCTGCCACCACTATGCTTCACCGTAGGGATGGTGCCAGGTTTCCTCCAGACGTGATGCTTGGCATTCAGGCCAAAGAGTTTAATCTTGGTTTCATCAGACCAGAGAATCTTGTTTCTCATGGTCTGAGAGTCTTTAGGTACATTTTGGCAGGCTGTCTTGTGCCTTTTACTGAAGAGTGGCTTCTGTCTGGCCACTCTACCATAAAGACCTGATTGGTGGAGTGCTGCAGAGATGGTTGTCCTTCTGGGAGGTTCTCCTATCTCCATAGAGGAACCTTGGAGCTCTGTCAGTGACCATCGGGTTCTTGGTCACCTCCCTGACCAAGGCCCTTCTCCCCGATTGCTCAGTTTGGCCCGGCGGCCAGCTCTAGAAAGAGTCTTGGTGGTTCCAAACTTCTTCCATTTAAGAATGATGGAGGCCACTGTGTTCTTGGGGACCTAGACTGCTGCAGAAATGTTTTGGTACCCTTACCCAGATCTGTGCCTCGACACAATCCTGTCTCGGAGGTCTACGGGCAAGTCCTTACACCTCATGGCTTGGTTTTTGCTCTGACATGCACTGTCAACTGTGAGACCTTATATAGACAGGTGTATGCATTCCAAATCATGTCCAATCAATTGAATTTACCACAGGTGGACTCCAATCAAGTTGTAGAAACATCTCAAGTATTATCAATGGAAACAGGATGCACCTGTGCTGTATTTCGAGTCTCGTAGCAAAGGGTCTGAATACTTATGTAAGGTCAAGGAGAATTAGGATGTTGAGGGCACCAGTACCAGCAGCGATGAGGAGGTCATTGAGGACTTTGAGGCGTGCATGATAATGGTGGGGTGAACAGTTACTGTTGATATAATCATTACATCAATAGGGGATGTGCTTAGTATCATGACCCCCTGCTGAATCTTTTATACATTACAAATGCAGACAGTCTGCTGGTAGGGTGTGTTACAGTAGTGTTACCTTGACGCTGTCGTGCCAGGGATGGTCTCGCTGGACACGTTCTGCTTCACTGGCCAGCCTCTGCAGGTTCAAGAGTTCAGGTTAGAGAACAGAGAAAACAAAGGTCCTGCCCTTTATTTTGAATAGGCCTAGTTGAACGGGAGGAATATTAAAAAAAAAAATATATTCACATTATTTATAACAGGGCCTGCCATGTCAGATAGTGTCCACTGCCAAATGGTGTCCACCCCTGGGTCACAACGGGATTCAATTAGCTGTTAGCATCTGTTGCTAGGGCCGTTGCTAGAACCTGTCAAATCCTGACAGGCCTACGTAATGAACCAAAGTGTCTGTTGCTATGCTGGCTGCTAGCTCTATTTTACCTCATAGCACTCGCGGAGGACAGAGGACATGGGCGGTTCTGGTTCTATTTCACCTCATAAGCCCATTTCTAAAGTAGCCTGGATGAACTCTATACGTACTGGGAGTTTCAGGACAAATTAACCACACAAGTATAAGAAACATAAGCATATTATATGCCAGCAGTTCGCATAATATAATACTGTAAATATTCATGTTAATAGTTCACAAAAGTCTATCTGCATCATACTGGCTACCTTTTTGTATTTTGTTAGGGACCTTTATCCACTGACCTCTCACTTGTAATGTCATTGATAAAATAAACAATTGTGTTCATAAATGGTCTGACTTCATAGAAATGTAATGGGTTTAGAAGACTATAAGAGCTGGGTGTTTGTCTTTCTGTGTAAATCACATAACCACCTGATGCTCTTTTCTGTAAAAAAAAAAGTGAAAGTTATATTGAAAGTAAAACTATGGTCACTCTATTACTATAATGGCTCCATTTACAAGAAATGGGTATAGAAATAGGAGAGCTAGACAGCCCTCCTCACCTGAATTTCACTTTCTATCGTGCAGGTATAAATAGGTGCTAGTGCAATCCTTTTTTCACAACTATATCAGATTCTAAGCCTCAGAAGGAACTAGTACCAACAAGGTAATTTTTTAATACATTTTTATTTTATTTTATCAATTTATAAAGAATTGGTAGAGGACCTGATCGATATTCAGTACATTGCAATAGGAAAAATAAAATTGCTATACTGCAATGTTTGTAGAAGCTGCCTCTAATTTGTGCACAAAGGAAATCTGTAACATTGTCTTCAATTGTTCCTATAAAACTTATATATTATGGGGAAGTTTCCATGACATATATTAAAACTATAAATTAATTATACAATAACAAATGTTTACTGTAACACAAATTGAAATGTAACTTGTTAAAAATGCATTCCACCTGTCTTTGCTTTCACAAACACCTGAAAAGCTGGTTTGGGGTGCATTTTTTGTTCCTAAGTATACTGAACAAAAATATAAACGCAACATGTAAAGTGTTGGTTCCATGTTTCATGAGCTGAAATAAAATATCACAGAAATGTTCCATACGCACACAAAAAGCTTTATTCTCTAAAATGTTGTGCAAATTTGTTTACATTCCTGTTAGTGAACATTTCTCCTTTGCCAAGATAATCCATCCACCTGACAAGTGCAGCATATCAAAAAGCTAATTAAGCAGCATGATCATTACACAGGTGCACCTTGTGCTGGGGACAACAAAATGGCCCCTCTAAAATGTGAAGTTTTGTCACACAACACAATAAGTTGAGGAAGCATGCAATTGGCATGCTGACTGCAGGAATGTCCACCAGAGCTGTTGGCAGAGAATTGAATGTTAATTTCTCTAACATAAGTCGCCTCCAACGTCGTTCTAGAGAATTTGGCAGTACGTCCAACCGGCCTCACAACCGCAGACCAGGTGTAACCACACCAGCTCAGGACCTCCACATCCGGCTTCTTCACCTGCGGGATCTGAGGAGTATTTCTGCCTGTAAATAAAGCCCTTTTGTGTGGAAAAACCCATTCTGATCGGCTGGGCCTGGCTCCCCAGTGGGTGGGCCTGGCTGTCAAGTGGGTGGGCCTATGCCCACCCATGACTGCGCCCCTGCCCGGTCATGTAAAATCCATAGATTAGTGCCAAATACATTTCAAATGACTGATTTCCTTATATGAACTGTAACTCAGTAAAATCTTTGAAATTGTTGCATTTATAGTTTTGTTCAGAATAGATAAAAAATGTATTGGAAACAGGTTATCAAGTCATTTCATATGCCATGGAATGTGTTGGTATTGCGAACGCAATGTGTTCATTTTGTGTGAAGTTTCCAGTATGGAATCCTGGATTAAGAAGCATTTTCAATGGAGATTCACTATTGAACTGGTCTTTAGTCCAGGACCAAGCTAAATCTGTCTGTCAAACTGCCACTAAATGTTGTTTTTTTGTGAAATAAATAGAAGTCAAATTGCTGACTTACATCAAGTGCTTTGCGTTTCTTGGCCAGTAGCTTCTCGATATCTGAAGCTACCTTCTCCACCATCTCATAAGGAGAATTCTTTACCAGGCTGAACTGCCTTCTTTTCTCATTGTAGATCTGCAAAAAGAGTAAAAAAAACAGACATCAATTTGAGTGCAGTTAAATGATAGTTCCACATATGTTGACATGTACTGATTGTATTACGGCATAACAGTTTCCGATCCTTGAGTTGACAGCAACAAGGAGGCACCCAGCACATACAGACCATGTATCTGTTTGTATGTGGCGCTTAGCAGACTGCGATACACTACATGGCCAAAGTATGTAGACACCTACTCGAACATTTCATTCTTATAATCATGGGCATTAATATGGCGTACCCCTTTGCTGCTATAACAGCCTCCACTCTTCTGGGAAGGTTTTCCACTAGATGTTGGAACATTACAGCGGGGGCTTCCATTCAGCTACAAGAGCATTAGTGAGGTCGGGCACTGATGTTGAGTGATTAGGCCTGGCTCGCAGTTGACGTTTCAATTCATCCCAAAGGTGTTTGATTGGGGTTGAGGTCAGGGCTCTGTGCAGGCAAGTCAAGTTCTTCTACACCGATCTTGATAACCCATTTCTGTATGGACTTCACTTTGTGAGTGGGGGCTTTGTCATGCTGAAACAGGAAAGGGCCTTCCTCAAACTGTTGCCACAAAGCTGGAAGCACAGAATCATCTAAAATGTCATTTTATGCTGTAGTGTTAAGATTTCCCTTCACTGGAACTAAGGGGCCTAGCCCGAACCATGAAAAACAGCCCCAGACCATTATTCCACCCTCACCAAACTTTACAGTTGGCACTATGCCTTGAGGCAGGTAGCGTTCTCCTGGCATCCGCCAAACCCAGATTCGTCCGTCGGACTGCCAGATGGTGAAGCGTGATTGATCACTGCAGAGAATGTGTTTCCACTGCTCCAGCCGACGCTTGGCATTGCGCATGGTGATCGTAGGCTTTTGTGCGGCTGCTCTGCCATGGAAAACCATTTCATGAAGGTCCCGACTAACAGTTTTTGTGCTGATGTTGCTTCCAGAGGCAGTTTGGAACTCGGTAGTGAGTGTTGCAACCGAAGACAGATTTTTACACGCTTCAGCACTCGTGGTCCCGTTCTATGAGCTTGTGTGGACTACCACTTCGCGGTTGAGCCGTTGTTGCTCCTAGACGTTTCCACTTCCCAACAGCACTTACAGTTGCCCAGGGCAGCTCTAGCAGGACAGAAATGTTGTTGAAAATCAAATTTAATTCAATATAAATTCTCCATTTCATGAGTGAATTCAATTAAATTGGATTTGACGCCAACCCTGTTACATTCCCACTCAGAAAAGCAAACATGGGCGGAAAAGAATCAACACCATCACCACCCCCACCAAAGGGTAAGAGAGAGATGACATTTCTGTAAAATACAGTCAACCACTGATAGTGAATATCAGGTGTGAGTGCAAATTCTGTTCAAGCACAGTGCATCAGTCCCAATTCTTTTGACTTGATCTGGGAACCTGCATACACCGTTTTAGCGCATGCATTGACCATAGCCCCAAGGCTTTACATATATAATACATCCCCTGTATCATTGACTGTAGCCTACTCTCATTAATTATGTGTCATTGTAATCAAAATCTTCAAATTCTTTTGAAAGTAAGAGATGGGGGTATTGGAATGTGGAAAACAATAATGAACTAATTGAATCAAAATGTGTTCCATGTATGTCACACAGAATTTGACCAACAATGGAGGAAAACGTGTTGGAGGCAAGTACTGTAGACTGACCAATATGAAGGAGAAAGAGAGAAAGTAAAACAAACGTTTAGGTTATAATTATAATCATTATCAAGGGTTTGGTTGTGTGAATGGCGTGCTATACTAAATTGCTGATATCAGTTTTCCCACCATCTTAAATTAGTCCTGCTGTTATCTTGATACAATTTCCCTGGACATAATTATAAGCAGTCTATGGCCACTGTTTCAAATGATAAATGTTTAGCCTTTGTGGCACAAATTCATTGCAAGTCAATGGTACCAACATTTGCATTTTCCACGCTTCATGTCCAAATCACCTATATGTAACTTAATTGAGCTACACAATCAATTTTAAATACTTAAGGATGATTAGGACATGAATCATGCAAAAACATGGTAATATCAGTACCATTGATTTGCAGTGAATCTGTGCCACAAATGCTAAAAGGTTAGCATTTGGAAACAGTGTACAGGTAAACAAAACAAAAAGTAACAGGTACTCTTCATTGTCTCTGACAGTAAAGAAGAGAGAAACCACATGGTGGATGATCTGAGGAGCTTTAAACTGAGTGATCCTGACGTGGGTCAGCTCAGATGCCTGCTATATGGACCAGTCGGTGCAGGAAAGTCCAGCTTCATCAACTCAGTCAACAATGTCTTCCAAAATCGGACAACAGGTGGTGCCCTGGTAGCTTCTACCTCTGGCACAAGCTTCACCATGACCGTAAGCTGCAGTGCCTAATACATTTAACACAGACACAATGCAGGTCTGGAATATATCTCCCTAATATATCCTGGTACACTAAGACATACAGTATTTAATGAGATACAAACAGGTAGAACAGAGACATGAAGAGGGACTTAGAGGTCGTCTGGTGCGTGGAGCCGGCACCATGTGCCCCCCCCAAAAAAATCCTGTCTTCCCGTTTTCCTCGCTACCCCCCAGAATCTCTTCCCAGGTCCAGAACACCTTCTCCTCTTGGCCACGCTGCTTGGTCCTGGAATGGTGGGTGATTCTGTCATTATTGTCTGAAGAATTGGACCAAAGCGCAGCGTGGGTGTAGTTCCACATATATTAATGAAATGGAACATACAAAAACAATAACGCATTAACAGACCGTAACAATGTTGCAGTGACTAAACAACATGAAACAAACATTCAATAACCCACAACAATGGTGGGGAGAGAACAACCTAAATAGGATTCCCAATTAGAGGCAATGAACAACCGCTGCCTCTAATTGGGAACCAACTCAAAACCAACAAACACCTAAACACCCCTGGTCACGTCCTGGCCCAAAACCCCATAGAGAACCCAGAGGGTGACAGCAAAACGTAGTCAATCACAGGGGCGTAGATTTTGAAAGTAGGACCATGGAAAGGACTGTTGGAGACTCAAATGCACAAATGTATATCATGTATATATTTTCATATGAAAAGATGCATAAAGAAAATAAACAAGACAAATGAAAGCACACAAATCTGGCTATAAAGAAAACATAAATGAGTTGATTACATCACATAATAAAGCCTAGATTAATGCAAAGGACGTAACTACACAGTAGAATACAAAGTAGAAACGAACATAGTAGAAATGTTATATTATGTATTCTACTGCTTAGTTACATCTTTTGACTTAAAAACCGAAACGTTGGTCTTGCATTTTTACTTTATGCACCTTTTTGCACGTTGGGACGTTGTGCCCAAAATAAATTATATATACAGTAGCAGTCAAATGTTTGGATACAAATACTCATTCAAGGGTTTTTCTTAATTTTTACTATTTTCTACATTGTAGAATAATAATGAAGACATCAAAACTATGAAATAACACATATGGAAACATGTAGCAACCAAAAAAAGTGTTAAAGAATCTAAAATATATTTTATATTTGAGAGTCGTCAAATTAGTCACCCTTTCTTTGCCTTGATGACAGCTTTGCACGCTCTTGGCATTCTCTCAACCAGCTTCATGAGGTTGTAACCTGGAATGCATTTCAGTTAACAGGTGTAGCTTGTTAATTTGTGGAATGTCTTTCTTTCTTAATGTGTTTGGGCCAATCAGTTTTGTTGTGACAAGGTAGGGGTGGTATACAGAAGATAGCCCTATTTGGTAAAAGACCAAGAACTTTGAAAGTTTCTTCAAGTGCAGTCACAAAAACCGTCATGCGCAATGATGAAACTGGCTCTCATGAGGACCGCCACAGGAAAGGAAGACCTAGAGTTACCTCTGCTGCAGAGGATAAGTTCATTAGAGTTACCAGCCTCAGAAATTGCAGCCCAAATAAATGCTTCACAGACATATCAACATCAACTGTTCAGAGGAGATTGCGTGAATCAGGCCTTCATGGTTGAATTACTGCAAAGAAACCACTACTAAAGGACACCAATAAAAAGACAATTGATTGGGCAAGAAACATGAGCAATGGACATTAGACCAGTGGAAATCTGTCCTTTGCTCTGAGGAGTCCAAATTTGAGATTTTTGGTTCCAACCACTGTGTCTTTGTGAGACGCAGAGTAGGTGAACGGATGATCTCTGCATGTGTGGTTTCCACCATGAAGCATGGAGGAGGAGGTATGATGGTCTGGGGTTGTTTTGCTGGTGAAACTGTCTGTGATTTATTTAGAATTCAAGGCACACTTAACCTGCATGGCTACCACAGAATTCTGCAGCAATTCCCCATCTCATCTGGTTTGCGCTTAGTGGGACTATCATTTAATTTTCAACAGGACAATGACCCAACACACCTCCAGGCTGTGTGAACGCTATTTGACCAAGAAGGAGAGTGATGAAGTGCTGCATCAGATGACCTGGCCTCCACAATCAACCGACCTAGACCCAATTGAGATGGTTTGGGATAAGTTGGACCTGGAGAGTGAAGGAAAAGCAGCCAACAAGTGCTCAGCATTTGTGGGAACTCCTTCAAGACTGTTGGAAAAGCATTCCAGGTGAAGCTGGTTGAGAGAATGCTAAGAGTCTGCAAAGCTGTCATTAAGGCAAAGGGTGCTACTTAAAGAATCTAAAATATAAAATATATTTGGACTTGTTTTAACACTTTTTTGGTTACTACATGATTCCATATGTTATTAAATAGTTTTTATGTCTTCACTAATATTCTACAATGTAGAAAATCGTAAAAATAAAGAAAACCCCTTGAATGAGTGTCCAAACTTTTGATTGGTATTGTACAGACATTTACACTAGGAACAGCTTTCTACTATTGAGTTGCACCCTCTTTTGCCCTCAAAACAGCCTTCATTAGTCAGGGCATGGACTTGTCGAAAGCCTTGCACAGGGACGCTCGCCCATGTTGACTCCAATGCTTCCCACAGTTGTGTTAAGTTGGCTGGATGTCCTCTGGGTGGTGGACCATTCTTGATACACACGGGAAACTGTTGAGCATAAAAAATACAGCAGCCTTGCAGTTCTTGACACAAACTAGTGCGCCTGGCACCTACTACTATACCCCGCATTTAAAGGCACTTTAAATCTTTTGTCTTGCCCATTCACCCTCTGAATGGCACACATACACAATCCATGTCTCAATTGAACTCAAGGCTTAAAAGTTATTCTTTAACCTGTTTCCTCCCCTTCATCTACCCTGATTTAAGTAGATTTAACAAGTGACATCAATAAGGCATCATAGCTTTCACCTGTATTCACCTGGTCAGTCCGTCATGGAAATATTTTGTACACTCAGTGTATATATTTGTTGAGTCTGAGCCTCAGTTTGGGATGCTTTTCATGTTTCTGAGTGTGAGGGTAACTATCCTTTCCATAGAACATTTATTAAATAAAATGTTTATTTTCAGTATGACACACACTACATTCAAGGCCGTTCAGGAGAAAAACGTCTGCCCTTCGCATTTAATGATGTCATGGGTTTGGAATCAAACAAAAATGGGGTGCACCTTGATGACATCATCAATGCTCTGAATGGCCATCTACCAGAGGGCTATGAGGTAATGCAGACGTGCCCCCCACACACACACACACACACAGTTGAAGTCGGAAGTTTACATACACCTTAGCCAAATACATTTAAATTCAGTTTTTCACAATTCCTGACATTTAATCCTAGTAAAAATTCCCTGTCTTAGGTCAGTTAGGATCACCACTTTACTTTAAGAATGTAAAATGTCAGAATAATAGTAGAGAGAATGATTTATTTCAGATTTTATTTCTTTCATCACATTCCCAGTGGGTCAGAAGTTTACATACACTCAATTGGTATTTGGCAGCATTGCCTTTAAATGTTTTAACTTGGGTCAAACGTTTCGGGTAGCCTTCCACAAGCTTATTCTTTGTTTTTTGTTGTTTTATGTATTATTTCTTACACTGTTACTCCAGAAAATCTTAAGTCTTGTTACATACAGCCGGGAAGAACAATTGGATATAAGAGCAATGTCAACTTGCCAACATTACGACCAGGAATACGACTTTCCCGAAGCGGTCCTCTGTTTGGACCACCACCCAGGACAATGGACCGGATCCCAGTAGGCAACCCAAAACAACGGCACCGCAGAAGGTGCAGACGGAGCGGTCTTCTGGTCAGGCTCCGTAGACGGGCACATCGCTCCCAGCTCCCGAGTATACTACTCGCCAATGTCCAGTCTCTTGACAACAAGGTAGACGAAATTCAAGCAAGGGTTGCCTTCCAGAGAGACAATCAGAGATTATAACATTCTCTGTTTCACGAACACATGACTCACTCGGGATACGTTATTAGTCGGTACAGCCATCTGGTTTCTTCATGCATCGCGTCGACAGAAACAAACATCTCTTTGGTAAGAAGATGGGCGGGGGTGTATGGCTTATGATTAACGAGTTGTGGTGTGATCATAACAACATACAGGAACTGAAGTCCTTTTGTTCACCTGACCTAGAATTCCTTACAATAAAATGCCGACCGCATTATCTACCAAGATAATTATTTTTGATTATAATCACAGCCGTGTATATCCGCCCCAAGCAGACACCTCGACGGCCCTGAAAGAACTTCATTGGTCTCTATGTAAACTAGATACCACAAATCCCGAGGCTGCATTTATTGTAGCTGGGGATTTTAACAAAGCTAATCTGAAAACAAAGCTCCCTAAAATGTTATTAGCATATCGAATGAGTGACCTGGCTGGCAGCATTCTGGATCATATCTACTTTAACTTCCGCGACGCATACAAAGCCCTCCCTCGTCCTCCAAATCTGACCACGACTCCATTTTGTTGCTCCCAGCCTAAAGACAGAAACTAAGGAAACGCTCGTGCTCAGGTCTGTTCAACGCTGGTCCGACCAATCTGATTCCATGCTTCAAGATTGCTTCGATCACATGGACTGGGATATGTTCCGGATAGCCTCAGACAACAACATTGATGTATACGCTGATTCGGTGAGCGAGTTTATTAGCAAGGGCATCGGTGATGTTGTACCCAGATGGTGACTTTTAAAACCTTCCCCAACCAGAAACCGTGGATTGATGGCAGCATTGACGCAAAACTGAAAGCGCGAATCACTGCTTTAAATCATGGCAAGGCAACCGGAAACATGACTGAATACAAATAGTGTAGCTATTCCCTCACAAAGGCAATCAAACAAGCTAAGCGTCAGTATAGAGACAAAGTAGAGTCACAATTCGACGGCTCAGACACGAGCCATATGTGGCAGGGTCTACAGTCAATCACGGATTACAAAAAGGAAACCAGCCCGTCGTGGACACCGACGTCTTGCTCCATGACAAACTAAACAACTTCTTTGTTCACTTTGAGGACAATACATGGCCACTGACACGGCCCGCTACCAAAACCGACGGGCTCTCCTTCACCGCACCCAGCGTGAGTAAAGCATTTAAACATGTTAACCCTCGCAAGGCTGCCGGCCCAGACGACATCCCTAGCCGCATCCTCAGAGCATGCGCAGACCAGCTGGCTGGTGTGTTTACAGACATATTCAATCAGTCCCTATCCCAGTCTGCTGTTCCGACATGCTTCAAGAGGGCCACCATTGTTCCTGTTCCCAAGAAAGCTAAGGTAACTGAGCTAAATGACTATCACCCTGTAGCACTCACTTCCGTCATCATGAAGTGCTTTGAGAGACTAGTCAAGGATCATATCACCTCCACCCTACTTGACACCCTAGACCCACTCCAATTTGCTTACTGTCCCAATAGGTCCACAGACGACGTAATCACAATCACACTGCCCTAACCCATCTGGACAAGAGCAATACCTATGTAAGAATGCTGTTCATCGACTACAGCTCAGCATTTAACACCATAGTACATTCCAAACTCGTCATTAAGCTCAAGACCCTGGGTCTCGATCCAGCCCTGTGCAACTGGGTCCTGGACTTCCTTACGGGCCACTCCCAGGTGGTGAGGGTAGGAAACAACATCTCCACCCTGCTGATCCTAAAGACTGGGGCCCCACAAGGGTGCGTTCTCAGCCCTCTCCTGTACTCCCTGTTCACCCATGACTGTGTGGCCATGCACGCCTCCAACTCAATCAGTTTGCAGACGACACTACAGTGGTAGGCTTGATTACCAACAACAACGAGGCGGCCTACAGGGAGGAGGTGAGGGCCCTCGGAGTGTGGTGTCAGGTAAATAACCTCACACTCAAAGTCAAAAAAAAAAGGAGATGATCGTGGACTTCAGGAAACAGCAGAGGGAGCACGCACCTATCCACATCGATGGGACCGCAGTGGAGAAGGTGGAAAGCTTAGAGTTCATCGGCGTACACATCACGGACAAACTGAAATGGTCCACCCACACAGACAGCGTGATGAAGAAGGCGCAACAGCGCCTCTTCAACCTCAGGATGCTAAAGAAATGTGGCTTTTCACCGAAAATACTCACAAACTTTTACAGATGCACATTCGAGAGCATCCTGTCGGGCTGTATCACCGCCTGTTACAGACACTGCTCCGCCCACAACCATAAGGCTCTCCAGAGGGTAGTGAGGTCTGCACAACGCATCATCGGGGGCAAACTACCTGCCCTCTAGGACACCTACACCACCCAATGTCACAGGAAGGCCATAATGATCATCAAGGACAACAACCACCCGAGCGTTCACACGGCTACCATCCAGAAGTCGAGGTCAGTACAGGTGCATCAAAGCTGGGACCGAGAGACTGAAAAACAGCTTCTATCACAAGGCCATCAGACTGTTAAACAGCCATTACTAACACTGAGTGGCTGCTGCCAACATACTGACTCAAATCTCTATCACTAGTCACTTTAAACAATGACACTTTATATAATGTTTACATACCCTACATTACACATCTTATATGTATTTACTGTACTCTATACCATCTACTGCATCTTGCCGTTCGGCCCTCGCTCATCCGTATATTTATATGTACATATTCTTATTAATTCCTTTACACTTCTGTGTATAAGGTAGTTGTGAAATTGTTAGATTATACTGCACGGTCGGAACTAGAAGCACAAGCATTTCGCTACACTCACATTAACATCTGCTAACCATGTGTATGTGACCAATAAAATTTGATTTGATCATGATGCCATCTATTTTGTGAAGTGCACCAGGCCATCCTGCAGCAAAGCACCCCCACCACATGATGCTGACACCCCTGTGCTTCACAGTTGGGATGGTGTTCTTCGGCTTGCAAGCCTCCCCCTTTTTTCTCCAAACATAATGATGGTCATTATGGCCAAACAGTTCTATTTTTGTTTCATCAGACCAGACGACATTTCTCCAAAAAGTACAATCTTTGTCCCCATGTGCAGTTGCAAACCGTAGTCTGGCTTTTTTATGGCGGTTTTGGAGCAGTGGCTTCTTCCTTGCTGAGCGGCGTTTCAGGTTATGTCGCTATAGGACTCGTTTTACTGTGGATATAGATACTTTTGTACCTGTTTCCTCCAGCATCTTCACAAGGTCCTTTGCTGTTGTTCTGATAATTATTTGCACTTTTCACACCAAAGTACATTAATCTCTAGGAGATAGAATGCGTCTCCTTCCTGAGCGGTATGACAGCTGAATAGTCCCATGGTGTTTATACTTGCGTACTATTGTTTGTACAGATGAACGTGGTACCTTCAGGTGTTTGGAAATTGCTCCCAAGGATGAGCCAGACTTGTGGAGGTCTACAATTATTGGCTGATTTCTTTTTTCTGATTTTGTTTTTCCCATGATGTCAAGCAGAGGCACTGAGTTTGAAGGTAGGCCTTGAAATACATCCACAGGTAAACCTTCAATTGACTCAAATGATGTCAACTAGCCTATCAGAAGCTTCTAAAACCATGACATAATTTTCAGGAATTTTCCAAGCTGTTTAAAGGCACAGCCAACTTAGTGTACGTAAACTTCTGACCCACTGGAATTGTGATACAGTGAATGATAAGTGAAATAATCTGTCTGTGAACAATTGTTTGAAAAATTACTTGTGTCCTAAGTACAGTGGGGAGAACAAGTATTTGATACACTGCCGATTTTGCAGGTTTTCCTACTTACAAAGCATGTAGAGGTCTGTAATTTTTATCATAGGTACACTTCAACTGTGAGAGACGGAATCTAAAATCC
The DNA here is from genome assembly GCA_030435695.1 of Brachymystax lenok tsinlingensis. Taxonomy (NCBI): domain Eukaryota; kingdom Metazoa; phylum Chordata; class Actinopteri; order Salmoniformes; family Salmonidae; genus Brachymystax; species Brachymystax lenok. The sequence goes on along the minus strand of CM059797.1, from coordinate 44,313,953 downwards.
AGAAAATCACATTGTATGATTTTTTAATAATTAATTTGCATTTTATTGCATGACATAAGTATTTGATCACCTACCAACCAGTAAGAATTCCGGCTCTCACAGACCAGTTAGTTTTTCTTTAAGAAACCCTCCTGTTCTCCACTCATTACCTGTTTTAACTGCACCAGTTTGAACTCGTTACCTGTGTAAAAGACACCTGTCCACACACTCAATCAAACAGACTCCAACCTCTCCACAATGGCCAAGACCAGAGTAACACACTACGCCGTCATGGATTAAAATCCTGCAGCGCACGCAAGGTCCCCCTGCTCAAGCCAGCGCATGTCCAGGCCCGTCTGAAGTTTGCCAATGACCATCTGGATGATCCAGAGGAGGAACGGGAGAAGGTCATGTGGTCTGATGAGACAAAAATATAGCTTTTTGGTCTAAACTCCACTCGCCATGTTTGGAGGAAGAAGAAGGATGAGTACAACCCCAAGAACACCATCCCAACCGTGAAGCATGGAGGTGGAAACATTATTCTTTGGGGATGCTTTTCTGCGAAGGGGACAGGACGACTGCACCGTATTGAGGGGAGGATGGATGGGGCCATGTATCGCGAGATCTTGGCCAACAACCTCCTTCCCTCAGTAAGAGCATTGAAGATGGGTTGTGGCTGGGTCTTCCAGCATGCCAACGACCAGAAACACACAGCCAGGGCAACTAAGGAGTGTCTCCATAAGAAGCATCTCAAGGTCCTGGAGTGGCCTAGCCAGTCTCCAGACCTGAACCCAATAGAAAATCTTTGGAGTGAGCTGAAAGTCCGTATTGCCCAGCGACAGCCCCGAAACCTGAAGGATCTGGAGAAGGTCTGTATGGAGGAGTGGGCCAAAATCCCTGCTGCAGTGTGTGCAAACCTGGTCAAGTTTCTACAGGAAACATATGATCTCTGTAATTGCAAACAAAGGTTTCTGTACCAAATATTAAGTTCTGCTTTTCTGATGTATCAAATACTTATGTCATGCAATAAAATGCAAATTAATTATAAAAAAATCATACAATGTGATTTTCTGGATTTTTCTTTTAGATTCCGTCACTCACAGTTGAAGAGTACCTATGATAAAAATTACAGACTTCTACATGCTTTGTAAGTGGGAAAACCTGCAGAATCGGCAGTGTATCAAATACTTGTTCTCCCCACTGTATATGTCCTAACCGACTTGCCAAAACTATGGCTTGTTAACAACAAATTTGTGGAGTGGTTGAAAACGAGTTTAAATGACTCCAACCTAAGTGTATGTAAACTTCTGACTTCAACTGTACACACACTAACAAATCTTATATTTTCTTGGCCAGTTCAATCCTTTCCACCCATTATCAGACCAAAAAAAGGAATTCATTCAGAATCCCAGCTTAAGTGGCAAAACTCACTGCCTGGTGAGTATTGTGTCAGCGGACAAAATCTCTATCATGTCAAAGGATGTCCTAGACAAGATGAAGAACATCAGGGCAGAAGCCAGCAGACTGAGTAAGTAAGCTCTTTAAACTCTGTTTCTCAATGGTAACTACAACTATGGCTGGCTATCAGTTGTCACCTTTCATCTGTAGCTCTTGACTTTTCACTATTACATGATACAGTGTTACTTATTCTAGTCCTTATATTGATTAAATATTCATTTCTATGGCAGAAATCCCTCAAGTAGTTGTCATGACCATGCCAGATAAGGCTTGTGAGCTGGTGAACAAGGATGTGAAGAGAATCTTCTACAGCAAAGCAATCAAAGAGAAGGTAAATCACATGACCTCAGACCTGATCAAATTTCACATTGCCTGGACAAGTGTTTAACATGTCAGCTAACCATATAATATGATGAGGCTATCTGATGCCCAACTGCACATTTGATGACGTGGCACGCAACCATCGGTTGACGCAATGCAATGTCTGCAATGTAGTCAGCCATTAAATCTTGGTTGTGCTGACATGATTCAATGATCATCACTCAAGCAAAACAGATCCAGACCTTTTTGTCTCCAACGTTTTTCAGATGCAGATCTGCAGTAATGAGCTAGGCCTTCCCATGAACTGCATCCTGCCGGTGAAGAACTACCACGAGGAGGGGATGCTGGATAACGACATGGATATCCTGATACTGAACGCCATGACTCAGATTATGAACTTTGCCAACGACTACCTCTGGAACCTCCAACAACATGCAATTCAAAAATAGAATGAGTATTAACAGTTTAGTGAGCCCTGCAGTTTAAGATCGGAATAAAGTTCCTCATTTCTATATTTTTGACAATGTGGTCGTATCATTTCACTTCCATGTAGAGGCCTAAATATGTTTTCTGCGGCTCTGGGAGAAATGTATTTTGAGTATGTATGCATTTCGTGTGACAAGAAAATCTTTAAAATAAACTGAGCATTGCTGTGCATATATGCTACGTTTTAACATTAACACCCAACAGTGTACAATTGTGTTAGATTAACTAGCATCCTTCACCGAATTCTTTAGATGACAAACTGATTTTAGACCTTACTTTGTTTTACTGATATTGCTGGAACATTAATTTGATGTCACATTATTGTTGTACCTTTTTTTTAGCGTTTCTGTTTAAGTTCAATTAATTTCCAGGTAAATTTTAAGTCAAATAAATATTTTAAAAAGACTGGCTATTGATGACATCGCCATCTTTCTCTCTATAACCAGGTTTCCATCCAACCATTTCATAGGGATGAATTACCTGACGCATAAAGAAACTCATGATAGGCCTGATGGAAACGGCAAATTTGTCTGTAACATTTCCCAATGTCAACAAAACAAAATACACTACACAAGGGTGGTAAATTTTGGGGGTCTGTGAAATAGATTATGTGACAATTGTGGCGGAAACGCATTTAAGCGCAAATATTGATATAATTGCCATCATATCGAAGTGAACTTGGGAGTCACGCGATGGTATGTTATGTTGTACAACCACCACGACGTGGAAAAGCAAGCAGAGTTTATAGGCAGATTAAATACCATAAATGATGATGCATTTATGCTAGTTAACCTGTTGAATGTTAATATGAAGTGGATGGCTGTATAAAACATCTTCATGAGAGGGTCATGAACAGTACCTAGTAATGCCTTATACTGTTTGAAAGCTGGTTTGTTGCTTTATTTATATTAACTTTTTGCACTAGCACGCACTGCTATAGTAAATAGTATGGAAAAATAAACATTTTAGATGTAATTTTCAAATTTAAATCGCTATGAACAACCAATTCATGAAAAACTGCAATTGATATGGTATGAGATTTCAGCTGCCTAATTACAGACAAATGTCCTGGTGCACTGCTCTCATTAATTGTTGTCTCTATCCCCCTGTGAAGAACACAAAGTGGTTTTGTATCACATCTTCAAATTGTGTTTGAGTTTTTTTATTAAATTCGATATAGAATGATGAGACTTCTTATGGCTGCAGTAGACTCTCAGCTTTGCAGCGCTATGCAGTTTGTGTGCCTGTGATGTACCGTCCACCACAAATTGACGGACAGTCCAGTCAGCGATTAACCTTAACCTAATTCTCTTAACCTACTATGTTAATTCTCCTAATCTGCTGTGTAAGTCTTATCTTTATCAAAGTGGCACGTTTTTAGGGTATCTCGATTCAAAAAGCCCCACCAGTGACGTCTCTGGTAATTCCTTTGTCTCCGTCTTTCTGGCAGATGGACGCCTACTTGGCAGATTGCTGCCCTGCTGGTTTGAGTACACACTGCACTCTCAACCCAAAGTAAAGATTGTGACTAAAACTAACCAGTAACCTTACATAAAAGTAACAAGCTTCCTGTCCCATCAGAACATGCAAGATTATTGTAGCGAATACATTTGTAAATGCAATTTAAATAGCGTTTGAATTTGATTTGACATTGCACTTTTAATTGGTCCAATATTTTTTGAGAGAAATATGTCACCAGTTGGGTTGCCAACTTTCTCACTACCAAATAAGGGATAAAAGGTGGCGTGCCAGTGCACGGTGCCACAGCGGTGTGGGTATGGTGTTGTGTATATTCATATTCAATTGGAAAGGCAAAACATTTTTATATTCAATTTAGTCTATAGCTTTACTAAAACTGTATCATGTAAACTTATGTGAATAAACCTCAAAATACATTTTCTAAGAAATCACAATTTGGACTTTTACAGCAAAAACAAAAAAAACATTTCAAATGCAAAAGAGGAATAGAGGGGCATGAGTCACTCACCAAGTCTACTTTTTCCATGGATATTTTTTGCTGCTCTTGACTGTTTCAAGCAATCCATTGCCCTTTTGCATTGCCAGAGTGAAGTCCTTACATGACAAGTCACAGTTCACCGATATTTGAAGTACATTTTTGATCAGCTCTGTGCTGCATCTGTTTCGTGAGTTTGACCATTTAATAGTCATCAGAGAGAAAATCCTCTCTACAAAGGCATTTGAGCCTGGCACACTGATGACAATTGAGACAATCCTGAACATGTTGATCAAGTTGGCTTTCCCTAGGTTTTGGAAAACTGCCACCCATTTCTCACTGGTGGTCGACTTGTGGTATCAAGTCTGGCTTTCTGTATTTCCTCCCGGCTAGCACAAAACTCTTCATAGAGTTGGTGCATACTGACTGTCTCTGTCATTTTGAGGGAAACCACCACCTGCTCCAGGTCAGTGATGGAGAGCTCCTCTTAGAGGCCGATCGGTTTCAGTTTCAACATAACATTTTCTGGTGAGAAATCAAACCACTTGTCCTTGTCAATGAATGTAATGACAGTGTCATAGAACTTCAAAGTCCTGTTGCTAATTGGACCTTTGTACTGACAATTGTTTGTCCAATTGCTTGGTCTGGTATCCAAAAAATCTGTCCTGTTTCCACTGAAGCATCTTCATTTTGAACTTTTGGACATCCCTGTAAACATCTGTGATGCAGAGCGTTGTTTCCTCCAGCTTCTTTAAGAGTTGGTCAAAAACACACCCCACTGTTTAAGATAGAGATATCAGTTTTTTTGTTGGAAGGTGGCAGCGCTACAGGCTTCTGACTAGAGGGAGTACAGCTACGACCGGAAGTTACTTTTTCATAGCAGGTTAGGAGAACTTTAGCAGCAGGTTAGGATAATTAACGTGGCTGGTTAGGAGACTTAGGTTAAGGTTAGGAAAAGGGTAGCTAAAATGCTCTCCTAACCAGATGCAAAAAGTCACTTCCGGTTGTAGCTGTACTCCCTCTAGTCACAATCCCTCTAGTCACAACCGAGCTACAGCGGTGTTTGTCAGACCAGGAGACTTCCCGAAAATCAGTCTTCTTACTTGCATTGATTGGCATTTCCCTTGTGATTATGGATAGAGTGGCCATAAAATGAAAAAGGCCATGACATTCGGAAATACACAGAGAGGAAGAGGCGAAGTGAGAGCGTTTACTCCACCCAAAATCTGTTCACGAAAATAAGACCACAAAAGCTAGGTTTCAATCCAATTGGAGACAGATTTTCATGAGAATATTCTAGAATGCGCATGAACAAAATATTCATATTTTTCCACCAGTGGTGTTTCCAAAAAAGTATAGTTTGTCACAAAAACTGTTGCTTTAAATAGCAAATGTGCCTACTCTGGTCTTGGCACGTGCGCACTAGCCAACAGCTCGTACATACAGTGCGGGTAGACAGGTCTACATAATGAGATTATTATGGATGAGCGAGAATATTTTAATTTGTCAAAAGGCAGTCAAGCATCGATCATCATGTCACCAGAATAAGACCCTCGATAGTTATTGGAAAGGAGCATCAAGATCCCCGTGCACTTTCACCACCCTGTGAAGTTCATAACTTACACTGAGTGTACAAAAAATTAAGAACATCTTCTCCTATGACATACTGTAGACTGACCAGATGAATCCATGTGAAAGCTATGACCTCTTATTGATGTCACATGTTAAATCAACTTCAATCAGTGTAGATGAAGGGGAGGAGATAGTTTAAAGAATCATTTTTAAGCCTTGAGATAATTGAGACGTGGATTGTGTATGTGTGCCATTCAAAGGGTGAATGGGCAAGACAAAAGATTTAAGTAGTAGGTGCCAGGCGCACCGGTTTGTGTCATGAAATGCAACTCTGCTGGGTTTTTCACGCTCAACAGTTTCGTGTGTATCAAGAATGGTCTACCACCCAAAGGACATCCAGCCAACTTGACACAACTGTGGGAAGCATTGGAATCAACATGGGCCAGCATGCCTGTGGAATGCTTTTGACACCTTGTAGAGTACATAACCCAACAAATTCCTAATGTCTGGTATACTCAGTGTATTTCATCTGTAGCCTAATAAACAGCATGGTTTCGGGTCGTAGTGGGAGGACCACACACCATATCATCGCGTGACTCCAAGTTTATTTTTGATATGATGGTTATTATATCAATATTTGCACATAAAGGCATAACTAATTTGGCTGACACAAAAAAGATCCCACCATGTCTAGCATATTTTGTTTTGTCGCCATTTGGAAAGTTTACTGAAAAATGTGCTGTTTCAAATCAGGCCAGTCATGACATTTTTTTATCTGACATGTACAGTACTTGACTCGCTTAAAAAATGTTGGATGGAAACCTGGTTATTGTAAGGAATCAATGAGTGTAATTTCTAATTTGCTACGTCAAGCTTATTTGATCGATCGAATATACGTTTCGTAATGGTTAGGTTGTCTCGAATGCACTGATATATAAGTGGCCCACGAGACATTTCAGAAACGTAAAATAAAAAAAAACAACTTTATATCAGAGTTGTTCACGCTCGTATCTATATATTGGCAAACACAGTACTCAATACACATTTTTCAAATCAATACTTGGTGGCAGGTAGCCTAGTGGTTAAATCCCTGCAAGGTACTGCATGTCATCTCTAGACGGCAATTTTGCTAACAGGTACATTTAAAGACATTTTGCCAATATATTCATTACTACATTTATCAAATAAAATTAAAATGTATTGGTCGCATACACATTTAGAAGACGTTATTGCGGATGAAGCGAAATGCATGCATTCCTAGCTCCAACAGTGCAGTAGTATCTAACAATTCACAACAATACACACACATCTAAAAGTAAAAGAATGGAAGTAAGAAATATATAATTATTAGGACAAGCAATGTCGGAGTGGCATTGACTAAAATACAGTATAATAGAATACAGTATATACACGTATGAAATGAGTAAATCAGTATGTAAACATTATTAAAGTGACTAGTGTTCCATTATTAAAGTGGCCATTGAATCCATGTCTATGTATATAGGGTAGCAGCCTTTAAGATGCAGGGTTGAGTAACCAGGTGGTAGCCGGCTAGTGATGGCTATTTAACAGTCTGATGGCATTGAGATAGAAGCTGTTTTTCAGTCTCTCTGTCCCAGCTTTGATGCACCTGTACTGACCTCGACTTCTGGATGGTAACGAGGTGAACAGGCCATGGCTTTGGTGGTTGCTGTCCTTGATGTGCAGTTTCCGTGCCAGGCAGTGATACAGCCCTACAGGATGCTCTCAATTGTGCATCTATAAAAGTTTGTGAGGGTCTTAGGGGCCAAGCCTAATTTCTTCAGCCTCCTGAGGTTGAAGAGCCGATGTTGCGCCTATTTCACCACACCTTCTGTGTGGGTGGACCATTTTAGATTATCAGTGATGTGTACGCTGAGGAACTTGAAGCTTTTCACCTTCTCCACTGCGGTCCCGTCGATGTGGATAGGGGCGTGCTCCCTCAGCTGTTTCCTAAGTCCACGATCAGCTCCTTCATTTTGTTGATGTTGAGGGAGAGGTCATTTTCTTGGAACCACTACGCCAGGGCCGTCACCTCCTCTCTGTAGGCTGTCTTGTCATTGTTAGTAATCAGGCCAACTACTGTTGTGTCATCTGCAAACTTGATGATTGAGTTGGAGGAGTGCATGACCACGCAGTCATGGGTGAACAGGGAGTACAGGAGGGGGCTGAGCATGCACCCTTGTGGGGCCCCTGTGTTGAGGATCAGCGAAGTGGAGGTGTTGCTTCCTACCTTCACCACCTGGGGCGGCCCAGTTGCAAAATGGACCCAGTTGCAAAATGCGGTGTTCAGACCCAGGGCCCCGAGCTTAATGATGAGTTTGAGGGTACTATGGTGTTGAAGGCTGAGCTATAGTCAATAAACAGCATTCTTACATAGGTATACCTCTTGTCAATATGGGGTAGGGCAGTGTGCAGTGCAATGACGATTGCATCGTCTGTGGATCTATTGGGGCGTTATGCAAATTGAAGTGGGTCTAGAGTGTCAGGTAAGGTAGAGGTGATACGATCCTTAACTAGCCTCTCAAAGCACTTCATGATGACAGAAGTGAGTGCTACGGGGCGATAGTCATTTAGTTCAGTTACCTTTGCTTTCTTTGGTACAGGAACAATGGTGGACATCTTGAAGCAAGTGGGGACAGCAAACTAGCTAACATTAGATAGTTAATCCAGAGATTCTTACCTTTTCCTTGATTTCGCAGTCTCGTCCAGATCATCAAGGCCTAACTTGAAAAGCGCTATATAAGTCCCATGAATTATTATCATTATCAATCATTTGCAGGTCTTTATGATAGCCACATTAGCAGCTAATTAGCATTTCATTGGTTGGGGGTAAATACAGGCAAATATATTGATAAAAGTCAACTTGTCCAAAAGAGATTTACATGGTTATCAAAACTTCACGCCAGGGTAACAGCCTTATTTTTTAAGTGTAAGGGGAAAAAAAATGAAGGGAAAAATGAATGGTGGAAAAACGATTGGAACCATTTCCCTGTATGACCGCTAGGTTTTATGGGTATTATGACTCATACTGTGGTACTCTATATGGGGCGCCCAGTGTGGCAGGCTCCAACCTCTCCAACCTGTATATAGACTATGTGTGTATTTCGGAGGGGTTGGGATAAAGTGGAAGTGAAATTTCAGTTGGACCTTGTGTACAATTGACCAATAAAGTGATCTTAATCTCATAGGCTATAAACCTAATAATATGGCATTTAGCAGTTGGAGGATTTTAACACGAGTGTGGCAAAGTGCCAGATTCTTGAATGATAATGACCAAATCATTGTTGCATGATTGAAGAGACAGGGTTTGGCGCAAATTGCAGTATGGTCCATGCTATCCGGGATCCTTGGGACGTCCCTAACCCATTGAAGTAGAAATGTAAAATGGTTAATGTAAGAGTTAAGGTTAGGTAACGGTTAGGGTAAGGGTTGGGGTTAAGGTTAGGGTTTAGAGTAGGGACGTCCCAAGGATCCCGGATTGCACTGCCCATTGTTGGAGTGCGGCTGGTGAAATTAGCTGTCAATAAACTGATGGGTCAAATCAGAGATCTGTATATAATGACGAGATGCTAATGTCTTCACCCTAAAAATGGAAGTCGTTATCCCAAGGTGGGAAGGCAGGGAACAAACTTGGTCCAAAATAAGAACATTGAAACGCATTGGGATAATTTTGGACAGATTTTGGCAAATTAAACCTCTTGCTTTACCTCTTCCTCTCTGGCAAAATCAGCTCAACAACTCAGCCAGGGAAACACAAACAGTAGCTTATTATTGTTTTTCACACCTTCCATTAATGTGATAACGGATAGGCAGTGGTGGAAAAAGTACTCAATTCGTCATACTTGAGTAAAAGATACCTTAATAGAAAATGACTCAAGTAAAAGTGAAAGTCACCCAATATAATACTACTTGAGTAAAAGTCTAAAAGTATTTGGTTTAAAATATACTTAAGTATCAAAAGTAAATGTATAAATCATTTCAAATTCCTTATAGTAAGCAGACGGCACCATTTTATTTTTGTATTTTTATTGACGGATAGCTGGGAGCACACTCCAACACTCAGACCTAATTTACAAATGAAGCATTTGTGTTTAGTGAGTCCGCCAGATGAGAGGCAGTAGGAATGACCAGGGATGTTCTCTTGATAAGTGTGTGAATTGGACCATTTTCCTGTCAAAATGTGACAAGCACTTTTGGGTGTCAGGGAAAATATATGGAGTCAAAAGTACATCATTTTTTTAGGAATGTAGTTTAGTAAATTAAAAAAGATTAAAAATATGAATAGTAAAGTATAGTACAGAAAAAACTCCTTAAGTAGTACTTTAAAGTATTTTTTACTTAAGTACACCACTGTGGAATGGGTAACTCACAGAAGGTATTGGAATATAACCAAATCACATAGAAATTATATTTTTCTAAACAAACCAGTGCTGAATGCACACGTGTGGAAATGATTATTCACAAAAAAATGCTTATTTCCAATGGGTTTTATGTGCTCATTCTTTTACAGTTGATTGGCAAACCTGAGGATCGCTAGAAACCTAAGATGTCCTCTTTTTCGATAACATACAGTGCCTTCAGAAAGTATTCATACCACCTTGACTTATTCCACATTTTGTTGTGTTACAGCCTGAATTCAAAATTGATTTAATAGAATGTTCTCACCCATCTACACACAATACCCCATAATGACAATGTAAAACATGTTTTTTAAAATGTTAGCAAATGTATTTAAAATCAAATACAAAAATATCTCATTTACATAGGTATTCACACCCCAGACATGCTGACATGACCAGTCACGCACGTGCATCATTGCACGCATGTTGATTTTGTCCATCCACACAAGACGCGGCAGGACACACAGGTTGAAATATCAAAACAAACTCTGAACCAACTATATTAATTTGGGGACAGGTCGAAACACATGAAACATTCATGGCCATTTAGCTAGCTATCTTGCTGTTGCTAGCTAATTTGTCCTGGGATAAAAACATTGGGTTTTACCAGTAATGCATAAGGTCATTTTTTTCTGGATCTTTGTAGAATTTTGACCCATGTTGAGTAACACTAAATCGTGGGATGAAAGGGGAAACCTGGTTCGTTTCTAGTAATCTCTCTTCTTCAGTCTTCTTCTTCTGTGGACTTTATATGGTGGTCGGCAACTAACTTTAAGGTGAATTACCACCACCAACTGGACTGGAGTGTGGACCTCAATTAATCTTTCAATCACCCACGTGGGTTTATGCTCCTAAAAACCAATGAGGAGATGGGAGAGGCGCAACAAGTTCTATTTTAGCGCCTGGCTATGCAGACACTTGAAGTTGAAATGATTGAATAATGTGTATGTGTACATAATCAGCATGTGAGTCAATACATTTTAGAATCACATTTGGCAGCGATTACAGCTGTGAGTCCATCTGGGTATGTCTCAAGAGCTTTACACACCTGGATTGTGTTTTAGGTTATTATCCTGTTGAAAGGTGAATTAATCTCCCAGTGTCTGGTGGAAAGCAGACTAAACCAGGTTTCCTCTAAGATTTTGCCTGTGCATAGTTCCATTTAGTTTCTTTATTATCCTGAAAAACCCCCCATTCCTTAACGATTACAAGCATACCCATAACAAGATGCAGCCACCACTATGCTTGAAAATATGGAGAGTGGTATTGGATTTACCCCAAACATAACACTTTGTTTTCAGAACAAAAAGTGAATTGCTTTGCCACATTTGTTTCAATATTACTTTAGTGCCTTGTTGCAAACAGGATGCATGTTTTGGAATATTTTTTATACTGTAGGCTTCTTTCTTTTCACTCTACAATGTTGTTGATCCATCCTCAGTTTTCTCCTATCACATCCATTAAACTCTAACTGTTTTAAAGTCACCATTGGTCTCATGGTGAAATCCCTGAGCGGTTTCCTTCCTTCTTCCGTCCACATACACAATATTACCTAAAGTATGTGTCATCAAAAAGAAAGGAGGACCAAGGCACCCTATACACAGTTGAAGTCGGAAGTTTACATACACCTTAGCCAAATACATTTGAACTCAGTATTTCACAATTTCTGACATTTAAACCTAGTAAGAATTCCCTGTCTTAGGTCAGAACGCTTGTTCAGTTCTGCCCACATTTTCTATAGGATTGAGGTCAGGGCTTTGTGATGGCCACTTCAATACCTTGACTTTGTTGTCCTTAAGCCATTTTGCCACAACTTTGGAAGTATGCTTGGGGTCATTGTCCATTTGGAAGACCCATTTGCGACCAAGATTTAACTTCCTAACTGATGTCTTGAGATGTTGCTTCAATACATCCACATAATTTCCCTTCCTCATGATGCCATCTAGTTTGTGAAGTGCACCAGTCCCTCCTGCAGCAAAGCACCCCCGCAACATGAGGCTGCCACCCCCGTGCTTCACGGTTGGGATGGTGTTCTTCGGCTTGCAAGCCTCCCCCTTTTTCCTCCAAACAAAACGATGGCCCTTATGGCCAAACAGTTCTATTTTTGTTTGATCAGACCAGAGGACATTTCTCAAAAAAGTACGATCTTTGTCCCCATGTGCAGTTGCAAACCATAGTTTTCCTTTTTAATGGTGGTTTTGGAGCAGTGGCTTCTTCCTTGCTGAGCGGCCTTTCAGGTTATGTCGATATAGGACTCGTTTTACTGTGGATATAGATACGTTTGTACCTGTTTCCTCCAGTATCTTCACAAGGTCCTTTGCTGTTGTTTTGGGATTGATTTTCACATTTCGCACCAAAGTACGTTAATCTCTAGGACACAGAACGCGTCTCCTTCCTGAGTGGTATGAACGCTGGTGGTCCCGTGGTATTTATACTTGCGTACTATTGTTTGTACAGATGAACGTGGCACCTTCAGGCGTTTGGAAAATTGCTCCCAAGGATGAACTAGACTTCTGGAGGTCTTGGCTGATTTCTTTTGATTTTCCCATGAAAATGGCATGTTCAATGGCATGTTCAATGGAAACAATGGACAATAGTCATATTTGTTTGTTATTTGTCCTTCCTCTATTTCTGAAGTCCATTCAGTTTGATTGCTATTTGTAACTGTGTATTTCACAAAATTTTGAACCTATATACATTTTACAGACCCCGTTTTTTTTTTATTTTACATTAGTTATCTTGTTATTAGTCCTAGCCTTCAGCTCCATTCAACCTCTCCCATCTATCTTTCAACAACATCCATTTTGGATTTCTATTTGCCATATATTTTTCAACTGTGCTGTGATGCTTCACAAAAGTACTGAACCTTTCCATTCTCATAGCTTCTACAGATTGTAAATTAAAAATAAATGTTTTTGCTAAAATAATTATTATATTATTGATTGATTGACTATGGCTTTTCAAATCACCCATTATTGCTATCTGCAGCGTTAGTTCTAGGCAAATGTTACAATTCTTCATCCATTCCTGGACCTGTGACCAAAAACGAGCTACATATGGACAGGACCAAAATAAATGATTTAATGACTTTGCCTCCTCACAGCAAAATCTGCAGAGCTGGGAAGATTGTATCCCCCATATATATAACATTCTATTGGTTGCAAGAATTCTATATAGTAATTTAAATTGAAAAATTCGAAGTTTTGAATCCGGCGTTGTTTTGCGTATCAATTCGTAAACCATGTGCCATGGAATAGGTACATCGAAAATCTCTTCCCAACTATTTTGCAATTTATATGGCACAGCTATTAGTTTTTTGGTCCTTAAATGAAATTGGTACATGTTTTTATTTATCACACTTTTCTTTAACCATTTATGTTCTTTAATGCAGGGCCGACATACAAGTTCCTTACTTTTTTCCCCTTCTACTTGCCTCTTCCATTTTTGTGGTAATGCTGCAATTAGTTGGTTGTAATATTTCTGTGTTAGCTGCATGTGTGACATAACTCTACCAGTCCTATTTATGATATCATTCACAAAAATCATACCTTTTTTTAAAATTTCTTTGAAAAATACGGTTTCTTTATCAATTAGTATATTTGAGTTTAACCACAATATTTGTTGTATTATTTGTTCTGTTTTTTCAGGTGGATTAAACTGAAATTGTAACCAACTTTCTAAGTATGTTTAAAAAAATAACGATATTTTTGAGATAATTTCCTTTTCAAACAACCGTAAATGAGCAGATGTAATCTGAATAAAGGGGAAAAAGCCATTCTTGAACATAGGATGAGACATTCTTACAAATTTACTAGAGAACTAGTTTGGATTTAAGTATAACTTTTGTATGACTGATGCCTTTAGTGAGAGGTCTAACGCTTTAATATTTAATCATTTCTGCCCTCCGAATTCATATTCATTATATAAATAGGCCCTTTTAATTTTGTCTGGCTTGCCATTCCAAATAAAATTAAATATTTTTTGTTCATATAATTTAAAGAGCAGGTCACTCGATGTAGGCAAAACCATAAGCAAATAGGTAAACTGTGATATGACTAAAGAGTTAATTAGGGTGATTTTTCCACAGATAGGTATTTTCCTTTCCATGGTAGCAAGATCTTATCTATTTTTGCTAACTTTCTATAAAAATTTACTGGAGTGAGATCATTTCTTTCTTTTGGGATTTGTATACCGAGTAGGTCCACATCTCCGTCAGACCATTTAATTGGTAAACTACACAGTAATGTAAAATTATTATTTTTTAGTGATCCAATACGTAATATAGTACACTTATCATAATTTGGTTTTAATCCAGAGAGGATAGCAAAAGTATTTAGATCCTCTATGAGGCCGTGGAGAGATTCTAATTGTGGTCTTAAAAGCAAACATGAATCATCAGCGTACAATGACACCTTCGTTTTTAAGCCACGGATTTCTAATCCCTTAATATTATTATTTAATCTAATTTTAACAGCTAACATTTCGATGGCAATAATAAATAGATATGATGATAGTGGACAACCTTGTTTTACTCCTCTAGACAGTTTAAAACTTTCTGAGATGTAGCCATTATTTACTATTTTACACCTAGGGTTACTATACAAAACTTTAACCCATTTTATAAGAGATTCCCCAAAATTGAAATATTCTAGGCATTTATATATAAACTCCAGTTGTACTTTATCAAAAGCCTTTTCGAAATCAGCTATGAAAACCAGGCCTGGTGTCCCCAATATTTCATAGTATTCTATCGTTTCCAGTTCTTGTCTTATATTATCTCCAATGTATCGTCCATGTAAAAAACCTGTCCGGTTAGGATGAATAATATCTGACAATACTTTTTTAATTCTATGCGCCAAACATTTTGCTAGGATTTTTGCATCACAACACTGAAGTGTAAGAGGTCTCCAATCTTTTAAATGGACTGGATCTTTATACATACCACTTGGGTCCTGTTTCAGTAATAATGATATCAGACCTTCTTGTTGCGTGTCTGATAATCTACCATTTATATAGGAGTGGTTAAAACATGCTAATAATGGTCCTCTGAGTACATCAAAAAAGGTTTTGTATACTTCCACTGGTATGCCATCCAGCCCTGGAGTTTTTCCTGCTTTAAAGGCTTTAATTGCATCAAGAAGTTCCTCCTCTGTAATTTGGCCTTCACATTACTCTTTCTGTACAGATGTTAATTTTGCATTATTATTAGGGAAAACATCCATACAATTAGTTTCAGTTAATGGAGATGGAGGAGACTGAAACGAAAACATATTCCTAAAGTACTTTTCTTCCTTTTTCAAAATATCATTCGGTGAATCATACGTGACTCCATCATTTGTAACAAGTTACAATACATTTTTTTTTGTAGCATTTCTATATTGAAGATTGAGAAAGAATTTGGTATATTTTTCGCCATATTCCATCCAGTTCGCTTTATTTTTGTAATATATTACACTGGACCTTTCCTGAATAAGTTCCTCCATTTCTTTTAGTTTTTTCTCTAACTTATTCTGTACCTCTATGGTACAGTTTTTATTGCTATCTAACTGTACTGTTAATATGGACTCTTTTGATCTAAATTGCTTTTGTTTTATAGATGAGTACTGAATTGCATGGCCTCTAAAGGCACATTTGAAAGTGTCCCATACAATAAGGGCATCTGCTGTCCCTATGTTATGTCTGAAAAAGTCAGTTATAAACTCTTCTGTCCTAGTTCTAAACAATTTATCATCTAGTAGGAAATTCTGTTCCCTATCAACACTTTTTTAATTTTTGGTGCCAAAGAGAATGACATAAGAAAGTAGTCAAGACGACTAGCTTGATTAAGCCTCCGCCATGTATATCTCACTAGGTCAGGGTATTTAAGTCTCCATATATCCACTAATTCTAATATATCCATGACATTAATGATTTCCTTAAGTGCCTGAGGGTGATAGTTTGTAGTATGATTTCCTTTCCGGTCCATAGAGGTATTTAAGACCGTATTAAAATCTCCCACCATAATAATAGTGTTGCTTGTAGAGTTAATACATTTTTATGTATATTTTCAAAGAAGCTTGGATCATCATTATTCGGACCATATAGGTTGATAAGCCATATCTGTTTACTGTCCAATAACATATTTAAAATAATCCATCTACTTTGATGATCTGTTTGGAAAATTTGCACATTTGGATCAAAATTACTGTTAATTAAAACAATCACCCCTTTTGAATTTCTTTGCCCATGGGAGAAATATATTTCGCCCCCCCAGTCATTTTTCCACAAAACTTCATCTAAAATTGTTGAATGAGTTTCCTGTAAACAATATATATTATATTCCTTCTCTTTTAGCCAGGTACATACTGATCGTCTTTTCTTATTATCTACTAAGCCATTACAATTGTAACTGGCTATACTTATTTCACCACTTACCATAATGAGACACAACTTTCAATTCTATTTATCAAAATATATGTTTGTAAACGTGCCATTAAAAGTAGCATTATAATTGATTGTCTATATAGCTGTACCATGATATTTGCATTGCTACTAAGTAAACCTCCAATTGGTCCCCACTATTCCACCCACTAAAAGCCTTCCTCATCCCGAGTTGGGTTGTCATCCCAATGCCTGGCAGACCACCCCCGACCCCCCGTATCCCGCAGCCCCGGAAAGACTGGGATCCATCCTTAGACAAGAGCACACAGTGCCAATTCAAAAGCGTGGTAGATTAATGGCCAAATGCATTTCCATTGCACTTACCTCGATTTGTATTATATATTGCAATAAAAAATATATATATATATACTTATCCTCAAAAAAAATCTGTTTCTAATTTTCCATAATTCGCCATTAATATCTGTACTAATGTAGGCCATCTATGCAAAAGACCTTACATCCTTGACATTACCAGAATTACATTCTTGCAAGCAATTATTATATTAGCAAACAATTATTGTGTCTCATCCTATATTGTCCCTAACATCTTTTACTCCTTCGCAACAGTTGTGGGATACGCACATACACACACACACTCATACACACAACCCTTTCCCCCCACACAACCATAGGCTCACATTCTCAACAGTTGCACCATCCCAGAGCCCAACTCAAGAAAGGTCTTGATTTACGAATGTATATACAGTTGCAGCTGTATGAGGGCCCGCAAGAGCATTAAAATGGGCGGAAAATGGAGAGATTTTATTAACCATTGTCACGTCCCAGATGATGGAGGTCAAATGTACACATGAATTGTTGCTAGCTAGACTCAGGAACATTGGTCTCAGTGAAGGTGCAGTAAATTGGTTTAGTAACTATCTTTCTGACAGAACGCAATGTGCTGACAATCACAATTCTAGCTTTCTTGAGATTAATGGTGTGTTGTTCTCAATTTTTAATCAATGATTTGGGAAATGGGTTACAACCAGCAAAGTGACATCTATATGCAGATGATACAGTCATATATTTATGTGCTCCTTCTCTGGTTCAGGTTGTTGAAGAGCTCCAGACTGCTTTTCAGACAATGCAGGCCTCCCTTTATGGTTTCAAACTGGTCTTGAATGAACAAAAAACTAAATTCATGACCTTTACCAGAGCTCACACTCAGCCAGAGAAGGTTAGCATCGTCACATCTGGTGGCTTATCCATTGAAAAAGTGTCATCCTACAAATATCTAGGTATATGGTTGGATGACAAGTTGTCCTTTAAAGTTCATATGGATAAGCTGGTGAGGAAACTTAAATTGAAATTGGGTTTTTATTTTCGTAATAAGGCTTGCTTCCCAGTTATGGCTAGAAAGAAGCTTGTTCAAGCCACTTTTCTCTCTGTAATTGATTATGGTGACTTGTTGTATATGCATGCAACCTCCTCCGTCGTACAGAGACTGGACTCTGTTTATCATGCATCCATACACTTTATTACAAATGCCAAGTCACTCACCCACCATTGCACATTGTAGCAAATGGTAGGTTGGACCTCACTTTATACGAGCAGAAAGCTACATTTGTATGTGTTCATCTACAAAGCCCTTTTGGGTAAACTCCCTCTTTACCTCTGTAGTCTGGTCTCCTTCACCAGCAGCAGTTACCATACCCGGTCTGCTAGGTGGTCGCTACTTAAAAGTCCCCAGGACATTTACAGTATTAGGCAAGAATACCTTCTCGTCTTGTGGACCAGAGGCATGAGTCTACAATCCATGCTTCATCTAGATATGTTAGTGCCACTGAATGAATTTACAATTTTGATGGGAGACTGTTACAGAGTGTAAATGCTATTTTTTTTAGCCTGGATCATGTTGTTGTATTGTATTGTATTGTATTGTTTTTAATTCTGTAATGTATTAATTGTTGCTGCCTTCTTGGCCAGGTCTCCTTTGAAAAATAGACTCTGGGTCTCAATGGACGTTTCCTTGTTAAATAAAGGTTAAATAAAAATAAATGATTCTGATTCATGCTGAATGGCTTGCCATATCTGGGAAAGGATCCATATCAGGCAGCAGGTGAGCAAGTGTCGGATAACGTTCTGGATCAGATGGCATGGCTGTACTAGGTGTAAGGAGGAACTCGCCGCTGGCCTGTTACTGTGTTCTTCAACATGCTTGACTTGGCGGCTATCAACGTACACGTGTTGCTCAAGCAGTGCATGAGTAACACTCATGAGCAGAAGAAACTTCATCATGAGTCTGGCACACGGGCTATTACGAGAGACATATGAGGGCCAAGAGAGCAGCAAAGATTGTACGCGAGCCATTGCTCGAGCCAAACTGCGCACATCTCCCGGGGAGGAGAAGCTGCACGGTGGGCAGATGCACTCGGAACAGAACCCACGACACCCGTTTCAGCTCCAAGCGACTTGTTTGTGGGAAGTGTTGCAATCAAGTGAAAGTGTCGAAGATTTGTGGTGACTGTTAGGACAAGGGATAACAGCTAAATGAGATCCAACTGTTGTGTGAAGACGCACACCATACTGTAAGCACGAGCAAGGCCACAAATAATGTGTCCAATAACATACTATTTTTGACCACTGTCATATCGACACTAATATTCATTAGAATGCCATTATTGCTTTTGTGCTGATTTTCACTGTTCACAAGCAGGCTTGGCGCCTATACTGATATTTAGGCCGCAACAGATCCACAGAGGACACAATTTCTATTGCACTCAACACTGCCCTTTCCAACCTGGATGAAAGGAACTGCTGTTTGTTAATTACAGCTCAGCATTCAACACCATAGTGCCCTCAAAGGACCCTGGGACTAAACACCTCCCTCTGCAACTGGATCTTGGACTTCCTGACGGCCGCCCCCAGGGGGTAAGGGTAGGCAACAACACATCTGCCACGCTGACCTACAACACAGGGGTCCCTCGGGTCCCCATGCTTAGTGTCCTCCTGTACTCCCTTTCCCCCTATGACTGCGTGGCCAAGCACGACTCCAACACTATCATTAAGTTTGACGATGACACAATGGTGGTAGGCCTGATCATCGACAATGATGAGACAGTCTATAGGGAGGAGGTCAGAGACAACAACCTCTCCCTCAACGTGATCAAGACAAAGGAGATGATCATGGACTACAGGAAAAGGAGAGCCGAGCACGCCCCCATTTTCATCGACGGGGCTGTAGTGGAGCAGGTTGAGAGCTTCAAGTTCCTTGGTGTCCACATCACCAACAAACTATCATGGTCCAAACACACCAAGACAGTCGTGAAGAGGGCACGACAACGCCTATTCCTCCTCCTGTACTCCTAGTTACAGAAGTGACATGCTGGTAGAAATGAGGTCAAACAGATTTCAGTTTTTCTACATTAAAATCATTGGCCACTAGGAGTGGCTTGGCACTCCTAGACAATGCCTCTGGGTGTGCATTTTCTTGTTTGCTTATGGCCCTATACAGCTAGTTGAGTGCGGTCTTAGTGTCAGCATCGGTTTGTGGTGGTAAATAGACAGCTACTAAAAATGTAGATGAAAAATCTCTTGGGAAATAGTATGGTCTACAGCTAATCATGAGGTATTCTAACTCAGGTGAGCAGAACCTAGAGACTTCCAGGCATTGTTAACAAAGAGACACACCCCTCCTCCCTGAGCTTACCAGACGCTGATGTTTTTCTTTCCGATGCACAGAAAATCCAGCTAACTGTATACTATCCATGTCCAGTCATGACTCCGGAAAGCATAGAATATTACAGTTCTTCAGGTCCCGTTGATGGGATAGTCTCGAACGGAGCTCGTCCAGCTTATTCTCCCGTGATTGCCTGTTGGCTAATAGAACAGAGAGTACAGGCGGTCTATCCACTTGCCGACCGTAGTCTCGGCAGATTTCCCGCACGCCGGCCTCTGTAATTCCGCCTCTTTGTTCTCTGTCTGTCGGGAATTTGGGCCTGGTCCTTCGCTGCCGAAGTCCTCATCCAAATCGAGGTTAGTGACTGCTGTTTTGATGTCCAAAAGCTCTTTTCAGACATAGGAAACAATGGCGGAAACATGATGTACAAAAAATACACACAAAATAGCACAATTGGTCAGGAGCCCATAAAACAGCATCTATTCCCTCCGGGGCCATTCTACTCGCAGTTGAGTAGAAACTCGAGTTTGGGTAGAAACCACAGATAAATTAGATAGGGGTTCAGTTCAATTCATGGGCCTTTTTCAAATGAGCACAGGATTCTCCTGTGGCCTACACTGTGTAGCGCCAGGCTGTGGAGCATTCGCTCGGGGAGCTGTTTCAGACACTGGACAGGATTATGGGTAAATGAATGAGGAAAAGGTGCATGGCTCCCATCAAGGATTTACTGCAGGCTGTCAGACCATCTGTTCTTCTCTGACACAAACACAGAGGACACGAGCCACGACCATCAGTCATCGCTCACTCACAGCATCGAGGACACCCATCCCTCACCATGTGTAGGACCCATTGGCCCACTACAGCTGATCCAAGTTTTACGATTCGGCTACTGTACAGTATATGTTAAAGGATGTTGTATTGTTCAGTCGCCTGTCACATGCACAGACACACACGTGCACACTCACAACTCTCTCAGTACAGAAGACACACCCACATGTATATCTTACAGTACACAGAGGGCAACTCAGAAACACATATTCTGATACTTGACAATCAGGGGCAATGAGTTCAAAATATAGGTTACAATGTGATCCAATGAGAAAATGCAGGACAAACACACAGATTGACAAGCCGTCTCTCTCCCTGTTGAAACATTATATCCGGTAGCTTTCAGCCTGGGCAAGCACTCACCCCCTTTAGCTGCTGGGCTCCGCTGATGTGCTGGAAGACTCTGTCGATCTCCTGCTCGATGCGCCTGGCCCAGTGCATTATTCTGTGGACACACAATATGGAGGTGAGGTGTTACCCAATACCAGCACATCTGCATATTAACCCCATCCAAACTGAGACAACAGGAGTTTGTTATGACCAGGACCTCACATGCGATCCCCGTAACCAGCGTTAACAGTTCCCATTCCCTTCCTAACACGTGGAAATGAGGACACCACTCAAACAATGCTAAAGAAAGAAAGTGGAGGCTACGGTCCCTGGTCAAAAGAAATGCACTACTTCGAGAATAGGGTGCCATTTGGGACGCAGTCTTGGTCAAAAGTGAGTCGAAGCAAAGGAACTCTCGGAGTAACAGTGGTGGTTCCGAGCCAAGCACATCCGTTTCCTCTCACTCCCTTGGTGAGGTTAGATTCTCTCCTGCAACAAAACCAGAGAAGAAGAAGCACATTCAACCACATGACTCCACACTAAAAAGAAATGCAAAGCCCCAATGCTTGACTCAAGTACTTTGTGGAGCATTAATCATTGATGAGCCCATTCAGCGAGTGAAATATCAGGGCCATATTTTGTTGCTTCATCAGGCCTGAGAAATGCTGCAGTAAAGCAAGCACATCTGAAATGGTGGAGCGAGTCAATCGAAGGACACATTCTTACTATTGTAGTCCATTGCCTTATGCTACCCGCAACAATCACAGCAAATAGACTTCTGGAACAATGTTCAGTTACAGTGTTCCAAAAGAGGGTTTATGACTCCGATGCTAAACAGTCGATATAGTAGGTCTATAAACACGTCCCTACCACATCAAGATCTATAGGCCTAGACTCTGCCTAGAGTATTAAAAACAGACTGTCCATTAAGAACACAGTGTATTCAGTTGTCCATACTTGTACACTGTGAAATCAAGTCGAAGGGCTATATATAGGCACACAATGTAGGTAGCAAGTATCAGATGAGTCACGACCAGCAGCACAAGAATCAAGTGGGTAACAACTGTAACAACTAGGCTACAGTATAAACATGCTCGTGAATCATCGACTATGGAGCCACAACACAGCCAGTCAGAATGTAACCGACACCACTACAGCTGGCTGAGAGAAGAGCCGATGCAGACAGATATTGTAGAAAGACAATGCATTCCACTCCCAGACGTTGGCTGCTGGATGACACATCAAAGCGCTATCAAAGACTAACAGACTCATTAGTGATTTAAAAATAGCCGTAGTCCTGTCTGATGCAAATGAGGCTACTGTCTGATGATTACGCAAGAGATGCTGGACATAGAAAGACAGACATGATATAACCAAAGATGGTATTGTTTTAAAGGAGAGGTGGCAAAACAGGCTTTGTTTCATGACTGTTGCAATCCGAACTGCAGAGCACTCCCTGTCTGTTGACGAACACAAACAGACAGACATAATATGTGATATGATATGACCAAAGATGGTCATTGTTTTTAAAGGAAGAGTTGGGTGGTAATAAACGCCTTTAGTATGTGATAGTGCATGACTAAACAGGTTTGGTTACATGACTACTGCTAGTGCCCACAGAACTGCAGAGCAGAGGCCCTCGCTCTGACTGTGGCTACATCCCAAATTACACCCTTTTCCCTTTATAGTGCACTACTTTTGACCAGGGCCCGTTATAGTGCACTAGAAAAGTAGTGCACTAAGTAGGGAATAGGGTGCCATTTGGGATGCCCCGGCTTGTGTGACTCAGAGCAGCTGAAGACCGATCCTGGCTTTTCTTAGTGCGCTCCATTTCCTCTCCTCCTGGGCCCCCCTGGGACATCAAAGAACTGTGTGTTGCGGAGCTAGCTGCCTGCCATGCTCCTGCCTCTCCTCTGTTACCTACCATCCATGCACACCCCAGGGACCGGAGCGAGCGAGAGAGAGAGAGAGAGAGAAAGTAGCACTACACGGCCGCTGTGACCCATATTCACTTCCAAAGGGAGGGGAAGGAGAGAAGGAAGGAGAGAGAGGGAGCGGATGAGATATACAGAGAGGGTGGGGTGATCAGAGAGGGGGAGGTGCAGGAGAGAGAGATTCTGAGGAAGAGCGAGTGTGAGAAAGAGACGGAGGGGAGGGAGGGAGGGACGGGGGCTGTGAGGGATGGAGAAAAGGGATAAACCCTGACTGCTGCAGTATTCATTCTTAATTGGAGGGAGCTGCTGTTCTTCAGTGTAGCGATTCTGCTTCATTTAGCTTACATGAAGAGACCCAGGGCTGAGGGAAGTGGTGCTGTTTCAATGCACTCGCTAAGCAGATAACCAGAGGAGAGGAGAGGACAGCCTTATGTACCTCCCACAATAACCCAATTCATCACCCCCCACACACACACACACACACACACACACACACACCACCTCCCCTACACACACACACACACACACACACACCTCCCCTGTTGCGCCAAAGACCCTTGCTCCCATTGGAACAACAAACCGCTCCCAGTATCTCCAGCTGTCATTGGCCCAGAGTTTCCTTCTACTGTCCCAAAGATCCCAGTCCCATCTGGTGAGTGCCTGCCTGCCTGCCTGCAGAGCCTGGAGAAAGGCCTGGAAAGCTGTGGTCTCCAGTTAAGTGCCAGCTGTGCTTACGAGTGAAAGGGTTAAAAGGTTGGAGAAGAAGAGCTGGGAAGAGGATGATTAAAAGTAGGGCACAAAGTGATGACTATTCCACTATGGACAGACTGAGGATCATTTTGAGCGCATGCTTATTAAAATCAGCTTCAAGCATAGCTAGAATGGCATTATTACCGTCGGGCTCTGTAACTGCCAGAGTAAACCATGCCTTACAACTATAGGCAACTTGCTTCCTTTAAGTCACCGTTACCTGTCTTGTTTCCGGCTAGTGTTTAAGCTCCTCTCACAGATCAATTAGGGCACAGAGGTTGTCTATTTTGACATGTGGACATGGGCTAATGGCTACAGAGGTTTTTATTGATTCATTCTATTGATCCGTTTTAAAGCAAGACATGCTTCAGCCCCAGATTACGTTCCAGATCTGGCGGTCGTAGTCCCAGCAACCACATAAAAGGCAAAACTGATCCTAAATGATACCTATCAAGCGTCTCAAAGTAGGAGTGCTGATTTAGGATCAGTTTAGCCTTTTAGATCACAATGAATAAGAGACTCCATGGACAGAGGGAACCTGATCCTAGATCAGCACTCCTCTGAAACCCTGTTTTAATTTGAAAGGCTTTCAAAGAGAGGACTGGAGTGAGTGACTTTGTTGAGACTGTAGGCTACACTTGAATGTATGTTGTTTGTGCAATAAAAACGGTCTAATAAATGTATTGAACAAAGGTGTTCTGTAACCCTGCACACACAACCATCACGGCTCCTATAGAAAATGCAATCCCATCAAGTTGTCGGCAAACCATCAAGATGTTCTGCACAAAGTACCAAACAAACAAAAATCCACATTTCATAGGCTACCTAACTAGACCTACGTCCCAAATAAAAGCATGTCCACATGATGTTGATGTGTCATTCTGATTCAACATGCTTAAATCCCAAACAAAAGCTAAAGATTTTACAGCATTTGAAGTAGT
Source organism: Brachymystax lenok tsinlingensis (assembly GCA_030435695.1). NCBI lineage: Eukaryota > Metazoa > Chordata > Actinopteri > Salmoniformes > Salmonidae > Brachymystax > Brachymystax lenok. The sequence goes on along the minus strand of CM059797.1, from coordinate 44,288,940 downwards.
GGATCATGGCTATATACTACCATGTCCAAAAACAAATGACCTCCACTATATTCCCCTCAGGACTGTGACAGTCTGGAACGAAAGGGAAAAAAGCCTGATGCTGCCCAGTTTGATCAAAGACAGCAGCCAGCACTGCATTGACATCATCATGAGACACACGGAGATGTTGTGACGACTAAACTCCCATTGAGCCTCATATGAACACAACAACCATCAATTAGGTGGCAAGCAGCCTGCTCTTGCCAACCAGACTGTTGACAGAGACTGGCTAGCAAGCAAACGGTAATGTTCGTGCCAATTATATGACAAAAAAACAAACAAATCTAGAACATTTACATTTTAGTCATTTAGCAGACGTTTTTTATACAGAGCCATTTAAAGGAGCAATTAGGGTTAAGTGCCTTGCTCAAGGGCACATGGACAGATGTTTCACCTGTTCAGCTCGGGGGTTCGAACCAACGACCTTTCCGTTAATAGCCCAACGCTCTTAACCGTTGGGATAAACGGGAAAATATAAATGTAGTCAATAGTAATTGGTGAATAGTGCCGTGCTTGTATGTGATTCCTTCATGTATTGTGTATGACAGAAAGCAACGGTCCACATCCCTTTAACATCCTAAATGGAGTCTTTTATTGCCCGTTCCTCGTTTTGCCGGAGCAGTCGCAGCATAGGGAGAAATACGACAGAAATACAATGCGAGTAACCTAATTTAATGATAGGAAAGCAGAAGTGGTACACCAGCACAACGATGGTCACCCAACCTGGCAATCAAATGCTGGACCTCAAAATACGCATTTTGTCTGTGACAGCTGAGCAGCCAGTCATATAGAATACTTACGTGTATTGCTGGGGGAACGTGAGACCATCGGCGCCAGGCCACTGTACATTGAAAATCAAGATAATCTGGAAAGATACCAAGCAGACAATGCTGCAAGACGGAGTGCATATCGCCATTTTCCATTAAAAATCTTGAAAACGGGTTTGGAAAAATGTGAACTAAGATCCCAAAACGTTAATGTTCAATCGCCTTTCGAGTTTATTTCGGGTCGCCTGCTGATTTCGACAGTAAACAAATGTGGACTAGCCTATGATTGATGCTCCTGCGAAGATACCGCAGTCGCTCACTCGCCCACTCTGCACTAGTCTCAGCAGCATCCGACGCACAGGCACGAGTGTAGCCTCTATTTCACGCATGAAGAGGACCACTTTGAATCCAATGTGATATAGGCTCAATTTCACAGATGAGCTAGACTTCAAATGCATTGTCACTTAATTCACAAACACAAAACATTTACATGTATTTATTATGCTTTCAAGATTTGACAATAAAAATGATTTATTTTTATAATTATTTAAAACACATCTAAATTATGATTTACTATGCCTATATTTATTTTCGTGTGTTAAGCCTAGTGATGTAGATATTAAAAGGAAACTTGATATGCATGAAGGAAACTTATGCAATGCAGTTTGGCTAATGTACTTCCTCTTACTTCTTCTGATTATTGGAAAGCCTAATAGCCTATATCCTACTGATATCATGTGAACCCACTGATGTGCAACTGTGTAAGAGCTCGAGCTTCTTGGATAAATCACTGTGCGTGGGAGACTGGCCAATATAGCCTATACCAACTGGACAAAACATCAATTAAATTCAGTCCGTCTCTTCAAGCTTGAAAAACCCTGACAGTCATTTACATACAGTACATTGCTTTCTTGAGCAATGGCCTTGTGCCGGTTAATGAATTTAACAAGTCCCCCTTTGTGCCTCGGCCCCTAGTGTTCCTTCATGAAATATAGACTGAAGAGCTCAGTGCTCTGCTGTTAAACTGACCTTCTAAAGGTTATATGAGATTGCTGCTTCAAAGCAGCTTGTTGATTTCTGGCTGGCTGGCTTGTGCCCCATATGAGGGACCCAATGCCAGTGGGTGTAAGATGAACTCGTATGCATGACCTCCACATATCGATTAATGCTATCAAAGTTAAAGGGGAACTCCACTTTCCCCCCCCATTAGTCCACTGTTGATACAGTGCCAAAATGTCTTGCATGTCAGCGTTCAAGTTTTGAAGATATCGGACATTCAAGAAGCAAAAAGTGTCACATCATCATGATGCAAAATGCTCTCCTGAAAAAAAGGCAATCAAAGACAGTCATGTGAGATTGATGTCAGTATGCCTTTGAAAATTGGGTACACAAATATGGTGTTATTTGTTCAATTCATTAAATCTTTGTGTACAACATAAAAGGACACATCAAAACCACATACGCAAGTATACGATAAACGCAAGTATGATACAATAAGAAGTTGAAAAATGCCCGTTGTTGTGCAAAATACAAGGTCAGTCAATTACCTTTGTACTATAATTATAAAAGGTGGAGTTGCATGATATTTGGGCAGGCCAACACATACTGAGGAAGTTGTAATTGAAGACATCTACTACTACTGAAAATCCCAGCTCTCTAAGACTAAGCAGACAGACAGAGAGAGTGTGGCAGCATCTATTCCTGTTTCTCCAATCTCCAGGCAGGGGTGAGGGGGCGGTGGGGTGATAGAGGTTACAGCTTTGAGGACTCTCCCTGACACCCCTGCAGGCTTTAATCCTGTTGCCACATCCTGGGGAGAGCAGTCTAATTACTGACCTACCACTACCTCTTCTCTTCTCTTCCTGCTGATCCCCCCTAGGAGGGCACTACTCTGTTAATTGGAATGGATCTCTAAAGGGAATTGAACAGTAGTTCAACACTTCGTGTGTCTGTGTGTGTGTGTAGCCAAATCCGAGTTATAATAACCCTACATTAATAAGTACTTTGGTTTTGTGCACTGACACAGGGAACATTGTCAAGTCGGACGGACCCCGAATCCAGTGTAACGTCAGTAATACCAGCCAGACCTTAACCTTCCTATGACCTCTGGTCATGTTAACTCAGTCTCAACGTTAAATCACACAAGTATCATGCAGTTCCACTACAGCATATTGAGGATACGTCTCTCTATGACAACCCTGCGGTCTCAGACTAGGTTAATTGGGAGCAGAAACAACCTTTTCTCAGTCAGTCAAGCCTCTTCGTCCTCTAGCCTCAAACTCTTTGGCATATGCCTAGTCGTTTACTGGATTGACATTTGTATTTTTTTTTGTTGCCCAAACCAAAATATAATTAACATGACCTTAGAATACAAAAAGGCAGAACTGGATAGTTGAGCACTCGCGGGGCACTGGGAAGCACTATAAATAGGAATTCAAACCAACGTATATTATTCTAAAGAATGTTGTAGCTTCTATTAAAAATAATGTAACTCAATGGAGGATCATAAACGTTTCAAATCTTCCCCCAATACTGTCATTGTGAGTCTATAAGTAGCGGCAATGTTGTTACTGTTGGTTCATAGCCGAGAAAAAAACATTACGACGCTTACGTCCTCCCCCGTGGATACAATACAGTTACTCCTCAGTTCCTCTGCTTCATTTATTCTGTTTACTAAAATATCTTAGGCTCATGATGTAAGATATTTCTGTCTTATCACAGTGTTTTGAGTTGTATGGTGTGCATGATACAAACTCTGTTTTTTTATTTGTCAGAACAGATTTAGCTACACAGCTCTTTCCTATCTGCAGTCCCTGGGCAGTCGATAACCTGTAAATCACATATAACACAGTTTAATAAAGTGATATCTTTATTCAAATCAGCTCTATCAAATAGCAGGCATAAAAATTATTTTTCAAACAAAAAAAATCATTATACGAATCTGTGGTTTCAAGTAGTTCATGAAATATGGGAACATCAACATGGCACTACTTCAGTCTTGCTTGTGTGGTTGAGGGCTAATCAGTAAGGTTAATGGCGTAAATAATTAAGCAGCTTAGCTTTGCCAATCACATTACAATAGGACTGGAAGATACCAAGTTTTCTATTCAACTTGGTAAGTGTACCGACATACCACTTCCTTAACAATCTAATGATGGATTTAGACCTTTTTAAGAATACTCATTAACTATTTTTATAAACAGAACCTCTTGCCCAATTCAGATCTGTGTTATATTTCCACTATAGCTCAATTTCACTAACTGTGAAACCAAGTTGGTTCTACGTTGTTTTAATCAAATGGTTATAACTGTTATAAGTTATTCAAAGTGCAAATGGCAGATAAACTTGATTAACTGAGGGGATAGTTGATGCTAGGTTTAAGTGGATAAGTAGTATTATGGAGGGACATTGAAGTAATGCTGTGCAAAGTATGGATGAAGTAGCATTTTAATTACCAACTTCATACAAGCGTGTTGCTTATCTTTAATACACCTTTGATAATCATTTAAGATTAGAATACTTGGATTAGAATAGTGAATGATCACACCCTTTGTCAAGACCGTTTACACTGACACATGAAACACATTCGCTTAAGTACAATGTTGTTACAAGGCTGTTATTACAATGTGTAATGCAATGGTATAATGTTGTCCTGAGTTGCTATGTACGGTCCGAGAAAATAGATAGATTTTATGCATACAGAAGGCATAGTGCCAAATGTGAACTGCTAAATTTGACTATTTTAAATTATATCTGGATGAAGTAGACTCCACAAATTTTTGGGGTGCTGGCTTCTGGATTATTCAAAACCACCTGGATTATTCAAGATTAGTTTCTGTGAGAGGTGTCAGAGCAGATTTACACGTGCCAAGGGGAGGTTCAGAGACACAGGATGTGAAGTAGCTGAGGTATTGACCTTTGACCTCTAAGCCAGCAGTTCTCAACTGGTTTGGTTTCAGGACCCAAATGTAACTGGGTTGCCTCAGTCGTGACCCAATATTCGAGTGACAAAAAAAATTCTTCACCAAAATGTAATCAAATTTGCATCACCCACCAGTTAAGAATGGCTGCTCTAGGCGTCGCAAGGCAGAGCGGGCACATTTGCTAATGCTGCCACTAGGTTCTCGTACACCTGAATGCCTTTGAGGAAGACCTGCTCGTTCAGATATTCATTGTGGTCATGCAGCAGGATGGGTGTCCGGTTCATTGGGGAGAAGCCAATGGCAGGGAGGCCCACCTACAGCAGGACAAACATGATTGAGAGATCCTCCTTTGGTAAAGAAAGCATTGCTACTAATATCCAACACACTGACAATGACCGAACAGCAGAAACATTTTTTTTTTGCTTGTTGCCTCAATGAATAACACAGAATTACATAACTTTCAAAATGTAATTTTATTCAGTAAGGGCCCTCGCTCTACCATTTTACCAAATATCTTATCAATCTCAAGAGGGATACATTTAAAGGGAGAACCACATTTAGCTCATTCAAAGCACTGTGGTTTGTCTCTATGGAGATTTCTGGCTTGTGGCATTTATGATGCATTTCTTCTAATGATCAAGTAAAATGAACAACACATATGGACAAAGCTTTGAAGTGCAAGCTTCTACAAAAACAAAACATGTTTCGTCCTGAGGTCATTAACGCATAAAAACACATGCCGTTCTAAGTGTTTGAAAGTAAGAGGTTGTTATGGTGTACTAGGGTTGGGTGGTATCCCGATTTTCATACAGTTTCTGTACCATACCAATGTATACGGTATTACCAGAAGTGCACACAAGGGGCATTATAAAAATAAAATACATAAAAAAAAAAAAATAAATAAAAAAAAAAACACAAAACAATTCAGGCAACAGTGATCTTTATCTAGGAGGGGATTGAATGTCTGCTGTAACCAAGAAGCTTGATTTTGACATCTAGCAAGTCAAATGCATAGCTGGAGCCGTGAGCTGGATATCATTTGACACTTAGATTTCTTAGTTATACTTAACTTATTAGTTATACGCAGTTACGTAGAATCACTCCCCCCTCCCCCATAGCCCCGGGATGCGGGGGTGCCCCCCCCCAAAGAACAGTATTGAAAATCATACCTTGGGTATTTCCCAATACCCTGGTATATCGGCCAAGCCTATGGTGGCACAACATTACCCATGTGCCACTGCTCTAACTCACCGCTCTGATGAAGCGACTGTCCGTGGCTGCAGGGAAGATCTCCTTTTCCAAAGTCATGTTCCTGAGGCGAGAGAAATTCAGATGAAGCTCGCCTTTACTGAGTGTGTGTGCGCGCGCGAGTGTGTTTGTGTGTGTCCTCACATGGCTTTGCAGGTTGTGCTGAAGGTGTTCCACCAGGGGTCGCTCTCATCTGTGGATGTCACATTCTGGTTCATGTGTTTCTGTGGAGGACACAGAACATCTTACAACTGGGTCGTATTCATTAATGTACACGGTAGCAAAACACTTAAAACAGAAAACAAAACAAGTGTTTCTTATTGGAAAGTTCAGGGAGTCCCTCCCTGTTCGTGTCCGTTTACTTCAATTTCGTATCAACTGATTATGACCCAAATGAGAACACTTTAAAGCACAACAAAAAACATTTGCGTCTACTGATCTGTGATCAGGTGTCTCCATGCTCATATACAAGTGCTGTATGGAGAGATGCATTGTATTGTACTGACCTGAGCAAACTCATACGTGATGCCCTCTCCTGCCTCCTTACACCACTTCTTAATCTGCTCCTCGAACTCCTAAAAATGGAACAAAATATTTGAAATGGTGAAGATAACATTGCGCTGAACTACATCTAATAATAACAACAACAACCCGCGCGCAGTAGGGATGGACACAGAATATCCGGATATACAAACGGACGTTAGCTAGTATTCGAACACAGAGTAATCGTTTTTGGAGAATTTCTTTTAGGCCCATTTTAACAATTGAAAGGTTTTCTAAATTCAAATTGTCCATGTTACACACCATGACATTTGAAATGCTTAATAAAATGAAACAAACTTAAAAATGTAGTGTTTATTTACGGCGCACTTGGCTACTGCGGCTTCAGACGTCACGTTGCTTTGACAGTACATAGCGCATTTACAGTTGAGCAATGTAAGTAGCCTACAGTTCTGAGGACGCACAAAGTGATTTATTTGGTTTTATTTTCAAGCTCATTTTCTCTCTTAACATCATTTAGCCCTCCAGTCAGCCTTGACAATGGTATGCCATTTCCGCACTACAAATAGAAATTAGCCTAGTACTAATGGAGGGTCCACAAGACCTGATACAGATCAATGCAACACTCACCAGAAAACTGTTTGGGAAACAGAATCAGTTCTATGATGGCGAGCATCAGACTTTCACTGTGTTGCTGTTAGCCTAGGCTACTGTTAGTCAAAGACGACCCATACGCACTGTCTGCGGTTGTGGAATTTTGCTTCATTCGGATTGGTCAAGAGAGTAGAGCAATTTATTTTATTTTTAGAATTGTCTTTTTTTTCCATCAGAATATTATTTGAATAGTGAAATCATTTCCAGTGTTGGGAAGTCGTGAACTACATGTAATTCAATTAATCTACATTTTGCAGTAGCTTGGCGATAGCTGAACTATACTGAACAAAAATATAACCGCAACATGCAACAATAATTCTCTGGCAACAACTCTGGTGGGCATTCCTGAAATCAGGATGCCTTTACTCAGGATCAGACCCAATTCTCATTTGAAACATTGTGTTTAACAGGCTAAATTACACATTATGTTAACTTCTGACTCCAATTTGTAGTCTGAGACATTTAAGAGTTAGATATGATAATTTATGAAGCAGTAGTTTGGATGTAGTGAACTACTTTTCGTGTAGCTTATCTTCTCCCAGTGTGAAGTAGTTGGTAGCTTAGTAAGCACACACACACACATTAAGAATAGCTTACACAACATTGATCATTTAAAATGTCCTTCCCTAACACACAAGGCACGCACACACACACACCTGCAAATTGACAGTGGGTGGTATTCTCAAGTCAAAGCTGACGTCCATCTCGGCAGGGATGACGTTGTAGGCCACGCCTCCTTTCACCATGGTCATGTTGACAGTGGTGACGTCACCAAGAGTGAAACACTCGCTGGTGTTCAACCTGCAACACAAACACACATACAAACACTAAAATCACTTTCCTGTTAAGTAGTTATGGCTCATCCCTCTTCCTGCCTTACTGACCTGTGTTTCTCCTTCTCCCTGAAGTCCAAGAAGGAGTTAATAATACTGCGCTGAGAGAAGGGAGACACACAAAAGCAGGCGAGGTCATTGACATCATTGTCCTCCAAGTGATCAGAATCAGCACCCTTTTCTGCTGTCTTTGGCCAAGTGAACTATAGTGTGTGTGGGGACAAGGGCTGTGTCCAAAATGGTAACCAACATTTTTGTAATTTAGCACACTTTTATCCAGAGTGACTTACAAAAGCAATTAGGGTTAAATGCATTGCTCAAGGGCACATTAACAGATTTTTCACCTAATCAGCTTGGGGATTCAAACCAACAACCTTTCAGTTACTGTCCCAACGCTCTTAACCGCTACGCTACCTGCCACCTATTCCCTATATAGTGCCCATACTTTTGACCAGGGCCTACAGGAAAAAAAGGTGCTATTTGTGACACACTCAAAGTCCCTCTAGCTGTGAATAACAGAAGACTTACCAGTTTCTCTGCAGCTGTGTTCTCCACAAACCTGGAGCCGTGGCCAGGACTGCCTGGGCAGTGGACCGTTATCCCTGAGGGAAGCAGACACACAGGCTCTTTCTCCCCCCAAAAACATTTCACATCCTCTCTCCTCGCCTCTCTCAGAACACATTGGTGGAAAAGGTCTGACTGGAGGATCCTTGGACCTTCTCCAATCCATTTGAGACGGCAGACTGGTCTCAGACTAGACTTAACATAGTAAACGAAAATCTGGGACACTCAAATGAATATGATATGTTACATTTGGTATGGTTACATATAACCTAACGTGGATAAGAGCATCATTGAAGGCTGCTGTGGGGAGGACGGCTCATAATAATGGCCGGAACGGAGTAAATGGAATGGCAAACGCATGGAAACCATGTGTTTTATTTATTTGACACCATTCCACTTATTACCGTCCTGCCATTACCACGAACCCATCCTCCCCAATTTACGTGCCATCAACCTCCTGTGAAGAGCATCTGCTAAATGACTCAAATGTTAAAGCGCCAATCAGCGGTTGAAACAATAACAAAACTCCTCCCTGCCTCTGTTAAATTTTAAGTCCAAAACAGGACGTAGCTATTGCATATTCCCCCTTTAAAAAGGCAAAAACAAAATTAGAGTGGTTGGTAAAAGGCAACAGTCTAGCAAACCAATGGTTGTGTGTTCGAATTGCGTCACGGACAAGTTTAGCATTTTAGCTAATTAACAACTACACTGCTCAAAAAAATAAAGGGAACACTTAAACAACACAATGTAACGCCAAGTCAATCACACTTCTGTGAAATCAAACTGTCCACTTAGGAAGCAACACTGATTGACAATAAATTCCACATGCTGTTGTGCAAATGGAATAGACAACAGGTGGAAATTATAGGCAATTAGCAAGACACCCCCAATAAAGGAGTGGTTCTGAAGGTGGTGACCACAGACCACTTCTCAGTTCCTATGCTTCCTGGCTGATGTTTTGGTCACTTTTGAATGCTGGCGGTGCTTTCACTCTAGTGGTAGCATGAGACGGAGTCTACAACCCACACAAGTGGCTCAGGTAGTGCAGCTCATCCAGGATGGCACATCAATGCGAGCTGTGGCAAAGGTTTGCTGTGTCTGTCAGCGTAGTGTCCAGAGCATGGAGGCGCTACCAGGAGACAGGCCAGTACATCAGGAGACGTGGAGGAGGCCGTGGAGGGCAACAACCCAGCAGCAGGACCACTACCTCCGCCTTTGTGCAAGGAGGAGCACTGCCAGAGCCCTGCAAAATGACCTCCAGCAGGCCACAAATGTGCATGTGTCTGCTCAAACGGTCAGAAACAGACTCCATGAGGGTGGTATGAGGGCCCAACGTCCACAGGTGGGGGTTGTGCTTACAGCCCAACACCATGCAGGACGTTTGGCATTTGCCAGAGAACACCAAGATTGGCAAATTCGCCACTGGCGCCATGTGCTCTTCACAGATGAAAGCAGGTTCACACTGAGCACGTGACAGAGTCTGGAGACGCCGTGGAGAACGTTCTGCTGCCTGCAACATCCTCCAGCATGACCGGTTTGGCGGTGGGTCAGTCATGGTGTGGGGTGGCATTTCTTTGGGGGGCCGCACAGCCCTCCATGTGCTCGCCAGAGGTAGCCTGACTGCCATTAGGTACCGAGATGAGATCCTCAGACCCCTTGTGAGACCATATGCTGGTGCGGTTGGCCCTGGGTTCCTCCTAATGCAAGACAATGCTAGGCCTCATGTGGCTGGAGTGTGTCAGCAGTTCCTGCAAGAGGAAGGCATTGATGCTAAGGACTGGCCCGCCCGTTCCCCAGACCTGAATCCAATTGAGCACATCTGGGACATCATGTCTCACTCCATCCACCAACGCCACGTTGCACCACAGACTGTCCAGGAGTTGGCGGATGCTTTAGTCCAGGTCTGGGAGGAGATCCCTCAGGAGACCATCCGCCACCTCATCAGGAGTATGCCCAGGCGTTGTAGGGAGGTCATTCAGGCACGTGGAGGCCACACACACTACTGAGCCTCATTTTGACTTGTTTTAAGGACATTACATCAAAGTTGGATCAGGCTGTAGTGTGGTTTTCCACTTTAATTTTGAGTGTGACTCCAAATCCAGACCTCCATCATGGGTTGATAAATTTGATTTCCATTGATAATTTTTGTGTGATTTTGTTGTCAGCACATTCAACTATGTAAAGAAAAAAGTATTGAATAAGATTATTTCATTCATTCAGATCTAGGATGTGTTATTTTAGTGTTCCCTTTATTTTTTGAGCAGTGTATATACTTACTAGCTACATTGCATATACTTAGCATGTTAGCTAACCCTTCCCCTAACCACTTTAACCTAACCTAACGTTAGCCACAACAAATTGGAACTCGTAACATATTGTACAAATTGCAAGTTGTAACATAATATACGAATTGTAATTACCAAAACATCATACAAAATGGATGACAACAAATACACTGAACAAAATTATAAACATAACATGTAAAGTGTTAGTTAGTCCCATGTTTCATGAGCTGAAATAAAAAATAAAAATACCATTTAACCTTTGCCAAGATAATCCATCCACCTGACCGGTGTGGCATATGAAGAAGCAGATTAAACAGCATGAAGACAAATACACAGGTGCACCTTGTGCAGGGGACAATAAAAGGCCACTCAAATATGAAGTTGAGGGAGCATGCAATTGGCAAGATGACTGCAGGAAAGTCCACCGGAGCTGTTGCCAGATAATTAAATGCTAATTTCTCTACCATAAGCTGCCTCCAATGTTGTTTACAGAATTTGGCTGTACGTCCAACCGGCTTCACAACCGCAGACCACGTGTAACCACACCAGCCCAGGACCTCCACATCCGGATTCATCTCCTGTGGGACCGTCTAAGGCGGGTGGGGGAGTGTTGAGGAGTATTTATGTCTGTAATAAAGCCCTCCCTGATTGGCTGGCGCTGGCTCAACAGTGGGTGGGCCTGGCTGCAAGTGGGTGAGCCTACACCCTCCCAGGCCCACCCTTGGCTGCCCCCTGCCCAGTCATGTGAAATCTATAGATTAATGCCTAATTCATTTATTTTAAATTAACAGATTTAAAACTGTAACCTAGTAAAATCTTTGAAATTGTTGCATGTTGTGTTTATATTTTTGTTCAGTATACATACCATACGCAACATATCATAGGTTATTTGAGTGTCCCGGATTTTCATTTACTACCCCAGAGTCCAGGTTGGAGAAGGAGGCGAGGAAACAGGCAGAGGAAATACTCATTTGAGATAGGATCACAGACCGACTAAGGCCAGAGTCAGAGGAGGAGACATTTATTGTGCGTACTGCTGGGTGCGCGTGTTTATTTGATAATTCGTCATTGTTACAGCTAGGGCCAGATTCTAATACGCAGGGCTGATACTTACACCAAGGATTCCTCTCGCCATAGAAAACAGTGAAGGCTTCCCCAGGGTTGGCAAGACCTAAAAAATACAAAAAATCCAGACATCAGGTGACATGAGGAAAGTATAGGGCCTAAGGAAGTGTTCGTTTCAGTGCTGGATAGTCCAAATATATCCCAAGGGGAATCCTATTCCTTACAGTGCATTCGGAAAGTATTCAGGCCCCTTGACGTTCTCCACATTTTCTTACATTACAGCCTTGTTCTAAAATTGATTAAATTGTTGTTTTTTCCTCATTAATCTACACACAGTACCCCATTACGATAAAGCAAAACCTGGTTTAAACATTCTTGCACATACAGTATGACGCTACAAGCTTGGCACAGATCCTCTCTGGCTCTGTCAGGTAGGCTGGGGAGCGCCGTGGCAGTTATTTTCAGGTCTCCCAGAGATGTTCAAATCGGGTTCAAGTCCAGGCTTTGGCTGGGCCACTCAAGAACATTGAGACTTGTCCCGAAGCCACTCCTGCGTTGACTTGGCTGTGTGCTTAGGGTTGATGTCCTTGTTGGAAGGTGACCCTTCAACCCAGTCTGAGGTCCTGAGCACTCTGGAGCAGGTTTTCATCAAGGGTCTCTGTACTTTGCTCCGTTATCTTTCCCTCGATTCGAACTAGTCTCCCAGTCCCTGCCGCTGAAAAGCATCCCCACAGCATGATGCTGTCACCACGCTTCACCATAGGGATGGTGCCAGGTTTCCTCCAGACTTGACACTTGGCATTCAGGTCAAAAAGTTCAATCTTGGTTTCATCAGACCAGAGAATCTTGTTTCTCATGGTCTGAGAGTCCTTTAGGTGCCTTTTGGCAAACTCCAAGAGGGCTGTCAAGCCTTTTAGTAAGGAGTGGCTTCCGTCTGGCCACTTCCATAAAGGCCTGATTGGTGGAGTGCTGCAGAAATGGTTGTCCTTCTGGAAGGTTCTCTCATCTCCACAGAGGAACTCTGGAGCTCTGTCAGAGTGACCATCGGGTTCTTGGTCACCTCCCTGACCAAGGCCCTTCTCTCCCGATTGCTCAGTTTGGACGGGCGGCTTGGTGGTTCTGAGCTTCCTCCATTTAAGAATGAGGGAGGCCACTGTTCTTGGGGACCTGGAATGCTGCAGACATTTTTTGGTACCCTTGCCCAGATCTGTGCTTCGAAACAATCCTGTCGCGGAGCTCTTTGGACAATTCCTTCGACCTCATGGCTTGGTTTTTGCTCTGACATGCACTGTCAACTGTGGGACCTTACATAGTCAGGTGTATGCCTTTCCAAATCATGTCCAAATCAATTGAATTTACCACAGGTGGACTCCAATCAAGTTGTAGAAACATCTGAAGGATGATCAATGGAAACAGGATGCACCGGAGCTCAATTTAGAGTCTCATAGCAAAGGGTCTGACTACTTACGTAAATAAGGTATTTCTGTTTATAAATTAGCAAAAATGATTAAAAACCTCCTTTTGCTTTGTCATTATGGGGTATTGTCCATTTTTAGAATAATGCTGTAACATAACAAAATGTGGAAAAAGGGATCTGAATACTTTCCGAATGCACTGTATATAGTGCACTACTTTTCACTAGAGCCCTATGGGGCCTGGTCAAAAGAACTGCACTATAAAGAGAATAGGGTGCCATTTGGGATGCAGACCTCGGTTTATAGTTGGTTGTTAATAAGTGGTACAGTTAGTTTTTTTTTGTTAATTTACCTTCGTCAAGTGCAAAGCCAATGTTTAATTTCTGAAACTCTGGGAGCTTCACAAACGTCTCCATTCCTTTGTGACCTCCGACTTCCTCATCTAAGACATTCAAAGTGTCAAATCCAGAGCAAAGAGTAATAAAGCTTATTTCAAGCAATCACATTTATTTACAGAAGTTGTCAAGTGTTTTTAAAATTGTCTATACCCGTGGCAAATGACAGGGGCTGAGTTTCAAATGGCACCCTATTCCCTATATAGTGGATTACATTTGATCAAGGCCTATAGGGTTCTGGTCAAAAGTAGTGCACTATATAAGGAATACGGTGCCTTCTGGGTCGCACCCATGGAATTAATACATTATTACAGTATTGTCACAGTATTACATTCTGAGAAGCCAGTCTTAGCCAATGACTGCTCATCCTACCTGGCACAAACATTAGGTGGATGGTGCGCATAAACTTCTTTCCCTCTGCTTTAAGTCTTCTGATGGCCTGGATATACCTTTGAGAGATGTCGAGCAGTAGCCTTATTGGTTATTAGGCAAACAAAAACTGGGAGATGTAACAGAAATTGGAGTACGGTTGCAAAATTCTGGTAACTTTCCTAAAATGTCGTTGTTTTCCCATTATGATTATACAGATTACCTGTTCTGTCTGTGTTGAGGGCAGAACACATACAGTCCCCTACCAAATCAAACCCACCCCAAACCCCACAATGTTCTAACAGAGCCCCACACCAAAACCAGACTTAAAGCAGGCATGATATACAACGAGTAATATAATCAAATAGTAAAAAAAAATGTTTTAAAGATACAAAACAAAAAGTAAAACGAGTAAAAATTATTTGCCTTGGTTTATGGTTGTGAAATTAGCTGGGTCCATGTCTTCTACAAAGGATTGTAAAGGTTGCCAGATATTATTAAATATAATTGCAGATCCCCCAATGGAGTAGCATATTTTCTCTAGCTTGAGATGTTGCATAACTTCCTTTTATTTAAATGAGAGTATTGACCCGTTGTGTTAGGATAAAATATCCCAACAGGGTGGTAATGACATCACACTCACTGTATGGTGACACACTTCATGTCCTGTGTTCCTCGAGCGTAGATGTTGCCCTCTGCATCTTTCACAGCAGCAAACGCATCATACTTCCAGTGTTCCTAGAATGAGACAGATTCATAGGATGAGTTCCTTTCCCTGTGTTTCCCCTCGCACTAGTGGTAAAGATGACAGTGGGGTTCCAGGGGCATCTCAGAGTTGGAGTGCTACTGCTACTCTCTGTTCATCATATATGCATTGTCACTTTAAACATAGCTACATGTACATACTACCGCAATCAGCCTGACTAACCGGTGTCTGTATATAGCCTCGCTACTGTTATACAGTGGGGCAAAAAAGTATTTAGTCAGCCACCAATTGTGCAAGTTCTCCAACTTAAAAAGATGAAAGAGGCCTGTAATTTTCATCATAGGTACACTTCAACTATGACAGACGAAATGAGAAAAAGAAATCCAGAAAATCACATTGTAGGATTTTTAATTTATTTATTTGCAAATTATGGTGGAAAATAAGTATTTGGTCAATAACAAAAGTTTATCTCAATACTTTGTTATATACCCTTTGTTGGCAATGACAGAGGTCAAACGTTTTCTGTAAGTCTTCACAAGGTTTTCACACACTGTTGCTGATATTTTGGCCCATTCCTCCATGCAGATCTCCTCTAGAGCAGTGATGTTTTGGGGCTGTCGCTGGGCAACACGGACTTTCAACTCCCTCCAAAGATTTTCTATGGGGTTGAGATCTGGAGACTGGCTAGGCCACTCCAGGACCTTGAAATGCTTCTTCGAAGCCACTCCTTCGCGTTCGGCGGTGAGTTTGGGATCATTGTCATGCTGAAAGACCCAGCCACGCTTTCATCTTCAATGCCCTTGCTGATGGAAGGAGGTTTTCACTCAAAATCTCACGATACATGGCTCCATTCATTCTTTCCTTTACACGGATCAGTCGTCCTGGTCCCTTTGCAGAAAAACAGCCCCAAAGCATGATGTTTCCACCCCCATGCTTCACAGTAGGTATGGTGTTCTTTGGATGCAACTCAGCATTCTTTGTCCTCCAAACACGACGAGTTGAGTTTTTACCAAAATGTTCTATTTTGGTTTCATCTGACCATATGACATTCTCCCAATCCTCATCTGGATCATCCAAATGCTCTCTAGCAAACTTCAGACGGGCCTGAACATGTACTGGCTTAAGCAGGGGGACACGTCTGGCACTGCAGGATTTGAGTCCCTGGCGGCGTAGTGTGTTACTGATGGTAGGCTTTGTTACTTTGGTCCCAGCTCTCTGCAGGTCATTCACTAGGTCCCCGTGTGGTTCTGGGATTTTTGCTCACCGTTCTTGTGATCATTTTGACCCCACGGGGTGAGATCTTCGTGGAGCCCCAGATCGAGGAAGATTATCAGTGGTCTTGTATGTCTTCCATTTCCTAATAATTGCTCCCACAGTTGATTTCTTCAAACCAAGCTGCTTACCTATTGCAGATTCAGTCTTCCCAACCTGGTGCAGGTCTACAATTTTGTTTCTGGTGTCCTTTGACAGCTCTTTGGTCTTGGCCATAGTGGAGTTTGGAGTGTGACTGTTTGAGGTTGTGGACAGGTGTCTTTTATACTGATAACAAGTTCAAACAGGTGCCATTAATACAGGTAACGAGTGGAGGACAGAGGAGCCTCTTAAAGAAGAAGTTACAGGTCTGTGAGAGCCAGAAATCTTGCTTGTTTGTATGTGACCAAATACTTATTTTCCACCATAATTTGCAAATAAATTCATTAAAAATCCTACAATGTGATTTTCTTCCCTCATTTTGTCTGTCATAGTTGAAGTGTACCTATGATGAAAATTACAGGCCTCTCTCATCTTTTTAAGTGAGAGAACTTGCACAATTGGTGGCTGACTAAATACTTTTTTGCCCCACTGTAGCCTCACTACTGTATACAGCCTGTCTTTTTACTGTTGTTTTATTTCTTTACTTACCTATTGTTCACCTAATACCTTTTTTGCACCATTGGTTAGAGCCTGTAAGTAAGCACTTCACTGTAAGGTCTACACCTGTTGTATTCGGTGCATGTGACAAATAAACTTTGATTTGATTTAATCTAAGATCAGGTCCCTCCTGTCCATGCAAGACTGATCCTAGATCAGTACTACTCTGATATGCTTTATGAATACAGGCCAAGGTCTTTACCTGGTAAACAGGCACAACGTCAGTGTGGGAGTTGAGTAGGATGGACTTCAGAGCAGGGTTGGTCCCCTGCCAGGTCATGATAGACACAACTCTACCGGGGCAGACCTGTGGACAGGTGTGAGGACAGAGAGAGGAGTTGACATGAGGTCTAGTGTGTAAAGAGTTGAATGTCAAAGACATGTACACAACTACACAAACCTCAATTTTCTTCATGGGCAGCCCAAGCTCCTCTGCTATTCTATCCAGGAACCTCAGAGCAGCATCTGTAAAGAGATAAACACAACCCAAGGGCCAAGATTGTTACACTATGACAAGGTTTATAGTTTACTCATACAGAAAACCAAAATACATTAGGTACAGTAATGAGTAGAATATGTTTTGGTCTGAATGTAGCCGGTTTCAAATTAACTTCCACAGTTATAAAACACTCTCTCTCCTGTTTAATAATTACCTAGATTTTGTTTTCCCACCATTAACACTGACAATCTGTAACCATTACCTTTCCAGTTTGAGTTCAATCAAGGGGACTCTGAACTCAATATTCTTAGTGGCAAAGACTGGAGTTAGGCTAATAGTCACAGACAACACAGACACCGAAATAACATAGGGTTTACTGCTATAACCACGGTTGGGGAGTGACAGACTCCAAAAAACTAACTAATCGGTTAAATTACCAGCAAAAATATTGTAATCAGATTACATATACTTTTGAAAAACTAGAGGATTAGTTCTAGGATTCCTTTTAAGTTCATAAATTATGTTTGTGAAAAATATCTTTATGACACCTTTCTTTTTCCTCAATGACTTACAAATCAACATTGAAAAGGCGCAAGTTTAAGTTTGTTCCGCCTGAGCGAGTCGGACCCCAAATCAGAGACCACTATGACCGCACACCAAATCCATTTGAAGAATCATGGGAAAAGAGCAGGAATAGGCAACAGTCTAAGCTAGGTCTTCCAATGGTGCGACTGCTGTCGACATCCAAAGACTACATCCAATTTGAATAAACGCTTGTAGGTAAGGACGACAGCAGTCGACATAACATGAAAGGCCGCTCAGCAAGGAAGAAGCCACTGCTCCAAAACCGCCAGACTATGGTTTGCAACTGCACATGGGGACAAAGATCGTACTTTTTTGGAGAAATGTCCTCTGGTCTGATGAAACAAAAATAGAACTGCTTTGCCATAATGACCATCGTTATGTTTGGAGGAAAAAGGGGGAGGCTTGCAAGCCGAAGAACACTATCCCAACCGTGAAGCACGGGGGTGGCAGCATCATGTTGTGGGGGTGCTTTGTTGCAGGAGGGACTTGTGCACTTCACAAAATAGATCATGAGGTAGGAAAATTATGTGGATATATTGAAGCAACATCTCAAGACATCAGTCAAGAAGTTAAAGCTCGGTCACAAATAAGTCTTCCAAATGAACAATGACCCCCAAGCATACTTCCAAAGTTGTGGCAAAATGGCTTAAGGACAAAGTCAAGGTATTGGAGTGGCCATCACAAAGCCCTGACCTCAATCCTATAGAAAATGTGTGGGCAGAACTGAAAAGGCGTGTGCGAGCAAGGAGGCCTACAAACCTGACTCAGTTACACCAGCTCTCATGAGGAATGGGCCAAAATTCACCCAACTTATTGTGGGAAGCTTGTGGAAGGCAATGCTACCAAATACTAATTGAGTGTATGTAAACTTCTGACCCACTGGGAATGTGATGGAAGAAATAAGAGCTGAAATAAATCATTCTCTCTACAATTATTCTGACATTTCACATTCTTAAAATAAAGTGGAGATCCTACCTGACCTAAGACAGGGAATTTTTACTAGGATTAAATGTCAGGAATTGTGAAAAACGTATTTGAATGTATTTGGCTAAGGTGTATGTAAACTTCAACTGTATACTGGCTACGACGTCTAAAAATAGACAAACAATATTATTGCTGCTTTTTTCCAATTTTTCAAGCTAATGTATTTTAAGGGGAGAATGCGATCACACTCGTTCGATTAGGCACCAGACGAACTGAAGCATGCTGACGCCTTAACAGACACATCCCAAAAAGTTACACATTGCAGCTTTAAGGGGAAAGTAATCAGATCACTTTACCGAGCTTGGGTAATCCAAAAGTTACATTACTGTTAACAATTTGGGGCAACTAGTAACCGTAAAGAATTACATTTAGAACGTAATCTTCCCAACCCTGGCTAGAACATACTCATAGGACATTTAGTACAACAGCAACATACTGTGTAGACAGAGGAGTACAACACTGACAGAGAGAAAAGAAACACAAGTCCTCCTGACACACTAGTATTAGTCCCAACACTGACCTATGGACCCTGGAAAAAAGTAGTGTGCCATTTAGGGAATAGGGTGCCATTTGGAGATCAGCCTAAAGTAAAAAAATATGCATGAATTCAAATGTCTTCCACCGATAAGAAGATGACCTTACACCATGGCAGGTAATAATTAGCCAATTGCTGGCCTTCAGTCAGATTTTTCCCTTTCAGCTTTATATAGTCCAGTGGTAAGGGTTGAATAATGGATTGTACAGTAGATCACTTTTTATGGTAGCTACAGTGCATTCGTAAAGTATTCAGACCCCTTGACTGTTTCCACATTGTTACGTTAAAGCCTTGTTCTAAAATGAATTGAATAAAAAGTAAATCTACACAAAATACCCCATAATGAAAAAGTGAAAACAGGGTTATAGAAATTGTATCAAGTTGAATAAAAATAAAAAACAGATACCTTATTTACATAAGTATTCAGACCCTTTACTAGGAGACTGAAAATTGAGCTCAGGTGCATCCTGTTTCCATTTATCATCCTTGAGATGTTTCTACAACTTGATTGGGGTCCACCTGTGGTAAATTCAATTAATTGGATATGATTTGGAAAGGCACACACCTGTCTATATAAGGTCCCACAGTTGACAGACCATGTTAGAGCAAAAACCATGAGGTCAAAGGAATTGTCCGTAGAGCTCAGAGACAGGATTGTGCCGAGGAACAAATCTGGGGAAGCTTACCAACAATTGTCTGCAGCATTGAAGAGCCCCAAGAACACAGTGGTCTCTATCATTTTTAAATGGAAGAAGTTTGGAACCACAACGACTCTTCTTAGAGCTGGCCGCCCGGCCAAACTGAGCCATATCTGCAGCACTCCACAACTCAGGTATTTATGGTAGTGGCCAGACGGAAGCCACTCTTCAGTAAAAAGACACACATCCACTTGGAGTTTGCCAAAAGGCACCTAAAGGACTCTCAGACCATGAGAAACAAGATTCTCTGGTCTGATGAATTCAAGATTGAACTCTTTGGCCTGAATGCCAAGCGTCACATCTAGAGGAAACCTGGCACCATCCCTACGGTGAAGCATAGTGGTGGCAGCATCATGCTGTGGGGATGTTTTTCAGCGGCAGGGACTGGGAGACTAGTCATGATCGAGGGAAAGATAACGGAGCAAAGTACAGAGATCCTTGATTAAAACCTGCTCCAGAGCACTCAGGACCTCAGACTGTGGTGAAGGTTCACCTTTCAACAGGACAACGACCCTAAGCACACAGCCCCGACACCGCAAGAGTGGCTTCGGAACATCTCTCTGAATGTCTGAGTGGCCCAGCCAGAGCCCGGACTTGAACCCGATCGAACATCTCTGGAAAGACCTGAAAATAGCTGTGCAGCAACGCTTCCCATCCAATCTGACAGAGCTTGAGAGGATGAGAAGAATGGGAGAAACTCCCCAAATACAGGTGTGCCAAGCTTGTAGCGTCATACCCAAGAAGACTCGAGGCTGTAATAGCTGCCTAAGGTGCTTCAACAAAGTACTGAGTAAAGGGTCTGAATACTTACGTAAATGTGATATCAGTTTTTAAAAACCTGTTTTTGCTTTGTCATTATGGGCCATTGTGTGTAGATTGGGGGGACGGGGACAGGATTTAATTAATTTTAGAATAAGGCTGTAACGTAACAATGTGGAGAAAGTGAACGGGTCTGAATACTTTCCGAATGCACTGTAAATAGTGGAGAGCGGCTCAATCTGGTCCATGCTTTTTGGTTAGATGTATGATACTGTGTGGTGGTGGTACACAAAACCTTAAGACAGTCATGCTGTGTGGACATGTCCCAAATGGCACCCTAATCCCTACTATATGGTGAGAAGTAGTGCACTATATTGAGAAAGTGTCAAATTTGGGATGCACATGTAACAGTGTCACTTCCGTCCCTCTCCGAACCCCTATCCGGGCTCCGAACCGGGGACCCTCTGCACACATCAACAACTGCCTCCCACAAAAGCCGCTGGGGAACAAGGTCTCAAAGTGACGTCACCGATTGAAACGCAGTTAGCGCGCACCCCGCTAGCTAACTAGCCATTTCACACCGGTTACACAGTCATTATCATAGAAGACTTACATCCACGGTATAGATTTAGCACAGATCCATAACTTACCATAGTCAGGCTCTGGGTGGACAGTCCTAAGGCGGAGGTACTCCCTAAACAGGTTCACTGAGGGGTCTTCTCCCGATGTGGCCTGGCCTCCACCACAACCACCTGATCCATCCTTATCAGGCAACATAGTAACTCTGTCTTAAGCAGGGAGAGAGGACGCAGGCTCTGGGTGATGTAGGCTACACAACCGTATGTGTATCAGTGACAGCAGCCCATATGTAGCGATTACTTTTTCAACAAGCCATTTTGCAAATCAATCAATATTTTAGTGAACTTTCGCATGAGGACATTGTGCATGCTATGCGAAACACTGTGCAGCCACATCCACATGACTAGCAGTGGAAACCTGCTTAGCTAGCGAAATGCCTACCAAGCCAAGGATTAGCTAGCTAACGTTAGCTAGCTAAATGAGACATTAGTTAACTTAACTAGCTAACAGTACTGTATTAAGGAAAAACGCCAGCGTATGTAAACGTCACACAGAGTAGCAGACGGTTTCATGAGACACTTACCTCGATATATCACTCACGAACCACGACTGACTGCCTTACGGAATGAAAGTTCACTGTCACTGTTTACTTGTAGTGATGCGTCGTTCGCGAACGAGTCGGCTCTAAGAGCCGGCTCGCATATCAGAAGAGCCGAATCTATTTGTTAACCAATGAAGCAAAGATGCGTGAGGGAGGGCCGAGCCAACTCACTCACAGTCACACACTTAGCAGCCGAGGAGAGAGAGGAAGGACAGCTGTGAAAACAACAACTGGAAATGACTCGGAACCACAGTAGCATTTAGATGCATTTTAATAATGTAGACAATGTTAAAGCACAGTATAGAATTTGCCAAAACAAAATATAATATAAAGCCTGTTCTATGCACAAGCTACACTGGCATATGCGAACTGTGCACCCAACTGTGAACCACTTATTCCACAACTGTACGAGAGCACACAGGCTTCAGTGCGGGAAAGAGTCCAAAAAGCTAGTGCAGCTTGCTTTACCACTGACTGCTGGACATCAAGGGTAACCACTTCTTACATGTCGGTTACATGTCACTTTGAGTTCAGCGACAGACACCTCAGAGAACTTGGCAGAGGAACTGTTGAGAGTGGCCAGAGAAGGGCAAGTAGATGGAAAAGTGGTCTGTTGTGACAATGCAGCTAACATAACCAAAGCCATGAAACTTTTTAAACGGACCCATCATCCATGTCTTGCCCACACAATCAACCTGATTGTTAGAGATGCTCTGAAGGTGATGAAGCCCACTGTGGACAAAGTGAAAGCAGCTGTGGAATACTTCCACAGGAGCACAGTAGGTGCTGAAAAACTAGTCTATACAACGCCAGATGGTGATGCCTGAGCTGAGGCCTAAACAAGACTGCACTACAAGGTGGAAGTCAACATTTTATATGTTGAAGCGGTTTCTTGAGTCAAAGGATGCCATCATCTCTACCCTGGCCATTGGCAATGCACCTGTTGATGCTCTGACCCAAAAGGAATGGTAGGTGGTGGAGGTGTGCAGAGTCCTGGAACCCTTTGAGCAGGTCACTGTGGAGATCAATGGAGAGAGGTACAGTAAGCAGTTATTACTACATCCTTATTTAATCCAGTATTATACAGTATATGTATATGAGCAGTAGATGAGAATGTAGTATCAGTAGACAAAACATGAACCTAAACTAATACGTTAATGTTCTCTCTTTTCAGCTATGTGACAGCCTCAAAAATGATACTCCTGTGTAAGGGTCTGCAGCGAATCACAGCCAGCCGCCAGAGAGAAGCAAATAGAACCACAGGACATGTGACAGAGTTGATGGACACCCTATGTTCATCAATGGACAGAAAGTTCCACAGAATGGAATATAATCACGTGCTATCAGAAACCGCTGCACTTGACCCCAGGTTTAAGAAGTTAGCCTTCAGTGATGCCAGAGCGATTGATGAGGCTCTTAAAAGCAAAATATGGTCAGCATTGCTGTGTGCTGCTGATTATAACAAGGCAATAAAGAGAGAGAATAGAGGGACCAGTTTAATGTTTTAAGTGGAATGCTGCAGTTTTGCAAATTATTTATTTTTCTTTGATATGGTGCAATATTCTATTATGCTATTCAGATTGTATTCGTTTTGAATGGTTAGATTTATTTGCACTTTGTTTATATACATTAAAAAGTTATACTTTTGCAAATGTTTAATAGCATTATTTTTCATTAAAAAACTATGCATTTTTAAATACATTGTGGTGGATTTCATTTAATAATTTAAATAGAATTGTTTTAACACCAATCATAGTCAAACTATCCCAAACTGTTTGACTTGAAAAAATACAAAATATATATTTTTTAAAGAGCCGTTTGGGAGCCGGGAATCCTCCAAGCTGAGCCGAACGAGCCGGCTCACTGAAAAGAGCCGGAATGCCATTCACTATTAACTTGGCAGCTGACTTGTAACATTCTGCGCAAGGGATGTGCAATCGATCTCCAAATCTCCAATCTCCATCGATTGTTCTCATCGTCGGCATCAGTACCAAAACAGGCTACTTGTATATTTGCTCCAACATGTATTTGTTGTAAATTGACAATTACTAAATACATAACTGTTTTCTTAAGTCCTATTAAAGGAAATTGAGCGCAAAAACAGCACAACTCAAAAAGAGGACATGATTGTTTAAGCCAATTAACTTGAGGCTTTTGTGTTGTCCAATGAAAAACAAAATCACCTATTAAGTACAAGTTCATTATAAAATAAGTAGTGGTCATTGTCATAACAAATAAATGGAACAGAGTATACTTTCCTGGTTGTAACGGCTTTCCACAGATTTAGTAGATACAGCACCTTAATTGGAATGATCACACAGCAACCACACTTGTTTTAGTTTTCTGTTGCAAACCCTTTTGCTATGGTGTGCACTTATGAATAGGACCCTGGTACTATCTCCCTAGCTCTCTTTTAAACTCTTTATCATCATGTCAACTGATTTTTATCATGGAACCAATAATGGTGCCAGTAGAACAACAAATACTTTGAAAGTGCATATACTGTACTAGATGCTCAACTCAAACCTCTTCAAGGGTTCTCCTTGCCTTTAAAGAGTAAACTTATTTTAGAGTTGCTTTCTACTGAACGGGATGTTAACAAAATCATCGCCATGGAAGCAACTCCACCGGGGTAACTAGGGGGGTAATTTATCATATCAAAGCAGCCTTTGCCCTATTATCCCAGAGGACTACTTTCCCTTTATCTGAATTGCATAACACTCCTCCGCTTCCACGCAAACACAACCTCTGTATTACTCTTCATTCCCACAATCTTTCTTCTCCTCTCACTCCAGTTTGCTGAGAAAGTCTAACAGTGATTGGTGGAACTCCCAAGGTTTATCTATGTAGCAGGCAGGGCACGCCCCCATCCATTTTCAGGACTGAGTGGTGTAGGAGCTGCATGAGGTTCTTGTGGGACTGGGCCCCCAGGTTGGTGTCCAGTGCTCCAAACACAGAGTATGAGTCTGCAAAGGGAAATAGAAGCAAGCAGGGATCACAATACAATATATTAGTGGAGGGCTGAAAAATTCAGGTAACTTTCCCAACATTTTCCCAAAATCCCAGTTGGAAGATTCCTGGAATCAGGATGGAATAAGTAGGAAACCCGGGAATCCTCCAACCCTAACCTTACATTAATGTTTTAATGTACATTTATGAACAGTATTACTTCTCAGACTAGAGTAATAAAAAAGAGAGATTAAATTGACACATCAATATCGTAAAACAAAGAGGGCTTGCTGTTCTCAACAGATAAAAACAGATTCTCTGTCATTGTGCCAATGCATTACAGATCCTCATAGCTTCATTCTGCAACCTAGTGGTCATTTTGCATGGATGCACAACATAAACAGGTCAGTTATACAGTGGGGAGCAAAATTATTGGATCCCTTGAAACAGATGAGCAAAAAATACAAAATAAATACAAATGCTGAGCTATGTTGTGTGCATGTTTTATTTTATATTTTACACAACTGCGTAAAGATATAGATTTTGTTTAACAAGTAATACATTTTTAAAAGATAGGGGTCGAAGTTATTTGTTCCCCTGTTTTCAATACCCCAGCACCCACCCTTGCGAGAATAACAACACTGAGCCTTTTTCTTAAATGTTTTATGATTGGAGAAGACATGGAAAGGGATCTTAGACTATTCCTTCATACAGAATCTTTCCAGATCCTTGATATCCTTTGTCTGCGCTTATGGACTGCCCTCTTCAATTCAAACCACCGGAAAATACCTCGTCATCCCGACTGTAAAATATGGTGGTAGAAATTATGTCACCAGCAGAATCTGAGATAGAACTTAGAAAGTAGACGGATTTTGCTTTATTGGTATCGATTTCTCAATTGTCTGAAAAGCAGCAAATCAGCTACAGAGTTATTCTCGCACGGGGAAGGGTGTGGGAGTATTGAAAACAGGAGATCGAATCATTGACCACTATCTTTTTTAGATTTTATTATGTGTTAAACAAATTTGCTTTCTCTGAGAAATTGTATTAGTATAAAATATCTGTTTTCAATTTTTTTGTGCATACAATATAGCTCAGTATTTTAATTATTTATTACTTATTTATTATTGCTAATCCTGATCAAGGGATCCAATAATCTTGGACCCCAATGTATAACTTGAATTTTTTACATGTAAACAAAACCTGCATATCCTTAGCAGACAAATATCAAATCTTAGTTACTGATAGAGGTGCTCTGTAATTCAATTTCATTCTGAATAGAGTTAAAACACACAAATTCAGACGGTGTTTGAGCCTACTAAACCCAGCCAAGGATAATCTTAAACCAATCAAGGACTTGCACTAATCCAAGACGACAATATCCTGCTGTTGTTATTGGTGCATTTCTCTGTGCCCAAGACCATTATGTCAGATTCTAACTGGTTAAGAGTGACTATATATTGTAACCTCCCCTCTCAAGACTGGGAGGGTTTTAACTCTGGAGCGCGTAGCAAATCACTCACTGGGCAGAGTTTCAGTGGGGCAAACTTAGGTTTCTTTATTTCTCAGAAAGCAGGGGAAAGGGGAGAAAACTGTAACTTAGGTAACTCTTCCTTCTTCTGGTTGCTCCTTGTGGCATCCGTTTACTCCAGGAAGGGTGGCAGAAGAGGTGTAGGATTAGTTCAGGTGGTTCATTCTACTCACGTCCTTAACTAGGCCTCTATCTCCGAGAGGGTGGTTGGGTTCCGGCTGGGCTGGGCTGGGCTGGGCTGGGCTACATCCACTACTCTGTATCTGCTCTCTTCTCCTGCCTCTCCCCTCCTCTACTGTGGCTTATTTGTTCTCTTTATGTGGCTACTAATTGGGCCCAACAGTCTGCAGCTGAGGCTCCCTGTCAGAGGAGAAATGGTGCACACCTGTGTTAGAGCTGTCCTTGGTCCTGAACACCACTGTTTAGCCCAGACCTGGTGTCGTCCTCTGATGGTGCTCTCCATGGTGCTGCAGGTGACTGTGCTGCGTGGTGAGGGACTGTGTTTCCTTCTTGCCACCACAATATCCTAACCATTACAATGTCAATAAAATACAACTATGTATTTACGCTTCATCGTTGCCATCTTTCCTACAGCATTTTCATACTGCTTCTGCTGCTACTACTAGAAGCATCACACTGGAAGCTGTCTGGGTCTCACGCCTCAAAATAGATGATCTAGTTCCTCACACAATTTACTCAAATTCTTTGCATTTTTGTATTGGTTCACTTTATGCCATTTTTGCTAGTGAAAAGTTTAGAATCCCAGATACTCATTGAGTTGTAATGGACCCACTCTCAGGCCTGTAAAGCTCCTATATCACTGTGTTTTGTGACAAAGGGGATGGAGCAGTGGCCGCTCATAGATGGGCTCAGCAGCACCATTGTCCGGACGCCCAGAGCCTCCATAAACCTCCCTAGGAGGTCTACCCGGTGCTGATCCGTCTTCAGAAAATCTGAGTCTGGAGAGTTCCCAAATCCTGGAGGGAGGGAAGGATTTAGAGAAAAGGGAGAGCGAGAGAGAGAGAGAGAGGAGTAGGGAAACAAACGGATAAAGCACTATAAAAAGTGTGAATAAGCATCTGTGGAATTCAATGAGAACCCATGATTCTAACTGCCTATCAGAGGAGGCTGGTGGGACTGACTTTGCCATCAGCATGACGCAACAGGAACCGTGACTCAATGTTTTTCCACTCCTCAAATTGTCCAGTGTTGGTGATTGCGTGCCCACTGGAGTCGATTCTTCTTGTCTTTAGCTGATCGTCTGCTGCAATAGCCCATTCGCGACAAAGATCGACGAGTTGTGAGTTCCGAAATTGCAGTTCTGCACACCACTGTTGTACTGCGACATTATGTCTGTTTGTGGCCCGTCTGTTAGCTTGCACAATTCTTGCCATTCTCCTTTGACCTCTCTCATTAACGAGCTGTTTTTGCCCACAGAACAGCCGCTGAATGGATGTTTTTTGTCTGTCGCACCATTCTCTGTAAACCCTAGATACTGTCGTGCGTGAAAAGACCAGAAGAGCGGCCGTTTCTGAGATACTGGATCGACGATCATACCACACACAAAGTCGCTTAGGTCACTTGTTTTGCCCAGTCTAACATTCAATCGAACAGTAACTGAATGCCTCGATGCCTGCCTGCTTAGTATAGCGCGCCATGGCCCATGTGACTCACTGTCTGTAGGAGCGATCTATTTTTGTGAATGGGGTAGTGTAAACTGGCCAGGGAGTGTATGTGATGAGTCAAAAGAGTTAGTGCAAAAGGGATAAATGCAGATAGTTAAATAGTTAACCAACAGCTACCCGGACTAACTAATCAGCAGTCTTATGGCTTGGGGGTAGAAGCTGTTCAGGGTCCTGTTGGTTCTAGACTTGGTGCATCGGTACCATTTACTGGTGGCTAGAGTCTGACAATTTTGCGGGCCTTCCTCTGACACCACCTGGTATAGAGGTTCTGGATGGCAGGGAGCTCGGCCCCAGTGATGTACTGGGCTGTACGCACTACCATCTGTAGCGCCTTGCGGTCGGATACCAAATAGTTGACATACCAAGCGGTGATGCAGCCAGTCGAGATGCTCTCAAGGGTGCAGCTGTATACTTTTTGTAGGATCTGAAGGGCCAGCTGAGGGGGAAGAGGTGTTGTCATGCCTTCTTCACGACTGTATGTGTGGACCATGATAATTCCTTAGTAATGTGGACACTGAGGAAATTCAAGCGCTCAACCTGCTCCACTTCAGCCTCATCGATGTAAGTGGGGGAGTGCTCGGCCTCCGTTTCCTGTAGTCCACGATCAGCTTCTTTGTCTTGCTGACGTTGAGGGAGAGGTTGTCCTCCCTATAGGCCGTCTCATCGTCATTGGCGATCAGGCCAACCACCGTCGTGTCGCCAGCAAACTTGATGATGGTGTTAGAGCCACGCATTTGTGGGTGAACAGTTAGTAGAGGAGGGGACTAAGCACGCACCCTGAGGGGCCCCCTCACCACCTGGGGGCGGCTCGTCAGGAAGTCCAGGATCCAGTTGTAGAGGGAGGTGTTCAGTCCCAGGGTCCTGAGCTTAGTGATGAGCTTTGAGGGTACTATGGTGTTGAACGCTGAGCTGTAGTTAATGAACAGCATTCTCACGTAGGTGTTCCTCTTGTCCAGGTGGGAGACGGCATTGTAAATTGCAATATAGATTGTGTCATTTGGGGATCTGTTGGGGCGGTATGCAAATTGAAGTAGTTCCAGGGTGTTTGGGATGATGCAGCTAATGTGAGCCCTGACCAGCCTGTCAAAGCATTTCATGGCTACAGATGTGAGTGCTACGGGGCGATAGTCATTTAGACAGGTTACCTTGGTGTTCTTGGGCACAGGGACTATGGTGGTCTGCTTGAAACATGTAGCTATTACAGACTGGGTCAGGGAAAGGTTGAAAATGTCAGTGAACACACTTGCCAGCTGGTCAGCGCATGCTCTGAGTATGCGTCCTGGTAATCCATCTGTTCTCATGCATGGCTCAGTGTTACGAGCATAGAAGGAATGGTAGTCTGGTAGGCTCACGTCAATCGGCAGCTCGTGGCTGTGTTCCCTTTTGTAATCCGTGATAGTTTAGGGATATATACGCACGATCACTCTGGGGTCAACGTCGCCGAAGCGCTTATTATTGAAGCCGGTGACTGATGTGGTAAACGCCTCAATGTCATCAGATGAATCCCGGGACATATCCCAGTCTGTGCTAGCGAAACAGTCCTGTAGCATAGCATCCACTTCATCGGACCACTTCCGTATTGAGCGCGTCACTGGTACTTCCTGTTTTAGTTTGTGCTTGTAAGCAGGAATCAGGAGGATAGAGTTATGGTCAGAATTGCCTAATGGAGGGCGAGAAGAGCTTTGTATGCATTTCACCTGTAGTTGCACAGGTGACATGCTGGTAAAGATTTGGTAAGACGAATTTCAGTTTCCCTGCATTAGAACCACCAGCCACTAGGAGCGCTGCCTCTGGATGTGCATTTTCCTGTTTGCTTATGGCCGTATACATTTGGTTGAGTGCGGTCTTAGTGTCAGCATCGGTTTGTGGTGGTAAATAGACAGCAACGAAAAATATATACAACTCTCTTGGTAAATAGTATGGTCTGCAGTTCATCATGAGGTATTCTAACTCAGGCAAGCAAACCTTGAGACTTCCTTAACATTGGAGATTGGTGCACCAGCTGTTCTTAACAAAGAGACACACACCTACCGCCTTAACCTTTCCCCGAAGCTGCCGATCGGTCTTGACGATGGATAGAAAAAAACAACCAGATGTATATTGTCTATGTCCTTGTTCAGCCACGACTCAGAGAAACATTGGATATTACAGTTCTTCAGATCCCGTTTATAGGGGAGTCTCGAACAGCACTCGTCCAGTGATTGTACGATTGGGAATAGAATGTAGGATAGAGGCGGTTTATTTACTCGACATTGTTTGCCTCTCTTGCGCCGTCTCTTCCTCTTTCGAGTCCTGGGATTAGGGCCTGGTCCGAGATGAGCAGTACATCCACAGCTGCCGACTCGCTGAAGTAGAAACCTTCATACAAATTGAGGTTAGTGATCGCTGTTCTGATGTCCAGAAGCTTTTTATCGGTCATAGGAAATGATGGCAGAAAATATTATGTACAAAAAGTTGAGATCAGCGTAAAAAAAAAAAAAAATAGAATTGGATGGATTGAGACCAAACAGAATTTGTTCTGTGGTGCATATTTTTATTATTTTCTAATAATAGTGAAGACATATGCATAGTCACTTTAACCATAACTACATGTACATATACTACCTCAATCAGCCTGACTAACCGGTGTCTGTATGTAGCCTCGCTACTTTTATAGCCTCGCTACTGTATATAGCCTGTCTTTTTTTACTGTTGTTTTTATTTCTTTACTTACCTGTTGTTCACCTAATACCTTTTTTTTGCACTATTGGTTAGAGCCTGTAAGTAAGCATTTCACTGTAAGGTCTACACCTGTTGTAAACTTTGATTTGATCAAAACTATGAACCCACAAAAAATGTAAACAAATCTAAATATATTTTTGGGGGGGTTCTTCAAAGTGGCCACCATTTGCCTTGATGCCTTGAATGCATTTCAATTAACAGGTGTGCCTTCTTAAAAGTTAATGTGTGGAATTTCTTTCCTCTTGATGCGTTTGAGACAATCAGTTGTGTGGTGACAAGGTAGAGGGGGTATACAGAAGATAGCCCTATTCGGTAAAAGACCAAGTCCATATTATGGAAAGAACAGCTCAAATAAGCAAAGAGAAACGACAGTCCATCATTACTTTAAGACATGAAGATCAGTCAATACGGAAAATCTCAAGAACTTTGAACGTTTATTCAAGTGCAGTTGCAAAAACCATCAAGCGCTATGATGAAACTGGCAATCGTGAGGGGACAACCACAGGAATGGACGACCCAGAGATACCTCTGCTACAGAGGATAAGTTCATTAGAGTTATCAACCTCAGAAAATGCAGCCCAAATAAATGCTTCAGAGAGTTCAAGTAACATCAACTGTTCAGAGGAGACTGTGTGAATCGGGCCTTCATGGTCAAATTGCTGCAAAGAAACCTCTATTAAAAGGACATTAATAAGAAGAAGAGAGACTTGCTTGGACCAAGAAACACAAGCAATGGACATTAGACCGGTGGAAATGTGTCCTTTGGTCTGGAGTCCAAATTTGAGATTTTTGGTTACAACCGTCGTGTCTTTGTGAGACGCGGTGTGGGTGAAAGAATGATCTCCGCATGTGTATTTCCCACCGTGAAGCATGGAGGAGGTGTTATGGTGTGGGGGTGCTTTGCTGGTGACACTGTCTGATTTATTTAGAATCCAAGGCACACTAAACCAGCATGGCTACCACAGCATTCTGCAGCGATAGGCCATTCCATCTGGTTTGGGCTTAGCGGGACTATCATTTGTTTTTCAACAGAACAATGACCCAACACACCTCCAGGCTTGGTAAGGGCTATTTTGCCAAGAAGGAGAGTTATAGAGTGCTGCATCAGATGACCTGGCCTCCACAATCCCCCAACCTCAACCAAACAGAGATGGTTTGGGATGAGTCGGACCGCAGAGTGAAGGAAAAGCAGCCAACAAGCGCTCAGCATGTATGGGAACTCCTTCAAGACTGTTGGAAAAGCATTCCAGGTGAAGCTGGTTGAGAGAATGCCAAGAGTGTGCAAGGCGGTCATAGAGGCAAATGGTAGCTATTTGAAGAATCTCAAATATAAAATATATTTTGATTTGTTTAACATTTTTTTGGTTACTACATGATTCCATGTGTCTTCAATGCAGAAAATAGTAAAAATTAAGAAAAACCATTGAATGAGTAGGTGTTCTAAAACTTTTGACCGGTAGTGTATAGCAAAATATGATTACGTTCTGATCATTTGAACATGTATTCACATGACTTGATTCATGCAATGTGTAATAAAATTATAATGAAACAGTAACCCCATGCGTCCAAAGTAAACTAAATATAGTACAATATCAAATATCATCACTCACATTGTAGACAAACGTGTCCCGAAGATTCGGAACAGCACTGACCCTGCTGTTTGCAGAAGCGGATATCTACAGTGTGTTTCGAATAAATAATTCCGAAAAGGAATTATTATTCTGCGTTGTTTTCGTTCCAAGTCAAATCAAGGTACATTAAAATATATGTATCAAATGAATGTAACTGAGTAACAGTTATGAAATAATTAGCTAATTATTAACAATGACACCTACGAGATCTAATAATGATAACGTTATTTGATATCGATCAAATCTAGCAATTACACTGTTGTTTCTAATCGAACACGTGTGTGGGCTGCACAACAACATGGCGGGGTAGCCACTGCAGATAGAGAACGGAGTGACTCGATGTTGTTTTAGGTTTGTATCTGGTAAATTAGTGCATTTATTAGCTATCGTGCGCTCTGGCTCTCTGCTGGAGTTTGGTATTTTAAAAGATAGTTACTTACCCTGAAAGGAGTCTAGTTGGGGTGAAAACCGAATGGTTCGTTTTTTTTTAAGCCAACATCCGCGGAATTTAGCCACAGCTAGTTATCATAGATAGCAATCCAAATAACATGTAAGTTAAGTCAAACCAGATAATGTAGTTAATTTGGCCATGATAGCATTTGAGATCTAGCCTGACGACACACAGTACACTTTTTCCCCGCTGCTCTGTCCGCTAGCTAGCTACCACAAGTACATTCATTTCCAATGGAACGCTGCGATTGCCTTGCTGACATATACATCAAATTGTATGCGTAGACGGCTTGACA
Source organism: Brachymystax lenok tsinlingensis (assembly GCA_030435695.1). Taxonomy (NCBI): domain Eukaryota; kingdom Metazoa; phylum Chordata; class Actinopteri; order Salmoniformes; family Salmonidae; genus Brachymystax; species Brachymystax lenok. Next base: position 44,255,822 of record CM059797.1, on the reverse strand, counting down.
GAAATGGTAGTAGAAGGTGAATGTTGAACTTTTGTTGCACACATAACCAGATAATGCTGCGTACCGTTTTGCACAATAACACTGTCGGTATGATCGAGGCGACACACTGTCATTGCGCAAAATGGTATGCAGCATCATCTGGATATGTGTGCGCAACAAAAGTTCACCTCTTCTGCTACCGTTTCTGTCAAGCCGTTTACGCATACAATTTGATGTATACGTTCGATAAATCTAACATGCACCAGGTACCAAAACGAAAATTGCTGTTGGTGTGATCGTGGCGTTCAGCTTCATTGTGTTTTGGTATACCAGAAGTACATTCATTTCCAATGGAATGCTGCGTTTCAGAGGCAGTTGCAGTGTGTTCTGTGTGGTGCATACAAGTTAGATTTATCAAAAGTATGTGTAGATGGCTTTACAGAAACGGTAGCAGAAAGTGAATGTTGAAGTTTTGTTGCACACATATCCAGATGATGCTGCACAGGTGTTATCGAGGCGTAGCTTTTGGCTGGAGCAAGGAGTCCGAGTAGCCAGGCAATTTGAGATCCCCGAACACTTGCATTCTTCTTTATCTAACATCTTTAAAGAGCTAGTTGTTTGTAGAATTATTTTGTGTGTGTGTATGTGCGCTCAGGATAAGACGATAACATGGAGTCCATTGATTTGGAGAGGGAGTACCCTCCTAGCTCACTATCTGGATATGCCAATGGCGAGATCATGACCTTGGAGATCTCAGACGTCTCTCCAGACTTGCTTGTTCTCGAGGTAAAGGACAGCAACCTACCTGAAAGTATCCAAGGCAGCCTGGACATGGAGATGAACGCTAACCTTCATGAGGATGATGATGATGATGGGCATGGTAAGAGAAGACAGCAAGGCTATTGGGTTGCGGGTTAGGCTAACTTGCTATTAACTGGGTTATGAACTGTAATAGAAATACATACCAGGTCAAAAGCATTTAAACGTTGTCCTTGTTGCTTCTGTCTTTTGTAAAGGTTTTGCAAATGTGGAACTCCAGTTCTTTCCATGTGATGCCTGCCAAGCCTCCTTCACTAGCGAACCAGAGCTGGAGCAGCACTTGATAAGCTCTCATTCAATATGTGATGTAGCAAGTGAGAGAGGAAGACAGAAGGCCAAGTCAATGGAAACAGAAGGTGTCTCACCCCTGCACACCTGCATGACTTGTGGGAAAGTGTTCAAATATCTAACTTCATTCCGAAAACATGAGGAAACTCATATCAAAGCCCTGTACACCTGCAAGACTTGTGGGAAGGAGTTTAAATACCTAACTTCGTTTACAAAGCACCAGGACACTCACGTTGTACCAAGACTGAGAGAAAGAAGAAAGGGTAAGTCGATCAAAGCAGTTGGCCTAAGTGTCAATAAGAAAATGAAAGGCCTTCACACCTGCAAGCACTGTGGTAAGGAGTTTAAATATGTAACTTCTTTCATAAAGCACGAGAAGACTCACAGGATCACGATAACCAAAAGAAGCAGAAAAAAACAGAGGAAATGTTCAACTTCCAAGATTATTATATGTCTTGAAGGCAGTAGGAAAGATGCAACAGAAACTCATGTAAGGGCAAACAAGAAAAACAGGAAAAACAGCGAAGATACTAAGGATCAGAATGATCAGGATGCATGTATTTTAATATCTTCTGCAGAGCAGCAAACGTCTGACACTAAACGTTCTCCTCCATTTCCTTGTCTGGATTGTGGGAAGATTTTTAAGTTTTTCAAATCTTACCAAAAACACCAGAAAAGACATGCTTGGGCACAGGGCAAAGGTGAAGGAGTGCCTCCTAAACAGAAGCACGGACCAGAAGCGAAAGAAAATATTAGATGTCCGGTTTGTGGTAGAGCATTCAACAAGCAAACAACTCGCACCAAGCACCAGAACATTTATCATCTGAAAAATAACTTGCATAAAAACACAAATGCTTTAACGTGCTGTGAATGTGACCGCCATTTTGAAAAGGCAGATCTTTTCCAAAAGCATAAGTGCTTCCACCTGCGTAAGCATGTAAAGGCTTTCATAGAGGCAGGTAGGGTGAGCCAACCGGGGGATGTTTTCTATTGTCAACTCTGTGTCCTACAGCTCACCAGTGGACTGGAGTTTGAGAATCACGCCAGGGACATACACCCGGACCAGTACCGCAAAATCCTTAAAGCGGTTGGCAATATCATTAAAGACACCTTGAAAGGCTTGCAGACACGAAGGGTTGACAATCAGTCAAGTCAGGAGGAACCTGAAATAGACTTTAACAGCGTAGGAGAGACCGAGGAAGATGGATTGAGACAATTCATTTGCAAGAATTGTGGGGAATATTTCATATATCATGTTTCGTTTACATTTTGCGGGAAGTGTTTAAAGGATCGCAAAGACCGTAGGAAAGCATCCAAGCTGTACCACTGCGAGGAATGTGGCCAACACTTTGGCCGAAAGGATCACCTGAAGCGCCACAGCTATTCTCATTCTGGCAGTTCCTTTGTCTGTTCTGATTGTGGTGTTAAATTCAGGGATCCGGGAGAGTTGCGTACACATGAAAAGACTCATCAGGTGAGAAACCACGCCTGCCAGCAGTGTGAGAAGCGGTTTGAACAGGAAGAGGAACTGATGTTGCATCGTGAAGTTGCTCATCCAGGACCAGGCGGTTATACGTGCCACCAGTGCGGCAAGGCATTTAGTACAGTGAAAAATCTGGGAAAACACAGAATGATCCATTCGGATAAAACTCCCCATGTTTGTTCAAATTGCGGTACGAAGTTCAAGAGGCGAGAGCACCTGAGGCGGCATGAGAGCCTGCACACCAACGAGAAACCTCACCTTTGTCATTGTTGTGGGGATACATTCGGGCGGAAGGAGGACCTTAACACCCACCTCGGTAAAATGCACATCATATCAAGACATTTTCTTTGTAAAGCTTGTGGGACAACGTTCAAGGACCGTAACGCTCTCAGGAGACATAGGTATCACACTCACACTAAGGCTGGCAAGGTGTTCCAATGTGAGGCATGTGGCCTAAGCTTCGGTCGGGCGGATCATCTGAAGCGCCACCAGCACACACATTCCGCTGAAAGACCCTTCTCATGCTCGATGTGCTACAAAGTATTCCACCGGGCAGACAACCTCAAGAAGCATGAAAGAAATCACAGAAACAAGTGGTTGGAATACCTGAACACTCACCACCACAAAACGCCCAAGCAGGGGAGCAGAGTTTCTGAGAGCACCAAGTGGAAACTGCGTCGATCTGAAGCATCTGCCCTACTAAAACTTATCCAGAGTCACTCCAAGCAGCAGCAACATACCTGCTACGTTTGTAAAAAGACTTTCAGAGGAATTTACTATCTAAAGAGGCATCGTCTACTAAACAGATGTGTACAAAGAAATAAAATGATGGATTCATTCCGGTATGGAACTGTTAAATAACCTACTTTGGGGGTTGATAACCTGACAGATTTAGAAGTGAAACAACATTTTATTTTGTAGAACTTGTTGGTCTGTTTTTGTATATAGTGAGCTGTAGAGCTGGGACGATAAACTGAAAATGATCGACACTGACAATACCGATCGCTTATCGCAGGCATTTAGCTGATATCGTTCATTAAGATAAGTAGCCTATACTAGAGAAATGTGTTTTGAAATGAAATACGTTTGCTAATATGGGTGATTGTTAATGGGTCAATTGATGGCTACAACCATCAAACTAGGAGTAGTAGTACTAGATGATCATAAAAAAACCGGTGGTGCACATCGTTATAAACTTGTCGTCCGATTTATAGTTTTTGCATCAATTCAGGCAATTTATCCGGATATGGATTTTTTATCCATATCGCCCAACTCTAGTGCGCTATGGCTTGTATCTTGTATTGTCATGCATTTTCACAATGAAAATTATAACATCAAAAATATTTATTTTGTTATCTTGTTTCCTGTATCATATACCCCCCCATTCATATCTCCAAATATCCTTCAACATACTGGTACTGTTATTGTAGCAGTTAGGAAGCTTGCATGCATACTTTGTAGTATAGTTCTTACTCTTTTTGTATTACTTTGAAAGTGAACAATGAAACACATGTCGATTACATTCAAAAAAAAGATGGTGTAATAAAGAGGAATCACTATCCTTCCTGTTCCAAAGTGTCCACATGGTGGAGATCACAGAGCATTGTTGTGGCCCAGGCTTCTATATTAAGGAAAGATTAGACTAGGATGGTATTGTGTTCATCCCTCACCATCCACAGATCTGGTATGACACAATATATTTTGTTTTTCTCTTAGAAAGCTGGTACAAGAAGGGTACAGAAAACAGCCCCAAAAAATAAGGATTCATATTTTCCTGTGAATAAACACATTTTATATTCCGGGAATTAAGATCCTGTGAAATGCCTAAGATTTAAATGGCTTTAATTACAATGTGTTTCCACTATGATATTTTTTTTAATTTTGATTAAAAAAAAAACAGTAATAGCAGTATTGCAAGCATTCATATACTGAAGAAAAATATAAATGCAGCATGCAACTATTTCAAAGATTTCACTGAGTTACAGTTCGAGGAAATCAGTCAATTTAAATAAATTCATAAGGCCCTAATCTATGAATTTCACATGACTGGGCAGGGGCGGAGCCTGACCCACCCACTGGGGAGCTAGGCCCAGCCAATCAGAATGAGCCTTTCCACACAAAAGGGCTTTATTACAGACAAATACTCCTCAGAACCCCTCAGACGATCCCGCAGGTGAAGAAGCTGGGCTGGCGTGGTTGCACGTGGTCTGCGGTTGTGAGGTTGGTTGGACGTACTGACAAATTCTCAAAAATGATGTTGGAGGCAGCTTATGGTAGAGACATGAACATTCAATTCTCTGGCAACAGCTCTGGTGGACATTCCTGTAGTCAGCATGCCAATTGCACGCTCCCTCAATTTGAGACACCTGTGGCGTTGTGTGACAACTGCATATTTTAAAGTGGCCTTTTATTGTCCCCGGCACAAGGTGCACCTGTGTAGTGATCATGCTGTCTAGTCAGCTTCTTGATATGCCACACCTGTCAGTTGGATGGATCATTTTGGCAAAGGAGAAACGCTCACTAACAGGGATGTAAACACATTTGTGAGAAAAGCTTTTTGTGCATATGGAACATTTCTGGGATTCTTTTCTTTCAGCTCATGAAACATGGGACCAACATGTTACATTTATTTTTGTTCAGTGTATAATCTATTGATTCATGGAATTCACATCTTGTCCACACATTCCCTTTAATATTCCAATTGTACACACATGGTATTACACGTGCCAAAACATTGGATCAAGTTTGACGTGGGGAGTAGTCCCTAAAGAAGCAGAGGCTCAGTCTGGTTTTGGTTATAAAACAAGGCTCTCTCTGTACTCTCAGCCCAATACTGCTTTTTGGAGAAAAAAAATCTAGAAAAAAAAGGCAAAAGGCACAGAGGGGAGGAGCCCAAGGAACAGCTACCAAGTTGCAAAGGCCCTCACGTGATAACATTACTAGACACAATGTTGTAGTTTTTATGATGAAATGGTCAAATCCTACAAAAACTCAATTTAGCTTCTCTATACTGATCATTCATGTGGGACAAACATTTGAAACAGCTCACCATGCAACACGTGGCAAGTGATTAAACTCTGACCCACCATGATGTAAATAATGACAGAACAGCAGCATAAATCCAAATTCATTGAGACTTTTTTATTTCAAGTTTAATGTAAATAACTACTAATTACATCCAATCCACATGTGACAGAGTAAATGAGAAGCATGTTTGGGACATAAATAAGAGCAGTGAAGATGACACTAGGACCAACACAGAGCCCCCTTTAGGTCTGACTGGTCCCCTGAAAAAGCGTCCGGAGGGTCATGTCTAGATGGGATACAGCTTGTGAAATTGACATCAAAGTTGATTTTTTTTGTGCATTTCAGCTAACCCACCGTGTAAGTTCTCCTAAACCTGTTACAAAAAGTAAATTGACAAAAGCTGTATTCCTTCTAGATAAAACAACAAGGCCAGAGACATTTAAGGAATTTTGGATTCAGGCAACAGAAGGAAGAATAGAGTAGAAACAAATGGCAAAATGAGCAAACAGTGCTTTCAGTTTTGGTTTGCAATCCTCACAGACACTCAAATAACATCTACAAAGATTGATGGTAGAGGCACCAGATTAAGGATGACAGGCCAAACATACTTTTTGGAAAGGCACTTCACACTGGCATACAGTGTCATCTGTGCTGATGTGGTATGTTTACAAATGTCAGAACAGGTTGGCGAAAAATATGATTTAAAAATTATTAGATGAGTCTTTCTTGCTAATGTGATTAAATGTTGCAAAAGCAGTGCGCGTGACAGAAAGACAGCTATATAGATTAAAGGAATTCCTTGCCACAATGCTAAGCCTCACTGAAGCTCATGAATATTCAAGAGTCAGTTCCAAATATTCCAGTTATTTTCCACCACAACATTACAGACAAAAAATAAGACCGTAGAAAAAGTGTTACAAAAAGATATATATATATAAACTTTTTTTAAATGATTTTTCCCCCTTGTCCTATCTGCAGTTCTGCTAGATCAGAGCTGGGTGAAGGTATAGCCGTCAAGCCGAGAGAGGTAGGACTATCCAAGCACAGCGCAGGTCTCTTTGGACAAAAGCTTCACAGTGGAAGAGTCTCCATCGAAAAGGAGCATTTTTGTTGTGTGGTGCGTTAGTTTCTGTTGTTGAGGTTTCTCAATTCCCTCGGTTCCACATAAGGCGAGAGAGAGGAACCTTACTAGTTTTTATAATTTAACTAGGCAAGTCAGTTAAGAACAAATTCTTATTTACAATGACAGCCTAGGAACAGTGGGTTAACTGCCTTGTTCAGGGGCAGAACGACAGATTTTTACATTGTCAGCTCGGGGATTCCATCTAGCAACCTTTCGGTTACTGGCCCAATACTCTAACCACTAGGCTACCTGCCACCCCTAGTAACCTTACAAGTAGCCTTACAACCTTTAATGACACAGTTCACACAGACACACACACTCAATATACAGCTGAGGTCAGCATTCATACACATTACAGGCATTTTAGTTCTAGTTCTGGCAGCTAGCTCCAGATGTCTTCCAGCTTTGGTGAAGGGAGGGATAGATCAGCATAGATCTTGCCTTTCTACCTCACAGCACTCACAATCAAAACATCAAGTCAAAATATAAGGCCCATTGTTTTCCCACTTCACATGCTGTCCCTTTAGCTCACGTGGGTAACTGAAGGGTCCTGAGGAGCATCTTCAGTCCCCTCCTTCACCCTGTTGACAGATGGCACTCCCATGTCCTCTTCTCCATATGGATCAGTCCCACAGAGCAGCTAGAGCCCATCCCTGACCAGGAATCCCCCTGAGGCCCAGCAGAGGCCAGGACCAAGGCGTGGTTGTTTCCCCCCCCATATTGCACGTCGTCAGCTCCTGCTCGCCTCCCTCAGTGGAGCAGAGTGAGAAGCCCTAGAGGGAGCAACAGGGTCAGTACAGACCAGACTCCCCAGACAGGTGCGGCAGCACTCTTCCCCAGGTCTATCTGGGCACAGCCCTCGCCCTTGTACCCGCTGTAGCACTGGCACTGGAACTGTTGCCTGTACCTAGCCAGCTCCCGCTGATCTAGCTGACCTGTCACCTTCAGCCTGCCCCCCTGGATGCTGATGCTGTGGGTGAGGGGGTTGAGGTGCAGGTAGGCGTCAGTGTCTGAGAGTGTGCGGAGGCAGCGGCCATGGGAGGTGCACAGCTGCTGGCTGCACAATTCTGCTGCCGTAGAGACGTTAAGCAGGTACCGTCCAAGCGGACCCCGTAGGTACTCATTCAGACTGGAGCAGCTGGCCTGATCGAGGGAGGAGAGGGCGAGAGTGTGAAACCCAGGTGCAGACTCAGAATGGACCAACACATGTTAACATTTAATTGTGGATAGACAGACAGGAAATAGTTGTTCCAGAGGGGAACACCAGGGGTGTATTCATTAGTCAGATTCCTTTTGCAAAAAAACATTTTGCAACAGAAATCGTTGACTCCGAACAGAAAACGTTTTGCAACAAAAACTTTATTCTATTGAAAAAAACACATGTAGGTCCCTCCCAGTTTAGTTCTGTTTGGTTCCTGCGACTAATGAATACACCCCAGACTGATGACTCAAGAGTCATTATGCATAATCTATGAATGATCAAATAGGGTTCCGTCCCAAATGGAACCCTATTTCCCTACAGGTCCTTGGTCAAAAAGTAGTGCACTATGTAGGGAATAGGGTGTCATTTGGGAAGCACTCCAAAATCGGGTCATTCATAGATAATGAATAGTTTGAGTCACTACGTAAGGAATTTTCAGGGAGAACACTCACATTGCTGCTGCTGTAGGTATGTTAGAGGGGAAGACCAGACTGATGACTCAAACTAGGCTATGGATAATCTATTCATGATCAAATAGCTCTTGAAGGAGAACACTCACATTGCTGCTGGCGTAGGTATGGTCTCCCCAGACGATGACCCCAGCTGCTCCCAGGGCTACACTCTCCCCAATGGTGGACACCAGGTCTGTCTGCAGAAACACACACACACTCAGTCCGGCACATTATGAACATACTGGCCACGTTTGAGATCGACTACATTGCAGCCAGCGACCACAGACTGACAGATCTACAAATCATAAATGAGTGGTCATTCATGACGTAAGGTGATTTGTAGTTCAGTCAGTCAGTGGCTGACTACTATGACGTTGAATGTAATCGACCGAAAACACACACCCTGTTCTAAATGATGGAATGATCCTGTTCATAGAGTTAACACTGACCAGCTGAGCTCACCCACGCCCTTTACAGTTCATGTCTGTGTCCCAAATGGCACTCTGTTCCTTTCACAGTGCACTACTTTTGACCAGGGCCCATAGAGCTGGTCGGCAGGTAGCCTAGTGGTTAGAGCATTGGGCCAGTAATCGAAATGTTGCTAAATCGAATCCCTGAGCTGACAAGGTAAAAATCTGTTGTTCTGCCCCTGAACAAGGCAGTCATTGTAAATAAGAATTTGTTCTTAACTGACTTACCTAGTTAAATAATGGTTAAATAAAAAGAGCTCTGGTCAATAGTAACGCACTATGTAAGGAATAGGGTGCCATATGAGACGCATTCCCATTATACTCGACATTCTGAATCATCCAATCTATTCTCAAGACACCCTGATTTAAAAACAGACACCAGATGTGTCACTCTCCCACACACATCCTTTCGCTACGACAAACTCGTTCAACATGGAGAGATATAGGGCAATTATATCATGGAGTCGTCAGTTCAGACACACTCCAGCTAAGAAATTAAGCATGGCGTCGACAGGCCTGTAGGCTAACCATGATGTCTCATTCATTCAGAATATTCCGACACGCGAAGAAACGTCTCTCTCGGTCCGTCTCCCATCCGGTGTGTCTGTGTGAAGAGTGGTCCAGTGGGAAAGTAAACACTGACGCCCCGGCTGCCTGACAGCACCTCATTCATCCAGTCAGATAGACACTCTAGTACCAACTCCTATAACATCACCAGACACAAAAATTGCCAAAAGACTCCGGCCACCTGAGACATGGACTGTTCTCCATAGCCTGGCAGGCAGTACCGATGCATCAAGGCTCAGACCAACAGACTCCTAAACAGCTTCTATCCCCCTGGCTAACAACTACAGCTCCCCCTCATACCTACGCTGCTAAAATGATTATTGATTTGATTTATTACTACCACTATGCTGTTGTTCATTGATTATTGATTGCCATTAGTATCTATGTGTCCTGCTACTGGTCACCGTTACTCCTGTTTACGTGTATATTATACCATAAGTATACAATATATACACAGTGCACAAAACATTAGGGACATGACAGACTGACCAGGTGAAAGCCATGATCCCTTATTGATGTCACTTGTTAAATCCACTACAAATCAGTGTAGTTGAAGGGGAGGAGACAGGTTAAAGAAGTATTTTTAAGCCTTGAGACAATTGAGACATGAATTATGTATGTGTGCCATTCAGAGGGTGAATGGGCAAGATTAAAAATGTAAGTGCCTTTGAACGGGGGTATGGTAGTAGGTGCCAGGCGCACCGGTTTGAGTGTGTCATGAACTGCAACGCTGCTGGGTTTTTCACTCTCAACAGTTTCCTGTGTGTATCAAGAATGGTCCACTACTCAAAAGGACATCCAGCCAACTTGACACAACTGTGGGAAGCATTGGAGTCAACATGGACCAGCATCCCTGTGGAACGCTTGACACCTTGTAGAGTCCATGGCCCGACGAATTGAGGCTGTTCTGAGGGCAAAAGATGGTGCAACTCAATATTAGGAAGGTGTTCTTAATGTTTTGTACACTCAGTGTATATTCCTGAAACCGGTCATTTTTCAGTTCTGTTTACACGTACAGTATAACAGCTAACGACTATAACAGCCTAGAAGCCTATCAATTCATTTGTGACTCTAGTTTGGGTAAGAATCAGTTGCTTGAGACAGTATTTTGTGCGCCGCTACGTGCACGTGCACCCGCTTACTGCACGTGTGTGTTAAGTTGGCGATGGGTAATGATATTTGGTATAGAAACCGCAGACAGACATATGTAGGTTTCTGGGGAAACACAGGCGACTCTGTTGCTGGACATGCCAAGCTTGGTCATGACTGTGTGTGTGTTCTATATTTAGCACCGGACGTTATGTAAGCCTGGGCTTTAAAAAAAGGAAAGCCGCGCACTCTAGGAGCTCAGAGGCAGTCATTTTATAACCAACGGTTCGACAGGGTATAAAGCCTAACACTATGTGGTCTTGATTGTATGTGGTCTTGACTGTATGTGGTCTTGACTGTATGTGGTCTTGACATCTCACAGAGAGACTCCTCTCATCAACCCTATTTAAAAACCGAGAGCATTTTAATGATGGATCGTGATATTTTTAGGCCCTGTCAAGAGTAACACCTGCTTTGCAAGACCAGAAGGAACCGGTCTGTGATTATCCACATCGCTCAGAAAGACTGCACACGGATGCTCGTTGAAACGTGATTGGCTGCATCTACACAGGCAGCCCTATTCTGATCTTTTTCCCCCCACTGATTGGTCTTTTGACCAATCACATCAGATCTTTCCACATCCAATCTTTTTCAGAGCTGATCTGAGTGGACAAGACCAATTAGTGAAAAAAATATCAGAATTGGGCTGCCTGTGTAAACGCAGCCATGCACTCACACACACACACTCAAACTGAGAAAAGGCATTGGGGTACAGAAGACCAGAGATGCTGGTGCATCTTTTTAAGTGCATATTTTTATTGACGTAGAAAGCTGACTCAAACAGGCTGGAAAAGGATGGCAGAAGCGGACGATGAAGTGGATTCTGAATCCAGTGGCGGTAAAAATCAAGGAGAATTGGAGTATTGTCCAAAAGAATGGAGAACGGAGCAAAGTAGTGTACAGTGATGAGAATGACCCTTCCTATCTTGTAGAAGTACGGGTTGTTAATGAGGAGCCACTGAGCAGAGTACCAACCTTGAAGACACCATGTGAGCTATCCAAACTGGTGGAGAGAGTGCTGGGTAAAGTGAAGGTAGTGAGGATCATGTTTACATTTTTTGTGCTTCTGCGGATCAGAAAGGAACGTGCGTTGCGTCTCACCCGATTTGATAAGTTTGAAGTGGCCCTTCGGAACAGGGTGCCCCTTAAGGGGGTTATAGCTGGACGCCTCGTGGGATTATATTCCCGGAGTGCTTGACACACGTCAGATGAATCGTGTGGTGAATGGTGAAAACATGAACAGTCTATATGGCAGTTAAATTATATGGAGTCTCTCCCTGCAGTTGGTTTATATACACTACAGTCAGAGCATTTATCCCAAGACCAATGCAGTGTGATCACTGTAAATCACTGTAAAAAATGTTTAAAGTGTTTGCAGAAGGGAGAAGCCGAGATGTCCAAGTTGTGGAAAAGATCATATCATGCGTTTTAAAAAAGTGAGGAAAATGTGACATGTTGCAATTGTGGTGGGAACCATGAAGCCACGTCTTTCGATTGCCCGACAAGGGTGAAATGAGGTGGCCAAATTCAGGGCTGTTCAGAGCATTTCATATGCAGCAGATGTTAATGGTTGAGGGTTTGAATGGTGCTCCTGGAGAGCCTGTGGTGGTGGATAGGCCTTCACTGCAGGGGTTGCCTTTCACCAGCAGGACCCTGATATTTTAAAGGTTAAGAAGGTGGCCTTTATAGCTATGTTGATTAATGGCACCGCCAAGGTGGAGAGAAGGTCCAGGAAGATAGATATCGTGGATGCGGTGGAGTTACATGGAATGTTGGCACAAGCCGTACTACCCTCTCAGGCCCTAGAACCTGAGAAGGAAGATATGGAGATTTGAAAGAAGGAAGAAGTGGGAGTATTGTTTTTGTCAATGTACTATTTGTATTTGGGCGGATTAAGTTAGTTTTCCTATCACACATGGATTTTCTTTTTACCTCGTTTTTGTTTTCAACCCGTCCAGGTGGTTGTGGCAATATACCTTTCTGGGTTGTAGTCCGCCATTAAAACCCACAGAAGAATAAACGGAGAAAAGCAGCTATAGTAACAGTCCGCTGAGGATTTCAAAAGCTACTGTGCGCCTTGCTGACATCTTACTGGAATAACAATAACAGTGATATCAGGTCTCTGCACAGCACAAGTTATGGTCGTGGTGAGTAGCCTAATATCTGTAGGTGCAGAATTAGACAATGTCGGCCCTCACCTCAGTCAGCGGAGTCAGCTCATTGGCATACGTAGGCCTGGTGTAGACGAAGACGGGCCGTGCCACGCCGTCGCCCGCCGAAGCCAGCCGCATCCCCTCCTTCACCCGGTTCCGGACAAACTGCCGCCCGAACGTGGTGGAGCTCAGCACCGTGCCCATGTAGACGGAGGGGAACAGAGCCGTGCTCTCAGTCCACAGCCAGGTGAGCTGGTCATTACGGGCCACCTCCACATCAGGGCAGCGGCCGGTGTAGTTCGCCAGGCCACTCCGGTAGTCGTGGTTGTAGCAGTCTGGGAACAGGTAGAACCCCCACAGTTGGTTAGGCCGCAGGCTCTTGGCCAGCCTCAGGGTCTCCAGCATGAACTTTTCGGGCCGAGAGCTCAAACTCCTGCTGAGCCACTTTCCCCACTCGCTCTGGGGGCCAATCCAGGTTTTTCTCGGCCACTAGTTTCCGGGATTGGTCCCGGTACACGTTCTTGACGTCCCAGTTGCGGATCCACAGCGGACGCCACTCCTCCCAGTCAATTACAGCGAGGCCTTTGGCATTTGGTTCGCGTATGTATTTGTGCACACCGTCGGGCATCTTCTCCTGGTGCTGCGTGAGACTGGCGGCCTGAGGGATTCCACCGTTGACCGCTGTGCCGTCGCGCTCGTAATACGGGTACAGCCCTAACCGGTCCTTATAGAAGATAGTGAGGTTCTGTCTGACGAAGCCCTCGTTGGGCGACGCCACGATCTGGAACTGCTCCAGCAGGAAATGCACACCGTGCCGGGGGCCACAGTCCTCCGTTGGGGCATTCCAGGCGAGGAGCAAAGGCTTCTGGGAGAACAGGGGCCATCTAGTGGGCTTCAGCTCTTCAGCTCGGAGGACATTCCTGGGAACGAGCAGAGCCAGGAGCAGCAGCCAGGGAAGCTGGCCAGTCAGGGCCAGGAGAGAGTGAAGCGCTAACCCCATGACGACCACCTCTGCCCTGGAAGAGAGACACAATGACAATGCAGATCTTGAAAAACACAGCCAATGGAATCAGTCTCTCCAGTTAGACTCAGTTTCTCTGTCCAGACTATATAATTTGGCCTTGATCCAAAGTAAGCTATTGCTGAATGAAAGGGCATGTTTAGTTACTGTATACTGCCCCTAGGTGCTCTCACAAAAACTATTTTTCACTGTGTTGTGTAATAAATACCCTTGAGCAAGAGTGGGTGTGTTATCACCAGCAAATCAACATTTTCTTTCACACAGATTGGTACACACATACTGGAAATTACCATCCAACATGACAGGGTATATTAACGTGTAAGATAGAGGACATTTAAAATGACACTTTGGTACTCTACTCTTCCTACTAACATTGATTAAAAGTAAGCCTTGGGGCTGACCCCAATTAGTTGTTAGGCTGTTTGTCGACCGAGATTACTTTAGTTGAGGAGTAACAAATATATATACACACACAGTACCAGTCAAAAGTCTGGACACACCTACTCATTCAGGTGTTTTTCTTTATTTTTACTACATTGTAGAATAATAGTGAAGACATCAAAACTATGAAATATCATATGGAAACATGTAGTAACCAAAACAAAGTGTTAAATCAAAATATATTTTATATTTGAGATTCTTCAAAGTAGCTACCCTTTGCCTTTGACAGTTTTGCGCACTTGGCATTCTCTCAACCAGCTTCATGAGGTAGTCACCTGGAATGCATTTCAATTAACAAGTGTGAATTGTTAATTTGTGAAATGTTTTCCTTGATGCGTTTGCGACAATCAGTTGTGTTTTGACAAGGTAGGGGGGTATACAGAAGAGAGCCCTATTTGGTAAAAGACCAAGTCCATATTATGGCAAAAACAGCTCAAATAAGAGAAACAACAGTCCATCATTACTTTAAGACATGAAGGTCAGTCAATCCTGAACATTTCAAAAACGTTAAAAGTTTCTTCAAGTGCAGTCGCAAAACCAGCCTAAATAGATGCTTCAGAGTTCAAGTAACAGACATCTCAACATCAACTGTTCAGAGGAGACTGCATGAATCAGGCCTTAATGGGTCGAATTGCTGCAAAGAAACCACTACTAAAATGACACCAATTAGAAGAAGAGACTTGCTTGGGCCAAGAAATACAAGCAATGGACATTAGACCAATGGAAATCTGTCCTTTAATCTGATGAGTCCAAATTTTGGATTTTTGGTTCTAACCGTGAAAGGGAAAAATGTAATGCTCTGATCCAATGGAAACATAAAATAGGTCTACCTGATTACTTCTCATCAGTGCTTGACTTGGACTGAAATATGTTCCAGTACTCATTTTGGGTACTGGTACTGTTTATATATGTAGATGCATGAGCTCTACAATACTTTTGAGCTAATAAGAGGAACAGGAGCTCAAGCAGTAGAACATTTGAGGTGCCGGTACTCAGCTCCGGTTAGCTCCTGCCCAAGTCAAGCACTGCTTCTTATCCCTTGTGCAAATAGACTACAGCTGTGTCTGTCACGAGCTCACTGCCGCTGGAAACTGAGGGCCCAGAATATTTTATACAATGTTGCAAGTTCGCTAGCACAAGTTTCGGATCTGACCCAAGTTAATACAATGTTTCAAGTACGTGGCAGACAGGCCATGTGTAGCCAATGTGATTTACAGGAGATTTATTTTCATCACTATATTATTGTCTACCTGCAGGCTGCAATGTTTATATGTGTTGGCTTTATGTAGGCTATTTTTACATAGTTGTCAATGGAAGTAACTTTTTAGGTTAGTATCATTTTCATTTAGATAGAATTTTGATGAACCACAATGATTTTGAGATATGGAGACGTTATTATAAATTAAATTAAACTTTTTCACAAAAAGGTTGCAGCCTATTACCAGCAACTTCAGGAGAGTAATGGCAGAGTCTGCGAAATCCAGCAGGAGGTTGGGTCAGATTAAGTTTTTTTATTTAGGTTATCTGGATCTCTGGCACCCTCTTAAGTAATTGGTCTTATTCATCAAATGCTAAGCTTAAAGCATCAGACAAGCTCAATGCATATAATTGATTTTATTGAAACACATTGGTTGTGTCTATATGGAAAAACACATATAATATTATTATAATATTTAATTACAGATGACTTTCAGTCCAGCAAGAATTTTTTTATTTTTGGGGGGACAGCCCTAGTAGGTCTACAGTAAAATGACTCAAATAAAAGCATAGGCAAAGAGACAGACACAGAACTGACTGACAATGCATATTATATATTATTTCTGTCCATGTCATTGTAGACAAATACTGACGACTGCATTTGACCTTGCTTGGCAATCAGACTGATACCTTTGGTTCACAGTCAGACTAATTCCGTACATTTGTTTGAAAAATTGCCTCCTACAAGCCAAAATCTTTAATAAAATGATATTTTAACTTACCATACCGGTTGTCCGTGCGGTTGGCCCTTTTGTAGGTAGGAATGTGAGACAATATATACACAGGAAAGTATAATTAAATAAACGTTTAAGTGCTTTTAGTGTGCTCAGATTTCAATCACCTGAAGCATGCACATAACCATTTTATTGGCAGGTATGCATGCTTTTTTTATCTTGTGAGCATGATTCAGGTGATAGAACTCTGAATGCACTACAAACGCTTCGAAAAGTTGGTCATTATACCGTCCTATGGCTAGATTGCCTAACATTCCTACCTGCAAAGGGACCAACCACATGGAAAACCGGCAAAGTAAAAAATATAATTTTATTCAACACTGGCTTGAAGGCCTAGAGGTCGTGAGAGGAAACATTTATGATCGAAACGCTCATTTCTGCTGGACGTAAAACTGAATGCAATTCACGTTTTTGGTGTCAACTTCTGCTGCCTTCGACACGATCCGAATAGAACAATACACTCAAAATGCAGAACCAACCCAGCTCGCCAGTTTCCCACAATGGGATTTGTCTGAATGATCATCATTAAACGACTCGCTAATAACACGTGCGAAGTAATTAACGTTACATGAATGCGAAATCCACCACAAACTCATTCGAGCACACGTCGAAGCGGTAAACGCCGACAGAGTTAGCGAGAGCCAGTTTCACACTCCGGCGTGTACGTATTACTACATTGTAGCCAAACACAATAGAACGGAACGGTGAATGATACAGTCACGAACTGGGCAATAATATCCCACTACTCGCTAGAAATGTAGCAACACTAGTTGACCAAGTGACTAACCTGTAGCACACGACTCTCTCCGTCCCAAGACACCGGTTTATTCCACTCGTGTGGTTTCAAACCGAACACGGGATAGACGACTCTGCCGATGTCCTCGTATACATATCCTTATGATGGAAATGTTCCAGCAGTCTCCTTGCTGGTAACATATTATATTTCGTGCGAATCCTATGTGGGCCCACGTCACTTAATGTTCGGCATTGAGCCCAGTTCCAACTTCCAAGTAGATAAAAGTATTCGAAGTGCTACGAGTTCAGCACTGCTCGTTCTATTCTACGGGAAATGGGTGATACATTTCGAAATGTACGTCTATGTTTAGTCTACTTTGTCTTACTAACCAATAAAACATATATGTCAGTGGTCTAGTGAATGGGGGTGGGGGGAGTGTGTACGTTAAAGAAATGCTAATGTCTTTCTGTAGCTTTTCTGGTTTGATATTTGCTTCCGATTACACCCCTTAAATTTCAATCGTGGTTTAGTCTTCCAAGTTCGCTGAGGAAAGGATATCACTGGCGCTGCTTGAGCTGAACTACTGTGCGACTACTAGCTAGCCTAATAATACCAGCATCACATTACAGTAGGTGTGGGTGTCCACTTTAAACGAGCATATACACATTATTGTCGGTAGATGGCTTGTTAGACTGTGTGTGTTATAATTCAATCACAATATTGTAGTCCTTACTGATCATTTTCTGGGAACTGAAAAGCTATGTGGCCATAGCTACTCGTTCCAACTTTTCAAGAAACTGCAATAAAGCTTGCAGCTGTGTAACTACATCCTTTCATCCACGGGTCACCCCCTAGAAAGCAGGATGTCAGCTGCCTTTGAGTTTGCTGTGGACATAGCTGCTGTTCCTGAAAGAGTTGGAACCACTGACTCTACATGCTGACTCACCTCGCGGGTTCAAAAAAACGTAGATGGGGAAAACTTCTCCCATGGGTGCTGACCAAGCATATCCAAACCTAAAGCAGGAAATTCTGTCTCTCTTTCTCACTCTCTGCTTCTTCACAGATGTCATTTCAGTACTGGAAACACAGAAGACCAGACCATTTTAAGTGACCTGCGATGCCTAAAGGTATCTTAAACAGGGCTTGCTTTACATCAGTGCCTTGTGTATCTGTCTGTAGGCTAGTCTGTCTGCACTGAACGTCCATGGTTGAAAGCCTGGCTCTTTGCTTCTCTCTAGCCCTATGGAGCGAGCAGTAATCGGGGCTTTAGTTTGGAGTTGCTACTAACACACTTGGAGTTAGCCTACAGTAGTAGTGAAGCCACTACAGTAGAGAGTGACTGTGTTATTGCTGCTTTCATTTAGCAAAATGCAATCAGTGCCATAGTATGCCACCCACAGCTAGGCAGCTATTGACACAGATGTGTGCCACAGGAGGGTGGTGGCACCTTAATTGGGGAGGACGGGCTCGTGGTTATGGCTGGAGCAGAATCAGTGGAATGGTATCAAATACATCAAACACATGGTTTCCACTTCTGAACACGACTGTCTCCCGTACATAGACTACACACACACACACGTATGCGCATACGGACACTCACTAACACACACACACACATATTAAACATATATGAAAAAGATGAAAACACTTGTTAGAGGAAATTGTCATTATCTAATTCAAATTACTTTGTGTTATATTGTTAAAAGGCATTAACATGATGTTCCTCCTGTCATAGCAGATAACACACACTGTGTCTGAAGTACAGCTGTTAAAAGAGTAGAGCACATCATTTTTATAATAATTTGATAAGTAATACATTCATAGTAAGAAATAGAGTAAAAAAAAAAAAAAGAACAGACAAATATGTGCTACAAATATAACCCTATAGTTGTTGAAGGAATCTGTCTCCCACTTACCCAACAGAGGTCAGTCCTTTCCTCTGAAATCTCCCGAAGAGGTCTGGATGTGTAGTATAGACCAGTGGCTCTCCCCTTTATAACATTGGCGTAAGTGTCTTGGGTCCCCCTGCGTTGAAAGTTATTTTAATGTGCCAGTAGGTCAGGCAGAGGTGCACTGCCTCTCTCTCTGTTACAAAAAACAGCCTCACATCTTATTTCAACCTTTGGCAGACCCCACCTCTGTCCCTCCCCCATAACCCTGACAACCTGACCCCAGGCTCATGAATTCAATCAAATATACCACTCTCACCAGGGGCTCAAACAAACCACGAGGCACTTAGTTTCCTCTCACGCTCACAAGTAAATTCAGACTTTTCCCTTAATTTATGAGTAGACTGACAGGTTGTTGGACTAGGTATTGAACTAGGTATGAATTCTATGAAGCATAAAGATACTTATTTTACAAGACAAATTATTACAAGACAAGGCACAAACCCTACAAAAATCCTGTGTGTGTGTGTTCGTGTGTGTTTGTGCATTAAGGCACATGATAGGGTTTAGCTTTGAAGCCAGGGGCTTTCTTTGTTGTTGTCACTGATCAGCTGACTGCAGGACAACCCCAAGCATCTCCCATTGTCCAGCTATTGTCTAGGGTATAGAGTTCAGTCTGACCCGTTGGGGGAAGGGTATGTCTGAGGTCCACACACACACACACAAAAAATCATTTTGGGCTAGCATGAAGGGTATTCGGCAGCAGAAAATAGTTTTCAATATTATCAGCAGTAGAAATTTTGTGGAAAGTACATTAAAATGATCATGTATGTGCATTCTGTTCTTTGCGTTGGGTATTTTGGGTGACTGTTGACACAAGGCCTCTGTGGTAGGAACATTGACACTTTGTGCTGCAATGTGTTGAGCCCTATACAATAGTCACTTTCTCATTGAGTGATAGACCCTGTCCTCAGTGTGTCCCTATGTACTGTAGGCAGAAACAAAAGCTGATTTTATACGCTGGGCTTCAGCAACAGTTCCTAGGCCATAGGTCAAAGCCAGCTTGTGAATAATCATTAGTGCCCGTTAGTGGGGTGAGATGGGTTACGGTAAAAATAGGGTACTACTCAAGGTATTAACTATGTTAATTATTATCATCAGGTTCAGATCTTCAACAGGTTGCTCAGTCTGAACTTTATGTAGGTTTTAGCAGTACCTTTGTACTAGTCTTGCACTACCAGACATCACACCATATTCTAGTTAGTTTCTATGGATACATTTAGAACGACTGGAGTCAAGACTGCCTTGTTACAGACGTTCATTGCTAGTGATTGTAGTAATTATCCCTTTCTCTGCCGTCACCATATTTACCATTACAGAACTATAGGATAGAACTGGGAAGAGCCTCTGGACGTCTGACCAGTGGCTCAGTGCTATGGATAATGGCAAGTTTGTGGGTGTACTATTTTTAGATTTCAGTGCAGCGTTTGATTTAGTAGATCATGAAATAATTTTGACAAAATTAATGCATTATGGTTTTAAGGAGGTAGCATTGAATTGGGTACAGTCATATCTAACTGACAGGAAACAGTCCACCTATATCAAAGGTTCATTTTCTTCCCCTCGTGTTTTAAACTGGGGAATTACCACAGGGCAGCTGCCTTGGGCCACTTCTTTATTTAATATATACCAATGACCTTCCTTTTGCCTTAGCTGAAACTCAAGCTACTATATTTGCAGATGATACTACAATTTATGCAGCAAGACAATCGGTTCAACAGGTACAGCAAGTTTTACAAGGAGATTTGGAGAATATCAGGGAGTGGAGCTGCCGGAACAAACTTGTTTTAAACACCAAGAAAACCAAAGTTATGTTGGTCTGTTCCACTAGGAAAAGGCCAAAACAGCATGGGATACAATTAAGTATAGGAGGAGTACAAATTGAAGAAGAGGCAGAAACCAAACTATTGGGAGTGCAGCTAGACAACTGCTTATCATTGTCGTCTCAAATAACTAATCTATGTAAAAAAATAAATATTAAAACAGCAGGCATAATCAGAAGGATAGCTAAATATTTACCAGGAAAAAAATTTAAGCAAATAACACAAGCATTAATTTAGAGTCAGGTGAACTACTGTTCTGTGGTCTGGGGAAATGCATCAGCAAGTGAAATTAGGAGGCTGCAGATTGCACAGAACAAAGCAGCAAGGATTGTTTTAAGGTGGAGATATGGTTCTTCTGTTGCGGTCATGCGCAATGTTCTTGGTTGGTCATCAATCAACAAGATAATTGAAAAAAACATGCTTATTTTATTTCATAATATACACCATTTAAAACGGCCAAATTAAATTCACAAAGGTATTCAGTTGGTAAGAGACAGACATTCCGTAAATACTAGGAATAGATCCACCATCTATGCATTATCCAGACAGAAAAGAGAAATAGGCAAAAGAACATTTCGATTTAGAGCAATAAAGAAATGGAATTAATTAACTGAGCAAACCAGAAATCTTTCAATATATAAATTTAAACATTATTTTAAAACCATTTAAACATAATACATAGAAATGTTTTGGGACTATAGTAGATGAAGAATCAATATCTTTTAGATTGAGTATTTATCGGGTCAATATGTTAGTATATTATGTATGTTTGTAATAGTGTGTTATGTGTGAAAATGTGTTTGTATTATAAATTGTATTTTAATGTTTAAGGACTCTTGGAAGATTAGTCCAAATGGGGACTAAAAGAGATCCAAATAAAATAAAACCAGTCAAAATAGTTTGCATTCCACTTTGACAAAATTTAACAGTTTTGAATTCCACCCCTGAAGAGGTAAACTGAGATGAGATGGGGCCAGTTCAAAGACTCCTGTCCATCTGTCCTGCATGGGTAATTTGACCTTTGACCCACTGGCTTTACCTTCATCTACATCCCCATAAAACCACAGCCCTGTGAGGACATAAGAGATGGTCAGGGATAACAGAAAAGCCACGAGGTAGAGGAAAATGGCTCCTTGAATCCTTGTCTTTCCAAATGGCTCCTTGTCTTTCTTTGTCTTTTGTTTGCTTTAATATCCTTGCATTTCCTGATGTGTTTACATTTGTTTACAGTTCAGTTGGATCCAGTCCCACCCACAAAATGTGTCATAGTAATTCACTAAATGCAACATGACGCAAAATTCAGTGAAATGACAACTACAAAACATTCTGAAGGGAGTGGCTCGCTATCTGACAGCCAGAAAGAAAAAAATTGGATTCCCTTCTCAGAAGTGTGATTCTAGAAATTCTAGAAAAATGCCCTCCAGGGGAAATGGACATGAGTTTCCTCACAAATTCTCAGCAACTGCCAGAGTATACACTGAGTGTAGAAAACTTTCGGGAACACCTTCCGAATATTGAGTTGCACCCCCCGTTGCCCTTAGAACAGCCTCAATTCGTCGGGGCATAGATTCTACAAGGTTCGAAAGCGTTCCACAGGAACGCTGGCCCATGTTGACTCCGATGCTTCCCACAGTTGTGTCAATAATCATATTAATCAGAGTGCTCTTCTTGACCATTGATGGCCTGATAAATCCTACCCGCTCAAAGCTATGTGAACTTTCCTCCACTTCTAAATGTGATTAGTTTGCGGCATAATTTAGTGATAAGATAGTAAACATTAGGCTGGGAATCAGTCAAGCACGACCTGATGAGTAGTTTGATGATATGTGCCCTAGCCTACCACGCAAAGGCACTATGGAGTTATTTTCCCTGGTTGACACAGACAGACAAGTGATATCACAACTTAAGCCTTCTACCTGCCTTTTTTGATCATATCCCCACCACCTTTTTCAAAACAGTTTTTAATTGCATAATTAAAGAAGTGCATGCTATTGTTAATCACTCCCTGTTCACAGGCACTTTCCCCACTGCACTAAACACTGCTATGGTGAAACCCCTTCTGAAGAAATGAAATCTAGATTCTTCAGCTCAGCTCTCTTTTGGCAAATCAACTCCCAAAAAAACAGCAAATGTTATTTTTTTATTCCAATCTGGTTTTCGGTGCCCACCTCAGCACAGAGACAGCCTTAGTTAAAGTGGTAAATTATATTAGAGCCAACACACATGCCAAACAGCTCTCTGTCCTTTAAGATTTAAGAGCTGCATTCAACACTGGTGACCATGATGTCCTTCTGGAAAGACTGTAGAGGTGGGTTGGCCTCTCTGGTCCAGTTCTAAATTGGTTTAGGACCTATTTAAATGGTTGATCGTTTTTTGTACTGTTCAATTGACGTGTTACCCCTTGGCAGCATTTTCAGAAAGTTCGGCATTGATTTTCACTGCTGCGCAGACGATACACAACTTTACATTTCTGTGTCACCAGAGGATTTTAGCTCCGCAGATAAATGACTAGACTGTATTAGTGATTTAAATACTTCGATGGCTCACAACTTCCTTCAGCTAAATCAAGACAAGACAGAGGTACTTATTATTGGAGCCAAAGCACAGCGAGAGAATCTGGCCACACATCTGAATTCACAAGCAATAAATATAAAACACCAGATAATAAACCTAGGTGTCATTTTACATACTGAACTAAATATCAAATCACACATTAGGAATGTGACCAAAATAGCTTTTTACCACCTGAGGAACATTACCAAGGTGTGGCTGTTTCTATCTCAGGCAGATACAGAGAATCTCATCCATGATTTTATTACAAGCAGGCTTGACTACTGTAATGATATCCTGTCTGGTCTACCCAAGAAAGCCATTGGTCAACTGCAAAACATACATAATGCTGCAGCACGGGTACTGACCACACGCTACACCGGTTTTAAAGTCTCTGCATTGGCTGCCTGTGAGTTTTAGAATTCATTTTAAGATTCTGCTATTTGTTTTTGAATCAATCCACGATTGGCTTTGCTTGTCCTTAGGGTGCTCGGTTGTCTCAGTTTTTATCATTGTTCTTTTTTTATCCTCTTGTGTTGGTTATGTCGTAAATATATATATATTTTTTTCAACGTTTTTTTTAATTTATGTTTTTTCCTGTGAAGCGCATTGTGTTGCATTCATGTCTGAAATGTGCTATATAAATAAAGCCCAGCAGCGTTGCAGTTCTTGACACGCTCAAACCGGTTCACATGGCACCTACTATGCTACCCAGTTCACTTAAATCTTTTGTCTTGCCCATTCACCCTCTGAATGACACACATACACAATCCATGTCTCAATTGTATCAAGGCATAAAAATCTTTCTTTAACCCGTCTCAGCACCCTTCATCTACATTGATTGGAGTGGATTTAACAAGTGACATAAATAAGGGATCATAGCTTTCACCTGTATTTACCTGGTCAGTATGTCATGTTTTGTATACTCAGTGTATATATACACTCACAGGCCCGTTTATTAGATACACCACCTTGTTCACGAAAACGGATCGCTCCTACAGACAGTGAGTCACTTGGCCATGGCTTGCTATATAAAGCAGGCAGACAGGCATCGAGGCATTCAGTTACTGTTCGATTGAATGTTAGAATGGGCAAAACTAGTGAACTAATCGACTTCGAGCGTGGTATGATAGTCAGTGCCAGGCACGCTGGATCCAGTATGTCACACACGACAATGTCCAGGGTTTACTGAGAATGTTGATACATCCAGTCAGCAGCAGTTCTGTGGTGGCGAAAACAGCTCGTTGATGAGAGGTCAAAGAAGAATGGCAAGAATCATGCAAGCTAACAGGCGGGCCACAAACAGACAAATAACGACGCAGAACGGCATCTCGGAGTGCACAACTCGTCGATCCTTGTCACGGATGGACTATTGCAGCAGACGACCACACCGGGTTTCTAATGTTTTGTATACTTGGTGTATATTATGTGGGGAAAAAAGCTATATGGTTGTATAAAAGCCAACATGAATAAATAGGTCACTCATGTTCACTTTCGGCCCAAAGAGAATTTAGGGTTTCTCGAAAGTCCCCCACAGAAAGATTCAGAATTTCAGAACACACCTTACCAAAAAACAAAACTTTCCATTTCACCTCTGCATAACCCTTCACCCAACCTCTGGAATATTATTCTAGCTTTGTGGAAAAGTGCAGAGACATTAAAAAAAACACTTCGCTGTTTCATCTCCCTCCTGTATACACAGCGACTCTTCTCAGAGAGTGTTTTGTAGTCGGTAAAGAAAGAAAAAGAAAACGTGTATAAAAGCAATAAAGTGGAGTGGATCCTGACCCAGCATTCTTTTATCCTTTAAGCAGAACAATAACTTAGACAGCTCTGCATGAAGAACATTTCCCATGGCATGAAGTGGGCATGACCATTCTGCTGACCCTTGCACACACACTCAATACACCTTCAGATGGTCAAATAACACAAAACATAGTTTTGAAAAAGACCCAGGCTTATTTGAACACCTTTCTACTGAATAATATGTAGTGTAAATTCTACACATGGAACACTCAAAGTCAATCTTAAATGAATCATTGTTTGTTAACAGCAAGCTGGAGAGGTCACTGTCAAACTTAGATGCATATAGTACCGGTCTGAAGTGAGCTCTGCCGGGGCAGTCCCGTTAGTTCTCTTATACTGCTTATTCATTATTCATAATGAATTCATCATTAACATTTGGTTCATGCATGTGACCCATCAATACCTCACGAGGCTTCTTTTCTCCAAGCTGAGACCTTGAAACTGAGATATCCCTTTTGTTCTCAAAACAAGGTTCTGGGCGTACTGCCAAATTGCAGAAACTGATAGTGAGGATTCCTCCCAGTCACAATCAATCAGTCACTTGCATGAACCCAGTCAAATTGGTTATTAGAAAATCACAAACATAACATTTTCATCACAAATACATAGGTGAAAGGTGCCCCACGAATACAAACATTCACATTCATACCCCCACCCCTGGTGAGAGTTGCCCTCCGCTGTTTCCTGTGCAGTAGTTGGGGTCACTTGTTCCACCGTTTGGACGTTAGTGACATCCTCCCCAGGTTGCACTTTCCCCTCTTTCCTCTCAGCACATCGGCACAGGACAGGAAGAGGCCCCCCAAAACAACAGGAACATTACACAGACAACCGCACGTCGGAACAGTACTCGTTGGTGTGACACCAGGGCCAAGGACATGATGCCATACACTGCTGCGGAACATACAGTACTGGTACTGCCTGGGCACAATCTACAGCTGCCAACTGTGCCAGGGTCAAGGGAACACTCAGATGAAACCATCTTGTGTAAACACATTAGAGATTCAAAGCCTTCAATAGTTCCATAATGTGAAACGCAGAACAATGTCTCTGAAGCCTGTCGGACAGATCTAATGCTAACCTCTGGAGTAAAACAAGGGCTCAGGTTAGAGCCATTAGTGATCTTAGTGATACGGATTCTATCTATGCAACCTACTATTCACTTTTCATAGACACAATATAGTTAATTGACAGTGACAACTTTTCAAGTAGGGCATTCCAGAGTAGGGCATTCACCTCTTCCAGACTGGAATGCACTACGATCAGTGGGTGAGAAACTGCAGCAGCAGCCTCTGTGGCATCTATCCACTGCTCTGGAGTTTAATGAAGTCACAGTGTAATTACTGTGGTGTCATCTGCTAGCAATCAGACACCATTTACAACAGAGAACAACATGCTGTATGCAGCACACACACAGGTAGTAGACCCCCTTACCTGGAATATCAAACACACTGACATAGTGGAAGGACCACTTGAGAAGGTATGTAGAATGTGTAAAAACACACCCTCACATGGCTGATGAACTCCACCCTCTCCTCCCATGCACCCTACCACTGTACCACCCTGGTTGCCAAACTAAAGTTAAAGGACTTTGCAAACATTGCAGGCGACTTGACACTGCAGGAGTCATCTGTGCCCAGAACCCAAGCACAGTCATGTCCAGATCCTTCCGTTTACATGGAGACATACAGTATTAGAAGGCTCTGCTGATGTTTAGCTAGATTTGACCACTATCTATACCTCTTCCATTGAGCTCAGAGTTGAGGATACAAGTAGCAATTTATCAGACAAAAGCGTATAATACAGGCATACATGAGCCCCATATGGCATAAATTATTAGATTTGAAACTCCCACCCCTTACCCAATTAAAACCCATCTTGCTGTCTCCAGGGAGCTCAGCGCCTGTCTTCGGAACAGGGATTAACTCAAGGAAATGAGACTGCAGGGGACCAGTGTGTGGGAGAGTGGCCAATGGGGGCTGTGAAATCCAATTAACGTCCCCCTGTGAGGCAGGCTAGAGAGGTGTGTGTCTGTGGACATGGTAATTCAATAGAATGTGCCTTGGCGAACATGAACATGCTCTGGCCCGATGTTGATCTTTCAGGGAAAGGTTTGGAAGTGTATACCCGTTAGATAAGGCAAGCTTCCTACACTTCAATACAACTGGCTGATAATACAATCATCTGTCTAACATCTCGAAATGTCCCTTAGAGCAATGCTCTCATTGGTTGGTCAGAACAATGGTGTTGTTGGACATGAGCTTACCTGGTCTCATAGCATTTCACATTAGTCTGTACGTAAATCCAAAATGCAAAACGTATGATATGTTATGAATTCTAGCTAAGTGGCAAACGTTAGCTAGGCTAGGGGTTAGACATAAGTTTAGGAGTTAGGTTAAAGGATTAAGGTTAGGGTTAGCTAAAAGGGTTAAGGTTAGGGGAAGCGTTAGCTAACATGTTAAGAAGTTGAATAGTAAGTAGTTGAAAAGTTAGCTAAAATTAGCTAAAATTCTAACGTTGTCCATGAGATTTGAACTCGCAACCATTGGGTTGCTAGACGTTTGCGCTAGACGCCCACCCATCTACCCCTACTTTCGTTTTTGCCTTAAGTAACCATCGGTCTTATGTAACCATACTAAACGTAACATATCATACTAATTTGTGTGTCCTGGATTTACACTTACTATGTTACGTCTAGTCTATAAGACCAGGCTGGCAGAGATAAGGGTCGCAAGAGGAAATGCTTGAGCCAATCACTACTACTGGAGGTTAAAGGGCAAATATCAAAGGTTCTGCAGAATCAAATTACTTATAAACTGGGCAGCTTGGGTCCTGGATGCTGATTGGCTGAAAGGAAAATTACTTGTTTACCGACCCCTCCTGTCTCAGCCTCCAGTATTTATGCTGCAGTAGTTTATGTGTCGGGGGGCTAGGGCCAGTCTGTTATATCTGGAGTATTTCTCCTCTCTTATCCGGTGCCCTGTGTGAATTTAAGTATGCTCTCTCTAATTATTTTTCTCTTTCTTTCTTCCTCTCTCTCGGAGGACCTGAGCATTAGGACCATTCCTCAGGACTACCTGGCCTGATGACTCCTTGCTGTCCCCAGTCCACCTGGCCGTGCTGCTGCTCCAGTTTCAACTGTTCTGCCTGCGGCTATGGAACCCTGACCTGTTCACCAGACGTGCTACCTGTCCCAGACCTGCTGTTTTCAACTCTCTAGAGACAGCAGGAGCGGTAGAGATACTCTGAATGATCGGCAATGAAAAGCCAAATCACATTTACTCCTGAGGTGCTGACCTGTTGCACCCTCGACAACCACTGTGATTATTATTTTTTGACCCTGCTGGTCATCTATGAACATTTTAAAATCTTGGCCATGTTCTGTTATAATCTCCACCCGGCACAGCCAGAAGAGGACTAGCCACCCCTCATAGCCTGGTTCCTCTCTAGGTTTCTTCCTAGGTTCTGGCATTTCTAGGGAGTTTTTCCTAGCCACCGTGCATCTACACCTGCATTGCTTGCTATTTGGGGTTTTAGGCTGGGTTTCTGTACAGCACTCTGTGACATCAGCTGATGTAAGAAGGGCTTCATAAACAAATTTGATTGATTGATACTGTTCCAATTATGTTGGTAACCAGTTTATAATAGCAATAAGGCACCTCTGGGATGTGTGGTATATGGCCAATATACCACGACTAAGGGCTGTATCCAGGCCACCGAAATTGCGTCCGGAGGCTCCGTATGGAGGGTGTGACGCAATTGTGGAGCTTCCGGAGGCCAAATCAAGTTCCGTACCGCATCTCCCTGCGCCTCACAAACATAACAATGCGGAGGGCTGCGTTTTGCTCCACATTGACATGATTGGTTGACAGTAGGTGGGGACAGTATGTCCTGTATAAACACAAACTCACTTCCTTGACAACAGCACGGGGGAAGCGCATGTATGAACGGCCCGACTTCTGCATCGCCGTAAATGCTGCACGGCCGACACAGACTCTGCAATGACCATGACTCGACTTTTATACAGTGGCAGAGGACACAGAAGTTCCACGGTTGAAATTAGGGAAACATGGGTTTGGCTGTGTTTACACTGGCAGCCCAATTCTGATCTTTTGCCCAATTATTGGCAAAAGAGCTGATCTGAACGGTAAAAAAAAATATCTGAATTGGGCTGCCTTTGTAAACGCAGTCTTTGTGTAATGGTGCATGGAAGAAATAAAAAGGGACAGAGACACAATTAGATACATTTTGAGTTGTGATTTAAAAAAAACAAAGCCATTGTATAACAGTTATAATAAATTAACAATTAAATGTATCACCCAAAGCAGCGAAGGAACAGGACTTTCCCAGGGAGACAAGTCAATGCTTGGGCCCAAATTTAAAAAGCGGCTCGGAGTAGGATTGACTATAATCTCAAAGGGTTAACAACGATCCTAGATCAGCTCCTACTCTGAGACGCTTCATGATTAGGATTTCCCACCACAGCCAGTCAATCAAACATGTCACATTAAAATCAGCTCCAATCACGTCACACCTTTGCACCAGCTAACACACCAGACTCCAATAATCAACAAATTATGATCTTCAGTTTAGAATGTTTAAATCAGCAGTGTTTGCTAAGGATGGGGAAAAAGTGTGACACCTCACTTGCCCCCTGAGGACTGGAGTTGCCCATCCTGGATGTAAAATGTTCATTAAAATGTTCCCATACCTCTGACCTCAGGATTTTGCCCTAATGGGTTAAGCCCTATCATTACCCCATCCAAATTAGTTGCAAAATTCCAGGAAGTCCTGGTTGGGGGGGGGATTATGGATTTCCTGCCCATTCTGGGAATCTTCCAACCAGGAAATGTATTGAAAGTTGCTGGAACTTTACAACTCTACTTTGGACGCTCTGAAGACTGAACAGGTAACGGAAAATCTCACCCTTTAATACCTGTTCCCCTCGCTGCTCTGTACAGATGGTAAATTCACTCTAGGCCGGGGGTTTAAAGATATAGGACCTCCGGCCTATTCTGAGAGACACTACTCTACTTAACAGCCCATGGGTCAATTGGCCTCTTACATTCTCCTTACAAAGTACAGTGGATAATCCTACCAGAGCACACTAATGCAAGACAGGCAGACATGGAGACACTTTGTCACATTTCATATCCACTAACACACACACAGGACCTGCATTGTATATATTGAATAGGTTGAAAGTAACGCGAGCAGAATGATGTCTTCATCATCCATCTTCTCTGACACCTTTTACAGATCACTGATGGACTCCGTAAGTGACTGCACACGGGCCACACCTTACAGAGTCGCATGTCATGCAGTCTCAACACGCGTTGAGCAACAGCACGTCTGTCCTCACAGGTCAGGGCGCCCCGGCCAAACATCATCACGGGGAGACCATGGCGGATTAGAGGAGGGTAGGTGGAGGGCTTCAGGGTAAAGTATAGGTGGAGAGGGAAACAAAGGGACCGAGTTGACAGTGGCTAGTCTGAGTCTGGTCTCAAAACATGGAACCAGGCTTCCTCAAACCTCACAGAGAACGACAGGGAAATCCACATTGATGCAGGGGTGATCCCGCTTTATGGTTCCCTAGAAGGGAAAGGAGACAGAAAACACAAAACTAAGCACATGATCATTCATTATTTACCTAGCCCCTAACATTCAGAGATGTGATCAGGATATTGCCATATTGAATATACTGGTTTGGGGGCGGAACAATTTAAATTACACATACTAGAAGACTAGAGGATGACATTAGAAAATAATGGAATTCATGTTTAACCCATAACAGTCTAAGCTGGGAGGGAATGGGGGTTCTACTAAGCTATATGTAAATGTTTTAAGAAGGTCATACCAAAGATCATTTAGCTATTTGATTTAGAATTTTAAGACCCCTTGAAGTATCAAAAAATATAAAACAAAAATGTTTTTTGCCTTACTGCTATTAGCCCAAACAAACGCATTGAATAACATCCACTAGATGTAACAAATATCTAAAGTAAGTTTAAATATTGTATTTTTTTTTAGTACATGTATTTAACCCCTTGTTTTTGGAACTAAACAGTCTCCATATATATTTCCATTGATTTTTTTAAAACTGGTACCAGGGGACCTTCAGACAAGCCTTTGGGCGTCTCAGCCTCACCTTTCCACAGAGGTCATATTAGTGTAGGTCAAACCGTTCGGACGCTACAGATGATTGTGAGAAAACAGATTTTCAGGATGTCTCATGGTCTGACAAACACTGCTCTAGCTCTGTCACCTTTCACGGCTGATGCGGAAGTGTGACATCTGCCGATTGAGACTCATCCATTGCAACAAATCAAATATCTATAGCTTAAACTGATTTTTTATTATTATGCTAATTAGATGTCCGCAGGGACGTGGACATCCACTCTAAGGGTTTAATCAGGATCAAAAAAATCTAATACCGGGGGTGTATTCATGACTGCACGCCATAGCAAGCAATTTCTGTTGGACAAATTCAGGTGGGACCCCCATTTCATCCTGTTTGTTTCCTAGTGAATACACCCCTGAATTTTGTATTCCGACAGTTTGAGAGAAGGGCCTGTTACCTGAGGTATGAGGTTTTTCTGGATCTTCTTCAGTTTGGCCCTCCTACGGCCATTCTTCATCACAACTGTCTCCTCGTAGAACTCGTGGGCCAGGTCTCCATCCTCGTCAAAGTACAGGGAACTGAAGGCAGATAAGGGTTACTGCTGGGTGGAGTCCAGAGAAAAAAGAGCATGACAAATGTCTACCCAGTACAGATGTTGCATTGGTAAACCCCTCCCGTTGCTCACTGCCACACTGAGCTAGAAAGGGATGTCAAACATGTGCCATGTGTTGATCTACGTACACCCCAAGACACAGACCTAGGGCTACTGACATTGTGAGGGGAAGTTTCTAGAAAGACACTATAAAAGGGTACACTATTGTGTAAGTGCACAATATTGGCTTCAGTTTAAAGTTGAACTAGGACATCCAAATCTTCCTCAAACCTGAGAAGTGACTGGTCCTCTAACTAGTAGCATGTGCTTTATGTTATGATGACATAGCGACTTGCGATGCTATATTTACCTCCATCTGGTAAACACGAAGGGAGTCCCATTTCGGAAACTTCGTAGCCTTGCCAGCGACTGTTCGTCGACTCCCTCTTTGGTTGGATCGCCATCATCACTGCCTGAACCTGCAAAAGGCCAATAACCTTTGGTTTTGGAGCCACTCCCGCCCATCTTCAACTGTAGGACATTATTTTCTTGGCCGGACTGCACCCAGGAGAGATGTAGAGAGTTGATGCTTGATGGAGGTGTTGACAGGTCTTGAGACAGGGATGTTATTTATCAATTAGAAGACAGTAGGTAGCTACAATTTAAAGGAATGACAGAAAGGAAGTTAGCAGCCGTTGATGAATGGTGACATGTTTCTCTGGCAGATGCTGTTTGAACTAAAAATCATATTAGCCAGATGACATGGAATCTTATGTGGGCATCATCTGCTAACTACATGCATGCGTTAGTTAACGGTCTTTCATTTAACTAACGTTAGTTCTCTGCACAAAAGCATAGCTAGCTAGGACTTGAAGCTGGCATTAGCTTTCAAAAGCAATTAGCTAGCTAGCAATGCCAGCTAACGTTATCGGCTAGCGACGTGTTAACAGCAGTAGCATGTCATATCGGAGACAGGTTGAAGTCGTGAGTTTATTGCCAGAACACACCACCGTGTCTGTGATATATATGGCAGCTGAGGGCCTTTAGAATAGCAGATAGCTGACGTTAGCTAGCTCCAAAACGCCAGACTTGATGTCAAGGTAACATTAACCAGCTAGTTAACGTCTCCCTTTGATTTCGGTCGCATGCTGGCAAGCACATTCACCGTCGACATACCGAGTAGTTTCAGCTTGATGTCTAGCAGTCGTGTTGTAGAACTTGCTTAGACGCAGAATGTCTTCAGATCGCTCTCTCAAACTGAAACTGCTAGTCACCGTGTTTAGCCTCTCCTAAACTTCCGCCAGGCGGAGGGCATGTACTTACGTCACTTCCAGTCATTTTTTTAAATACAGAATGGAAGGTTAGAGAAAGTTCTTTATGATGAGCAAAGAGAGAGCAGATAAGAAAAAGAATAGCCTACTCTAAAGTGGGTGACGTGAGACATGACAACAACACTGATAACAAAAGAAAGATTCAATTGACATGTAGATCATGTGTTATATTTTTATTAGAAGTGGAAGTATGAACACATTACAACATAGATTCTGTTCCCTAGATATTTCATTCCCATAATAAAACATGCCGTATAGGCTAATTAAAAGTTAACAGGATTTCTCTGAGTAATTAGGGCAGATAGCTTCCCAGAAAGCTGAGCCATGTTCAGTAGGAATTAAACGTTTTTTAAACGGGGAGAGACCTAAACTGTCCCAATAAGAACACAGAATTTTGTTTTCAATTTCAAAACATTTTGCTGCAGTATGCCCTACTGAACACAACCCTGGTCTGCAACCGATTGACATGTCAGACACACTCAAGGATCCCATTATTAATGACAAGGGGAAATATGAGAGCAACAACAGCTCAATACATCTTTATTTACCCAATCCTCCCCACAACAACTGAGCAGCAACATACAATGTTCCCAGTGAAAAACTCCAGTTCTCCAGTTAAGCAGTGTCCAGACCAGGAAATCTCCTAGGTGTCCAGTTAATGACAGTATCATCTGTCCTCATTCCTCAAATAACTTCCTCCTGTCCTTCACAGTAATGCCCAATCCAGGCCACACAACACGTCGCAGTAGTCTACTGGTTTGCACTAAATAGCTCTACTCTCTCTCCTAACTTGCACTGCTATTACCCTGTCTATCTCAAAGACTTGTTCATGATTGATCTCTGACTTCCGGTGTCGCCCCCTATCTAACCCCCTATTGGCCCTAGTTGCCCTTCACAGCTGCAGGGGTTTCTGTGCTGTGCTCTATCTGCTACAGCAGGGACAGCACTAAAGACATTTGAACTTTGAACTCAAGAGTGCCATTGTGTGCCATGCTCCTGGTGGCCGCTGGTCAACAGTGTGTATGCCTCTCTACCATGATGTCACCCATCATGCCATCACATCAGCCGGGGGTGGTGATGCTGGCCATGGCCTCCTTCATCCTATCCCTGGCCAGAGTGTAGCGCTTGACTATCTGCCGGATGTGCTCCTCTTCCTCACGCTGAAGGATCCGCAGGAAATTGCGCAGCTCAGGAAAGCTGAATGCATCCCACTGTGGGAGAGAAAGAGAGAGAGAGCAACTCAAAGAATAAAGTTACATAATAACTGTCAACACTTTTCAATGCACATCATTTCAGTATTGAGCATACAAGAGCCTTAATGTGTGTGTGTGTGTCTGTGTGTGTGCGTGTTTTAGAGGTGTGTACTCACATTGACCTCCCCCGTCTCATTCTCTTTCAACACCAGACTGAGGACTTTCTCATTGGGTCCGGCACACAGACGCAGGTGGAGCGGCCTCTCGTCATCAGACAGCTTACGAAGGTATACTAGAAAAGTAAAAGAAAGAAAGAGACAAAGGAGAGAGAGAGAGAAGGGAGGAGAGAGAGAGAGATGGGAGGAGAGAGAGAGAGAGAGATGGGAGGAGAGAGAGAGAGAGAGATGGGAGGAGAGAGAGAGAGAGAGATGGGAGGAGAGAGAGAGAGAGATGGGAGGAGAGAGAGAGATGGGAGTAGAGAGAGAGAGAGAGATGGGAGGAGAGAGAGAGAGAGAGATGGGAGGAGAGAGAGAGATGGGAGTAGAGAGAGATGGGAGGGGAGAGAAAGATGGGAGGGGAGAGAGAGAGATGGGAGGGAGGGAGAGAGAGATGGGAGGGAAAGAGAGGTGGGAGGGAGAGAGAGATGGGAGGGGAGAAAGAGAGATGGGAGGGGAGAAAGAGAGATGGGAGGGGGGAGAGAGAGATGGGAGAGGAGAGAAAGAGATGGGAGGGGAGAGAGAGAGATGGGAGGGGAGAGAGAGAGAGATGGCAGGGGAGAGAGTGAGATGTGAGGGGAAAGAGAGATGGGAGGGGAAATAGAGATGGGAGGGGAAAGAGTGAGATGGGAGGGGAGAGAGAGAGATGGCAGGGAGAGAGAGAGATGGGAGGGGAGATAGAGAGATGGCAAGGGAGAGAGAGAGATGGCAAGGGAGAGAGAGAGAGATGGCAGGGGAGAGAGTGAGATGGGAGGGGGGAGAGAGAGATGGCAGGAGAGAGAGAGAGATGGCAGGGGAGAGAGAGAGATGGGAGGGGAGAGAGAGAGATGGGAGGGGAGAGAGAGAGATGGGAGGGGAGAGAGTGACACTGACACTTTATTACATTGTGTTTGGTATCATATTGAGTGGAATGATTTGAGCACGTTCATCACAGTGCATTTAGGTGACATTGCTTACGGACACTCACTCTGAGGTTTTCACGTTCGCTGCGCTCAAACAGGGCGAACTTGGCAGGGTTGTCCACCACGGTGAACTTGTTGAGCAGGGCCTCTATGACCTCCCGTGCCCGCGTCCGGGAGCTTATG
This sequence comes from Brachymystax lenok tsinlingensis, assembly GCA_030435695.1. NCBI lineage: Eukaryota > Metazoa > Chordata > Actinopteri > Salmoniformes > Salmonidae > Brachymystax > Brachymystax lenok. The sequence continues at coordinate 44,220,260 of CM059797.1, read as the reverse complement.
TGGAGGTGTTTGGCCGTGTCTTTGGGGAGGTAGAAAGATGTCCAGTGCTTTAGCCCCCCCTCCTGTTGTCCCTCTTCCTGTGGTGAAGACGCCTTCCGAGGGGGTGGGAGTGACACGGGCCGAGTCAGCTTAAAAAGGACCCTGATGAAGCCAGTGTATGATCCGTCTCGGTTCTGAAAGAGGGTTACAGGAACATAAGAGTCCTTAGACGGATTGTCAATGAACAATACGATGTGAACATAACGTGCCTCAGGAACTCAAATTTTACTTACAGATTACCACATACGTATACAGGGAACAGGACATTATTTACAGCAACTCATCTACAGAATGAGGTTAACTGGGGATTCGACACAGGTGCGTGTGTGTGTGCGTGCACATCTGTTGTTGTGTACATTTGTGTGTGTGTGTGTGTGCATGCAATTACAATCCCTTACCAGCACCATGTAGAGATTGCTGTTGATCTGAGCATTATATTCCTTCACCTTCTGCTGGATGTCACCGACAGACAGCACTTGTTTCCCCCAGTCAATAGATTCAATCTTAAATAGAGGAGGAAGATGAGTTTCAAAACCAGTCTCCCATGACCTATAGTCTTGAATCAAAATCCTATGGTCTGTGTGTAGGCTCACTGACTATCCAACCACAAGATGTCAGCAGAGAGACTACTTGTTTTTCTACAGCTGTATCACAAACCTGCTTTATCATCTCCCAAATAGTTTTTAATTAAACAAGTTATTGGTTTAGCCATGTGGTAAGTCAACGTGGACTATGTCCCTTCTGCGTACAGTAGCTAGTGCATGGTACTGTATTAGTACAGTAGCCTATGGCCTCTGGCATAACATTTTCACATAACACAACGTCTCTTTCTGTACAGTAATCAGCAAGTTCACTCCCTTGGGTTGAAAGCTAGATGCATCAAGCAGGAAGCTGTGTCCAGGCTTGCTCTCTCAACCCCCCTCCCTACCAAGTACAACTAGCAAGAACATCAGGAAACTCCGCCTTCCACAAGAACAGAGGAGAGGAAGTCAGTGAGGACACACACACACACACACACACACACACACACACACACAAAGGTTAAATATAGGCTTTGGTGGTATATATCTGCCAGTTCAAACCACCATATCAAGAATTTCCACAAAGTAGCACAATATCTCGTTGTACCAATTTTCCAGTGTGTCATCCACCTGGAAAAACAGCCATTTACAAATGGGACAGTGGAAAGCTTTGTAAGCACCCTAACTCTGTAGAGTAACAGAGTTTCTGTGTATGTGTTACTTTCTTGCATCAAATGGCAATAGTTTGACAACATATGTAATAGCCTAGTAGATAGCCATAGGGTCAATTTGAGACTGTTGTAGGCTAGTGGCCATGACATGACATTATGCAAATTAGCTGACAACTGTACAGCTTGAAACTACTGTAGCTAATTTATTTACATGGTAGCCTATTACTCAGCGCGGAATGAATATGAATATGTTACATGGACATATTACCTCAATTACCTCAACTACCTCGTACCCTTGCACGACTCAGTACCGGTAGTCCTTGTATATAGCTTCGTTATTGTTATTTTATTGTATTACTATTTTCTTTTTTCTTCTTATTTTCTTCTTATTAGTATTATTAACTTTTTAACAGCATTTTTGGAAAAGGGCTCGTAAGTAAGTATTTAACGGTATAGTCTACACCTGTTCTATTTGGCGCATGTGGCAAATACAATTTTATTTGATAAACTCATGCATTATTCAAATATTTAAAGAGGACAAAACATATGGGACAAAAGCCTTATCTCCATTCTCCCTATGATTCATTAGCATATGTTTAAGTCACTGTATTATACAAATGAGTCTAGCAATGTACATGTAGAAAATCCTATTAGGCCAGCTAGACTCAGAACTAAAGAAACGACATTATTTTGACAACAGACTATGAAGACTATCAACAAAGATATTGCACAAACTTTTAGGCTACATAGTCATTAGAAAATAAAGGCAAATATGTTTTGGGGGATAGTACGTTATCAACTTGATAGACCAGACTTCTCAGAGTTTTTTTTAATTGCCGCGGACGCCTCACCTTTTTCCTTTTGACTTTGATGAAGAAGGATGTGCGCGCTGTGAAAAACTGCTCCAGCTCGGAGTCCGAGTCATCCTGGCTACAGTATCCGCTGCTGGTCGTACTGCCCCAAGTCATCTCAAATGATAGGGTATTTTCCATTGCCTCTTTTAACGCCATATCTCTATATTACAATATGAACATATTTGTGGATCCCTCGCCAATTGCCATCAGTGCTCACAATCATAGCCTAGCTAACTCATTAATGAATTAATTATATCCACTCGAGAAAAACTTTGAACTGGAAAATTGAACCATAAGCTCATCACTACACGTTCTAATATTCAACCATTCCTACTACTCTACTCGTTCCGTTATATCAATCCTTCACATGATTTAGAATGGATGGGGAATCCTATGTGTGTCTTGAGTCCCACCCATTGCCCCTTCCAGACCGTGAAATTAACAGACTGAATAAGCGTCTAGCCCCTCCCCCTACTGCTACCATACGCGCAAGCCCCTCCTTGTTTCCCGTAAAAAATGTAGCAAGTGGAAAGTCCAGCTGTGACAGCAATTGGTCATATGGCCATTGTCCAGACAACACCACAAAAACAACAATATCAAACTACAACAAACACATAGGACTGTTCTGGCTCCTGTGCTGTCAAGAAGAGACTACACATCGGCCTAGAAAAATATGTAGCAGAACAGACGTGTTGAATAATATATTAAAATGGGCTGACTTCATTTTTTGATGCTTTATGCATGTAAGGATAGGTTTTTTCTGTGGTTCAAAAGTTGAGCAGCTGTTTTATTGTGATGTTGCCAGGCAACATCCTCCTCTCCACCCCTCTCCTAAATTGCTCTGGCTTGTCCTGGCAGGCAGTCTCAGGAGGTAGGCAATAAAATCTCTATCTCCGTGAGCATATGGCACTAAAAAGCAGTAGGCCTAGACCCCCCCACCCACACACACACACAGAGACAAATACACAGGAACGTGCTCTGTTGGATTAGTACAGACCTTGGACAGTGGTTTATCTCTACAATACACAACCACTACATATTGTACCCTCTTTTACCCCGTCTACTAACCGCACACTATATATTATGTTCTCCATGAATTCCCTCTCCTTTGTTGAAATAACATTTACAATGGAAAGGAACCTGACAAACAATAGAGACACACTGCAACACCTTGTATCACTTACTTACCACATCCACGTTAGTGTCTGTCTCTACGGTGTCTTCAGAAACACCTGTTTGGTCGGTAGTGAGGAGTCTACTATCTATGCTGCAATCCAACTGGATAAACGGTCGACACTGGAAGTGACAGGTGTAACTGCAGTCTTTGGGGAGAGAGAGAGACAGAGACAGAGAAGACAGAGAGAGGGACAGAGAAAGAGAGAGAGGGAGACGGGTCACATGTGAGGACTAGAGGACGGTTGATTGCTTCACCATTACCATTCACACATTTTGGATCAACCATTTGCCTCAAAATCTGTTTATTCTGCCAATCATCATTCATCTTGTGGATGGGAAACTAAGGTGTTACGTTAACTGAATTCACCCTCCCAGCCTTCTCATGATCGTGTGGCATTGGGATCAGCAGCAGCACAGTAAATGTAGGTCTTCACTGCCACCTGCTGTTGATCCTGTCCACAACATCAACCATGAATGAGGAGTCTCTTCACCATGGGTCGGTGTTCAAGGGTAGTAAACTACATGAAGTTCAACTAGTAATTTAACTACATTTTGCAGTAGCTTGGTAGTAGTTGAACTAAAATTAAATCTAGGTGGTGTTTTCAGTAGTTAACTACTTTTTTGCCATGTAGTGGTGTAGCTACCTACTGGAAATACAAACTTTTAATGTTTTTTTTTACTAAAATAAAATATTGTTGAAGTAGGCAATAATTTCCTTTCTTTTTTTGGCATCGGACGTGCCTGATTCTCACTTGAAACATAATTGTTGTGTTTAATAGGGTAAATGACACATTCTGTTAACATATGACCCCAAAGTGAACTGTGCTTGTAATTTGTAGTCTATGACATTTCAGATTTACATGTGATAATTTTCCATGAAGTAGTTTGGATGTAGTAAACTACTTTCAAAGTAACTTTAGTTAAGTAATTTTTTTTTCGAAAGGGTAGCTTTAGTATATCTTAACTTCTTCCAGTGTAAAGTAATTGGTAGCTTGTAAAACTCTCGGGGTGGGGGCTCCTGAGTGGTGCAGCAGTCTAAGGCACTGCTTCTCAGTGCTTTAGGCGTCACTACAGACCATGGTCCGATTCCAGGCTGTATCACAACCGGCCGTGATTGGTTGTCCCATAGGGCGGCGCACAATTGGCCCAGCGTCGTCCCGGTTAGGGGTAGGCCATCATTGTTAATAAGAATTTGTTCTTAACTGACTTAACTAGTTAAATAAAGGTTAAATAAAATAAAAAACTATATTTTCAGAGTAGCTACCCAACACTTTGTAGGTCTAAGTTACCCCTAGACACTGATCTGGAGTCAATTTTGAATTTGGGGAACGAAAGATGATTCTAGATCTCTACGAAGGGAAACTTCAGCCCAGAGTCCAATAGTAGCACTGGCAAGCGATACTAAAGAATGAGTGGCTTTGACTATACAGTTTACTATACTCAGCCCCATAGTACCTACACATATTTAACACATATACATTTGAATGCTGCTGTAGATTCCTTATTGATTGACAAAATACACAACACAGAAATGCATGCAGATAACCCTCCCAAAAAAAAAAAAAAAAAACATCAGTAAAGTAACTGTTGGATTACCAAAACATAATCTGATTACTTTCCGTTACTTTTTGATTACTTTCCCCTTAAGAGGCATTAGAAGAAGACAAAAAGTCTCTGACGTGTGGTCAAACTTGCTCAGGTGGAACAAGTTTAAACTTGCAACTTTTTAAAATGCTGATAGAATGTCATTGAGAAAACAGAAAGGTGTCATGACATATTTTTCACAAACCTTTGTGTATTTAAAAGTAATCTAATAAGTAATCATCTAGTTTTTCAAAAATATCTGTAATCTTATTACAATATTTTTGCTGGTAATCAGATTACATGTTACTGATTACATGTAGGAAATGACTGTACAACTGGTATAGACTGCAGTCAGAATAATAATGCTGAGATGTGAAGTTACTCCCAAACCTTGAAAACACTGACAGTGATTTTACACGTGCACACATACGCACGCACACGCACACGCACACGCACACACACACACACACACACACACACACACGGTTGGTACTCACTAACACAGCTCAGGCTCTGTTTGTAAAGGCCCCAGATGAATTCACCACACAAGTCGCACCAGGTGATCTGGGTGTAGCTGCAGGGCTGGAAGTCATGTCCCTTTCCAACCTGACCTGTGAACCACGAGGGCCCCTCAACACTCACACTGTCCCCCACCAGCCGGACCACGTGGCTGGGCCTCTCCGGAGCCCTTGCCTGCCTGGGGGTCAGGGGCGCTGTTGGGGGCAGAGAGGCTGGTGGGTCTGGTGCCAGCTCAATGCGATCATTCAGGCTGAGGTCTTTCAGCTCAATCTGCTCACACTTGGACATGCCATTTACCCAGGCAAACAGCCGGGCAACGGCTTGTGGCGGCTCACTTCCCATGGTTAGCATGGACTACACCCGGCCCACACAGGGAACTCAGTCTCGCTGGTATTAATCCATCCACTGGCCGTCGCAGCATCTGTATTTAGAGCTTTGATCATGTCAGATGAGGTGATGTCTATAGTGCAGAGAAAGTGTTGACTGAGGCTATCTGGGTCCAGTTCATCTCCGGTGTGATGTTTAATGTGCCAGAACAGGTGTCCATGGAGTCCTCTTCAGGCTCTGTCATAGACCAAGCTGGTTATCTAAATCAGAGGGAATTTAAAAAAAGGAGTCATACAGGAGTTCAATAATTACAATTAGACTTCATCACATCTCAGCATTATTCTGACTGCAGTCTATACCAGCTGTACAGTCATTTCCTTCACCATGCCATCACAGGCCTCATTTGCATCCACCAAAACTAGAGAAACATTTCAATTCTGTTTAACAGTTCAATCGGCAACAAAAGTTGTTGGTAGAATATAGCTGTCTCTGACTACCACATACAGTGGGGCAAAAAAGTATTTAGTCAGCCACCAATTGTGCAAGTTCTCTCACTTAAAAAGATGAGAGAGGACTGTAATTTTCATCATAGGTACACTTCAACTATGACAGACAAAATGAGGAAAAAAAATCCAGAAAATCACATTGTAGGATTTTTAATGAATTTATTTGAAAATTATGGTGGAAAATAAGTATTTGGTCACATACAAACAAGCAAGATTTCTGGCTCTCACAGACCTGTAACTTCGTTACCTGTATTAATGGCACCTGTTTGAACTTGTTATCAGTATAAAAGACGCCTGTCCACAACCTCAAACAGTCACACTCCAAAATCCACTATGGCCAAGACCAAAGAGCTGTCAAAGGACACCAGAAACAAAATTGTAGACCTGCACCAGGTTGGGAAGACTGAATCTGCAATAGGTAAGCAGCTTGGTTTGAAGAAATCAACTGTGGGAGCAATTATTAGGAAATGGAAGACATACAAGACCACTGATAATCTTCCTCGATCTGGGGCTCCACGCAAGATCTCACCCCGTGGGGTCAAAATGATCACAAGAACGGTGAGCAAAAATCCCAGAACCACACGGGGACCTAGTGAATGACCTGCAGAGAGCTGGGACCAAAGTAACAAAGCCTACCATCAGTAACACACTACGCCGCCAGGGACTCAAATCCTGCAGTGCCAGACGTGTCCCCCTGCTTAAGCCAGTACATGTTCAGGCCCGTCTGAAGTTTGCTAGAGAGCATTTGGATGATCCAGATGAGGATTGGGAGAATGTCATATGGTCAGATGAAACCAAAATATAACTTTTTGGTAAAAACTCAAATCATCGTGTTTGGAGGACAAAGAATGCTGAGTTGCATCCAAAGAACACCATACCTACTGTGAAGCATGGGGGTGGAAACATCATGCTTTGGGGCTGTTTTTTCTGCAAAGGGACCAGGACGACTGATCCGTGTAAAGGAAAGAATGAATGGGGCCATGTATCGTGAGATTTTGAGTGAAAACCTCCTTCCATCAGCAAGGGCATTGAAGATGAAACGTGGCTGGGTCTTTCAGCATGACAATGATCCCAAACACACCGCCCGGGCAACGAAGGAGTGGCTTCAGTAGAAGCATTTCAAGGTCCTGGAGTGGCCTAGCCAGTCTCCAGATCTCAACCCCATAGAAAATCTTTGGAGGGAGTTGAAAGTCCGTGTTGCCCAGCGACAGCCCCAAAACATCACTGCTCTAGAGGAGATCTGCATGGAGGAATGGGCCAAAATACCAGCAACAGTGTGTGAAAACCTTGTGAAGACTTACAGAAAACGTTTGACCTCTGTCATTGCCAACAAAGGGTATATAACAAAGTATTGAGATAAACTTTTGTTATTGACCAAATACTTATTTTCCACCATAATTTGCAAATAAATTCATTAAAAATCCTACATTGTGATTTTCTGGATTTTTTTTCCTCATTTTGTCTGTCATAGTTGAAGTGTACCTATGATGAAAATTACAGGCCTCTCTCATCTTTTTAAGTGAGAGAACTTGCACAATTGGTGGCTGACTAAATACTTTTTTGCCCCACTGTATATCCTACAAATGAAAAAAACAGGAGATTAATATTTCTTGGCCAAAGCTAGAGTTGACAAAGATTATATAAAATGTGGGACAAGATGACTAGTTTAATCCTACATGACAGTGCAGCGGAGAGCATAACCTTTGACATGACAGAAATATGACAACATTACAGGCCACCTGTGTTCCTGTGACTGTTGGGAAAGAGGCACTCAGCAGGGATTGACATGAGGTGAATAAAATACTTGACTATAGACTGCAGACAAAAAGGCACTACTCTACTAGGGAATGCATACAATTGAGAGGGTGAATTACAATAGCCTATCCATTGCTATCCCAAGCATGTGCAGCATGCTCATTTAGGCCAGTGGTTCCCAACCAGGGGTACTAGGACCCTAGCTGTGACCAGGGCAAATGTACCTATCTTTTTTATATTAGGAATGCAGTTAATTTTAGTGTGTTTTCTCCCAACCCAAGGTGTTGTTGAAACTTTTCGTTCCCCCTTCAATGCACCCCTATTGTGTCTCTTATAGACTAATTCAGTGACACAAGCAAGAACAAGAGCTGCACGGATTTACACCTGGCCAACTGGGTCACCACTACGTGCAGCGCAGCGCAACAACTATCCACATTGGTTACAAATTAGTTACTCAGACTCGACCATGTTTGCAGCTTTTATAATAATAACTAGACTAAAAGATAGCCTATATAGCCTGTATTGATGTTAAATTGTAATTTACCATCTGAGTTGTTATTGAGGTCATCACATAGAAGATTATTAGGTCGCCTACCGTTTCTATAAACTTAATTTAATTCAAACTATCCTATACATACCAGGTTAGCACTATTATCAATGACCATGTTAATAACGACCAGTTAACTACCAGTTTCAATCCGACGGCTGAGCTCTCTGAGGGACCGGGTTTACTGACACCGCGCGCGACCCAACATGATGCACCACAAACAGCACATTTGTAAAAATGTATTTTCTACCCAACTAACTCACCTCTTTTCGTGTCCACCTCCTCATTGTTGGTTAGGCATTAATCGTGGGTAGCCTACATTTTGACTGGGGTCCAAGGTTGAGGTCCATCAATTCGTGTTTTTCTCCCCTCAAAACTGCCTGACAGTCACTCTCTTCGATGTTTGCGCATGCACTCTGTAGTCGTCAGATTACTGCTGCCTAATCCGGTATTTAACTGTCGTGTTTCATGTCGCTCCTCAATCTTCATGCCATGAGGTTTACCCGGTTAGGCTGTTCTCCATCAAACAAAGCTACATGTTTCTAAATGTAGTATTTCTATAGACTAAATTCCTAGAAATTATGTTAGTGCTCACATGAAACAAATTGTAAATGCATGCCAGTGGGGAGCTGTCCATTGCTGAAGTTGCTGAAATCGATACGCAAGGTGTGGGTGAAAGTGAGATCTAACAGTCCACTTTATGAGATGTGATATTAACTAAGCCTCCTATGTCATTTTGCATTCTAAAATATTTAAAAGATCTGATATTCCAAGTCATTTTGTCACCCTAACTTCTGAAATGTATCCTGGCCCTAGTCAAATTGGCTGTTTTATGGATTAAATATTCAATGTTTTGGAAATCACCCGAAGAGAAGCCTCAGGTTAGAAATATGGAGCTCTGCTCTCCAAAACCCACACAGTGAAGATGAAAGCAGAGATATTCATCTACATTGTATGAATATTAAAGTGTAATGTGTTTTTAGTACAGCATTTTTCAGACAATATTGAAGAAGATTAACGAATGGACTAATGAACAGCAGGTGAATAGGACAACTGCTCTGCACTGTAGGCCTATAAACTAGCATGCTCCCTCCTTTTTATGATGAACCCAGTGTGAGTTTATGTTATCCTTTATCTTCTTCCTTGCTCAGAGAGGAAACGCTGTCTTCATCAAGGGGAAGGGAGGGAGGGACTCTGAGAGGCCCACAGTAGATAACAAACACTGGGCAGAGAGAGTGAGAGAGCGAGTCTGGCACTGGGCCATTGGTCACAAGGATGGAAGGAATCCTCTCCTTCTTTCCCATTGGAAAAATATGTTAATTGGTTTTGAATGGCTGATTTGCTATGGTTGCTGCTTGCTGGAGTCCGAAATTAATCCACTCATTTCAAAGCATCAATCTGAGCAGGCTCTTTTCTGACCAGCAATCCAACATTAGTAAACTGAATGCAAAACTAATTCACAAGAAATATGTTGCATTATTAACACTGGCCCAGTTGGAAGTCCTGAACTGAAACCATTTCATAAATTATAAAATAGTTTTTTTCCTACATTTGATGTGTTGTGTTGTATAAACATATTTTTTTCTCATTCTTGAGAGGGAAAAGAGAAGGCAAGAGGAAGAAAAATACACCTTTATCATGATGTCAAACATTTTGTATCCTTCCTGCCCATTTGTACACAGTTGAAATAGAAACCAAGAGACAAGTTCTGTATAATTAAACAGAGAGAGAGAGAGAGAGAGCAAGAGAGAAAGAGAGCGAGAGAAAGAGATGGAGAACATACTATGACCGCATGTGAGTGAAGAGACAGTTTAGTCCAGCAGATAAGAACCAAATATACCCGAAATCGTTCCATTTTATGATACAAGTATCAAACCAGTGCTGCCATTTTATTAAATGGCTGCAATTCGGATTTCCTGTTAGAATAAAATAGGGTAAAATCGTCAATTACTTTTTAATGTTATCTACCCCCTAAATAAACCCCACAGATAATATAGACAATCATTCTGATCATAAAATAGTCTTAAGACCGAGTGGTGTAATGTACTTAAGTAAAAATACCTTAAAGTTAAAAGTTTGGGGTATCTGTAGTTTACTTTACTATTTATATTTTTGACAACTTTTATTTTCACTCCACTACATTTCTAAAGAAAATAATGTACTTTTTACTCCATACATTTTCCGTGACACCCAAAAGTACTCGTTACATTTTGAATGCTTAGCGGGACAGGAAAATGGTCCAATTCACTCACTTATCAAGAGAACATCCCTGGGCATCCCTACTGCCTCTGATCTGGCGCACTCACTTAACACAAACGCTTCATTTGCAAATTATGTCTGAGTGTTGGAGTGTGCCCCTGGCTATGCGTACATTTTAAAACAAGAAAATCGTGCTGTCTGGTTTGCCTAATCTAAGGACTTTGAAATTGTTTATACTTTTACTTTTGATACTTAAGTATATTTGAGCAATTACATTTACTTTTGATACTTAACTATATTTTTACTTTTACTCAAGCTATGTGTATGTCGCGTGTTACAACTTCACGAGAGAGGCATTTGAACGTAAAACAATAAAAACATTTATCAAAATGCTTTATTTGACAGAAATGTCTTCTGGAACATATGAACTTTCATGTGCCTTAATAACAAACGTGTATGCCATCTGTAAATGCAAATAAAATGTTTTAATTATGAGCCTAGTTGTTTTAACAATTGAAAAAGTCAGGAACCTTCCCGCTTGCCATCATTAGCTGAGATAATGGATGGGCTGGACATACCGAGAGATGTGTTTGGATTGGTCTGCCATGTATCATGCTTCTGTCTATAACATGAGCTGCTCAGTATGTGTAGATAATCCTTGCTACCGAGGCTTTTTTGAAAGGTATAACGTTAGCCATGGAGAACTGCAAATGTGTTGCTGCTGCGCTCAACAACATTGCTGCCCTGAATTTAGCAGGCACTATTGACAAAGATCTGTAGGAAAAAGTTGTGATAGACTACTTTCTGCACACTCAGTATGACTTGACACAATGGGCAAAAACAAGCGTTCATCCATGCATACGGGTAATAGTCTGCAGTGGAGTAGGTGGAAAGCTTCAAGTTCCTCGGCCTACACATCATTGACAAACTGAAATTGTCCACCCACACAGACAGTATGGTGAGGAAGGTGCAACAGCGCCTCTTCAACCTCAGGAGGCTGAAGAAATTTGTATTGGCACTTAAAACCTTCACAAACTTTTACAGATGCACAATTGAAAGCATCCTGTCGGGCTGTATCACCGCCTGGTACGGCAACTGCACCGCCCGCAACCGCAGGGCTTTCCAGAGTGTGGTGCGGTCTGCCCAACACATCACCGGGGGCAAACTACCTGCCCTCCGGGACACCTACAGCACCCAATGTCACCGGAAGGCCAAAAAGGTAATCAAGGACAACAACCCTCCAAGCAACTGCCTGTTCACCCCGCTATCATTCAGAAGGTGAGGTCAGTACAGGTGCATCAAAGCTGGGACCGAGAGACTGAAAAACAGCTTCTGTCTCAAGGCCATCAGACTGTTAGAGACTGTTAGACTGTTAGAGACTGTTAGAGACTGCTGCCCTATATACATAGACTTGAAATCACTGGCCACTTTAATAAGTTGTAAATGAGTTGTAAATGAGAACTTGTTCTCAACTTGCCTACCTGGTTAAATAAAGGTGAAAAAAATACAATATTTTGTCAGAAAGTCGTTTTATTTTGTCAGAAAGTCATTTTCATTGCAAGTTAAAGCGTATTGTTAGCTAGCTATCGAACGTTATCTTCCTGGCTCTCTATCTAACGTTGTGTTTTTGATTTGTATAGTAATATTATTTGTATCTCAGAAATCCATTTGCATTGCTAGTCATAGCCTAATGTTAGCTAGCTAGCTAACATTGAACGTAGTTGGTTAACTTTATTTACCGGCAGAATCATACTACAGCATTTCATGCATGGTGGCTAGCTATGGCAATATGTTTGTACTGTATAGGTTGGGATTATGGTTAATTGTTTAGCTAGCTATCTAGCTACATGTCTAAACAAAAGACTTCACTTCGCCAGATGATTACATGATATATCAAGTTAGCCAGGTGTGTCTGGGTAAGCATCATCTATTACTTTTTTATATTAATACAATATTTTTTATCTGGACACTTTCTATTTTTGATATTGCTACAATGCTAATATGCACGTAACCATTTCAATGTACTGTTTACACCTGTTTCATCCGGTGCATGTGACAAATCACCTTGAATGGGTGTTGACAAAGAAGAGCTCTCCAGTAGGTGTACCAAAACATTCAAGGGACATTTTCTCAAAAGTGGGGTTACAAGTTTATCAACTTTCAAAACAGAATTACTTTCCCATTGTATCTCAACTACAGTGTATGATATGCCATTTTGTGGCTCTGAAAAACACAATTTAAAATGTTGCTACATAAGACCGAATTGAGGTGGTGGGTTACATATTGGACTTGATTCACTTGGCCATATGTCCATAAATAATTGGCACATACAGCACAATGATGTCTTAAAATGTTTGAGGTGGTCTAAAAAACACAAAGAAATGGAAAAAAATATATATCGTAGCCTTTAAACTTTTAGTAGACAAGTGGTGCAAACGCATGCCAAATTTGTACTGTTAGTTCCAATAGTTTACATGTAAACACTCTAAAAAGGTATATGGGTGTTCCCTGTAGTCTACTGATTGCAATGATATATAGTATGATAATCACTCAGTTTCATGAGAATATGCATTTAAACCTTCTTGAGTGATGTAATTAAATACTATTTTAGCGGATTTCAGATATGATATTATGATATTATCAAGCTATATTGTTTCCATCAGAGCACGTTTATTCTATGGCAGCATCATGAGAAAAAAACGCAACCATTCAGTGCAATCATCCATAAATGTCATAAGAAGTTGCGTGGTGTTTTGGTCTTACAGTAATGTTATAGTATGCTATTATACTCAGGCTGTTATACAGAATCATAATCTTGCGAGACATTGATTCATCGTTCCGGTGTGCTCCGGCAGTATTATATCTGTGATTATACATCGTTTTCCAAAATGACCACCAACCAGCTCCATAGAGCCATATTGGACAGGATTCACATGGCCATATCTCCATAAATAATTGGTACATACAGCCCAATGATTGATTAAAATGTTTGAGGGGTTCTGGAGAACACAATACAATCTATCCTTTAAATATTTTGTAGAAAAGTGCCACAAAATGATTGCCAAAAATTCTTTAGACATGCACTAGTGTGTGAAACTTGGTGGCTCTATCACAAAGTCCCCAAAAAATGAATGTAGCTGCTGGATTATGGTCAAAATGACCTCAATATGACCCCTATTAAGGTCTTAAGAGTACTTTATGATCATAATTATTGTCTATATTATCTGTGGTGTTTATTTAGTGGGTAGATAACAAAGTAATTATTTTATTGTTTAGAATGATTTTACCCTATTTTCTTCTAACAGGAAATTCGGATGGCAGCTGTTTTATGAAAGTGTCCGCCCTGGTTGACTGACAGGCTTCCCAGACTGCCTCCAATCTTTAAAATGTTCCTTAAGGTATCTAGTATTAGTGTACCAAGTTTGATACTTGTATCATAAAATGGAACAATTATTTCAGCTATCCGCAGGACTAGTTGGTTGCAGTGTATCTGAGTGGACGAGGGCCTTTATGACCTAGTGAGAATGTGTCATTCTAGTGTTTAGCCGTGTTGCACAAGTCTCATGTTTGTTTGGGAGGAATTGGAGCACAATGAGCAGTGAATGGAGGAGCTCTGTGTCCGTTGAGTGGTGCAGTTTGGAATGGGCGGTAGCCTATTACAGGTGCCCATTTAACAGCAGTGAGCAACACACAGCACAATGCTACAATCATACCATGGCTCCACAGAGAGATCATTATGCACCATGATGAGTTTACAGACTGCATTATTCAAGATTTAGCAAATTACTTCTGGACATTCTGTTGTATTCTTGATTCCTTGTTCATTCTCTAGACCTACTGCTCGGTGCTTGCTCTACGGGCAAAATTCGACTTTCCACCGAAAATAATTCTTAGTAAAGGTTAATCAGTGCAGTGAGGAAAAGACAATGTAGGCCAGCTGATGGTTTGTGTTCCATGATCACTTTTTTTTTTAGCATTCCTTCTGAATATAACACAGTGTTGGTGCAACAGTTGGAATCCAGCCTGTTCCACAATGGAAATTAAGTAATTAACCACTCTCTTTATGTAGTCGGGTCATGGTAAGGAAGAATGTGCTCAGCGCATTCCAAAGGCTTTGAAATACTGGAACTCAACTTCTTAACTACAATTCCCAGAATGCACCTGAAAAAGTAGGAAGTGTATATTGATTCTTTCCACGTCACACCGCAGACCGAATTTCAACATCAAGCGAACGTTGCATAGTCATGTTGATTGAGAATAGAACATTGCGCTCAATTCATAATCTCTATGCAATTTAAATATTGACATTCCGGTAGGTATTAGTCTTATTTAGCAAAACGTTTGGTTATTGTGGTAGGCTACTGTTTGACGTGCTTATCCCACTCTCACTTGTCAATAACGGTTTTCAATAGCTTTCTCGTTAAGCATATTTTACTTTACTGAATCAAGTTAGTGAGGAACTTAATGGTGTTATGCTTTGGTATTTGGTAACTTATGCTTTGGTAACTTTCTTTGGGTTTCGAGGAATCTACTAAAAATTAAGTTTTTCTGTTTTCAGGAAAAGGTATCAACTCCCCCTTGTGGGGTAACAAGGTAGCTGTTGGTTCAAATGTGTTTGCACTGAGGTTGGATGCGCACAGTTCTACCTGTCCGTGTCGTGTACGAGGGAAAGGCGGGAAACCATGGCGAAACTCTCCGAATCAGAGCCCCGAATTTACAGTTATGGGAAAGTCGCATGTGGGATACTGACTCACGTGCTTTGTGTTGTCTTCACTGTATTTATCACAGCACTGGCCAAGCCTGGAACAAGTGAGTAACTCAGCCTTGGCGCCAGCAGCAGAGCACCCAGCAATGCTGTTCCATATCTGCATATAACACATGGAATACTTTATATTGAGTTGATGAAACGAGACAATATTTTTTGGGTTGATCTGTTTTTCAGGTTTGTTCTCTTGGCACCCTTTCCTGATGACACTGGCGGTAAGGTGACACATCTGTGTGTGCATAATGTAATCTGAATTCATCTCTTTCAAATGTCTCAGAAGTGTTAGAACCGTTCACGTTCGTTCCATCTTTCCTCCACCACGCTCACCTTATTTTCTCGCCTTTCTCTCCCCATCTCCTCTTAGTTCTCCCTCTTCATGACAGAGGCTGTGCTTCTCTTCTCTCCACATTGCTCTCCCATTCCGAAGCTTTCCCACAAGACCAAGGTGCGTGTCCACTGGATCCTGCAGTGCCTCTGTGCCAGCTGTGCCACCTTGGGCCTGGCATCCATCTTCTACAACAAGCACCTGAACGGCAAGCCCCACTTCGCCTCGTGGCACAGCCTGGTGGGCCTGGGGACATTGTGTGTTGTAGGGGTGCAGTCTCTGGCCGCTCTGCCCCTCCTCTACCACTCCCTGGCTAAGGGGTGGTCCCTGGCTAGGCTGAAGCGCTACCACGCAGCATCTGGCCTTGTCACTTACCTGCTGGGAAGTGTCAGTCTGCTCCTGGGCATATGCTCAGTGTGGTTTACAGGCGCTGTGGGAGGATACACCTGGTACCTGGCAGCACTGTGCCCTGCCCTTAGCACCCTGGTCATCATGAGCCAGGTGTCCAATACCTACATGGCTAAGAAACGGCTGGTGTCCTAACCAGGCTGGCCGTCAAAAACAAGCTCACAAACAGCAGCCATAAACTATTACTGTATTTAAATGAAGCTTTAATAAAAGCTTTACTGTAAGGCTCACCGTAGGGCTCTCAGGAAGACCAACCTGCATTCTGCCTAATGCCCAAAAGAACCAGTGCCTTACATTGGTGAAACATCTACTGCTGAACTAGTTCTAATTTCAAAGTTTTGTCTTTGTGTGTTAATTCTACCTTGGAACAAAAAAGTGCACGGAATCACCAATGAACATTGCTTAGCAGTTTTTTTATGGGATGACAGGCCTTGGGTCTTTTGGAGTATTTAGTAGTGTATAGTACAGTAGTATTTTGTTTCCGAGAGCCAAGGAGAAAAAGAAAGCCTGTTATGTGTCTAAGGAAGTACTAATATTGGTTGTTAACCATGCAAAACAACCACTGATGCTGCTTGATTTTATTTGCCTTTAGGCTTGAATGGACCAAAGCACATTTCTTGTGATTGATTTGTTTTTATAAGGTGATACATTTTGTGTACTAGTTTACACGAAGGTGTGAAATTCCAGACAAATACGTAAGATGTTATATTTACTGATGTGGTAGACTGACTGCAACGAAGTGTCAAAAAACAGTGTAGTGTTTGCTCCCATACATTCTGTATTCCATTACCCTCAATTGTCTTGCTGAAAGGACGTACGCATAGTTTCATCATAACCGTGTCATATTCAAATCCATTATCCTCACATGGGCGTTTCATAGATTCCCAGCTGCAAGAGTGCAATTGAAGGACGAGTTGAACGTAATTCTTGGAATATACTGTAGATTATTACTGATCATTGTTGACATGTTTTGTCAAATTTATATTTTGTTGCAATTTCAATAAAAAATACATTTTGCATATTGGTATGTTTCCATGTGTGTATACAGTGCATTCAGAAAGTATTCAGACCCCTTGACATTATTCACAATTTACGTTACAGCTTTATTCTAAATTGAAAACCAAGCCATGAGGTCGAAGGAATTGTCCGTAGAGCTCGGAGACAAAATTGTGTCGAGGCACAGATCTGGGGAAGGGTAGCAAAAGAAATTCTGCAGCATTGAAGGTCCCAAGAACACAGCAGCCTCTGTCATTCTTAAATGGAAGAAGTTTGGAACCACCAAGACTCGTCCTAGAGCTGGCTGCCCAGCCAAACTGAGCAATCGGGGGAGAAGGGCCTTGGTCAGGGAGGTGACCAAGAACCCCACGGTCACTCTGACAGAGCTCCAGAGTTCCTCTGTGGAGATGAGAGAACATTCCAGAAGGACAACCATCTCTGCAGCACTCCACCAATCAGGCCTTTATGGTAGAGTGGCGAGACAGAATCCACTCCTCAGTAAAAGGCACATAACAGCCTGCTTGGAGTTTGCCAAAAAGCACCTAAAGACTCAGACCATGAGAAACAAGATTCTCTGGTCTGATGAAACCAAGATTGAACTCTTTGGCCTGAATGACAAGTGTCATGTCTGGGGGAAGCCTGACACCATCCCTACGATGAAGCACGGTGGTGGCAGCATAATGCTGTGGGGATGTTTTTCAGTGACAGGGAGACTAGTCAGGATCGAGGGAAAGATGAACGGAGCAAAGTACAGAGAGATTGTTGATGAAAACCTTCTCCAGAGCGATCAGGAACTCAGACTGGGGAGAAGGTTCACCTTCCAACAGGACAATGACCCTAAGCACATAGCCAAAACATAAGAGTGGCTTCGAGACAAGTCTCAATGTCCTTGTGTGGCTCAGCCAGAGCCCGGACTTGAACCCGGTCGAACATCTCTGGAGAGACCTGAAAATAGCTGTGCAGCGATGCTCCCCATCCAACCTGACAGAGCTTGAGAAGATCTGCAGAGAAAAATGGGAGAAACTCCCTAATTACAGGTGTGCCAAGCTTGTAGCGTCATACCCAAGAAGACTCGAGGCTGTAATCGCTGCCAAAGGTGCTTCAACAAAGTACTGAGTAAAGGGTCTGAATACTTATGATCAGTTTATTTTCATACATTTGCTAAATATTGATGAGAAAAATCGATTTAATCCATCTTAGAATAAGGCTGTAACTTAAAATGTGGAAAAAGTCAAGGGGTCTGAATACTTTTCAAATGCACTGTAACGTCAAAAAACATCTGTGCATAGAACATAAAGCCCATAAAAAAAATGTCAGTGATAAAAAAATGAAGTAACAACGCAGTAGAAGTGTGTTTTATTATGTTAAAATAACATTAACGAAGTAACACAGTTGTCATATGCTGGAGACATGGGGGTGACTGTCCCTCCCGATCTCTCACAGTCAGTCTGTGCCACTGCTCTGCTCTTCCACAGACACTGGTCAAAAGATCAACGTGGACAAAAAGAGAGAAAAAGTAATTTACATAAGAAAAATACAAAAAAAAGACAGCAGATTAATTTGTTTCCATCATTATAAATAAATAATTTTGGTAAATTCATACAATAAGATAAATGACAAACTAGTCAAGGCAAGCTAACATTATCACGATGTTATAAAATAACATTGTAACTTAAACAACATATGGATCATGTTCTCTGCATGATAACACTAAGAAATAATAAGCACAGTAAATCTATTTTGATTGGGAGGGAGAATGGGGATTTCTTGTCCAAGGAAAGTGTTCCCTATTAAAAGGACTGGGATGATTGGCTAAATCATTTGATAGACACGAGACATGGCCAATTAGAAAAAGGTTGAGGTTCTGAAGTGAGGTGGGAAAAAACACAATCAACTAGAAACAGGCTGTAAGGAAAAGGACAAGGAAGTAAGCAGTAGTGGATTGGTAGAGTGGAGGTTGTGAGGAGTGTATGGTGAAATAGGGAGTAGAGAGTAAACTGAAACTCCACAAAAAAAAATGTGAGTTATATAATAACTTTAGTAGGCTTATTCCATGTCCAAATGCAGATTTTATTAAAGTGGAGAAACAGAACCTTGAGGCCCGATCCATTCCACTCACAATGATTTTGACATGACATCACAGATCGAGAAAGGTACTGACCAACCACAGAGAAACTTTTGACTACTTTAATACACTGTAAGTCCAAATACTTATGTAAAAAATTATAATTACGTATTTAAAAATGGGGGGACTAGACACATAGTGCTTTCATTTCTAAATGGTAAAACAGATACAGTGCCTTCAGAAAATATTCACATCTCTTGACTTTTTCCACATTTTGTTGTTACAGACTGAATTTAAAATGAATTAAATTGAGATTTTTAGTCACTGGCCTACACACAATAAATACCCCACAATGTAAAAGTGGAATTATGTTTTTCAAAATGTTTACAAATTAATTCAAAAGAAAAAGCTGAAATGTCTTGAGTCAATAAGTATTCAACCTATTTGTTAAAAAAAAGTACACATTGAATATCCTTTTGAGCATGGTGAAGTTATTAATTACACTTTGGATGGTGTATCAATACACCCAGTCACTACAAAGATACAGGCATCCTTCCTAACTCAGTTACCGGAAAGGAAGGAAACCTCTCAGGGATTTTACCATGAGGCCAATAGTAACTTTAAAACCGAGTTTAATGGCTGTGACTGAAGAAAACTGAGGATGGATCAACAATATTGTAGTTACTCCACAATACTAACATAATTGACGGCGTGAAAAGAAAGAAGCCTGTACAGAAAAAAAATATTCTACAACATGCATTTTGTTTGCAACAAGGAACTAAAGTAATTTTGCAAAAAATGTGGCAAAGCAATTAACCTTTTGTCCTGAATACAAAGTTGTATGTTTGGGGCATATCCAATACAATAAATTACTGAGTACCACATGTTATGGGTATGCTTTTAAATCATTAAGGACTGGGGGGGTTTTCAGGATAAAAAAATGTACAGAATGGAGCTAAGCACAGGCAAAATCCTAGAGATAAAAATGGTTCAGTCTGCTTTCCACCAGACACTGGGAGATGAAGCCACCTTTCAGCTAGACAATAACCTACAAAACAAAGCTAAATCTACACAAGTTGCTTTCCAAGAAGACCGTGAATGTTCCTGAGTGGCCGAGTTACAGTTTTGACTATCTACTTGAATGATTAACATATTTGACAGAGCTTGAAGAATTTTGAAAATAATAATGGCCAAATGTTGCACAATCCAGGTGTGGAAAGCTCTTAGAGACTTACCCAGAAAGACCCACAGCTGTAATCACTGCCAAAGGTGCTACTACAAAGTATTGATTCAGGGGTGTGAATACTTAAGTAAATGAGATGTCTGTATTTCAAAACATTTCTAAAAACATGTTTTCACTTTGTCATTATGAGGTATTGTCTTCCATTTTGAATTCAGGCTTTAACACATCAACATGTGTAAGAAGTCAAGAGGTGTGAAAACCTTCTGAAGGCACTGTATGTATGAAAATACACTCAAATAAAATGTGATATTTTGTACTGTTGCCTCATGAAAAATTTGATCTCAAATTCAAAATGCTGGAGTATAGAGGCAAATGTAAAAAATATAGCTTCACTGTCCAAATAAATTTGTAGGGGAGTGTATATTGTCTTCTCATCCTTTCCACCTGGGTGTGCTACAATGTCTATCAAACAGCTAACGGCTCTAAAATCACATTTTTTTTTATTTCGAATGCAAACGGTCCAACAGACGATCACATAGTACCATCTGACGTGAGCTCCGAGCAGATCGTGTCCTGACAGGCCTCAGTAATCGTCATGGGGGTAAAATAACTGCATGGCCATGCTAGAAGACATAGCAGGAGAGGCAGTGCTTGGAAGCCCCATGTTCAACCAACTGGTCCCCTACAACAACAAGTCCATCCATTCCCATCCATGGTCTCTGGTGCTCAGCCTCACCAACCTCAGTGGCTCGGGCAAATCTTCAGTCTCTTCAGTAAGATATTCAGCATAAGGATTTTGTTACTTTGTCTTGGTAAGCACATTGAGGTACGCCTCGTTCCCTCTCACTCGCCCACTCATAGGAGTCTCTGTGTGTGTGTGTGTGTGTGTGTGTGTGTGTGTGTGTGTGGAGGGGGCTAAGAGGGTTAGCCAGGTAAGGGCGGGGAGTTGCTTGTTTTTGCAACTTATCCCCTCAGGGTTAACGAATGCTGGCTCATTGTCCTGTTACCTCGATGACGTCATCGTCCGAGCTGCTGCCGCCGTTGTCCGTGGCCATGTGATGCGTGTCAGACCGGCTCAGGGCTGCACCCAGGAGGCTGGAGGGGGAAGAGGGGTAGTGGGAGAGGAAGCTTGAGCTTCCTCCAGAGCTGGCTGGGCCTCCTCCCATGGTGTTGGGGTACATCCTGGGATCCATCCTGGGATCAGGCAGCAGAGACTGACTGTAGTTCAGAGGGAAGCCTGGGGACAGCAGGTCGGCCACACTGGGATTCATCAGGTAGGGGGGCAGGGTGGTGGATGCAGAGGACACAGGCATGGTGTTGGTGGAGGAGGAGGTGGTGGAGGAGGACGAGGGGAGGTGTCCGTTGCTTCCTGTGGCTGAGGAGACGAGGTTGAGGAGGTCCGCCCCTGCCGAGGGGAACATGGCCTGCAGGTCTCCCAGAGTCTGTCCTGCTGACTGGAGAAAAGGGGATGAGGAATTGCCTCCCATCAGCAGCGGGTGGCTCATGTGTCCCTCCAGGGCCTGGTTCAGGGGGGGGAAGCTGAGGCCGCCGCTGCCCAGGGAGAGGCCCGGGAAACCGGCTGCTGTCGAGCTGCGTTTGCCTCCCGCCTGCTTGTGTCCACGGCTCTCGGCCATCTTGCGTTTGGAGCGTTGCAGAGCCTCGCTGATGCTCATTCCGATGTCATCTCTGAACTGCCGGCTGTGGTCCGATTCTGTGGTCTGATTGTACTGCTGTGTTCTTCCCCCTCCCTCCCCCTCTGTCCCCTGTAAACGTGTCCGATGGTGACGGCAGCTCATTGCCCACGGTGACGGTATCCGCGGTGACGGCGTAGCGGCTGAGCTCTCGGAGGATCTCGGGGCTCTCGGGGGTGGAGGGCCACAAGGCGCTGTCGGGGGTCAGCCGTTGGCGCTCCGCGGGAGACGAACAGCCGTTACCGATGGCGTGAAGAAGGGAAACCTGGGAACCTGAGGAAAATAGAGGGTCAAAATGGAGAGTAACTATTCATTTTTCAAACAGTGCTAAAACTAGATTCCCTTAAGTCTGCATCTTGATGAGGTCTCACTACTTGTGTCCCCCCAGGGCTCGGGACACCCAGTCACTTGGTTCTATCATATCCTGTCAAATGGATTCCTTTTCTAATGTAATTTAACGTATAGTGCACCTCTGTTGGTAGCAGTTCCTCCCTGCACTGCTCTGCTGAGCTTCCCTGAGCGGATGGCAAAAATCCTGCCATCATTGGTCTTGATGTAGGTACCTGTGAGGAAGACTGAAGTTAATGGATGATAGCAAATCAAATCAAACTTTATTTGTCATATGCACAGGATACAGCAAAGTTAACGCAATGCAATTAAATGCTTTCTTGCAAGCTCTCCTCTCACGACAATAGCTAATAAAAGTATAAAAGGTAATAAGGTTGCAAGGAAGCACAAGTCAGTTTTGATGCTTAGGTTAATGTACCGAGCCCTTTATCTAAATGAGATAACTTGGGGAATTCATGTGCCCATGTGGCTGTTGTAAACCACTCTCTAAGGTGTGTACAGTATTTGGATTAGAGTATGTAGAGAAATTACTTTACTACATGCAGGTAGATATGGGGCCACAGCTTCTACAGTATACAGTGCATTTGGAAAGTATTCAAAACCACTTTACTTCATTAACATTTTGTTACGTTACAGCCTTTAAAATTATCCCCCCTCATCAATCTACACACTAACCACATAATGACAAAGCAAAACAGGTTAAGAAATTTTCGCAAATGTTTATATATTTCTTTACTGAAATATCACATTTACATAAGTATTCAGACCCTTTACGCAGTACTTTGTTGAAGCACCTTTGGCAGCGATTACAGCCTCGAGTCTTCTTGGGTATGACGCTACAAGCTTGGCACACGTGTATTTGGGGCGTTTCTCCCATTTTTCTCTGCAGATCCTCTCAAGCTCTGTCAGGTTGGATGGGGAGCGTCGCTGCACAGCTATTTTCAGGTCTCTCCAGAGATGTTTGATTGGGTTCAAGGCCGGGCTCTGGCTGAGCCACTCAAGGACATTCAGAGACTTGTTCCAAAGCCACTCCTGCGTTGTCTTGGCTTGTCTTGTCTTCTTCCATTTAAATATGATGGAGGCCACTGTGTTCTTGGGGACCTTTCAATGCTGCAGACATGTTTTGGTACCCTTCCCCAGATCTGTGCCTTGACAAAACCCTGTCTCAGAGCTCTACTGACAATTCCTTCGACCTCATGGCTTGGTTTTTGCTCTGACATGCACTGTCAACTGCGGGACCTTATATAGACAGGTGTGTGCCTTTCCAAATCATGCCCAATCAATTGAATTTACCACAAGTGGACTCCAATTAAGTTGTAGAAACATCAAGGATGTTCAATGGAAACAGGATGCACCTGACCTCAATTTTGAGTCTCATAGCAAAGGGTCTTAATACTTATGTAAATAAGGTATGTTTTTTATACATTTGCATACATTTCTAAAAACCTGTTTTCCCTTTGTCATTATGGGGTATTGTGTGTAGATTGATGAGGGAAAATGTTGATTTAATACATTTTAGATTAAGGCCGTAACGTAAAATAATGTGGAAAAAAAGAAGTGGTCTGAATACTTTCCGAATGCACTGTATATAGTGCCTTCATTAAGTATTCATACCCCTTGACATATTCCACATTTTGTTGTGTTACAGCCTGAATTCAATTATTATTATTTTTTCTCTCTCACCCATCTACACACAATACCCATAATGACAAAATCAAAACACGTTTTTATACATTTTAGCAAATTTATTGAAAATGAAATACCTAATTTACTTAAGTATTCACACCCTTTTGCTATGATATACAAAATTGAGCACAGGTGCATCCAATTTCCTTAGAACCTTGAGATGTCAGTACAACATGATTGGAGTCCACCTGTGGCCAATTCAATTGTTTGGACACGATTTAGAAAGAAAGTTTCCCACAGTTGACAGTGCATGTCAGAGCAGAAACTATACCACGAAGTCCAAGGAACTGTCCGTAGATCTCCCAGATAGAATTGTGATGAGGCATTTATCTGGGGAAGAGTATAAAACAATTTCTAGAGAAAGTTTCCAGGAGCACAGTGGTCTCCATTGGCAAATGGAAACAATATGGAAAAACCCAGACTCTGCCTAGAGCTGGCCGTCCGACCAACCTGAGCAACCGGGCAAGGAGGACCTCGTAGTCACCGCTAAAGATGTTTCTACAAAGTATTGACTCAGGGGTGTAACTATTTAATTTAATTTCATTTAAAAAAAAAAAAAATCTAACATTTCTAAAAGCATGTTTTCACTTGTCATTATTGGGTATTGTGTGTAGATGAGTGAGAAAAAAATCAAATCAATTTTGAATTCAGGCTGTAACAAAATGTGGAATAAGTAAGGGTATGAATAATTTTTGAAGGTACTGTAGGCTGTGTTCTTGTTACCTTTTGACCCTTTGATCATGTGGATACTCTCTCCTGCACCGATACGGGCCTGGACATCAGTGGTGCTGTTGGCTCCTGGGATCACTATATCTGAGGTCAAAAACAAGGAGTTAAAGACATACTGTATTAGACATTTTTGTAACTGAAATTATTCTAACCTTCTAAAATTGGAATGGTCAACTTAACATTAACATAGCTGCATGACAAATGGCACCCTATTCCCTATGCTGGTCAAAAGTAGTGAACAATATAGGGAATAGGGTGCTATTTGGGACATAGACCGGTGTTATTGGGTCTATCATGCAGCCCCACAGTTATTCCTTCAGTTATTCCTTCAACTCTTAAACCTACCCTTGGGTCGTGTTCAGTAGGCACAACATGTAAGAAAGTGCTCTGAAAAGGGGAGGTACTATCTAAAAGTAATCAAATTTTACATCGCAAACCGTTTTGCTACGGTGTGCCCTAATGAACTGGACCATAGCAAGCGTATCAGTGTTTAAAGTTTGAATTTAATAGAATTGGTGTTAATGTCCACGCAGAGAAATGTATTGTACCAGTGGTAGTGACGATCCTCTGGACGTAGACGCCAGCCTTCTGCAGGTAGTTGACGGGGAAGCTGACCCCGGAGCTGGAGCCCGCCACGCCCATGCCCGCCATGCGGGGCATCATAGGAATGGGGGTGGACTGGACGGGCCGGACGCTGGCCACAGGCTTCTCATCACCCCGAGCTATGGGACGCCTAGTGGATTCAAAACACACAAGGATGAGGATCATACAGTCTGATGTGGTTCAGAAGGCATGGTTGAATTTGGAGACTAGAAGGGTGATTCTCATGAAACCAGTTTTAACCATGTCTGTAGAAAATACAGTAACAAAACCATGATGCATCGGCAAACATATACTATCGTTCTGAAGAGTAAGATGCATAGTTTATGTCAGTGTCTTCTTTTTTTATACATTTTCTTTCGGATTTTGTAAATGTTCACCCCTAATTCTCATTACCTAAATGCGTTCGGATTAAATTCTCAGGTCATTTTATACAAATTTACTTCAGGTAAAACTAAATTATTATAATAAAACACATAATGTTGCTGTAGTATTTCCATAATTCATAACAACGATAAACTAGCTGAAGTTTACATTTGACTATAATATTTATTACATAAAAACAGTGTCTGTGGACATGTCTCATTACCGTAACACTTT
Organism: Brachymystax lenok tsinlingensis; assembly: GCA_030435695.1. Taxonomy (NCBI): domain Eukaryota; kingdom Metazoa; phylum Chordata; class Actinopteri; order Salmoniformes; family Salmonidae; genus Brachymystax; species Brachymystax lenok. Next base: position 44,194,166 of record CM059797.1, on the reverse strand, counting down.
TTCAAGTTCCTGTAAAAACTCAATCAGTTTATAAATACCATTTCATTCACCCATGATGCATCATCTAGATGAGTAGTCCTTAGATGAGCGCAAGCTAAAAGGTGCTACAGAACAGCTTTCACATGATGACAACTGGCTCCGCTCTAGCGGGAGAAATCAATAGGTGAATATCACACCCAATCACAACACTGGCGGGTATGTAATACTGTCAAACACCATCATTCCACCATTAGTGGCATATATATTATAGACATTTTCTGAAATTACACAATGCAGAACTTTATGTGAAGCACCTATAAGTTCATTTCTTTGCTTGTATGCCTTCAAAATGATGTTCTTATACACAAATTTCTCATTACCATGACCCTTTGCTATGACACTCGAAATTGAGCTCAGGTGCATCCTGTTTCCATTGATCATCCTTGAGATGTTTCTACAACTTGTTTGGAGTCCACCTGTGGTAAATTCAACTGACCGGGACACACCTGTGTGGGAAAACCTTCCAGAAGGACAACCATCTCTGCAGCACTCCACCAATCAGGCCTTTATGGTAGAGTGGCCAGACGGAAGCCACTCCTCAGTAAAAGACACACAGTTGACAGTGCATGTCAGATCAAAAACAAAGCCATGAGGTCGAAGGAACTGCCGTAGAGCTCCAAGACGGGATTGTGTCGATGCACAGATCTGGGGAAAGGTACCAAAACATTTCTGCAGCGTTGAAAAGGTCCCCAAGAACACAGTAGGCTCCATCATTCTTAAATGGAAGAAGTTTGGAACCAACACAACTCTTCCTAGAGCTGGCCGCCCGGCCAAACTGAGCAATCGGGGGAGAAGGGCCTTGGTCAAGGAGGTGACCAAGAACCCCATGGTCACTCTGACAGAGCTCCTCTGTGGAGATGAGAGAACCTTCCAGAAGGACAACCATCTCTACAGCACTCCACCAATCAGGCCTTTATGCTAGTGGCCAGACGGAAGCCTCTCCTCAGTAAAAGGCACGACAGCCTGCTTGGAGTTTGCCATAAGGCCCCTAAAGACTCTCAGACCATGAGAAACAAGATTCTCTGGTCTGATGAAACCAAAATGAACTCTTTGGCCTGAATGCCAAGCGTCACGTCTGGAGTAAACCTGGCACCATCCCTACGGTGAAGCATGGTGGTGGCAGCATCATGCTGTGGGGGTGTTTTTCAGTGGCAGGGACTGGGAGACTAGTCGGTATCGAGGCAAAGGTGAACGGAGCAAAGTACAAAGAGATCCATGATGAAAACCTGCTCCAGAGCGCTCAGGACCTCAGACTGGGGTAAAGGTTTGCCTTCCAACAGGACAATGACCCTAAGGACACAGCCAAGACAATGCAGGTGTAGTTTCGGAACAAGTCTCTGAATGTCCTTGAGTGGCCCAGCCAGAGCCCGATCGAACATCTCTAGGGAGACCTGAAAACGTCTGTGCAGCGATGCTCCCAATCCAAGCTGACAGAGCTTGAGAGGATCTGCAGAGAAGAATGGGAGAAACTCCCCAAATACAGGTGTGCCAAGCTTCGTAGCGTCATACCCAAGAAGACTCAAACCTGCAATCGCTGCCAAATGTGTTTCAACAAAGTACTGAGTAAAGGGTCTGAATACTTATGTAAATGTAATATTACATTTGCAAACATTTCTAAAAAACAGTTTTTTGCTTTGTCATTATGTTTATTGTGTGTAGATTAATGAGGGGGACTATTCAATCAATTTTAGAATAAGGCTGTAACGCAACAAAATGTGGAAAAGTCAGGTTCAATTTTGTTTGGTATTCTGTGGATTTCATTTAGAGAAGCCCATGTTATCACACACACGAACTTGCAGTCACTAGCTAGCTTGTCACTTGACGTTTGGAGTTACCGTCGTTCTGCCCAAGGAGCAGTGACAGTGTTCTACTGAGCAGCGACCACTCTTTGACCACGGCCGTAATGACATTCTATTTACTTGAATCATGCTGATTCCTCTGACGAAAAACCATATGATTCATGAATGAAATAATACATTTTAATGGTGAACACCCTACAGAAAACCTAGTTATTTTGACAAAAAAAGATACTGAAGATGACAGAAAACAAGATTCATTAAGGTAATGAGAAATAAGTACATTTTAACAATTACATATTAAATCTACACATTTTGTTTGACTCAGGCCTTTTCATTAGGTGAGCAATGTTAAAGATTAGTAGAAATTGGTTTGTTTACAACTTTTTGGGACTTTGAAAACGGTGGAAATTGTGGTAAAATACATACTAACTTATACATAAACATCATAATAATTATGAAATAGACAAATACAGATGCTAATTTAAGTGACCCAAGAGGAATTTGGTGATTTTTGTTGTCAAATGCCAGTTGTGACAATGATCTAAAGAGATCCTTTGTTTGGATAAGTAGTAGTTTAGGCCTGCCAATAAGGCTTTCACAGCCCTATTGAAGTATTTGCAGGTGCTTCCACACGGGTGTGGTTCCTGCGTTAATTAATCAATTAACATCTCATCATGCTTAGAGTCATGTATAAAAATACCCAGTTGCCCAATTTTGGCCTACTATGGCTAGAAGAAGAGATCTCAGTGACTTTGAAAGAGAGATCTCTAATTAGCATAGGGGGTTTAAAGAGTGTGTGTGTGTGTGTGTGTGTGTGTGTGTGTGTGTGTCTCAGTCACCAGATCTCAACCCAATTGAACACTTACAGTTGAAGTCGGAAGTTTACATACACTTAGGTTGGAGTCATTAAAACTCGTTTTTCAACCTCTCCACAAATGTCTTGTTAACAAACTATAGTTTTGGCAAGTCGGTTAGGACATCTACTTTGTGCATGACAAGTAATTTTTCCAACAATTGTTTACAGACAGATTATTTCACTTATAATTCACTTGTATCACCATTCCAGTGGGTCAGAACTTGTGTGTGTGACTGTGCCTTTAAACAGCTTGGAAAATTCCAGAAAATGATGTCATGGCTTTAGAAGCTTCTGATAGGCTAATTGACATAAATTGAGTCAACTGGAGGTGTACCTGTGGCTGTATTTCATGGCCTACCTTCAAACGCAGTGCCTCTTTTCTTGACATCATGGGAAAATCTAAAGAAATCAGCCAAGACCTCAGAAAAATAATTGTAGACCTCCACAAGCCTGATTCATCCTTGGGAGCAATTTACAGACGCCTGAAGGTACCACGTTCATCTGTACAAACAATAGTACGCAAGTATAAAAACCATGGGACCACAGTCATACCGCTCAGGAAGGAGACGCGTTCTGTCTCCTAGAGATTAACGTAATTTGGTGCGAAAAGTGCAAATCAATCCCAGAACAGCAGCAAAGGACCTTGTGAAGATGCTGGAGGAAACAGGTACAAAAGTATCTATATCCACAGTAAAACGAGTTCTATATCGACATAACCTGAAAGGCAGCTCAGCAAGGAAGAAGCCACTGCTCCAAAACCGCCATAAAAAAGCCAGACTACGGTTTGCAACTGCACATGGGGACAAAGATCGTACGTTTTGGAGAAATGTCCTCTGGTCTGATGAAACAAAAATAGAACTGTTTGGCCATAATGACCATCGCTACGCTTTGGAGGAAAAAGGGGAGGCTTGCAAGTCGAAGAACACCATCCCAACCGTGAAGCACGGGGGTGGCAGCATCATGTTGTGGGGGTGCTTTGCTGCAGGAGGGACTGGTGCACTTCACAAAATAGATGGGATCATGAGGGTGAAAAATTATGTGGATATATTGAAGCAAAATCTCAAGATATCAGTCAGGAAGTTAAAGCTTGGTTGCAAATGAGTCTTTCAAATGGACAATGACCCCAAGCATACTTCCAAAGTTGTGGCAAAATGGCTTAAGGACAACAAAGTCAAGGTATTGGAGGTGCCATCACAAAGCCCTGACCTCAATTCAATAGAAAATGTGTGGACAGAACTGAAAAAGCATGTGCGAGCAAGGAGGCCTACAAACCTGACTCAGTTACACCAGCTTTGTGAGGAGGAATGGGCCAAAATTCACCCAATTTATTGTGGGAAGCTTGTGGAAGGCTACCCGAAACATTTGACCCAAGTTAAACAATTTAAAGGCAATGCTGCCAAATACTAATTGACCCACTGCGAAAGTGGTGAAAGAAATAAAAGCTGAAATAAATCACTCTACTATTATTCTGACATTTCACATTCTTAAAATAAAGTGGTGATCCTAACTGACCTAAGACAGGGAATCTTTACTAGGATTAAATGTGAGTAATAGTGAAAAACTGAGTTTAAATGTGGCATTGTCATGCTGGAGGGTCATGTCAGGATGAGCCTGCAGGAAGGGTACCACATGAGGGAGGAGGATGTCTTCCCTGTAACGCACAGGGCTGAGATTGCCTTCAATGGCAACAAGCTCAGTCCGATGATACTGTGACACACCGCCCCAGACCATGACGGACCCTCCACCTCGATCCCGCTCCAGAGTACAGGCCTCGGTGTAATGCTCATTCCTTGACGATAAACACGAATCCGACCATTGCCCCTGGTGAGACAGAACCGCGACTCGTCAGTGAAGACCACTTTTTGCCAGTCCTGTCTGGTCCAGCGACGTTGTTGTCGGTGATGTCTGGTGAGGACCTGCCTTACAACAGGCCTACAAGCCCTCAGTCCAGCCTCTCTCAGCCTATTGCGGACAGTCTGAGCACTGATGGAGGGATTGTGCGTTCCTGGTTTAACTCGGGCAGTTGCTGTTGCCATCCTGTACCTGTCCCGTGGGTGTGATGTTCCGATGTACCGATCCTGTGCAGGTGTTGTTACACGTGGTCTGCCACTGTGAGGACGATCAGCTGTCCGTCCTGCCTCCCTGTAGCGCTGTCTTAGGCGTCTCACAGTACGGACATTGCAATCTATTGCCCTGGCCACATCTGCAGTCCTCATGCCTCCTTGCAGCATGCCTAAGGCACGTTCACGCAGATGAGCAGGGACCCTGGGCATCTACCTTTTGGTGTTTTTCCAGTCAGTAGAAAGGCCTCTTTAGTGTCCTAAGTTTTCATAACTGAGACCTTAATTGCCTACCGTCTGTAAGCTGTTAGTGTCTTAATGACCGTTCTACAGGTGCATGTTCATACATTGTTTATGGTTCATTGAACAAGCATGGGAAACAGTGTTTAAACCCTTTACAATGAAGATCTGTGAAGTTATTTGGATTTTTACAAATTACCTTTGAAAGACAGGGTTTTTTGTTGTTGCTGAGTTTAGGTGTATGTAAACTTCCGACTTAAACTGTATGGGAGACAGCGTTTTTCACCAAATTATGGAATTTCTTGTGGAAAAATGGTGTCACATCCCTCCAATACAGTTCCAGACACTAGTAAAATCTATACCAAAGAGCATTGAAGCTGTTCTGGCCCAATGCCCTACTAAGACACTATGTTGGTGTGTCCTTTATTTTGGCAGTTACCTGTCTGTTAGTGCTGTGATAGCACAGGTAAGAGAACAGAGAGAGATTGTCACTCACCAGTTGCGCTGGTTAAAGGCTGGGATGTTGATGAGGGTCTGGTCACTGGTTGGGTAGTAGTGGGCGTATGAGGGGCGAGAGTAGGGCACGGAGGCACGCTTCTCTCGTCCTCGTAGCTCTTCTTAGCGGCTCTCTTCTCTGCTTTAGTGAGCTTGGACTCCTTCCGGTCCACCAGCAGAGACTCATGGTGGAAGGGTTCCTGGTGGGGTACAGATCAACAGGGTTGATCGATTGCGCGTGTACCATAGTAATGATGTACAGTGATGCATGACAGTGTGTGTCTGTGAGAGAGAGTGAGTGTGTGTGTGCGTACCTTAGTGATGAGGTGGGGGGTAGAGCTGACAGGCTTGGCTGATGACCGTCTCCATCTCTTTGTGGGGCTGCGGAGGGGCTTTGGTCGGGTCAGGCTCCTCATCTGCAAAGTGCAGCAGAGACTCCACCTCCTTGCGGGTGAATGTCAGAACCGGGTTCAGGTCATCCACCACGCGGTCTGGACACAACCAATCACAGTGTGTTACTGACCACAGACACAACCAATCGCAGTGTGTTACTGACCAATTATAAACTGGATGGTTTGAGCCCTGAATTCTGATTGGCTGAAAGCCGTGGTATATCAGACCGTATGCCACGGGTATGACAAAACATTTAGTGCTCTAATTACGTTGGTAACCAGTTTTATAATAGCAATAAGGTTCTTCAGGGGTTTGTGATATATGGCCAATATACCATGGCTAAGGGCTGTGTCCAGGTGGCGTAGTGCCTAAGAACAGCCCCTAGCTGTGGTATAATGACCATATACCACACCTCCTCGGGCCCAATTGCTTAACTAGACTCTCATTCACATTTCAACTTCTATACGCTGCCATTCATTCTGATTTAAGTATCTCAAATTAATCCAGCAATTTCCACACACACACAGTCATATCGTGCATTACTGTACCCACCCCCCCTCTTACCAGACATGCCCTGCTTGGAGACCTGTCGGTCGTAGATCTTCTTCTCCAGGGTGAAGTCACAGACCAGGCGGTAGATGTGGCAGGGCTTCTTCTGGCCGTAGCGGTACACTCGACACACCGCCTGGGCGTCGTGACACGGGTTCCACGACGCATCAAACACCACCACCCGGTTGGCCCCGATCAGGTTCACCCCCAAGCAGCCCGCCCTGCAAGTCACACAACACAGGCTTATTAACAACATGCACAAGTGTGTGTGTGTGTGTGTATATATGTATATATATATATATATATATATATATATATATATATATATATATATATATATATATATATATATATATATATATATATATATGTGTGTAAGTGAACAGCTGATCAAGTGTATGCAAAAGGGGGAATATATGCAATTGTGTGTGTGAATAAATATCTGTGTGAGCGAGTGTCTCTAATTTAGTGTATTTGTCTGCGTTTACACAGGCAGCCCAATTCTGATCGTTTGCCCAATTATAGACAAATGACCTGCTCTGATTAGTCAAAAGACCAATTGGTGGAAAAATAATCAGAATTGGGATGCCTGTGTTAACACAGCATTTGTTGTGTATTTGAGTGAACAATATAAAAGCATAGAAATATAATTATTAGAAAGGGCAGAAGCCATCAGATCACAGCAATTTCACTTCTATTTCTATGCGTATCAGTGAGTGTGTACAGTCTAGTACCTCGTTGACAGGAGAAAGACCCACGTGGATGTGTTCTCTGGGTCGTTGAACTGGTTGATGAGTCTCTCTCGCTCTGAAGCAGACGTACTCCCATCCAACCCTGGGAGTTGACAGACAAGACACATTCACCACATCAGCATCATGGGGGCGATTCCAGTCAAATCATCTTGCGTTCCAAATGGCACCCTATTTCCCTATGTAGGGCTCTGGTCAAAAGTAGTGCACTATGTAGGGAATAGGTGGCCATTTGGGACGGTACCATTTGGGACGCAACCATACTTCACTAGTGGATCGAGTGTAGTGTGGTGGTCAGTGCTGTAGGGGGCCGTATGACTTCGTAAAAATAAAAAACAGCTGGGTCGCTCCGGTTCATTCATAGTTTTTTCGGCTGAGATCATAACGAATGGACAGAGGTGACCTGATCCTAGAGCAGCACTCCCATTCTGAGATTATGAATATGGGCCCTGATGGTTGAGAAAATGTCTAAGTGAGAGTGTAGATGAGTAAAGTTAACAGTTTGAAGCCAAGTACATGTTGTCACAGGACAATTTGCTGTGAAAACAACTCCGGTCTAATAGTCTGGAACAACAGAGTACATTAGTGGTCATCTAAATTAGATCTGGGTTCACAGCTGAGCCGACACAGGAAGAGAGTCAAAGGGTTGCCATGGGAATGACGACACTGACACCGTCCCGGGAGTAGTGGTTGCCATGGGAACAGGGTCGTGTGGATGACGACTCACTGTAGTAGTTGATGTTGCGGACCCAGGTCTGGTTCTGGACATGGCTGTCGGGGGGGAGACGGCCTGCTGGCATTGGCCGTCTGGTCAGGAAGTCTTCAATGACGGTCAGGGTGGACAAGCTCTGGCTGATGGACACACACAAACACACGTTAAAAACACATTCAAGTCAGTTAACTACAACCATATGGATACTTCTAGGTTGAAAAGCAAAAACACACATTTCCGTCCTCTGCAAGAATAAGGTAAATAAAGTTAGAGTATAAGAGTATGCTCATAGAGAAACACTTCATTCTAACCGATGATGTATATAAACACTCTCCAAAAGAGCCGTAGGAATAGGGTCCAACCTGAAGACCAGGATCTTGTCTCCTCTGATCACGCTCTCGTCGATCAGATGGAAAAGCAGCAGCATCTTGGCTGAGTTCTCCAGAACTCCAGTCTGGTAGTTGCTCATGATGTCCTTGGCCTGAACAGAGATGGAACAGGACAGGAAATGAGTGAGTGAAGCTGCCCATTCTTTCACACCAAGGGGAGGTCTAACGTTTTACAATAGAACGTTAGAATTGGGCTGTGGTCGGTCATGACATTGCCAGCCGGTGACTGTCAAGTAAATAACTGCCGGTCTCACGGTAATTGACATAAAAGCATTTAGCATCTACTTCCACGAATAGCCTACAAGCCAGTGATGCAGACCTTCGGAACATCTACATTTTAAAATGTATAATAAATCCATATAATATAGCCTACACCATCACAATAAATCAATTATTTATTTTAGACAATTCTAAAGAAACATCGTATGAAGAAAATGTAGTCTATTTCACAACAGAATAGCAAACTGAGTTGTCCTTATGTTAGGCCCTGATCTGGCTATGCCATATGGCTGTGGGCTACATCAGTTAATTTAGCAGACAAGATTTGCTTAGAATTCCGTGGCATTATTTTATATCATAGTATGAAGAACACAATTGAACATAGCTGAATAAAATAAAGGATCTTTTCTCCAAACAATTTGAGGGAGTGCGCACATACGGCTATTCTGTATTGAGTGGTTAACAAAGACACAGGTACTCCAATATGCTTAATTTAGAGTTATTAATGTAACTTCAGTTGTGATACAAACGTTGGGCTATATGTTTTGATTTTTAATACATTCTAAAGCTGCATGATGCAACTAATGATGATTTGAAAAAAATCAGCTTGAAAGGTATGAGCTCTGCTTTGTTTTTTTGCACAGGCTGTACACACTTCAGCAGTCTCTCATTCAAAATTTGACAAGTACTTGATAATGCCTCAAAATCCCCGGCTGCATCATCTTTGTGTGGCCGTAATGCCACCTAAAAAAATCCATGCCTTTTGCAGCCTGTGGCCATTGTGCCCTTGGGCTGAATATAATAATTATAATTTCCTTTTCCCCACTGCGTGCCGAAGCACCTCTCACTCACATGGCTCTCAGTCACGTGATCGGGTCTTTTTCACAGGCTACAAGTGAAGACGGACACATCGGAGACGCTACTGCGCTCGTCCTTATCCAATTCCGAAGTGCATATTGAAGATATTGGAAGAACTGTCCACATTTACCAAAAAGATGAGTAGGCCTAATGAACAGCAAAAGCACTAGCCTATGTCAATCTATTATCCCACATAATAGGTAAACTTTTGTACTCTGTGCGAGAAATAAATATTACAACTGTTTTAAGCAATGAGCCTGACGCAACAGATGATAACATTTAGCTTAAAATGTTGATAAACTATTAGGCTATTTCTTCACATTATAAGCACAGCAATGCGCACATGGCAGTAGGGTACAAGCGCAAATGTTCCATTAGCAGGAAAATTACCATCCCCAAACTTGAAACCAGTGGAGTACTTAAGTAAAAATACTTTAAAGTACTACTTAAGTAGTTTTGGGGGGGTATTTTTACTTTACCATTTCTATTTGACAACTTTTACTTTACTACATTCCTAATGAAAATAAATGTACTTTTTACTCCATACATTTCCCTGACACCCAAAAGTACTCGTTACATTTTGAATGCTTAACAGGACAGGAAAATGGTCCAATTCACACACTTATGAAGAAAACATCCCTGCTCATCATCCCTACTGCCTCTGATCTGGTGGACTCACTTAACACAAATGCTTCATTTGTAAATAATGTCGGAGTGTCGGAGAGTGCCTATGGCTATCCGTAAATTTTAAAAACAAGAAAATGGTGCTGTCTGGTTTGCTTAATATAAGGAATTTGAAATGATTTATACTTTTCCTTTTGATACTTAATATTTAAAACCAAATACTTTTAGACTTTTACTCAAGTGATATTTTACTGGGTGACTTTCAACTTGAGTCATTTTCTATTAAGGTATCTTTACTTTTACTCAAGTAATGACAATAGGGTACTTTTTCCACCACTACTTGAAACTCACTCGCTGCATAAGTACAGTGGTTCCTCCTTTAAAAGTTGCAGCGTACTGCGACGCAGCTTGCATGGTGCCACAAAATTCTATAGCACGTTATTTAAGTGTGAACCACTGGTACCATTAATACTAGTTAGTGCTAGTTTGACCACCAGAGGGCATCTGTGAGAAGCATTTGATAGCCTTCAATAATGGCTGTACTAGAGATTGCAGGCACGCAGGAGACCGGGGTTCAATTCCCTGACGGGGAGGAAGGAGTAGGCTGTCCTTGTCAATAAGAATTTGTTCTTAACTGATTCCATATGTGTTATTTCATAGTTGTGATGTCTTCACTATTATTCTACAATGTAGAAAATAGTAAAAATAAAGAAAAACTGAGTAGGGGTGTCCAAACTTTAGACTGGTACTTGATTAATTAATTAGATTACTATTATGGTGTTTCTATTCCAAGGAAAACAAAAAACCCTCTGGGTTTCCGTTAGGATTTAACGGAAAATATGGAGCTGTACAAAGTGACGGTCGGGAGTACAGTACTGGTCTATTTAGCTAAAGAATGTCCTGCTGGCATGCGGTGGACCGGGGTTCAATTCCCTGACGGGGAGGAAGGAGTACGCTGTTCTTGTAAATAAGAATGTGTTCTTAACTGACTTTCCTAGTTAAATAAATCCTACTGCTTCTAACTTCAATATGCTCTTTAAATAAATAAGACCGACACCACTTTTAACAGCACATTACTCAACACTAGTGAGACTCATGTCGCCTACGGTAGACCTACAATATATCGGAAAACATGATGTGACACTCCGCCAATAATTACAGAGGATAATTCTGTATTTCAGTGATATTTATTCCCATAGTAATTTGTTGTAGATCCATAACTAAATAAACATCGGCATTTTGAAAGAGTATTTTTATCATTTTATTAATGAACGCATAAAGATGCCATTATTAGTTACAGTTTAAGTCGGAAGTTTACATACACTTAGGTTGGAGTCATTAAAACTAGTTTTTCAACCACTCCACAAATTCCTTGTTAACAAACTATAGTTTTGGCAAGTCGGTTTTGACATCTACTCTGTGCATGACACAAGTAATTTTTCCAACAATTGTTTACAGACAGATTATTTCACTTATAATTCACTGTATCACAATTCCAGTGGGCCAGAAGTTTACATCCACTATGTTGACTGTGCCTTTAAACAGCTTGGAAAATTCCAGAAAATGATGTCATGGCTTTAGAAGCTTCTGATAGGCTAATTGACATTTATTTGAGTCAATTGGAGGTGTACCTGTGAATGTATTTCAAGGCCTACCTTCAAACTCAGTGCCTCTTTGCTTGTCATCATGGGAAAATGAAAAGAGTCGAACGTACTTTGGGTGCGAAAAGTGCAAATCAAATTCAATCAATCAAAGAAGAAGAAAAATTGTAGACCTCCACAAGTCTGGTTCATCCTTGGGAGCAATTTCCAAACACCTGAAGGTACTACGTTCATCTGTACAAACAATAGTACGCAAGTATAAACACCATGGGATCATGCAGCCGTCATACCTCTCAGGAAGGAGACGTGTTCTGTCTCCTAGAGTTGAACGTACTTTGGTGCGCAAAGTGCAAATCAAATTCAATGAATCAAATGTATTTATAAAGCCCTTCTTACATCAGCTGATGTCACAGAGTGCTCTACAGAAACCCAGCCTAAAACCCCAAACAGCAAGCAATGCAGGTGTAAAAGCACGGTGGTTAGGAAAAACTCCCTAGAAAAGCCAGAACCTAGGAAGAAACCCAGAGAGGAACCAGGCTGTGAGGGGTGGACAGTCCTCTTCTGGCTGTGCCGGGGTACAGATTATAACAGAACATGGCCAAGATTTAAAAATGTTCATAGATGACCAGCAGGGTCAAATAATAATAATCACAGTGGTTGTCGAGGGTGCACCAGGTCAGCACCTCAGGAGTAAATGTGATTTGGCTTTTCATAGCCGATCATTCAGAGCATCTCTACCGCTCTTACTGTCTCTAGAGAGTTGAAAACAGCAGGTTACCAGAACAACAGCAAAGGACCTTGTGAAGATGCTGGTACAAAATTATCTATATCCACAGTAAAACGAGTCATATATTGACATAAGGAAGAAGCCACTGCTCCAAAACCGCCATACAAAACCCAGACTACGGTTTGCAACTGCACATGGGGACGAAGATTGTACTTTTTGGAGAAATGTCCTCTGGTCTGATGAAACAAAAACATAACATTTTGGCCATAATGACCATCGTTATGTTTGGAGGAAAAAGGGGGAGGCTTGCAAGCCTTAGAACACCTTAGAACACCTAGCGCCCCACTGCTCCCTAAGTAGTTAAATAGCAAATGGAGGACGCTTCTTCCATGGTTCATTTTCATGCCAGCCTGGTAGGCTATACTCCTGTTTTAAAGAGAAGCAATGTCCTTAATATTAGGAAGGTTGAGAAATAAATATAGTAGGCCTAAACTATAGAAAGCTGATGGGATCCTCCTCTTTTTAATAGAGGCCATCACTCTGTTTAGTCTAAAGAAATGCAACATGAGCTCATGGGCTCTCACAAAGTGTTTGATTAGATATTTCCATATATTTGCATTGATGTCAGAGTGATTAGAGGGACAATAGAGTGCTGAGTACCAGGCAGTTAGAAGTTTGGTTGGCTATTAATGACCATCAGCAACATCAGAGCTTGGAGAAGCCCAAATACCGTGACAAAACGGTCCCATGGAATTTGACTGCCATCATGACTCGTGACCGTCAATACAGTCAACAGAACAGCCCTACATTAGAATCCCTACAGTGGAAATTCATGCAATAATTTCACAATGATTGCGTTATTTTACATTTTTCCCAACACTAAGGTAGCCTGGTTTAACTAGACTGAGCACAGCAAAGTTTGGTGTGGTTTGACCAGACTAACTCAGGAGAATAACCTGAAAGAATTCCAGCCAACAAACCAGTGGGTGGGTGGGGAGGACAGAGAGAGAAGAGTCAAGGCGTACCCATTCGTAGGTGATGACCTGATTGGCTCTCTCCTGGATGGGGTTGAGCGGGGGCAGGGTGACGTTGGACCGGCTGTTGGCCGAGTCGGCCGCCTTGGCCTTCGGGCCAGGGGCGGGGCAGCGGGGGTTGGCGGCCGCAGTGATGTCATCCAGGTCCAAATCCTGCTCGTTGGCCAGGTTCTCCTTCTGAAGGGTCTCATAGAGCACGTCAGGGTGGTTCCAGATCTACACACACACACACACACACACACACACACACACGATTAACGAACGGACTCCAATAATGTTATTCTGGTCCAGGTGTCAACATTAGGATGATTAGCCTGACTGTTTAAAGGGACAGTTCACCCACATTACATATTGGTTTCCTTATCCTGTAAGCAGTCTATGGACAAGGTATGACAGCAATCCATGCTTCGGTTTTGTATACCTGGCCACTGTCTCCAAATGCTCGCTTTTTCGAATTTGTAGCACAAATCCAATCCAATCCAAGTTAATATGCACAGTATTAGCATTTGTCCCTGCGTTTCATCTCCAAATCATTCGAAATTGTATTGCTGCTGTTGCCTGGCTCTCTGTATCTGTCTGTCCGTCTGCCTGCCTAACCCCACTGCACCAGTGAAGCCATCTTAGACTCACCTTGCAGCAGACGCAGAAGGCCTTGAGTGGGTTGAGGCCCAGCCAGCCGCTGTTGCCTGCCTCTCTGAAGCGGTCCATAAACTCAGCGTAAAGGGCCCTCTGCAGGGGCGACAGGCGCACCATGATCACATGCTCGTCCTTGGAGGGCAGCTGGTCCCTCAGCACGTCGTGGCCTCGCCTGGTACGGACACGGAGGAAACAACGCGCAAAGATCAGCTTATTACTAGAAATGTATCCCTAGACAATTCAAAGAGCTATAGGAGAGTAGGGCCTAGAGGTTGATTTGGGATTGGGAATGATGCCTTGGTCACCCAAAATATTCTCCCTAAACACCTGCTCTTTAGTAATGCGATAATTGTATTTTATTTATTTAACTAGGCAAGCCAGTTAAGAACAAATTCTTATTTACAATGACAGCCTAGGAACAGTGGGTTAACAGATTTTTACATTGTCAGCTCGGGGATTCGATCGGTTACTGGCCCAACGCTCTAACCACTAAGCTACCTGCCTCCCCTAATGGGTAGTATATGTATGTATGTATCAGAGCCGGAGTACTGACTTAGGATCAGCGTTGCCTTGTAGGTCACAATGAACAAGATTACATAGACAGATGATCCTAGACCAGCACTGCTACTTTGAGACGCTCGATACATACGGCTACTGGACAACTTGAGATCAGGATTTTGGTTAAGTCAGGGGAAAGGTTTGTGCAAAGAATATGTGAATGGACGATAATATGAGCAAAGTGGGAATTCTTGATTAAGTCAGGAGAAATCCTATTTGTGGCTCTTACCTCTGGACGAACCCCTCCAGCAGGCTATGCAGCACGTGGCTTCTGTATCTCATCAACCTGGCGTCCTGTGGCGTGCTGTCCACACACTGCCCGTTCAGAATGGGCCTCTCGAACATGTTACTGAACTCCTGCCTGGTGCCCAGGAAGTCAGGCCTGACAAAGTCCACCATGCACCAGTACTCTATCAGGTTGTTCTGGAGTGGGTAGCCTGTTAGGACCACGCGTCGCCTGGAGCGGATGTTCTTCAGGGCCTGCGAGGTGCTGGCGTGGTAGTTCTTGATGCGGTGGCCCTCGTCACAGATCACCACGTCTGGACCGGGCCTGGCCAGCGCCTTCTCGATACCTGGGTGGGTAGGTGGAGAGGAGGGGTAGAGAGAGAGAGTAAATCACAGGTTGAGGAAATGTATGGAGGACTAGAGAGAGAGTGTATGTGTGTGTGTGGTGTGTGAGGAAGGAGAGAGTAAAACACAGCTTACAGGAAACACCGTTCTCTAATCTACTACCAGTAGTGATTAATACCCTCATTTTCATTCACTATGATGTCACTGATGTGCAGGCAATACACCAGCCTTGGCATTTGAATAATGTTAATTTACGCAGATTTCGACAATGCATTATTCCCCAACGTCAACTCACTATACTGTATTGTTTCAACGTTATACTGGTGTGCAATTTTTCAGGGGTCTCATGTAGGAGTTCTGATCTAGGATCAGATTTGCCTTTTAGATCACTATGAATAATATTAGATGGACAGGTGGGACCTGATCCTAGATCAGCACTCCTACTCAGATTACTACTACTGCCCTAGATCACCTACAGCGACCTCTAACCCCTGACCTTTCATGAGCTCCTGCTGCCGGTCCTCTTCGTCCAGGTCGATGATGACGGGTCCCTGGGGCTTCTTGGACTTCCTCTTCCTGCCAGTCACAAAGCTCTTCTTCAGGGACAGCAGGCGGTACATCTCATAACCCATCAGGAGCACGCCCCCGTCACGTGACCAGTCCTCCACTACTTTAGCCCGGGCCACCGTGGTTCTGTAGGGCACACACACACCAGTCCAAATTGGTAAACACGTACACTAGTCAGTGCGTTCTGTGTTTCATGGATATAACACACCGGTGTGTTAGCTAGCTCTACACTATAACGTTACGTACTTGTGCTCGTCGTTGAGGATGTAGACTCTGAAGGTGCGGCCTGTGACCGTGGCAGGGTCACTATCAGGGGGCAGGGCCTCTTGGGATGGGAGCCACAGGTTAAACTCTGCCAACCAGTTCTGGAGCGTGTTCACCTTGGGGAGAGAGAGAGGAAAAAGCTAGATAGATGCGCACACACACACACACACACACAGAAGACAGACAGCGATACAGACAGACAGGGGAGATGCACAGAGAGCAATGAGAGAGGGGAGAGAGAGAGAACAGAGGGAGAGAGAAAGGAAGAGAGACAAAGAGAAACACTCACACTCATTCAAACCACCCACCCACCCACTCTCCCTATCGGTGAACTCACAGGGACGATGGCCAGTACGGTGTGGGCCCCGGTGTGTCGCAGCAGGATGTCTATGAAGGAGATGACCTGTAGGGTCTTCCCCAGGCCCATGCTGTGGGCCAGGATACAGCCAAACCCGCTGCTGCCCTTGTAGCGCTCCAGAGACTCCACCAGGTTGTCATAGAGGAACCGGATCCCACCAACCTGGGAGGGAGGGAGGGAGGGAGGGAGAGGAAAGGAGGAGAGAGAGAGAGGTGGAAAGCAAAGGGTGAGAGCGAGAGGTGAATCAAGAGCCAAGTGAAGAGGGGATCGCGATGGAAAAAGTGAATGGTTTGTCACGTCTGAACTATCTTCATACGTGTACGGTAGAGTACACCTTGGCCTCCTCGTCTCACAGTGCAGGCTAAGGGCTAACAGGCGTGCTACACTGGCCGCGTTACTTTTGCAGAGCGGGAGACGCTCCCCCCCCCAGAAAATGTCAATAAAGCCTAAGCGTAAAATTATACCAGATATATTTTTTCACTAATTCGATTTGGATCACGCCCGAGACCACCTTGATAGTGGTTCACGCTCTGTTCCCGCCGGCCAAAGTCACACGTCCACCGCAGCAGCTAGAAGACTAGGACCGGTTTCCCAGACATGGATTGACGTTAGTCCTCGACTTAAAAGCATTTTCAATGAAGATTAACCATTAAGGAGTTTTTTTTAGTCCAGGACTAGGCTTAATCTGTGTATGGGAAATTGGACCGTACTGACGGCCCAGTGTAGCTCCCCTGTAGTACCTGGTGAGGTTTGACTGCACGGGCCAGCTGTGGGGCGAGGTACAGGTCCTCCTCTTCCGCTGGGTGGTTGATGTTGACCAGGATCCTCCCCTGGGCGTCTGGTTGGTTGAGGGAGTCGTTGATGTGCGCCCCGCTGCTCTCCTCCGTGCCCCCCGCACCTTCATCCTCATTGGCCGATTCGCTGCTGATCGGCAGTGTGTCGTCGTCCCCAGAGCTCAGCTCGATCACGTCTGGGTTGGGGAGGAATTTGATTGATTAGATGTATTTATTTATTTTGGGGGGGTAAAACAAACATTTTTTTTTTTTTTTTTATGTAAAAGGTGAAAGCATTATAGCATACTTATTTCCAAAGTTTTGAAGGCTTGGTCCAAAGCAGGGGAATGTATATCTACAGTTCATGACATTAAGTGTTCATAACCAGACAGCTAAAAACGACATCATGACTCACATAGATTATTAAGTAATTATGAAGTCTGTGCTCCCTCTAGATACAGCCTTTTTAGTACTAACCAAGAACTGTGTACATGTTCCTGTTTGTCTAACCAAGGATCCTTAAAACGAGAAGGTTTGACCTAGAATGTCTGGGTCTAAGCCTGTAGTGTAGATAGTAGGGTTGGCAATACCTGTATCGCTATACTCAGAAGTAGCACGGCAAGGAAACAATAAAACAAGAAGCAGACTGTTTCTCTAGGAAAACAGGCCTAATTGGAAACAAACAGCCTTGTGTCGTCACCCAGTCAGATTTGTTCATTTTCCAAGCTATTAGCACACAATACATATTGAAGGTTGACCTATTATGATTTATCAACGCCGATATCGATAATTGGAGCACCAAAAAAAGCCGATACCGATTAAATACCGGCCGATTTTTATATATATTTGTAATAATGACAATTACAACAATACTGAATGAACAATGAACACTTTAATTTTAACTTAATATAATGCATAAATAAAATCAATTTAGTCTCAAATAAATAATGAAACATGCTCAATTTGGTTTAAATAATGCAAAAACACAGTGTTGGAGAAGTAAAAGTGCAATATGCGCCATGTAAAAAAGCTAAAGTTTAAGTTCCTTGCTCAGAACATGAGAACATATGAAAGCTGGTGGTTCAATATTCCCAGTTCTTCAATATTCCCAGTTAAGACATTTTAGGTTGTAGTTATTATAGGAATTAACTATTTCTCTCTATACCATTTGTATTTCATATACCTTTGACTATTGGATGTTCTTATAGGCACTTTAGTATTGCCAGCCTAATCTCAGGAGTTGACAGGCTTGAAGTCATAAACAGCGCTGTCATCAAGCATTGCTAAGAGCTGCTGGCAAACGCAGTAAAGGGCTGTTTGAATGAATGCTTACGAGCCTGCTGCTGCCTACCACCGCTCAGTCAGACTGCTCTATCAAATATCAAATCATAGACTTAATTATAATATAATAAACACAGAAATATGAGCCTTTTGTCATTAATATGGTCAAATCCAGAAACGATAATTTTGAAAACAAAACGTTTATTCTTTCAGTGAAATACGGAACCGTTCCGTATTTTATCGAACGGGTGGCAACCCTAAGTCTAAATATTGCTGTTACATTGCACAACCTTCAACGTTATGTCATAATTATGTACAATTCTGGCAAATTAATTAATTGGTCTTCACACAGTTCGCAATGAGCCAGGCGGCCGAAACTGTTGCATATACCCTGACTATGCTTGCACTGAACGCAAGAAAAGTGACACAGTTTCCCTAGTTAATATTGCCTGCTAACATGCATTTCTTTTAACTAAATACGCAGGTTTAAAAATATATACTTCTGTGTATTGATTTTAAGAAAGGCATTGATGTTTATGGTTAGGTACATTTGTGCAACGATTGTGCTTTTTTTCGCGAATGCGCTTTGGTTAAATCATCACCTGTTTGGCGAAGTAGGCTGTGATTCGATGATGAATTAAGGGGGCCGCATTGACTATACGCAACGCAGGACAAGCTAGTTAACCTAGTAATATCATCAACTATGTGTAGTTAACTAGTGATTATGTGAAGATTGATTGTTTTTTATAAGATAAGTTTAATGCTAGCTAGCAACTTGCCTTGGCTCCTTGCAGCCACAAGGTCCTTTTGATGCTGCACTCACGTAACAGGTGGTCAGCCTGCCACGCAGTTTCCTTGTGGATTGCAATGTAATCGGCGTCCAAAAAGGCAGATTACCGATTGTTACGAAAACTTGAAAAATCGGCCCTAAATAACCGGCCATGACGATTAATTGGTCGACCTCTGCTACATACCACTGGGATAGTTTGTGATTTTGGCAATGAGAACCTTTATCTACTTCCCCAGGGTCAGATAAACTGGATACCATTTTGATGTACCTCCGTGCAGTTTGAAAGAAGTAGCTAGCGTTAGCGCAATTGCTACCTAGCGTTAGCGCAATAACAAAGTCAATGGTAACAGCTAGCATGCTAGCTGTTCCTGTAGACTTCCAGTCATTGCGCTAATGCTCGCAAAACTACCTCTAACCTCCTTCATACTGGACAAAGATACATAAATGGTTTCCACGAGTTAATCTGACTATGGGGAAATAGATAAAAGACCTCATTGACAGAATTCTCAACTACCTCTTTAAAAGGACCAAATAGTTAAGTCTGCTTTGTGTTTTTGCCATGGAAAATCGAGAATCGTAGTATTGTGATACTGGTGACAACACTACTAGAAAGAGTGTGAGGGTTGTTCCCTCTGTTTTAGCAGTCCTTCTACTGGTCTTACCGTCTCTGACAGTGGGTGTGATAGCGGGGATAGCTGGTGGCTTGGAGGCGTCCTCCTCCTCCTCCTCCTCCTCCTCCTCTCCACTGCTGTCGCTGCTGTCCAGGCAGATTACGTCCTGCCTGGCTAGGAAAGCAGCCTCTAACGACCCCTGGCCCTGAAACTCCTCCTCTCCAGGCCTCCCTGACACCGCTTCCACTGGAGGAGAGGGGGAGATGAGAGAGGAGAGATTGTTGTTATTTTTACTTTGACAATGTAAGGGATTTAACGCTCCACGTGAATAAAGTCAGAAAGAGAGACAGAGAGAAAGGAAAATAAAACTCCCTCGACCGTGGGGTGGCAGAATTAGGGCTCTATATAATCCGTGTTGTGGAGAACACAGACGGAATCCAGGACATGAAAACGTTATTCAACAATATTAAAACATTTATTGAACTTAGTAGGAAATCAACCAAATGTATTCAGCTATTTAGAAAAGTAATTCAATTTGCCCAAGTTAAATCATAAGACATGAACAAAATGCATCAATGATTCATATTATCCTGCACATTTCTGACGAGGCACAGGAATGCAGTTAGTGATTAGAGTACCTGTCAGCCGTGATGCTAATGATAGCCATCTTCTAGTAGAGATGGAATGGCTTTCCCCAAAACCTTCTCAATTAAATGTTAACTACAAAGTAGACTGTTTTCATTTAAAAAACGGTCAAAAGAGCAGTTTCTCAATAAATAATTTTGCTAGGACTGTATGGGAGTGGTCTGAGCAAGGATGGGAAAACTGAAAACAAGCTGTTATTGGCAGAGAGGTTTGGAAGTCTTCTAATTTACAAACTCTGCCATCACATGAGCGCTACAGAAACGTTGCTAACCAAACAATGGCCTTTTTGCTGGTGCACAATTTAATTAAAGTGTCGCTACACCCGAAAATCTTAATTTATTAGACTTTCCGAGACCTCAAAAGTAGTCTCCTGATGTGGTTTAAGCATTGTTGTGGACTTAGAACATCCAATTGGGTTGTTTTTCTATATAAAAAAAAGTGTGATTTTGAGAGCACAAACATGAAAAACTGAAACCTGGAAAAACAAAACAGTGAAAAACAGAACTTGGGAAAAAAAATTACAGAATCATATAAAATATTTTATAGGGCCCTACAGAATCATTTGTATGACAAACCATGAAATGCAGCCCCTCTATGACAGTCAGTGTCCAGAGGGCTTGAGGCTGAAATAGGACTCTCACCTGCTGGAGGAAATTCTTGGATGGGGGGTGCCATGAAGTCCTTCCTCTGCTGCTCCAGACGCCTCAGCCTCTCTAACTCCTCCTGCTGGGCTGCCTTGGTCACTGCCTCCATCTGGTGCTCCTTCAGCAGCTTCCTGTTGGGAGGAGAGGAAGACGGGATGGGTTAGAGGACAGGAGGACAGACGAATGGGTTACAGGAGATGAGGATGGGGCACAGGAGAGGAGGATGGGGCACAGGAGAGGAGGATGGGGCACAGGAGAGGAGGATGGGGCACAGGAGAGGAGGATGGGGTACCGGAGAGGAGGATGGGGTACCGGAGAGGAGGATGGGGTACCGGAGAGGAGGATGGGGTAGTGGAGAGGAGAGGAGGACAGGGCGATGGGTTAGAGGAGAGAAGGATGGGTTAGAGGAGAGGACAGGATGAATGGTTAGAGGAGAGAAGGAGAGGAGGACAGGATGAATGGTTAGAGGAAAGAAGGAGAGGAGGACAGGGGGATGGGTTAGAGGAGAGAAGGATGGGTTAGAGGAGAGGAGGACAGGGGGATGGGTTAGAGGAGAAGGAGAGGAGGACAGGGGGATGGGTTAGAGGAGAAGGAGAGGAGGACAGGGGGATGGGTTAGAGGAGAAGGAGAGGAGGACAGGGGGATGGGTTAGAGGAGAAGGAGAGGAGGACAGGGGGATGGGTTAGAGGAGATAGGGTGGTTTCAATCCCCTGTTATCGAACAGATGAGTGTACCTACCTGATGTTCTTCCTCATGTGTACGGTCTTCGAGGGTTTAGCAGGCTTAGGCTCCTTAGACTTAGAGGTTCTCTGTTTCTTCTTTTTGCCAACTGAGGGCTTGTCCTTGCTGGGGGTCTCAGGACAAGACGAAGGGGCATGGGACTTTGAGGCCCTCGGTTTCTTCTTCTTGTCCGCAGATGGCTTGTCCTGGCTGGGGCTCTCAGGGCGAGAAGGAGGCTGGGAACTGGGGCCAGAGGGGGGCTGGGAGCGAGACTCAGGCCTAGAGTTGGGCCGGGAGGAAGCCCTGGAGGGGGGCTGGGAGGTTGGCTGAGACGGGGGCTCAGAGGGAGTCTCTTCCGAGGGTGATGTAGCTGAGGGGGAGTCCCTCCCTCCCTGGGTCTCCGTCTCTGTACTGCCCTGGCCACTCTCTGGCCGCTCTGTGGGAGAGAAGAGCAGAGAATGACATCAATCAACTAATTCTAAAATCCAGGCCTGGGCTTAATCTGTGTCTGGTCAATGAGCTGAAGAATCTCCATTGAACAAGATTCTTAGTCAAGGATCAGGCTTAACGATTTATCAGGGAAACCATCCCTAAATCCTAACTCTTGTATTCTTTACTGGGCCAACCGATCATCTTATCTATGGTCCATTCATGGCTGTTACTGTCTGACCCCAGTCAGACTGATGTTACTGTCTGACCCCAGTCAGACTGATGTTACTGTCTGACCCCAGTCAGACTGATGTTACAGACAGTGTCTGTCCTTCCAAATGGCACCATATTCCCTTAAAATAGTGCACTACGTCTAACCAGTCAAAGGTAGTGCACTAGGAATAGGGTACCATTGGTGACGCATCCAGTGCCTTCATTAGACTCCCCTCCTCCCAGGCAGCCAGGCTGAGTGTGTGAGTGTCAGTGGGGCTTGCCCAAGGCTCTGACCATATAGGCCCTGGTCAACAGTAGTACACTAAATAGGGAATATGGTGCCATTTGTTGATGCAGCCAGTGTCTTCATCACACTCCCATCCTTCTGGACAGTCAGGCCCGAGTGTATGAGTATGAGCGGGGGTTGCCTGGTGTTACCCCTGGCAGCCTCTCACATTCCTGGCATTGAACACGTAGCTGAGAGGCGCGGCTCAGAGCAGATGCCGGCAGCTCCAGGCTGGGAGTCTCGTTACAGCAGCAGTCATCAAACCCTGACCTGGATTCTCCTACCTGTTGCTCTGTCTGCTCTAACACGTTCAAAACTGCTCCGTCTGGCAATGTGGGCCATGGCGGATCAGACTCTCTCCAAGTGCCCGGCTCACTGCCTGACTCCATCCCAAATGGCACTCTGTTCCCCATGTAGTGTCCTACTTTTGACCAGGTCCCCTCATGTAGGGCACCACGTAGGGAATAGCGTGCCAGACTTTGTAACTGATTGGTTGACTACATTAGATCGCCTTTGAAATACAGACAGCCTGTTTCACATCAGACTTGACAAAAAAAAGAAAACTAGTTGAATCACTTTTTCTTAGCAGCTGGCAGCTTTGCAACCATTGTTAAACTGAGACTCGGCGATATGACGTTGCCACGAGCAGCAGCGTGAACCCAGAATATTGCTGGTGAGAGCAATGCAAGACGATGCACTCGTACAGAGTATCTGCACATGTGCACGGTTCACTCTGCTGCAATGTAAAAGAACGTAAAAGCTGCGGCATTACAACAGCGTAGAAGTTTAGCCTACGGCTTTCAGGTGTTGCGGAAGTCAGCCCGACTCTGCTGTTCACAACATGCATCACCAACTTTACCTTTAATGGAGTTCGTCTTTAGACCGAATTAGAATCCCTTCTAGAATTGTCTTCTGTTCTGAACCAGTATTCATTGTGAGTATTAAGTCGGAGGCAACACACCAGCCATGTCACTCACCAACTGCATCGTCTTCATCATCCCCATCGTTGTCACCCTCATCTTCATCCTCAATCTCCTCCTCCTCCTCTTCTTCCAGATCCTCGTCTTCGCTGTTAACGCTGGGGTCCAGGTCGCTTCCTGAGATGTCCTCTTCAGACATGGCGTCCTGCAGGGCTCAGAGAGCATTACCTACACACATAATCACTGGGAGTACCTGCAATACAATACACACTGCTTAAAGACAACCGGCAAACAAAGCACAACAAAATGGAGACCCCCTTTAAAAAGGGATAGTTCACCTAGGCTAAACCAAGGTAAGGAAACAAATATGTGGGCAATTCCACAGTAGTGGAATTACACAGACTCAGATTTGTATGCCAAACAACCATTGATTTCAAAGTTGAACTCCATGCACAAGGTCAACTTTACAAAAACACATTTACAGGAAAAGCAGTGCAGATGCAAAGTTTGGTAACAACATTTCTGTATAATCCCCCTCCGTTTTGTATGCGTCCACATTTTCCCCAAAACGTAAATATCTGCTGCAAATTAAGATTCAACGATATCTGCAGAAAGAATGGGGTGTCAGCTATGACATGACACGCTGAGTTTGAAAAAAACAACTATTTTGGTTATTGAACTACATTAGGCAAAGGAAGGAAAGGGGGGGATACCTAGTAAGTTGTACAACTGAAATGTGTCTTCCACATTTAACCCAACCAAAATGAAGTGGATTTAAACCCGGTAACGGAATACGATAACAGAATTACACCATGGGTCCCTGAGCTGTACTATACACAAACGCAAACTATGGATATGAATGTCATTCTCTTCATGGTGATGTATCCTGAATAGGTACACAAAAGGTAGAAATATGCAACATCCTCCTTTGCATCTTTGGCTATTATTCTACACACTGGCTAATATTTTAATGAGCCCCACCCCCAAACAAGAGGTTGGTCCAGACTGGCACAAATCTGAACCAATCATAGAGGTCTATGTTTTTTTTTATTGAACCTTTATTTAACTATGCAAGTCAGTTAAGAACAATTTCAGATTTTACAATGACCAACCCCTACCAATGACAGCCTACCAATGGATGTGATTGAACCAGGTACTGCAGTGACACCTCTTGCACTGAGATGCAGTGTCTTAGACCACTGCGCCACAGTAGAGCTCAGAAGAGTACAGTTAAGTTCAGCACAGTACAATACAGAACATAGTGTACTCAACTCGTGTGTTCTACTGTGTAGTGTACTGAACTCTACTGTACAGTATTGTACTATACTCAAATGTTCTTTACTGTACTCTACTAGTGTTGCGCGGTATAACAGAACTTCGGTACCTTTTCGATACTAGAACGTGAACAATGGTTTGGTACTCGAATTTTTGTTACTTCGGGACTTCTGTCAAATGTGTCTCCCGGCTCAAGTCTGTATCAGCGCAGCCGATGTTCCCCTTATAGCGCTCTGTGCCTGCTCCACGCCTGCTCCACTTAGCTTGCATCATGTTAGCTCCCTATTCACGCTGCACAGAAGTTAACACGCTTAAATAATGCGCCACGGCAGCATTGTTAATTACTGTTTGCGAAACAATGGCCATACAGGCTCGTCTGGCTAGAACACTTTACCATGCAAGACGATACCGGTATCTTCCAGCTTTGTAGGCTAACTATCCTTGCTAGTTTACAGCTGAAGCCAACATCAATTCACTATCCCAGTACTTTGTTTGCAAATCACAAAGCTAAATATTCTGACTTCAAAGCTGATCGGCCTCTCACTCACGTCTCTCCCAAAGAGTATCTATTGCCTCCGCGAACTGAATTGGGCTCCTCTCTTGCCTTGTGAATGACGTCATCACTGGTTAAAGAGACAGATACTTCTATGCAAATGTTGTTGATCAGTACATTACAATAAGCCCCAAATGGAAGGGAAACAGATCGTCATCTGTAGCCCCATGAAATCAGCCAAAACAAGCACGTAACTCAATGCATGCACACACTCCTATTGAATATGCATTCTACCTGCATTGTGAATATTGATATTGAACTCAAAAGATGCCCACCGATCGAACAGAAGAGTAGCTGTCTGGACCAAATGCCATTCTGTGACTTTGGCTAATATGCCTTTTATCTTTCCATGTTATCGTTTTGGTATTGAGTAATCCTGGTATGGAAGTAAAAATTCTGGTATCGTGACAACACTACTGTACTCTACTGCAGTGTTTCCCAACCCTGGTCCTCCAGTACCCTCAACAGTACACATTTGTATCATAACCCTGGACAAGCACACTGGATTAAACTTGTCAACTAATCATCAAGCCTTCAATGAGTTGAATGAGGTGTGTTTGTCAAGGGCTACAACAAAACTGTGTACTGTTGGGGGTACTCAAGGACCAGGGTTGGGAAACACTGCTCTACTGTCCAAACTGTGTACTGTTGGGGGTACTCGAGGACCAGGGTTGGGAAACACTGCTCTACTGTCCAAACTGTGTACTGTTGAACCCAACAGTGGTTTGTGACTACTATGACTTCACAATGTAATCAATTCAATTGTAGAAATTCAGTGACAAATGTTTCAGGGATTGGCCTCCTTTTTTTCTCAATTTCCTGCCTGAATGATGTGCCCAAAGAAAACTGCCTGTAGCTCAGGTCCTGAAGCCAGGATATGCATATAATTGGTACCATTGGAAAGAAAACACTTCGAAGTTTGTAGAAATGTTAAAATAATGTAGGAGAATATAACACAATAGATACGGTAGGAGAAAATCCAAAGAAAAACCAACCAGAATTTGTTTTGGGAGGACCATCCTCTTAGAAATGCAAGAGAAAGGCCATATTCCTATGGCTTCCACAGGGTGTCAGCAGTCTATGTTCAAAGTTTCAGGCTTGTAACTTCAACAACGAATAAGAAATAAGTGTTTTTCAATGTGGACACAGACCTCAAAATCCGTGTCATCGAGCGTAATGACAAAGTTGAGCACCTGCTAAAATCGGTTTCCTATTGAACATACCTCTTTCCAAAATAAATATTATAGTTTAATTACATTTTAGGGTGTCTGAGGAGTAAATAGAAACGTATTTTGACTTGTTAAAGCAAGCGGGACGCCTATCCCTCAGAAGTTTTTAATAAACAAAATTGATATCAGTAAAAACACTAATTGATAGGGCTACCTGTACTTGTTACTTCTGTGAACTCTCATTATCTTCCCTCATCATGAGAATGTGGGTTTTTGGTAATGGCATTTCAAAGCACAAGGCAATGTTTCTTAAACCTCCAGAACTAAATTTAAGTGTTTATTAGTTGGCAGGGGTCTTCAACATTATTGTGTTTTGATATATTTCTAAGACCACTTTTCCATCTGTTTCACCAGAAATCAAAGTCTGCTTATTCCTAATTTTTCGGATGGAAAACAGTGGGAAAATGTTTATATGCCATGATTTCAATATATATATATATATATGACTCTTAGTTTTCATTCGATATGCTCCTATGAACTTCACATTTTGGTGCTCATGGGTCCTTTTACATGGAAATGCCCATGTCATTTTGTAATTTTGGTGAACTATCCCTTTCAGCTTGGCAAAGTGGGGAGAGTTTGATCTTGGGTAAGAAATTACTATGTTGGGTAAAACAGGCTGGTTATTATCAATAAATCAGTTCATTTTTACATTCATCATCTATGGCAGAGGGATGCATGATATAGAGCAGTACAGTAAAACAAACTGTCGTTGCTTGGTGGGTTGATTTACCTTCCTCTCTCCTAAAGGCAATCTCAAAGTGTCAGAGAGAAAAAGAGAAAAAGGAACTCTGTGAGTGTGTGTCGAAGTGTGAGTGTGTGAGTATGTGTGTGAGCGAGCTGGCCAATTACATAAGAGCACAGTTACATAACAGGCCATTGCCACTCAGACAGACTGTGTGAAACAGCAGGATATATAGGCTAACCCAAGACACACAGACTATAGTCGTCGCTCCCTTTTCCTCTCACCTCACATACAAAGGCCTGTACACTGTTCCTTCAGATGGTTATGCAACGACTGTCAGGGCTGAGTGTCACAAACCCCCCGCCTCCCACACTGGCAGACAGAGGCTGCGTCCCCATTCTCCCAAGTGGGCACGTCAAGAATTTAACAATTGTAGAAACTCCCTTCAGCCAATGCTTACACCGATCCTATGCTTTTCAATCTATGAGGGGGAGATGTGTACAAGTGCAAACTTTTAGGAGAACGAATGTCGTACCAAAAGGTAAAGAAACATTCCCTCTCACTGCCTACTGTTGTCCTATTAATGACATAGATGCAGAGTGTGCTACAAAGCTAGAAATTATGTGTGGACCAGAAAGCACTGCAACAGAAATACCTTATTTATATTAGTATTCTGACCCTTTTCTATGAGACTCGAAATTGAGATCAGGTGCATCCTGTTTCCATTGATCATCCTTGAGATGTTTCTACAACTTGAGTGGAGTCCATCTGTGGTAAATTCAATTAATTGGACATGATTTGGAAAGGCACACACCTGACTATGTAAGGTCCCACAGTTGACAGTGCATGTCAGTGCAAAAACCAAGCCATGAGGTCGAAGGAAT
The DNA here is from genome assembly GCA_030435695.1 of Brachymystax lenok tsinlingensis. Lineage (NCBI taxonomy): Eukaryota > Metazoa > Chordata > Actinopteri > Salmoniformes > Salmonidae > Brachymystax > Brachymystax lenok. The sequence continues at coordinate 44,165,931 of CM059797.1, read as the reverse complement.
TGTCCGTAGAGCTCCGAGACAGGGTTGTGTCAAGGCACAGATCTGGGGAAGGGTACCAAAAAACTTCTGCAGTATTGAAGGTCCCCAAGAACACAGTGGCCTCCATATTTTCTTAAATGGGAGAAGTTTTGAACCACCAAGACTCTTCCTAGAGCTGGCCGCCCAGCCAAACTGAGCAATAGGGGGAGAAGGGCCTTGGTCAGGGAGGTGACCAAGAACCCGATGGTCACTCTGACAGAGCTCCAGAGTTCCTCTGTGGAGATGGGAGAACCTTCCAGAAGGACATCCATCTCTGCAGCAACCCACCAATCAGGCCTTTATGGTAGTGGCCAGACAGAAGCCACTCATCAGAAAAAAGGTACATGACAGCCCGCTTGGAGTTTGCCATAAGGCACATAAAAGGACTCAAATCATGAGAAACAAGATTCTCTGGTCTGATGAAACCAAGGTTGAACTCTTTGGCCTGAATGCCAAGCGTCACGTCTGGAAGAAACCTGGCAGCACCCCTACAGTGAAGCATGGTGGTGGCAGCACCATGCTGTGGGGAGGTTTTTCAAGAGCAGGGACTGAGAGACTAGTCAGGATTGAGGGAAAGATGAATGGAGCAATGTATAGAGAGATTCTTTATGAAAACCTGCTCCAGAGTGCTCGGGACCTCAGACTGGGGCAAAGATTCACCTTCCAACAGGACAATGACCCAAAGCACACAGCAAAGACAATGCAGGGGTGTCTTTGGGACAAGCATCGGAATGTCCCTGAGTGGCCCAGCCAGAGCCCGGACTTGAACCCGATCGAACATCCCTGGAGACCTGATAATAGCTGTGCAGCAACCTGACAGAGCTTGAGAGGATCTGCAGAGAATAATGGGAGAAACTCCCATTGAAACTCCCATGGTGTGCCAAGCTTGTAGCGCCATACAAAAGAAGACTCAATGCTGTAATCGCTGCCAAAGGTGCTTCAACAATGTACTGAGAAGGGTCTGAATACTTATGTAAATGTAATATTTCAGTTTGATTTTATACATTTGCTAAAATGTCTAAAAACCTGTTTTTAATTTGTCATTATGGGGTAGTGGGGAGCTTGATGAGAGGAAAAAACGATTTAATCCATCTTAGAATAAGGCTGTAATGTAACAAAATGTGGAAAAAGTCAAGGTGTCTGAATACTTTCCGAATGCACTGTATGTATGTATGTATGTATGTATGTACAATTGAAGTCGGAAGTTTACATACACCTTAGCCAAATACATTTAAACTCAGTTTCACAATTCCTGACATTTATTCCTAGTAAAAATTCCCTGTCTTACGTCAGTTAGGATCACCACTTTATTTTAAGAATGTGAAATCTCAGAATAATAGTAGTGATTTATTTCAGCTTTTATTTCTTTCATCACATTCCCATTGGGTCAGACGTTTACATACAGTCAATTAGTATTTGGTAGCATTGCCTTTAAATTGTTTAACTTAGGTCAAATATTTTGGGTAACCTTCCACAAGCTTCCCACAATAAATTGGGTGAATTTTGGCCCGTTCCTCCTGACAGAGCTGGTGTAACTGAGTCAGGTTTGTAGGCCTCCTTGCTCGCACATGCTTTTTCAGTTCTGTCCACACATTTTCTATAGGATTGAGGTCAGGGCTTTGTGATGGCCACCCCAATACCTTGACTTTGCTGTCCTTAAGCCATTTGCCACAACTTTGAAAGTATGCTTGGGGTCATTGTCCATTTGGAAGACCCATTTGCAACCAAGCTTTAACTTCCTGACTGATGTCTTCAATATATCCACATCATTTTCCTTCCTCATGATGCCATCTATTTTGTGAAGTGCACCAGTCCCTCCTGCAGCAAAGCACCCCCACAACATGATGCTGCCACTCCGTGCTTCACAGTTGGGATGGTGTTCTTCGGCTTGCAAGCCTCCCCCTTTTTCCTCCAAACATAATCATGGTCATTGTGGCCAAACAGTTCTATTTTTGTTTCATCAGACCAGAGGACATTTCTCCCAAAAGTAAGATCTTTGTCCCCATGTGCAGTTGCAAACTGTAGTCTGGATTTTTTATGGCTGTTTTGGAGCAGTGGCTTCTTCCTTGCTGAGCGGCCTTTCAGGTTATGTTGATATAGGACTTGTTTTACTGTGTATATAAATACTTTTGTACCTGTTTCCTCCAGCATCTTCACAGGGTCCTTTGCTGCTGTTCTGGGATTGATTTGCACTTTACGCACCAAAGTACGTTCATCTCCAGGAGACAGAACGCGTTTCCTTCCTGAGCGGTATGACGGCTGCATGATCCCATGGTGTTTATACTTGCGTACTATTATTTGTACAGATGAACGTGGTACCTTCAGGCGTAATAATTTGAATATATATTTATTTCAATAGTTGTTTTGTATATCAGTTCAGAAACCCAGTTCCATGCGATCGGTACATCGAAGATGTCTTCCCAGCTTTTTTGTAACCTGTGTGGCGCAGTATTCATTGTTTTTGTCCTCAAATGGAACTGGTATTTATTTTTAGTTGTCATTTTTTCCCAGACAATTTTTATCTTTAATATTGGGAAGAGAAACAAGTTCCAAATGGTACCTATGTGGAATTGTGCCATAAATGCTGAAACGTTAGCCAGGTAAACAAAACCAAAGCTTTGGTTGACGTCAGACCTTGTCCCGGTGTTTCCTTTGGAAAGATGTGTAGCAGTGGGGGGAAAAGGTCATGGAGACTGAGTTCTGGTGACTTACTACTCCAAATTGAATGAAAATAAAATTATGCTGACACCTTTTAAAATAGAATTTCCACCTCCAGAAATGAGTCTAATAACATATTGGTAAAATTATTTTTACATATTGGTCCATGCATATAGCCTATATTACCAGGTATGCTATTAGCAATAAGCATAATCACCCGAGGGCCAACTGATGCAGCATAGTGGCAATAAATAAATACAGTAGACAAAACCATGCTTCAGCCTATCTGCATTTACCCTACTGGGCTAATCATTAGATAGATCCCAAAGTAGGTACTTTAACTAGTTAGCATACTACTGTTGAATTGTATGTCCCAAAAAACTATATGTAGGCCTATCTGTTAGGGTAACTTGGGGTAATATGCCCCGTCTGTACTTGTCACAGAACCCACTTCATGTCACCATTTTTCCCTCCAACACCTTCCCTGGTTGCCACTACTCTTGCTCAACTAAAAATGTAATCTGTCTCATCACAATTTAAGTCACTCGGCAAAAATTATTTTGAGGTTGGGTGGCGGTTTACCCCCAAGGTTGCCGCAGTTAAAAACTCTGTGCCTATTTAGACATTGAGAAATAAATAAAGTAGGAATGGAAATCTGGAATCCAAGCAGACTATCTACTATGGGGTAGTCTGATTTTTCTATTCATTAGTTGTTTTGTTTGCAGAGGAAAATTAAATGTGGACTGTTTTATCATCTTCAAAGTGCGCCTTGGTAGAAATATTTTTTTCATGTTCCATATTTTTTGGGCATGGTGGCGATTTTGTGGTGGCTCAACGTCACATAAATGACTGCAGCGGAAATACAGCCTTGTCAGCAGGAACAGCACCATCTAGTGGTCAGAACCTGGTCATATCAAGCTGTAGGATGGGACATAAACCGAACAACTTCAATTACTAATTTCTCTGAACACGGGGGAAAACCCCCACAAAATTAACTGAGAATACATTACATATAATGAAGAAACAATAATCTGAGCCGCAGCTCCATAATACTTATCAGATATAGAGAACTGATACTGATGTTGGGTTTGGATTGTCGTGGGGGGTGGCGTTTGACCATTTCTTTGGATTCCTGATGTCTTATTCACTGTTAGAAAAATGTTAGCTCCAAATCTGATGTTAGGTACTATGTTTATTTATTATATGAATCCTATTCATTTCAATTGTCAATTTGGGTGCAATCAAATAGCTTAATTTCTCAGATCAAAATATTTCAACAAAATCATGTTGCAGGAATGCTAATCTTATCTGTTTCTAACTACATAAACGACTTCAGAACAATCTGAGATGGTGGGTGTCATGGCTTGCTGAAATGACATGGAACGACCCACATGCATGTCCAGCATCAAATACTGACACACCTGCACAGCTGCTGATAAAAATATGAACTGTATGACCACTACACTGAGCAGCATGTGGATGGAATACCTCTTCTCACCCCCTCACATCAAAGCTCCCAAGAGCAAATCAATATCAACCCCTGTATATATTTACATTCTGTGTCAAATGTTAAATCATAGGACATAAATATGTTGTTGCACCTTGGCGTGATACTTTTGTGTTTACTTGAATTTCGGGGGAATAAAAAAAATAAGATGTCACATTTTTGGAATTGCACCGCATTAAAATGGAAAAGACAGTTCAGGAATATATCTGAGATTAAGATTTTGTTTCCAAACAACAATGGCAATATTCCTGCTAATCAATATAATCTGGTTGCCAAAATTAACCTCTGACTGTTACACTCTCTCTCTCAAACACACTATTGAGCAATTATAGTGTTACATAAAATGCTAAATGCGAGAGATAATAACCAACTCTAGCCATCACGTGCAACCATAAACAGGTTACTAACTAGCTAGAATAGGAGCGGATCATTAGCAAATACCTAGCTGGCTTAAAGTTATTTGTGTTTTTCCACCTTGTGCCCATCGTCAAATCTGTCATTATTAAATCGCGAAAAATCAACATAATAGCTACTGTTATTAGCACGCTAACCAGCCGGACATTGAGATGTTGGCTTTTAAAACGCACATCTGAGATGAATAATCGCCAAGAGACGCTGTAGCTAACGTAGCTAGCTACATGTCCGGCTATAAACAGATCACACGCCAAGATCATGTGTTTTACGCTAGCTAGCTTAGCTAATTTGTCACAATTAGTTAGCTAACAGTAGTTAGCTAGCTGACGTTCAACGAGTCCCATAAACATGAACTAACCAGTCGTACCAAATACCGCCTGCCAACGTTAGCTAGCTTGTTCGTGCGCTTAGCGTTAGCGTCATGTTACCATACATTCAGCCAACGTCTATTGTCCAGAGGATGGCTAATCAAGAAATCCCCTTATGTAACATGGTTAGACTGAAACTAAAATGAAGTCCGAATCAAAAAGTTGTCAAACTATGTACTTACATTTTGCATTCCCTTAGGAAATCGAATTGATGATAGGTTTATGATTATTTCATTTTTTAGAAACTGTATTTGTTTTAATTCCCCCCTCACTGTTTCTTCAAGGGTAACAGTGACACTCTTCCCCTGCACAGATGGGAAAAACAACTCGCTAGAAGTTGGTTCCGAAGGCACACTCGAATGACAAAAACTGTTTCAAAGAAAACTGCGATCAGGAAAGGTCCAACAAATCATGTTTGATTTTGGTTTATGCTGTACTCGCCAACATTAAAGCATGAAGTTAATAGCATAGGAATTAGAGCATGTAATTGTTCTATTAATGCACATCACGACAAAGTATGTTATGGCGCCATCTGCTGGAGTAGTCTTGAGGTTGATACGGAGTTGTGCGGTGACAAGTGGGGTGCGCTGTTGAGCATCCTGACGGGTTCGTGCTGATTGTAGAAGATTTTGTCAACCGGTTAAATGGCGTCCCTTGACAAGGCAAGAACAATGTGTAATGCAGGAGAAGTGCAGTATTCTCATAAGGTGCGTTATACTTGGAATACGGAGGAGGAATGGAGGGAAAATGAGATTCAGAGGAGTTCTAAGAGAGGGAGCTCAAGTCGGTTAAAAAAATAGATGGTTCGTTAAAGAAGAATGGTAGAAAGTGTAAGCAAAGAGAGTTGAAGACAGGAGGAGAAATATAAGTGAGTGAGGGCGATGTATCGGTGGTAGGTGTGGTGAAGTTATCGGAGCCCGAGGCTTGCACTGAGGGTCAGGATAAAGATGAGTCTGTGACCGTAGGAGTGAAGTTTCTGGAAAAGGTGGACCCTTGCCTTTTGGCTGATCCATTTAAGGTTTCAGGGTGGGTGAAAACAGAGTTGGGTGCCGTGGAATCGGTGAGGGTAACCAGAAGTGTTATTGTAATAAATGTATGTGTTTCTGCTGGTCAGACGGAGCTGGCGCTCCGTGTTAAACAAATGGGGCCAAGATATTTGAATTGTTTTGCTCTCAAGAAAAGGGCGCCATTGAAAGCAGTGATCACTTGGGTAGCGGTAAATGTGAAAGCTGACCAACTGAAGGGGAAGATTCCCGGGGGGTGTGATGCTCGTCGTTTGGTGCGACGCAGACAGGGTGACGTGGTGTCAAGCGTATGGGCATGTAGCAGCAGTGTGTAGGAGGGAGGTTCTTATGTGTGCAGAAGGGCATGAGACAAATTAATCTGTAGAATTGGGGAAAGTAGTGGTTTGGGTTAATTGTGGGGGTGCCCAGGGGTGCTAGAGAGGCAGGTTGAGGTTTCCAGGGTTAGAGTAGTGCAGAAGTTGTCATATGCTGAGGCAGTGAAGAAAGTAGAGGAAGATGGGTCCTGGCCCCTTACACTAAGTCTGAATTTGTCCTTCTAGGTGACCTAAACTGGGACATGCTTAAACCACCTGACCTAGTCCTAAAGCAATGGGACTCCCTAAATCTTTCTCAGATTATTATCAATCCCACAAGGTATGACTCCAAACACCCAGAAAAGGCTACTGTCCTCAATGTTTTCCTCACAAATAATCCTGATGGGTATCAGTCTGGTGTTTTCTGTAATGACCTTAGTGATCACTGTTTTACAGCCTGTGTTCGTAATGGCTGCTCAGTGAAACGAGCTGTCCTGTCATATACGCTTGCTAAAAAACTTTAATGAGCAAGCCTTCCTTCCTGACCTGGCCTCTGTAAAATGGAATAGAATCAGCTTGATCCCCTCTGTCGAAGACGCTTGGACCTTCTTTTTTGATATTTCAGTGGTAATTGTTAACAAACACGACACGCCCCCATAAAGAAAATTAGAATTAAAAACAGGTTCAGCCTCTGTTTCGACAGTGATCTTGCAGAGTTACCCCACCTCAAGAATTGCATTTGAGGTGGGGTAACTTGGCACACGCATGCTCGGCATACGCATACTCAGGCTGACTAGTTCTCGTTCAGGCAAATGAAAAATAAGTGCACTCAGGCTATCCGGAAGGCCAAAGTTAGTTACTTTAAGGAGCAGCTCTCTCTGTGGGTCTAACCCCAAGAAGTTCTGGAAAACGGTTGAAGACCTGGAGGATAAACCCTTGATGATGTGGTTGTTACTGACAAGGAGCACATGGCTGAGCTCTTTAATCACCACTTCATTAAGTCAGGATTCCTATTTGACTCAGCCTTACCTCCTTGCCAGTCCAACATTTCCTCATCTCCCACCCCTTCTAATGCGACTATCCTCGATACTTCTCCGTATTTTTCCCCTGCTCCGATACAAAGTTTCTTCTTGCAGGCAGTCACTGAGTCCGAGGTGCTAAAGGAGCTCCTTAAACTTGACCCCCAAAAAAACATCTGGCATCGCCAAGCCTATCTCTAACCTTTTTAACCTGTCTCTCCTTTCTGGTGAGGTTCCCATTGCTTGGAAGTCAGCCACGGTTTGTCTTTTATTTAAAGGGGGAGATCAAGCTGATCCTAACTGTTATAGGCCTATTTCTATTTTGTCCTGTTTATCAAAAGTGTTGGAAAAAGTTGTCAATAATCAACTGACTGGCTTTCAGTGATGTCTATAGTATTCTCTCGGGGTATGCAATCTGGTTTCTGTTCAGGTTATGGATGTGTCACTGCAACCTTAAAGGTCCTCAATGATGTCACCATTGCCCTTGATTCTAAGCAATGTTGTGCTGCTATTTTTATTGACTTGGCCAAAGCTTTTGTTACGGTAAACCATTCCATTCTTGTGAGCCAGCTAAGGACTATTAGTGAGGGGTCTTTGGCCTGGTTTTCTAACTCTCTCAAAGAGTGCAGTGTATAAAGTCTGAAAATCTGCTGTCTCAGCCACTGCCTGTCACCAAGGGAGTACCCCAAGGCTTGATCCTAAGCCCTACACTCTTCTCAATTTACATCAACAACATTGCTCAGGCAGTAGGAAGCTCTCTCATCCATTTATATGCAGATGATACAGTATTATACTCAGCTGGCCCCTCCACGGATTTTGTGTTAAATGCTCTACAACAAAGCTTTCTTAGTGTCCAACAAGCTTTCTCTACCCTTGACCTCCAAAACAAAGGTCATGTGGTTTGGTAAGAAGAATGCCCCTCTCCCCACAGGTGTGATTACTACCTCTGAGGGTTTAGAGCTTAAGGTATTCACCTCATGCAAGTACTTGGGAGTATGGCTAGACGGTACACTGTCCTTTTCTCAGCACATATCAAAGCTGCAGGCTAAAGTTAAATCTAGACTTGGTTTCCTCTATCGTAATCGCTCCTCTTTTACCCCAGCTGCCAAACTAACTCTGATTCAGATGACCATCCTACCCATGCTAGATTACGGAGACATCATTTATAGAAAGCAGGTAAGGGTGCTCTCGAGCGGGTAGATGTTCTTCAACATTCGGCCATCAGATTTGACACCAATGCTCCTTATAGGACACATCACTGCACTCCATACTCTTCTGTAAACTGGTCATCTCGGTATAGCTGTCGCAAGACCCACTTGATGCTTATTTATAAAACCCTCTTAGGCCTCACTCCCCCCTTTTTGAGCTGACAAGGTAAACATCTGTTGTTCTGCCCCTGAACAAGGCAGTTAACCCACTGTTCCTAGGGCGTAATTGAAAATAAGAATTTGTTCTTAACTGACTTGCCTAGTTAAATAAAGGTAAAATAAAACAAAATCTACTGCAGCCCTCATCCTCCACATTCAACACCCGTTCTGCCAGTCACATTCTGTTAAAGGTCCCCAAAGCACACACATTGTTGTAACTCCTATTACCAGTCTGCTCAACCTCTCTTTGGTGTCGTCCGAGATCCCAAAAGATTGGAAAGCTGCCGCGGTCATCCCCCTCTTCAAAGGGGGTGACACCCTAGACCCAAATTGCTATAGACCTATATCAATCCTGCCCTGCCTCTCTAAAGTCTTCAAAGCCTAGTTAATAAACAGATCATTGACCACTTCGAATCCCACTGTACCTTCTCCGCTGTGCAATCCGGTTTCCGAGCTGGTCACGGGTGCACCTCAGCCACGCTCAAGGTACTAAACGATATCATAACCGCCATCGATAAGAGACATTACTGTGCAGCCGTATTCATTGACCTGGCCAAGGCTTTCGACTCTGTCAATCACCACATCCTTATCGGCAGACTCAACAGCCTTGGTTTCTCTAATGATTGCCTCGCCTGGTTCACCAACTACTTTGCCGACAGAGTTCAGTGTGTTAAATCGGAGGGCCTGTTGTCCGGGCCTCTGGCAGTCTCTATGGGGGTGCCAGAGGGTTCAATTCTTGGGCCGACTCTCTTCTCTGTATTCATCAATGATGTCGCTCTTGCTGCTGGTGATTCTCTGATCCACCTCCTTGCAGACGACACCATTCTGTATACTTCTGGCCCTTCTTTGGACACTGTGCTAACTAACCTCCAAACGAGCTTCAATGCCATACAACACTCCTTCCGTGGCCTCCAACTGCTCTTAAACGCTAGTAAAACTAAATGCATGCTCTTCAACCGTTCGCTGCCTGCACCCGCCTGCCCGACTAGCATCACTACCCTGGACGGCTCTGACCTAGAATACGTGGACAACTACAAATACCTAGGTGTCTGGCTAGACTGTAAACTTTCCTTCCAGACTCACATTAAACATCTCCAATCCAAAATTAAATCTAGAATCGGCTTTCTATTTCGCAACAAAGCCTCCTTCACTCATGATGCCAAACTTGCACTAGTAAAACTGACTATCCTACCGATCCTCGATTTCGGCGATGTCATCTACAAAACAGCTTCCAATACTCTACTCAGCAAACTGGATGCAGTCTATCACAGTGCCATCCGCTTTGTCACCAAAGCCCCTTATACCACCCACCACTGCGACCTGTATGCTCTAGTCGTCTGGCCCTCGCGCTACATACTTGTCGCCAGACCCACTGGCTCCAGGTCATCTACAAGTCCCTGCTAGGTAAAGCCCCCGCCTTATCTCAGCTCGCTGGTAACCATAGCAGCACCCACAAGTAGCACTCGCTCCAGCAGGTATATCTCACTGGTCACCCCCAAAGCCAATTCCTCTTTTGGCCGCCTTTCCTTACAGTTCTCTGCTGCCAATGACTGGAACGAACTACAAAAATCATTGAAACTGGAGACACTTATCTCCCTCACTAGTTTTAAGCACCAGCTGTCAGAGCAGCTCACAGATCACTGCACCTGTAAATAGCCCAACCAACTACCTCATCCCCTACCGTAGTCATTTATTTATCTTGCTCCTTTGCACCCCAGTAATTTTACTTTGCACATTCATCTACAGCACATTTACCATTCCAGTGTTAAATTGCTATACTGTAATTACTTCGCCAACATGGCCTATTTATTACCTTATGTTCCTTATCTTACCTCATTTGCACACATTGTATATAGATTTGTTTTTTTTTTCTACTGTATTATTGACTGTGTGTTTGTTTACTCCAATGTGTAACTATGTGTTGTTGTATGTGTTGAACTGCTTTGCTTTATCTTGGCCAGGTCGCAGTTGTAAATGAGAACTTGTTCTCAACTTGCCTACCTGGTTAAATAAAGGTTAAATAAAAAATAAATGAATAAACATCCCTGGGTCGCTCCTCTTTTCAGTTCGCTGCAGCTAGAAACTGGAACGAGCTGCAACAAACACTCAAACTGGACAGTTTTATCTCAATCCCTTCATTCAAAGACTCGATCATGGACACTCTTACTGACAGTTGTGGGTGCTTTGTGTGATGTATTGTTGTCTCTACCTTCTTGTCCTTTGTGCAGTTGTCTGTGCCCAAAAATGTTTGTACCATGTTTTGTGCTGCTACCACATTGTTGTTGTGTTGCTAACGTGCTGTTTTGTCATGTGTTGCTGCCTTGCTATGTTGTTGTCTTTAGGTCTCTCTTTAAGCAGTATTGTGTTGTCTGTCCTCGTGATGTGTGTTTTGTCCTATATATTTTTTTATTTTTAATCCCAGGCCCCGTCCCCGCAGGAGGCCTTTTTGCCTTTTGGTAGGCCGTCATTGTAAATTAGAATTTGTTCTTAACTGACTTTCCTAGTTAGATAAAAATAAAAAAATAAAGCGGGAGGGATCCTGAGAGGAGTGGTGTGAGTAGCAGATCTGTACCAGTACAGAGGGATAAACCAACAAGTGATATATGATTCAGTAAGATTGTATTTTTGGCATTCATAGCAATGGTTATCAACTGTACTGCAGGGATGGAAAGTAAGTCACAGAAAATAGAGGTCGTGGTGGCAGCTGCAGAGAGGTGTTTGTGCGAGACAATACAAAAATCCAATCTTACTGAAAAGCATTTTGCTACACCCGCAATAACATCTGCTAAACATGTGTATGTGACCAATACAATTTGACTTGACATCAGAAGAGTTACAGGGTGTGTTAAGTGGTGATGTTCCATCCTTTCAGGCTGTTGGTCTGAAGTAGGACTAAATAGATTTAAATAGTGGAGTATGGTATTATAGTTTTTTGGGGAGTGTAGTGTTAGATGGTAGGGTATTTGTTGTATTTTATTTTAGATTTTTTGGGGAGAAACATTTTTTATACGCAAAGTACAAGGGAGTTATACTCCAGTCGAGTAGGTGGCGGTAATGCAACATTTATTGGATGCCAACCGCTGTTAAACCTCATCGAAGAAGAATAGTAAGTCTTGAAAACGACCATATCGAAGTCGCACCTAAATGACGTGCAATTAAAGCGTCCAAGCTGCGGTTCTTTTGTGTTAGAAATGAATATGTTTTCGTTCCGTTAGCTAATTGGGGATAACTTGTGTAGTGGTTATGTGAATATGGACTGGCTCAGTACTTAGCCAAATGTCGATGGACTGTAATTACTTACAAAAATGAACAAAGGGTGGCTGGAACTCGAGAGTGACCCGGGTAAGAAGCTAACGCGTTAGCTGCTAACGTTAGCGAACAATTCTTTGTCAGATATAGTCTAATCTGCAATCAGAATGTTTTACTGCCAGTAAACACAATACGTTTAATAGCAAATTACGTTATTTAGATTTATACGCAGGGCTATACGTTAGCTAGCTACTGTAGCGTGTAATATATCAATTACACACTAGTTGGTACTATAACGTTACATTGTTCATTAGTTGCACCAGCAGGAGGAATGACTTACAATGTTTCTGTTTGTATGACCGATGCCATTGTTACATTTTCAATTAATGTGTTTTCTTATGGTCTGTTCAGGGCTATTCACGCTCTTGGTGGAGGATTTTGGTGAGTTGATTTGACCGGTTGGTTGATAAAGTAATCCTTGTACTGGATAAGTGCGAGCACCACATAGTTTTGAGTATCCCTTTGTGTATTTTGGATGTATGTTTTATAATCTAGGTGTAAAGGGGGTTCAGGTGGAGGAGATATACGACCTACAAAGCAAGTGTCCAAGGTATGGAGCAATGGTCATCAAGCCACTGCCACTGTGTCAAACTCTGAAAGCCTCACTATATATACAGCCCACTGTATAAATAACCTAGGCCTACTAGTGTATAAACCCAAATATGTGGACAGCTTTCTGATGTCGTTGACTCTTGTCCCCCTCCCCGCCCAGTCCTGTCTATGGCTTCATCTTCCTGTTCAAGTGGATTGAGGAGCGAAGGTCTAGGAGGAAAGTCTCCACCTTGGTGGATGAGACCTCTGTCATTGATGATGACATTGTTAATGACATGTTCTTTGCCCACCAGGTGAGTCCGTTTTAATCCTTGACTATACGGTTCAGGCCAGTCAGTTTGCAGTAATAGTGATTTGCATGCATGGAGACTATATTGTTGTCAGAATGTGGTGCGGTCCATCATTTCCTACTGTGTCATAGGAAGGCATTGTTTTTGTTTTCTTTCTGTCGTTGAGTTCCTTTACACGGTTATTATTTCTGTGCCCAGCTGATACCCAACTCTTGCGCCACCCATGCACTTCTGAGCGTACTCCTGAACTGTAGTGGCGTTGAGTTGGGCACTACCCTCAGCCGCATGAAGACCTTCACTAAAGGCTTCGGTCCAGAGGTAAGGACACACACACCGACCTCTCTCCAATTTCTGCTGTGGTGTTATGAATATAATAACATTTTACATTGCATTCTTTCATGTTCTTTCAGAGTAAAGGCTACGCCATTGGAAATGCCCCAGAGCTGGCCAAAGCACACAACAGCCATGCCAGGTAGGAGGTGCTGCTGCGTTTGTCCTTCCCTATTGAGTATGCCCCTTCCCACCACTAGGTAGGCACATAAAAAAAAAAGCATGCTGAAACGGAGAGGGACCTACCTGAAATTGTCCAATTAGAAACAGTTGTTTTCATTTGCTGTTGCAAAACATTTTCTACGTTGTGCACTAATGAATACAACCCTGATTTGTACAAACCCATGATTGATTCTTACGCCTCTTCCTTCTCTTGTTTCCATGGAGACCGGAGCCCAGGCACCTGCCGGAGAAGCAGAATGGGATTAGTGCTGTGCGGACCATGGAAGCGTTCCACTTTGTCAGCTACGTGCCCATCAAAGACCGACTGTTTGAGCTAGACGGCCTCAAGGCATACCCCATTGACCACGGTGAGACTGCACACTGTGATGGACTAAGGGAAGCAGCGTAGTTCTGCTCACTCACGTTGAGACAGCCTAGCGCAGCCTTAAAGTATGGTCACGACCCAAAGTGGGTCGCGGACCTGTTAATTTTGGCTCGCGATTTTTTCCAGAGTAAATGTATAATTATTTCATTTAATTACTGGAATAGATTTTGGCCAAGTGCAACTGCTCTCTGTTCAGTGCGCTCTCTGCTTAGCAGCGGTGTCTCTGCACAGTTTGGCAGCTGCGTGAGTGGGAGGGAGATGCCCCGGGGGCTTTGCAGTTTACCCAATCTTTTTTCTGCAGTTTTATGGAAGATCACGCTGCTGTCATTCAGCAGTAGATGATCCGCTGTCAGCCACTGACTTGTCATTCCCACTCGCCATCACTCACCGCTGTCATCAAATGGACTCAAGCTATCCACAAGTTCCGACTGAGATCTATTGTCATGAAATGCAAATACAGCGATGAGTTTCTCTCTCTTGGTTTCATACTAACTTTGAGAAATAACGAGGAACCCAGGGAGTTATTTCAAAACAGGGCAGAATGCTTCAGGAAACAGTGCTTCGAAAGTGGAAAAGTAAGTCAGCTAGCAAGGCATTGTTGTCATTTTACAACAGGTGATGAAAAGCAGAAATAAGGGAGAACTATCTCATAGTAGTCGATGTGAGTTTCTCTTTCAAACAATCCCCATGTACACAGCTAATACTATAGCTAGCAAGCTAGCTAGCTAGCTAACGTTAGCTAAAGAAAGCTATCTAGCTACTGATAGTGCAACCCTAAGTAACAGTACAGATGAAGATGAAAAATTATCAGGACTACTGTACATCTTACTGTAGAAATGATTGTTGAAAGCAATTTAAGTTGGAACTGTTCTGTTAAAATACAAGTGATCATTTTGATTCTGGAATAAACTGATTTAAAGCAAGATGATTTTTCAGGCAAACACACACAGTTCTGGGTTGCTCATCTGCAGCAGTAATCGGTCTCCTGCCTGACTGAGAAAGCAGTAGATGTTCTGATCCAGTTTGGCACCACATACCTATGTGAATCAGGGTTCTCAACTCTGGCGTCCTTAAAAAAACAAGTACAGAAACGGACTCAATGCTGAGCATGACCTCCGAGTTGCACTGTCAAAAACAGAGCCCAGAATAGACATGGTTGTTGACAACTTCAACCAGCCACGCACCTGTCTGTGTGTTTGATCACATGACACAGATGTAGACAAGAAAACAATCAGTTTATTCCACTTCAGAATATTATTTTTTTTATTGTATTTTAACAGCAACAGTTCCAACCCAGACAGATATGTAAGAGTGTTAAGGGAGGGAAATAAATATGAATTGCTAATTACAGTTGAAGTGGGAAGTTTACATACACCTTAGCCAAATACATTTAAACGCAGTTTTTCACAATTTCTGGCATTTAATCCTAGTAAAAATTCCCTGTCTTAGGTCAGTTAGAATCACCACTTTATTTTAAGAATGTGAAATGTCAGAATAATAGTAGAGAGAATGATTTATTTCAGCTTTTATTTCTTTCATCACATTCGCAGTGGGTCAGAAGTTTACATACACTCAATTAGTATTTGGTAGCATTGCCTTTAAATTGTTTAACTTGGGTCAAATGTTTCGAGTAGCCTTCCACAAGCTTCCCACAATAAGTTGGGTGAATTTTGGTCCATTCCTCCTGACAGAGCTGGTGTAACTGAGTCAGGTTTGTAGGCCTCCTTGCTCACACAAGCTTTTTCAGTTCTGCCCACATTTTCTATAGGATTGAGGTCAGGGCTTTGTGATGGCCACTCCAATACATTGACTTTGTTGTCCTTATTAAGCCATTTTGCCACAACTTTGGAACTATGCTTGGGGTCATTGTCCATTTGGAAGACCCATTTGCGACCAAGCTTTAACTTCCTGACTGATGTCTTGAGATGTTGGTTCAATATATCCACATTTTCCTTCCTCATGATGCCATCTATTTTGTGAAGTGCACAAGTCCCTCCTGCAGCAAAGCACCCCAACAACATGATGCTGACACCCTGTGCTTCACGTTGGGATGGGGTTCTTCGGCTTGCAAGCCTCCCCCTTTTTCCTCTAAACATAACGATGGTCATTATGGCCAAACAGTTCTATTTTTGTTTCATCAGACCAGAGGACATTTCTCTTTTTTTGAGCAGTGGCTTCTTCCTTGCTGAGTGGCCTTTCAGGTTATGTTGATATAGGACTCGTTTTACTGTGGATATAGGTACTTTTGTACCTGTTTCCTCCAGCATCTTCACAAGGTCCTTTGCTGTTGTTCTGGGATTGATTTGCACTTTTCGCACCAAAGTACGTTCATCTCTAGGAGACAGAACGCATCTCCTTCCTGAGCGTGGTATGACGGCTGCGTGGTCCCATGGTGTTTAAACTTGCGTACTATTGTTTGTACAGAGGAACGTGGTACCTTCAGGTGTTTGGAAATTTCTCCCATGGGTGAACCAGACTTGTGGAGGTCTACACATTTTTTTTCTGGGATCTTGGCTGATTTCTTTTGATTTTCCCATGATGTCAAGCAAAGAGGCACTGAGTTTGAAGGTAGGCCTTGAAATACATCCACAGGTACACCTCCAATTGACTCCAATGATGTCAGTTAGCCTATCAGAATCTTCTAAAGCCATGACATAATTTTCTGGAATTTTCCAAGTTGTTTAAAAGCACAGTCAACTTAGTGTATGTAAACTTCTGACCCACTGGATTTGTGATGCAGTGAATTATAAGTGAAATAATCTGTCTGTAAACAATTGTTGGAAAAATTACTTGTGTCATGCACAAAGTAGATGTCCTAACCAACTTGCCAAAACTATAGTTTGTAAACAAGAAATGTGTGTAGTGGTTGAAAAACGAGTTTTAATGACTCTGACCTAAGTGTATGTAAACTTCCGACTTCTTCAACTGTATATGGGTATTTCATTAAATTATTAGTTTTTGTCTATTTTGTTTTAGGCATAAGGGCAATGAAATGTCCCAATATTTATGCATAGTTCCATGTTTTCATAAGCTTGGGTCCCAGGAAAACACAGAATTTCTAATTTGGGTCCCAGGCTGAGAAAGTTTAAGAACCCCTGGCCTAGTGTCTTCATAGCGCTGTAATGTCATGTAAAGCACATTACTATGACTTCTCTAATCTACTGTGTGGCAATACAACCCTGAAATACTGTGAGACCACAATGGCTCATTTTCAAATGGCACTCTATTCCCTATGTAGTCCACTACTCTTGGCCAGGGCCCACATGGGCTTGAGATGAAAGCAGCGCGGTGGGGTGGGGGAAGTAAATTCTAAATATTTATTCCTCCGCCTCTCTCTCAGGGCCATGGGGAGAGGAGGAGGAGTGGACGGATAAGGCGCGACGGGTCATCATGGAGAGGATTGGCTTGGCCACAGCTGGGTGAGCCAGAGGCCGATCTCCTGCCTCAGTAACACTGAATGAGATGTTACGCACTCTCACACACACTCACACACTTTCTCTCACCTCTCAGAGAGCCATACCATGATATCCGCTTCAACCTGATGGCGGTGGTTCCTGACCGCAGGGTGAAGTATGAGTCCAAACTAGAGATCCTCAAGAGGAACAGACAGATGGTTCTGGAGGGATTACAGCAGGTCAGGAAACCCACACAGGAGCCAATTGATACACCCTAGTGAGAAAGTGTGTGTGTGTGTGTATCTGATCGGGTGTGTTCCTTTTAGCTTGCCCTGTGTCCTGGTTAAGCAGAGATTTCACTTTAGGATCAATAGAATGGTCTAAAATGTGCCAACTCTACCCAGCCAGTGCCCCTGGTGAGCTAAAACGAATGCACCCAGACCACGTGTGTCCGATTTGACTTGACATGAATGTCACCCGTTCTCCAGCTGATCCGGGTCACCCAGCCTGAGCTCGTCCAGGACAGAAAGCAGCAGGACTCTTCCCCCTCAGAGGACACTCCCCCTGCTATCAAAAAAGAAGAGGCAGAGCCTCAACCTGTTACATCACAGGGGGCTGAGCAGACTCCTCCCACAGGTATTACATTCAGCTCCAACCTCCCCAATGTAGATTCTCTTTATAGACATAAGAACGGGTTTCTGTGAGTCTGTCTTCCAAATGGCACCCTATTCCCTATGTAGTGCACTATTTTTGACCATAGCCATATGGGCGCTGGTCAAAAGTAGTGCACCATGAAGGGAATGTGATGCCATTTGGGGTTCATCCTGTCTCAGGGTATGATGTGCTGCAACCGTTCCACTGATGTTCATGACTGTCTCTCCCCCTGTTCTGCGGACACTGCAGCAGCCCAGTCCCAGTCGACAGCCAGCTCAGGCAAGGGGAAGGCCATGGGGAAACCAACCGCCCCACCGAGGGGAGGGGGAGCCACGCAGCCTGCCAACAGCCCCACCCTAATCGTCCCGCGCCTGCCCGCCTTCCTGGACAACCACAACTACGCCAAGTCCCCCATGCAGGTCAGGAGGAGGGGGATGGGTTATGATGTGACACAACCCAAATTTCCACACAAGTCTCAATGTCAATGCATGATGGATTTTCACGACAGGCTTGACTTGCGTACACGTATCTCAAGTTAGGATTTGGGCCCATGGATAAGTAATATACGTTTGCCTTGACAAGGTAGGTGATTGGTCGTTCTGTGATTGACAGGAGGAAGAGGACCTTGCGGCAGGGGTGACGGGGGTAGGTCGTCCCCGGGTGCCTGGCGCAAACCAGCCCCCCTTCTCTGACGATGATGACGATGAGGAGGAAGAAACTGGCACAGCAGCAGGCACACCCACCAGGTCAGCTCCACACAACTAGAGTTATTCTAGTTCGATGGTCACTCTATTTTGATGGTCATTCTTTCTATTCTATTTCCATTCTATTTCTATGGTCAGCTCCATATCACATGGCGTATCACATGGCGACTGTGATAAAGGCCTTTGGTGTTATTCAGACTAAAAAGCGTTATACCACTTATTTTTCATTGAATCCAAAATGTTCCCCTCGGTAACTTGAATGTTCCTGTGTGTGTTTAGGTTCAGGCGGAAGGCGGGCCTGCGTTCCCGTACGGGCCGTGTAGGCGGCGGCGGCGTGGAGACCAAGCTGGCGCTGAGTGTCTTGGCCGAGAAACTCAAGAAGGAAGTCCAGAGGAAGGACGCTCTGGCCACGCCGCTCTCGGTCCACACCGAGGGCCGCACGGGGGGCATCGTGATCACCGCCGCCTCGCAGCCTTCGCCCACGCCAAGCAACGAGAGCACCGACACCGCCTCGGAAATCGGCAGCGCCTTCAACTCGCCACTGCGCTCCCCGGCTCGCTCCCAGGCGGCCACGCGGCCCTCCAGCCCCGTGGCGTCCCACCTGTCCCGGGTGCTGTTCGGGGAGGATGAGGGTCTGCTGAGGCTGGATGCCAGACACAACCGGGCTGTTAGAGAGCTGGGGCCCTCCGTCAGCACCGCCCTGCTGCACCTACAGGAGGACGGTGTTATATATGCTGTACCGCCACCCGGTGAGGATGTGTGTGCGTGCGTGCAAGATAGGGAGAGACTGGACCTGTGGGGAAGCGAACATGGCCACTCGATTTAAGATTATCATCATAAATGAATTATCAAAGAGCAGCTGTTTACCTTCAGACCTAATTACATAAGCCATATTAATACCTGGATTATACTAATCTAATACCAGACTGACTCCGCTCTGGAGACGCAAGAGCTGAACAATGAATTAACTAGTAGGGATGTAACGATTCACCGCTGCGTACCAGCCCCCCGATTCAAGTGTTTAAGAAACAAGCGCATCAGCCCATAAAACCCGATCCAAATGTAGCATGCATCAGTCAGAGAAAATCGATTGACGCGTTACGAATCGCCGGTTCACCATTTTATTTTTAGTTGTTGCTCATATTACGTTATTTTTACCCTCTGAAAATACCTCTCATCTGTCAGTGTCGAACTGCATGTAACTGTGTTGACAGTCAGTGGTCTACAATTAATTTTGCATGCTGAACAACCCCAGGCAATATCGGTAGCCTAGTCGATCTGCACACTGTGCCCAGCTTCACGCGCTGACCAACGCGAGGGAGGCAACCTGTTCCTGATCTTGCATGATATTAGTTGAGTAACATATATCTATATAATTAGCTAGGTTATAGTTATCTGTTAAATTGTGTAGTTAGTTTTGGTAGTTTAGCTTTAAACAGTGTACACTGAGTATACCAAACATTAAGAACAACTTCCTAATATTGAGTTGCACTCCCTTTTACCCTGAGAACAGCCTCAATTTGTCTGGGCATGGACTCTACAAGGTGTCAAAAGCGTTCCACAGGGTTGCTGGTCCATGTGCACTTCAATGCTTCCCACAGTTGTGTCAAGTTGGCCGGATGTCCTTTGCGTGGTGGACCATTCTTGAGACACACGGAAAACTGTTGAGCATAAAAATCCCAGCAGCGTTGCAGTTCTTGACACAAACCAGTGTGCCTGGCACCTGCTACTATACCCCGCTTTTAAAGACACTTTAAATCTTTTTTGTCTTGCCCAGTCGCCCTCTGAATTGCACACATACACAATTCATGTCTCAAGGCCTGAAAATCCTTCTTTAACCTGTCTCCTCCCCTTCATCTACACTGATTTTTGAAGTGGATTTAACAAGCGACATCAATAAGGGATCTTAACATCCACCTGGTCAGTCTGTCATGGAAAGAGCATGTGTTCCTAATGTTTTGTACACTCAGTATATATGGTCATTTTTAGATATACAGGGTAAAGTTGATCAATTCATAATGAGGACCGCAATCACTTGCGCACTGCATGGCGGAAGCAGAGGAGAAGAGATCACGTCGTAACAACGTTCGAATGGGGGGGGTGAAATCTAAATGGTGCTATATATATTCATTGGTTATGTAATATCTCATTTGGAAACAATAAATATTGATGCATTACTACCTCACACACTTCACCTGCAAAAATGACAAGTTAATTAGTGGGTGATTTCAGAATCAAAGAGGTGAAACAAATCTGCCAACAATGCCCCCCCATGTGGTAGTGGGGTGGTACCTAGTCTACCTTATAGCTCCGGTGCCTACATAGTACACCATAGACATATATACACACACACACACACACACAGTCAGCTCAGATAGATCCAGTTCATCGAGGCCCGACTCATGAGCTCCATCAGCAGCTGATTTGAATTTAGAATGAAAAATGAATGCGTTAATGCAACAAATGTTAGTGCATCGAATCGTATCAAACCCGAATCACATCGATTCGCTCTCAAAACAAACCGAATCGCACTAAAACGTCTCGTTGACGTATCCTATCGAATCGTCTTGAAAGGGATAGATGCACATTCCTATTAGCCAGACAGAAATGCGTGGAAGGTGACACCACTGAATCTGATGGCGAGTTGATAGCTGGGACGTATTCACTACAAACTAAACGAAAGAAAATGGACTGAAACAGGGAGGAACTACCTGAACTTGTCTAGTAAGAAACCGTTGTCCCCCAACGTTTTTTATATAGTGTGCAATGATACATTTTTGTTGGGGTTGTTTGCTCAATAGATGTTGTTTCTGTGCCTGTGCAGCTGATACACCGCCTGAGGGGTCCAAGCGAGAGAAGGCAGGCACTCCAGAGAAGGTAAAAGACAAAGAGCAAGGGAGCAACCCAGCTGGAGGGGGGGAAGGTGTGAAGGAGGGACCATCGGTGGAGGTGAAAGAGGAGCGCAAAGATGTCAAACCCAGAAAGGAAAAGATCTCCACGGAAACCGTTGGAAGCAACAAGCCCTCAGGGGAGAAATACTCTCCTAAAGTAAGTCTTTTTCTTCTTTCTGGCTAGAAACATCTTTGGAGATTTCTGTATTTTATGGCTCCTCAATTCTTTTTTTTTTTTTCACTTCGAGCTATTGTCCTGTTTTCCACTCATTTTGTATGTTTTTGTTTTCAAATTCATTGTCTTTCACTGTATTGTGTGTCTAATTTGGGCTAGAGGTTGACTTGCTGTGTATAACAGTTTGATGTTATAACCAAATGTCAGCTAGTTGATTTCTTTATCTCTTGTTTCCTGCAGGAGCTGCTTGCTCTGCTCAAATGTGTGGAGGCGGACATCGCCAACTATGAAGTGTTTTTAAAGGAGGAGGTGGAGAAGAGGAAGAAATACAAGGTTAGAATAAATTCTAATCAAGTTCCTAAGTAGTGGAATTAATGAGTTTGGTCACAGAAATCCAAAGCTATGTGGGGGTGGGTGTTTAATGAAAATGTTGAACTGTGTTTTGAGCAGATCGATGACCAGAGAAGGACCCATAATTATGACGAGTTCATCTGTACCTTCATATCCATGCTGGCACAAGAAGGTAAGGTCACCTCTCAACTCTTTCCCTTGGTAGAACTAAAGGTGGAATTTCATGCATGCACACATCCAGTCTTATTAGCTAATCCCTGAGTTCTGTATTTAACCTCCCTGCTGTGCAGTCAGGGACCCACACTGCCTGAGAGTGATCCACATAATGGTACACTCTCCACATCTTCCACTCTGACAAGTGTTTTTATATGATTTCCTGTAGAAAATGTGAAATAACATTTTACTAGATCATAGGCAATTTTACAGGAACCAATTTTACAAGTTCTCGCTCTCCTTCGGTCTCCAGGCATGTTGGCTAGTCTGGTCGAGCAGAATATCTCTGTGCGTCGTCGTCAGGGAGTGAGCATCGGCCGTCTACACAAACAGAGGAAACCAGACCGCAGGAAACGCTCGCGACCCTACAAGGCCAAGCGCCAGTGACCCCAGGAAGTGCTTGCTCGGGATCACCAATCACAGCAGAGAAAATACAAAAACCCTTGTTGCACTCATGACACTGTCCTGTGACGTCAGGGAGAAAAAGGACTCATTCATATTGCTGTGTTTGTGTCAGTCTCTGACTTCATCCAATGGACCATCTGTTGATTAGTTTAATCTGGTTGTTTGCTTTACTGTAAGCAGAAGAGTAATTTTATATGTATGTTGGATTGTGTCCTGAGTGACACCTTATTCCCTAATGCACTACTTTTGACCAGAGCCCTATATAGTGCAATACTTTTTATGGGCCCTGATCAAATGTTGGGCACTATATAGGAAATAGGGGTGCCATTTGGGAAGCGCTCCTAGTCTCCATGTAAAAGGACCTCTGTCTGTGCCATCACACTGTGTACTGGGTCGTGTTCATTAGGCACGTGGCGGCGTTTTTGAACGTTTTGCAAATGAAAATGAGTGTTTGCAATTCCAGGTAGTTCCTCCCTGTTTGTCTGTTTTTCTTCCATTTGGTGCCTAATGAACACAAAGGTGTGACAACTGATTGTGAGGGACACAGGAAGCTTCGGGGGAAGTCTTGGAGTTGGTCTGATCATGTGATGTGACTCCTCTTTCCTGTCAAGAAGGGCTGGTTCACCGCTATTTGCTTGCTTGTATCATGCTTTGGCAGTACTGTATGTGTCCCAAATAGCACCCTATTTAGTGCACTACCTTTAGGGCTCTGATCAAAAGTAGTGCACTATATTGGGATATACTGTATCTCCTTTTGAGGTCCTGTAAATGAATGGATGAGGTCTACTCATTATTATTATTTTTTTTAATCTGTAAAAATGATCTCAATGTAGATTCTAATGTTGGAGAGCATGATATGCGTGTGGGGGAGTGTGGAAGCAGTTTGTATGTTTCTGTACATATGTATCTGTTTGTCAGCATCAGTGGTAACAAGTGTTTGTTTTTTTATCCTAGTCACATGAATACTACAATGAACTCCACAACAGCACTATTGACCTCACTCACTTCTCATCACGCCATAGGTGGATGCTCTGGGTCATATATTTGGTGAGATAAAAACATATCACATGGGCTTGGCTTTGACTACATTTATTCCATTACTTGCACAAAGACACTTCCATCCTTTTAGCAGACTGAGTTTAGTCTGCGACCATCCTCTCTGACTTGAATAGTGTTACGAACGGAGTGAGCGGAAAGCGAAGTGTAACATGCCTCGTATAGCGAGGATCGTTTCAATAGCTGTATATGTTGAGACGCCGCTGGAGCTGGATACTTTTCTAAGAAAGAATACCCTCTGGAGGGCAGACTTAAGCAGGGTAGGCCCAAGACACCATGGCAGAGAACAGTCAAGACTGAGCTCCAGGAACATCAGTAGAGCAGGGCGACAGAAGATGGCCAGAGACCGACAGAATCGAGGAGCCTTTGCTGTGGCTTATGCACCAGCCAGCACGACTGTGATGAGTGAGTGTTGAGAGAATGTCCAAGCTGCCATTTTGTTTAGTTGCTGCCTATGTCCACGAGGTGTAGCAATGGCTCCAGGATGTGCTGCTGTACCCCCTTGGTCACACAGTTATATAATCGACACTTCTCCGTGGTCAGCAGGGCCTCTCGCCACATGGGTTCCTTCCAATGTAGTGTCACTTTAGAGACGTTTAGGCACATTGTAATACATTAATATATGCACCCAGAGAAAATAATTGTCTCTCCATCATCCCCTGTGTGTTTGCATCCAAAGCTGCAGTATCTTGGTGGGTGTACACAGAGTATCCAAAACATTAAGTACACCTGCTCTTTCCATGACAGACTGACCAGGTGAAAGCTATGATCCCGTTTTGATGTCACTTGTTAAATCGACTTCAATCAGTAAAGATGAAGGGGAGGAGATAGGTTAGAGAAGGATTTTTTTAAGCCTTGAGACATGGGATTGTGTATGTGTGCCATTCAGAGGGTGAATGGGCAAGGCAAAAGATTTAAGTGCCTTTGAACTGGGTATGATAGTAGGTGCCAGGCGCACCGGTTTGTGCCAAGAACTGCAACACTTCTGGGATTTTCAGTGTGTATCAAAAATGGTCCACCACCCAAAGGACATCCAGCCAACTTGACACAACTGTGGGAAGCATTGGCGTCAACATGGGCCAGCATGGGGGGTGCAACTCAATATTTAGGAAGCTGTTCCTAATGTTTGATATACTCAGTGTATGTGTGTGTTTGTATGTTGGTGTGTTAATCAAGATTTCTAACCATGTTTTGACCAGAGCGAAGACCAGAGGAGGAACCATAATTGTGACAAGTTCGTCTTCACCTTCATATCCATGCTGGCACAAGAAAGTAAAGCCACCTCTCACCCACATATCCAGTCTTCTATGAGGCGTGCGCGTTAATTATAGGCTAACCCTTGGTATACCTTACATGCTTGACAACAACTGTCACAAGTCAACAATTCTGCCTATGGACATATTCATGAGCTCTATATATTGCAGGAGATCGACCATTGAGCAGTGTAAACATAGCATTATATATAGACCTACAACCAGTAAGCCATAACCTAAGCTAGCCTCAATCTTAGCTTTGGTTAAGTCAGCACAACTCAACAACCCCACTCCGAGATTCTTTTATTTTATTTTTTTAGTGCCAAAGTGTCATTATGAATGTTGAGTGTATGTATTAAATAGGGCTTGTTCCGGTGTACTGGTTTCACCTTCTAATCTTCCTTAACCCAATGGCATTGTCACACCACCATGATAGAGCTGGCCATGCACACTGAAGATGTAGTGCTCTATGTAGGGAATAGGGTGCCATTTGGGACACAGCTTCACTCAGAGCCAACAGTGAATTGACATGACTACATTGGAGTTGACATTTTCTTTGTAATTATTTTAGGCAGGAAATGAATCGCGGCAGACGGTGGTATGCTAACCCAATGTTAACTTTTATGCCTTTCCCTAATCCTAACCTTAACCTCACTGAAACGATATCTAATTTAAGTCTTGACCCTATGCCTGTTTTCATTCTGCCCGTTGATTTCATTCTGCCGCTGCGCTGCGTCTCTCCAACAGCACCCTGGAGAGGCACACAGGGCATGGACAAGCTAAATATATTGCCTTTGGCAATGTGGGCACTGCTTATCATGAGGTGGCATCAGCACTCACCTAAGTAGGTAGCCCTTATGCCACTGGGGGAGAGAAGTTATCATTGTTTTTGGGCAGAATAATGTGAAGTCGTATGTGTTGTTGGTGTGTCTTTGTCAGTTTAGCTCGGAAAATGCCGCCCTCATCAAACTGCCGCTCTAGGCTGCTGCCTAATGGACCGGCGACACTGCTCTACATGATTATTACTTACCACCTCTATCATTCATTTTCATTTAAGGTTAGGGTAAGCAGTGTGGTTAAGGTTAAGTTTAAAATCCAACTTTAAGAAGATATTTTTTTTTTTTTTAAATAGGCAGGGTTTATGACTTTGGCTATAGAAGCTAGTGACAACCGGGTTTTCCGCAGGAGTGTGAATGAATGAGAGTGGTGCTGAGGGGAGAGATTGTAGATACCCTTATCAATGATGGAGTAGCCTTAGTTGCGGAGGAAATGACATCCGCTGGGTCCTGCAGAGCTGAGCACAACGCCTGGAGCTGATCAATAGTTAACTGATCAATAGTCATAGAAACAGTGGCCAGAGAGGACAGACAGGGGGACTGGAAGGGACAGGGTGGCTGGATGCCTCCCAAATAGCACCCTATTCTCTATATTGTTTACTACTTTTGATCAGAGCCCCATGGGCCCTGGTCAAAAGCAGTGCACTAAATAGGGAATAGGGTGCCATTTTGGATGCATTATCTGTCTAGTGCCCTTTGAGAATGTAGCCTTTTAACGAGGAAGAGAACGTGCAGGGTTCATAGAAGATTTGGTTTATTCTATTTAGTGCTCATTATTTTCAATCCATCTCAGCGCTGTAGAGCATAACAGGTTGCACAACCTGGAGAGCACCACTGTAATTGGTCCACTGTTAGAAAGACAAGCCTCTCCATGGAGCATAGTAGGCCTATTAACAAACACTAGGCCTACGTACCATGCAGTGGAAAATGGAGATGAATGACAGTTTCATGTTTAAATTGTCTCTATATTGGAAAATGTCATGTTTTTCATATCGGTTCAAGCTTCTTGGCAGGCGACACAAACGAGGATTTAGGGCACGCGCCCGTACGCGCTCACTCCCTTTTGCGTCAGCGCGCGTCCTCTGTCTATCCGCCAGTGCGCGTGCTCCGTGCAGGAAACAGAATTATAGGTGATGATGGCGGAAGGGGAGCAGCGTTGAGTTTCCTCTGAGTTTTTTATTCTAACTGTAGAACCCTCTACAACTTCGTTTCTCTCCTCCGAATCATCTCCCGAGACGATGGGGAACGAAGGCAGCATCGAGGGAGAGGGCCAGCCGGGGCAGCCCGGCTCCACTGTTCCTTCCCCGGGGGCTCCGACTTCCATTTCAGCACCAGCAGGCTCTGGACAGCTCATCAAGCCCAGCAATGGTGCGCCAACGGGAGGGACGGGGGCCGGACCCGGCCCGGGGATTAACAGGTACTATCTGGGACAGTTCTCTGCAGAACCGTGACAATAAAACAGTGTTTCTGTTTTCAGGATATTTATTTATCGTGATGCATGTCATGTAGCGTAGCCTTTAGTGGACGATCAGCTATAGCCTATAGTGGCCGTTTGTCAGAGTGTGGAGAAAATAGGCTACAGCTGGTGTTTTTAATTATTTATTTACAATATCGTTGTCAACACATATTGTCCATATAGGCTAGATGATTCCTAGTTTTACAATGTAGCCATTTGGTGAATAGGTTACTTGTACAAATGTGATGCAGCGGTCATGCATAAATGGCTAAAACCTTACGTTAACAGGCGGGTAAGCTAAAGTAAGGCAGTCGGCTAGTGTATAAGCTATAAAGAGAAGGTAGACATTTTAAATCGTGAATGGTCACAGCTCTATACTGTATAATTATAGCGTGCGTAAGCATATTGTAGCCACCAAAATGAACATTTTCATTGATGAAGATTCCACGCCCGCTCTCGCACGGTGTGCGTGAGATTGGGCCATCAGATTGTAGCTATACTAGAGGGGCCATCTCTTTTTACGATGAAGCGAAACACCACGTTCATACTTTTTACGTTCTCTTTTGGTGATCTCTGAAATGTAGTCCTTTTAGTAGATAAGGGATGCCATTGCTTTTTACACTTTGATTCCACGATGGGCGTGACGTGTGAGGAAAAGCAGCTGCAGTGACTGTAGTGGTCTTTTCACGTGACGTAGATTCAGAGAAAGATCAAACGTTTTTTTCTCGTCAATTGACCACAACACCTGCTGAATAGCAGTCTAAAAGGCGACCGTTTGAGCCTTAGTAGAAAATACAATCATCACTTCTTCAATAGAGATTATTCCAATGGAAAAAGAAAAAAACGATAGATTAGTAGCATACTGTACTTTAGAGGCGGGCTGATGGGATGAAAGCATATTGAGTCAACGTGTTTCCATAACTCTTGAATCATTTGTATCGCCACACCTTTTAAATGGTCGGTTGCGCTGTTGGAGCACGATGGCGTAAATAAAACGTAAATATTTTCCCACGTATGAGACAGTAAAATGGATTGTGCAAGCTGAAGTTTGCATGCTACGTTGATGATTAATGTTACATCAACGCCGAATCTTAGTGAATCATATGCCTCACGTGAAGAAGAATAGTCGCTTTCCCTCCCCATATGGTCTTTTGCCAATTGTATAATGTAGCCTAGCCTACTGTGTGTTTACTATTAATATTCATTTGCTACTCATTATTCATTTGTAACAAACAAACAAACACACACACACACACACAAGATGCTCAGCTGAAGACCTGTCTGTGTGTATGTGTGTGTGTAGATAACTGTCAGACTGATGGTCTCTAGCATCAGTGTGACTGGATGACACAAGACCAGAATACCATCAGCAGATAGAGCTGCCTGTATTTTGCATATAGTATGTACAGTATATAGGCTTATTTTGCATGTATGTAAGCCTTGTCCGAGACAGAACGCATAGGGTAGTGAAGGACAACCCTTCAAAATAATATACTGTATTTACAGTGCATCCGGAAAGTATTCAGACCCCTTCACTTTTTCAACATTTTGTTACATTACAGCTTTATTCTAAAGTTGATTAAAATACATTTTAAAAATCCTCATCAATCAACACACAATACCCCATAATGACAAAGTGCATTTTTGCAAAAAAAAGCATATAGCACAAAAAACTGTTATCACAAACTGAACAATCGGGGGAGAAGGGCCTTGGTCAGTGAGGTGACCAAGAACCCGATGATCACTCAGACAGAGCTCCAGAGTTCCTCTGTGGAGATAGGAGCATCTTCCAGAAGGACAACCATCTCTGCAGCACTCCACCAATCAGGCCTTTATGGTAGAGCTGGCAGACGGAAGCCACTCCTCAGCAAAAGGCACATGACAGCCCGCTTGGAGTTTGCCAAAAGGCACCTAAAGGACTCTCAGACCATGAGAAACAAGATTCTCTGGTCTGGTGAAACCAAGATTAAACTCTTTGGCCTGAATGCCAAGGGTCACGTCTGGAGGAAACCTGGCACTATCCCTATGGTGAAGCATGGTGGTGTCAACATCATGCTGTGGGGATGTTTTTCAGTTACAGGGAGACTAGTCAGGATCGAGAGAAAGAAGAACGGATCAAAGTACAGAGAGATTCTTGATGAAAACCTGCTCAAGAGCGATCAGGAACTCCGACTGGGGAGAAGGTTCACCTTCCAACAGTACAATGACCCTAAGCACACAGCCAAGACAACGCAGGAGTGTCTTCGGGACAAGTCTCTGAATGTCCTTGAGTGGCCCAGCCAGAGCCCGGACTTGAACCCTATCTAATATCTCCGGAGAGACCTGAAAATAGCTGTACAGCTAAGCTTCCTATCCAACCTGACAGAGCTTGAGAGGATCTGCAGAGAAGAATGGGAGGAACTCTCCAAATACAGGTGTGCCAAGCTTGTAGTGTCATACCCAAGAAGATGCTTCAACAAAGTACTGAGTAAAGGGTCTGAATACTTATGTAAATGTGATATTTCAGTTTTTTATTTTTATATATTTGCAAAAATTTCTAAAAATCAGTATTCACTTTTTTCCTTAAAGGGTATTGTGTGTAGATTAATGAGGATTTATTTTTATATTTTTTTATATTTTAGAATAAGGATGTAACGTAACAAAATGTGGAAAAAGTCAAGGGGTCTGAATACTTTCCGAACGCACTGTATATACAGTACCAGTCAAAAGTTTGGACACACCTACTCATTCAAGTGTTTTTCTTTATTTTGACTATTTTCTACATTGTAGAATAATAGTGAAGACATCAAAATGATGAAATAACATATGGACACATGTAGTAACCAAAAAAGTGTTATACAAATCCAAATATACTTTAGATTCTTCAAAGTAGCCACCCTTTGCCTTGATGACAGCTTTGCACTCTCTTGGCATTCTCTCAACCAGATTCACCTGGAATGCTTTCCCAACAGTTTTGAAGGAGTTCCCTTGGCTGCTTTTTCTTCACTCTTCGGTCCAACTCATCCCAAACTATCTCAATTGGGTTGAGGTCAGGTTATTGTGGAGTCCAGGTCATCTGATGCAGCACTCCATCCCTCTCCGTCTTTGTCAAATAGCTCTTACACAGCCTGGAGGTGTGTTGGGTCATTGTCCTATTGAAAAACAAATGATAGTCCCACTAAGCGCAAACCAAATGGGATGGTGTATCCCTGCAGAATGCTGTGGTAGCCATGCTGTTTACATGTGCCTTGAATTCTAAATAAATCACAGACAGTGTCATCAACAAAGCACCCCCACACCATCACACCTCCTCCTCCGTGCTTCACGGTGGGAACTACACATGCGGCGATCACCCGTTCACCTAAGACACCACAGTTGGAACCAAAAATCTCAAATTTGGACAGATTTCCACTGGTCTAATGTCCATTGCTCGTGTTTCTTGGCCCAAGCAAGTCTCTTCTTCTCATTGGCGTCCTTTACTAATGGTTTCTTTGCAGCAATTTGACCATGAAGGTCTGATTCACGTAGTCTCTCCTGAACAGTTGATGTTGAGATGTGTCTGTTACTTGAACTCTGTGAAGCATTTATTTGGGCTGCAATCTGAGGTGCAGTTAACTCGAATGAACTTATCCTCTGCAGCAGAGGTAACTCTGGGTCTTTCTTTCCTGTGGCAGTCCTCATGAGAACCAGTTTCATCATAGCGCTTGATAGTTAAGAAAATACTTTGTCTTTTACCAAATAGTGTTATCTTCTGTTTACCACCTCTACCTTGTCACAACACAACTGATTGGCTCAAACGCATTAAGAAGGAAAGAAATTCTACAAATTAACTTTTAACAAGGCACACCTGTTAATTGAATTTCATTCCAGGTGACTACCCAGGAAGCTGGATGAGAGAATGCCAAGAGTGTGCAAAGCTGTCATCAAGGCAAAGGGTGGCTACTTTGAATAATCTCAAAGATCAAATTTATTTTGATTTATATAACACTTTGCGGAAGACACATTTCAGTTGAAGGAATTCAGTTGTACAACTGACTAGGTACCCCCCTTTCCTTCCTTTCCTTCCATATATACATACACACACACATATATATATATGTGTGTATGTATATATGGAAGGAAAGGAAGGAAAGGGGGGTACCTAGTCAGTTGTACAACTGAATTCCTTCAACTGAAATGTGTCTTCCGCAAAGTGTTATATAAATCAAAATAAATTTGACATACATGCATGCATATGTATATATGTGTGTGTATGTATATATGGAAGGAAAGGAAGGAAAGGGGGGTACCTAGTCAGTTGTACAACTGAAATGTGTCTTCCGCATTTAACCATAATATATGTATGTATGTATGTGTGTGTGTGTGTGTGTGTGTGTGTGTGTGTGTGTGTGTGTGTGTGTATATATATATATATATAATGTGGACACCCCTTCAAATTAGTGGATTTGGCTATTTCAGCCACACTCATTGCTGACAGGTTTATTAAATAGAGCACATATCCATACAATCTCCATAGACAAACATTGGCAGTAGAATGGCCTTACTGAAGAGCTCAGTGACTTTCAACATAGCACCGTTGTAGGATGCCACCTTTCCAGTTCTTAAAGTTTGTGTTATTTTGAAGTGGAAATGTCTAGGAGCAACAACGGCTCAGCAGCGAAGTGGTAGGCCACACAAGCTCCCAGAACGGGACCGCCGAGTGCTGAAGTGAGTAGCACATAAACATCATCTGTCAGTGGCAACACTCACTACCAAACTGCCTCTGGAAACAACATCAGCACAAGAACTGTTCGTCGGTGAGCTTTATGAAATGGGTTTCCATGTCCGAGCAGCCGCACATAAGCCTAAGATCACCATGCGTAATGCCAAGCGTCGGCTGGAGGGGTGTAAAGCTCGCCGGCATTGGACTCTGGAGCAGTGGAAATGCGCTCTCTGGAGTGAGGAATCACGCTTCACTATCTGGCAGTACATAGTGCCAACTGTAAAGTTTGGTTGAGGAGGAATAATGGTCTGGGGCTGTTTTTCATGGTTTGGGCTGGACCCCTTAGTTCCAGTGAAGGGAATTCTTAACGCTACAGCATATAATGACATTTTAGACGATTCTGTGCTTCCAGCTTTGTGGCAACAGTTTGTGGAAGGCCCTTTCCTGTTTCAGCATGACAATGCCCCAGTGCACAAACCAAGGTCCATGCAGAAAGGGTTTGTACAGATCGGTGTGGAAGAACTTGACTGGCCTGCACAGAGCTCTGACCTCAACCCCATCAAACACCTTTGGGATGAATTAAAATACAGAGTTCAAGCCAGGCCTAATCACCCAACATCAGTGCCCGACCTCACTAATGCTCTTGTGGCTGAATGGAAGCAAGACCCCTCAGCAATTTTCCAACATCTAGTGGAAAGCCTTTACAGAAGAGTGGAGGCTGTTATAGCAGCAAAGGAGGGACCAACTTCATATTAATGCCCATGATTTTTAAGTGAGATGTTCGACGAGCAGGTGTCCACATACTTTTAGTCGCGGTAGTGTATACATGTATATAATTTATATATGTGATTTTTGGGGGAAACAAACAGCTAACTTCCTACAATTCTAAACATTTTGCTATGGGGCAAAGAGAAAAATGTGCAGTTTTATATCTAATGTCATGCTATTCTACACATTTTGCCATGAGGCTGAGTGAAAATCTTGCTGTTTGAAAGCTAATGTCTTGGGGGGGTGACCTCCAGGGTATCCCCCCCAAAATCCTATAGGCCCCTCCTTTCAGTGAAGTACAGCCTTTGGATCACAGGAGGCTAGTCCAGGCGGTATGTATGCCTATTTTTGCATGTGCATTATGTGAATTCTGTGTATGTCAATTCAGATTCCTCCTTGCATATCGGTGAATTTCTGTCTCTCTGGGTGGTGCTACATGTACGTCACAAATCACCCAGCCTGTGACAACCACAGATGGGTTGACGGTTGGTGCTGTTCGCTCTGCATTTTCCGTGGCTATGTTTTATGGTGATATCTCAGCCAATAGCCCATGGAAAATCAATCGGTGCGGTGCGAGACTGCAACATATATGTGTGTAGCCGTCTCTCTGGAGAGAGAGAAAGGAGAGAGGTAGGGAGAGGGGGCGAGAGAGATAGAAACCCATTACCATGTTTCATTAAAAAAAAAGCCAGTAGGTGGTTTTAAAGGCTCATTGCTATCTTCGTCTCACATTCCCGACAAACTGCCTAACAGAGGGAGACCTAAATCCATATACCATATAGCCCCCTATTCCCTATATAGTGCACAACTTTTGACCAGGGCCCATAGGGAATAGAGTGCCATTTAGGATGCAAGCCATGTGTGTGTGGTGACTGAGCCACTGAACTTGATTGACAACGTTTTCACACCTAGGTCTTCATCAGACGTGATGAGGGTGGAAAATCTCAATGAAGCGCATGGGAGCATAGATTGCACTATGCAGAGTGTATTTTTAATTTAGCTGAACATCCGGTAATGTTATGCAGTAGTCGTAGAAATGGCCTAGAAAAACCAGAGGTCTATGATGAACCTCTAGGCTTACTCAGATACCCGTCCGTAAGGCTCATGGGAGTAGCTGTTGCTAATCAGCGTTTGTATCCGTTGAGTCCCAAATGGTGCCCTATTCTCTATGTAGTACACTACTTTTGACCAGGGCCGACAGGGAATAGGGTGCCATTTGGGACTCAAACATTACCTAATGGATCAGACGCCTGGTCACCTGGTTGTCCTTTCAATCATGGCTGCTTGGCTGGTTCATCATTGATCCGCAGTATGCAATCATACAGATCTGATAGTGACCGTTGTGGATTATTTGCATCCCAAATGGTGCACTACTTTTGACCGGGGCCCATCTAATTATTATGAGTTGATTTGTGTTAAAGACCTGTGTCTGAAATGGCACCCTATTTCCAATATGGTGCACTGCACTGCTATGGACCCTGGTCAAAAGCAGCCCACCTTATTGAGTCTAGGGTCCCATTTCGGATTCCCACGGGAATATCCCTGCCATTTGTGCTTCGACAGAGACTCAAGGGTCAGCTTGGAATGTGCAGACAGGCACAGAAGATGTCCCAAATGACACCCTGTGCCCTATATAGTGCACTACTTTTGACCAGAGCCCTATGGTCCTTGGTCAAAAGTAGTGTACTAAATATGGAATAGGGTACCATTTAAACCGCGGACCCCATAATAGTCCTGTAGTCCTTCTGTGTCATTTGTCAATGCACCGCCTCCTAGGTGATAGAAAAGCTTGGGGAAATGGCTCCTCCCTGCAATCTTGGCCACATCGTTGCATTGGATCCAGATCTATATTACTTGCAGATATTGACATGTTTTGGACCCCTTGAAATAATGGCATATTTTCACAATGGCTCCCAAACCAAGACCAGGTGATTCATGACCAAGACCAGGTGATTCATTCATCATGATGCATCCCAAATGGCCCCCTATTCCCTATATAGTGCACTACTTTTGACCAGGGCCCAATGGCCCCCTATTCCCTTTATAGTGCACTACTTTTGACCAGGGCCCAATGGCCCCCTATTCCCTTTATAGTGCACAACTTTTGACCAGAGCCCAATGGCCCCCTATTCCCTTTATAGTGCACTACTTTTGACCAGGGCCCAATGGCCCCCTATTCCCTTTATAGTGCACAACTTTTGACCAGAGCCCAATGGCCCCCTATTCCCTTTATAGTGCACTACTTTTGACCAGAGCTCAATGGTCCCTGGTAAAAAGTAGTGCACTATAAAGGGAATAGGGGGCCATTTGTGATAAACACACAAGCGCTTCCCTACCGTTATTTATCCTTTGTGACGTTTCACCTTGTCTCTGAATGATCCATGGCGTTGTTTCCACAGTAAAAAGAGCATCAGTGGTTGACTTGATCATGCTGATAGTGATGATGGGTGGTTGTTGTATCATAAATGCTTATGTATGTACTCACAGTTTACTGCCATGGAATCTCACAAACATACAGTACACAGATATTTGGAACTGAGATCATTCCCGCACACAATACTGAACATGTTGTACACACGTATTACGTTCACATTATGTTCACATTGAAACCTTCACTCTTACGTTCTTACATTCCTACTTATCCCTCTCTCTCTCTCTCTCTCGCACACACGCACGCACGCACGCACGCACGCACACACACACACACACACACACACACACACACACACACACACACACACACACACACACACACACACACACACACACACACACACACACAGACAGTCTAATTCTCACTCTCAGCTGGCTAGCCATTTCCCTTCCAGTAGAAGACAGAGGGGATGATGTAAATCTATGAACAAACTAAGAAACTCTCTGGGGTGTGAGATTTTCTCCAGACTATTACCTCTATCAGGAGAAAGATGGGAGGGAGTCAAAGAAACCCGGTCTGCATCTCAAACGGCACACTATTCCCCATATTGTGCACTACCTTTAGGACCTATGAGTCGAAAGGAGTGCACTATAAAGGGGAATAGGGTAACATTTGAGACACACCCCAGCACCGTCTCCTGCTGTTGAGATATTGAGTTCCCTGCCACTGACCATGTTCATAAAGGAAATGGTAATTGCCTGTCCATTTATTTCAATATATATTCCGTATAGATTGGAATAATTCACTGCTAAAAGGTCCCACATGAGGCGCCATTAGTGAGCACAGCCCTGTGTCGGTTCTGAGGAGGTCAGCTCCGTCTGTCTCTTCACAGAGAAGCTCCGAGTACAGCAGCTGGGCTTGTACCTCCGACAGTGTCTGAATATCTGCCTGTACCGGAATTGTGTCTTAGTCCATTTTCTCTGTGGCTCAGTTGGTAGAGCATGGTGCTTGCATCGCCTGCATTGTGGGTTCGGTTCCCGCTGGGGCCACCCATACAAAAATATATGCAGGCATGATTGTAAGGTGCTTTGAATAATAGTTTCTGCTAAATGGCATATGTGATTCTATTATTATCTGCATTGAAAATGTGCAGTGAGTGTAGAGGCCTCTGTACTGAGAGGATACGCTGCATACAGTGGATTCATTTGTAATGACCTGAGAACATAGATATGTGTCTGTACTCAGAATATCGTCTTCTATAGTAGCCTGCACTGAAGGTAGTTGCTGTACACACTGTACATCGGCAGGCCTACTGCAGATGCGTTGTTGAGCTGTGTAGGCAAGCGACACTGTTCACTTGATCGTCAGTGACATTGGTATTTGGTACAGTGGTTCGGAGCCTAGCTCTCTCGCTCTCACCGCGCACCAACAAAAGGCTCTGCTTCCTACTCACTTCCACTGGCATCAGACTCAGAGCGACACTTATCTGAGAGGAGAGTACACCAAGCGTTTCTACTTTTCACTCCGGGATGAAGCAAACCACCTGCCTTTCCTCTCATTGCTTAATAACAACAGATGCAACCCAAGGTGCTTTGCTTTCAACAGAGTGCTGTTCGCTGGCGGATGAAAGCATCTGAAGAGGTTGTTTGAAGAGGTGGATGGGGAGATCTATCCCATAGAGCGCTGCTATGCCGCTCGTGGCTTCCTGCCGTTTTGTTTAATGCCTGATGTGTGTGCGTTTGTGATTGTTTGTTTAACGCCTGAGGTTTGGGCTTTGTAAGGACCACAGGGGATTCCACTCCACAAGCCTTATTAGCATAACAATAGGTTTTTAACCCCCAAATCAAACATATTAGTTGCCACCAAACATCTTTTTTGACCCCTTTCCAAAACAGTTGCAGTTTGTTAGTAATACGGTTCTAAACTATGGAATGGAGAAATGCATCGGTTTCCGGGAGTTGAACAGGGATAGCTGGTGGTCAGTATTACTACCATGACGACCACCTAATAACATAATACGTTTCTTTATTATCTGCTGTGGAAAAGAAGCAACGGTAGGGTCCATTGGGATTTCACTGAGGTCTCCCTCACCTTGCCCAATGTAGAACAACGGACGTGGCGGTCTTCTAGTAAGACATTTTACATCTCATGGATGTATATTTGATGTAACCGGGAGCCTAGCTTAGCTCATTTCATTCAGCTCGTTATTACGGATTCTATTGTGGATACGGCACACTGCCAGGAAGACTTTGTCAAGGAGAGTTTTTGTCAAGCCTTTATAGTGCTAGTGTTTCTGTGAGCAGGTCTGAGAGAGAGAGAGAGAGAGAGAGAGAGAGAGAGAGAGAGAGAGAGAGAGAGAGAGAGAGAGAGAGAGAGAGAGAGAGAGAGAGAGAGAGAGAGAGAGAGAGAGAGAGAGAGAGAGAGAGAGAGAGAGAGAGAGAGAGAGAGAGAGAGAGAGAGAGAGAGAGAGAGACACGGGTGATTTGAGCTGGATCACAACCAGCTGCTCTGCTCAGCCCGTCTTCAGTGACTCACTGTCACAAACAGTTCTATTTTCATTCTCCTCTTCCCTCATCTCCATCTCCTTCTCCCGCCCTGGAAGTCCTGACTACTGATGGAGGCCCCTGGACTTTGAAGAAGACGTGAGCATCAAAACAAAGGCCTGCGTAGCGTTGTTGTTCTCACAGGGAAGCAGAAAGCTATCACTTCCATTTGAATTGCTGTAGCTAATCCATGGGCGGCTGTCTGCGGGGGCAGAGAGGGCAGAATGGGACAGAGAGAAGAGGGGAAGTTGCTAGTGCTGCTAACGTCCGATAAACCACCTTCTCGTCTTTTCATTCTCCTCTCCATCAAGAGAGAGACATGGCGTTAAGTCCACAGAGACAATTCGGCAGAAAGGCATTTTAAGGAACATGGCTGAATGCAATTCACTACCATACCCAAGACTCAATGCTATCTAAACCTCTCATAGGCTGCAGACACCAGCACATTTATTCCATATAGACTCAACACAAACCACTACTTGAATTACATGTATGCATGCTTGGTTCAGTGCTCAGCGGACTGCGGGGTTGGCGAGGTGTGTGTGTGATGGAGAGGGCGAGTGTTTGTTCAGTTGCCTACTGCTTCCTTCCATCTCCAGTGCTACTATACTGTGGGGGGAAACTGAGGCGGTGTCTCAAATGGCACCCTATTCCCTATTTAGTGCACCGTTTATGACCAGGGCTCTGGTCAAAAGTAGTGCACTATATAGGGAATAGGGTGCCATGTGAGACCCAGCCTGTCTTTTCCACTGCCAGGGGGTCAGGCTGAAAACTGTGGGCGAGGAAGCAGTGAAGCAGAAAGGAAAAAACATTCACCGCTCTTTGAAGGAACCAAACGCTGTTCTCCTCTTATCTCACCCAGAGAAAGCAGTCCGTTTCTCCAGCTCACACAGTCTTTCCTTTTTCGTGCAACTTGCAAACCCTTTCATTCAGGATTCATGACCATAGAATAGATATGGTTCAATGTTGATACTTGTAATATTGAAAATCATTGCTCCCTGTTAACACTTTAAGAGGTTTCAGTTCAATCTTTGACCCCAAAGGCCTGTTGTTCTGAGGTGTAACATAACATCCTCTCACGAGAGTTTAACGTGTGTCTGTCCTCCACAGCATCTCTGGAAGACCCCCCCAGACAGACCCTGGGTCCGGGCCCAAGGCGGGGGTCCAGACTGGGCCTGGGACGGGGGAACGCCTGGCCTCCCAGAGGGAGCAGCAGAGTCAGAGCCACGTCGCCCGCAAGAACCTCCAGGTGGACGTGGGTAGTAGCAGGACGGGACGGTCCCCATCGGTGTCCCCCGCCGTCACCCCCACCTCGCCCTACTCCGTGCCCCAGATCGCCCCCATGCCCAGCAGCAAGCTGTGCCCCGTCTGTAAGACGGCCGACCTGACGGGCACCACGGAGGACAACCAGCCAAACTGCAGCACCTGCACCCAGTGCCGATCCACGGTGTGCAACCAGTGTGGCTTCAACCCCAACCCGCACCTCACCGAGGTAGGACCTGCTTCTGATCGGCTGTGTGGAACTGTTAGGCGGAATATATTAAAAAAAATACGTTATAGACCTGTTTAACAGTTATACAAGATATTGTTTGAATATCATCATGTTTTACAATGCCTGATGAGTTTGGGTCAGGACCTCAGGAACAGAGAATGTGGTCCGGTTTATAGAATGTGGTAAGGGTTGTAGAATGTGGTCCGGGTTTATAGAATGTGGTCGGTTTAGAGAATGTGGTCTGGTTTAGAGAATGTGGTCTGGTTTAGAGAATGTGGTCTGGTTTAGAGAATGTGGTCTGGTTTAGAGAATGTGGTCTGGTTTATAGAATGTGGTCTGGTTTAGAGAATGTGGTCTGGTTTAGAGAATGTGGTCTGGTTTAGAGAATGTGGTCTGGTTTATAGAATGCGGTCTGGTTTATAGAATGCGGTCTGGTTTAGAGAATGTGGTCCGGTTTAGAGAATGTGGTCCGGATTAGAGAATGTGGTCTGGTTTATAGAATAAAGTTAGAGACAGTGGTCCAGGTTATAAGAGTCATTTGGTCGGGGTGGTTGGTTTTTATAGAGTCAGTGAGTCAGGAAGTCAGTGTCTGCATCCCAAATGGCCACCTATTCCCTAACTAGTGCACTACTTTTGACCAGAGCCCTATGGGCAATTCAGTGAGTCAGTATTCCAGAGAGAAAATAATGCAGGTGGGGTGATGGTGATGAATCTTCCGGTGGCGAGGACCAAGGCTTGTTGGGAGGGCCAGGTAAGGGCCAAGGTAAATAACCCACATTAAGGTAATTAATCCTGGGACTGTGACTGACCATCCACTGGGCACTGACCCAGGACCAGCTCCAACCACACTACTCACTGGCCCTCTGGAGATGCAGCAGTGTGTCTGTGACTGACCATCCACCGGGCACTGACCCAGGACCAGCTCCAACCACACTACTCACTGGCCCTCTGGAGATGCAGCAGTGTGTCTGTGACTGAATGTGAGAGAGAGAGTGTGTGTGTGTGTGCGTGTGTGAGAGAGTGTGTACTGTACTGTATATGAGATTAACATATATTGGAGCGAGTGTGTGCAAATAAGAGTGGACAAGAGATAGAGATGAGATGCCCCAGGCTTGAAATGGGAGAGAGAGGAGAGAATGGGAGGATAAATTAGGAGGGGAGGAGAGGATAAGAAATACAGTTGAAGTTGGAAGTTTACATACACTTAGGTTGGAGTCATTAAAACTCGTTTTTCAACCACTCTACAAATGTCTTGTTAACAAACTATAGTTTTGGCAAGTCGGTTAGGACATCTACTTTGTGCATGACACAAGTAATAGTACTTTGGTGCGAAAAGTGCAAATCAATCCCAGAACAACAGCAAAGGACCTTGTGAAGATGCGGGAGGAAACAGGTACAAAAGTATCTATATCCACAGTAAAACGAGTCCTATATCGACATAACCTGAAAGACCAATCAGCAAGGAAGAAGCCACTGCTCCAAAACCGCCATAAAAAAGCCAGACTACGGTTTGCAACTGCACATGGGGACAAAGATCGTACTTTCTGGAGAAATGTCCTCTGGTCTGATGAAACAAAAATAGAACTGTTTGGCCATAATGACCATCGTTATGTTTGGAGGTAAAAGGGGGAGGCTTGCAAGCCGAAGAACACCATCCCAACCGTGAAGCACGGGGGTGGCAGCATCATGTTGTGGGGGTGCTTTGCTCTAGGAGGGACTGGTGGACATCACAAAATAGATGACATCATGAGGGAGGAAAATTATGTGGATATATTGAAGCAACATCTCAAGACATCAGTCAGGAAGTTAAAGCTTGGTCGCAAATGGGTCTTCCAAATGGACAATGACCCCAAGCATACTTCCAAAGTTGTGGCAAAATGGCTTAAAGACAACAAAGTCAAGGTATTGGAGTGGCCATCACAAAGCCCTGACCTCAATCCTATAGAACATGTGTGGGCAGAACTGAAAAAGCATGTGCGAGCAAGGAGGCCTACAAACCTGACTCAGTTACACCAGCTCTGTCAGGAGGAACGGGCCAAAAT
Organism: Brachymystax lenok tsinlingensis; assembly: GCA_030435695.1. Lineage (NCBI taxonomy): Eukaryota > Metazoa > Chordata > Actinopteri > Salmoniformes > Salmonidae > Brachymystax > Brachymystax lenok. Next base: position 44,124,945 of record CM059797.1, on the reverse strand, counting down.
TCACCCAACTTATTGTAGGAAGCTTGTGGAAGGCTACCCAAAACGTTTTACCCAAGTTAAACAATTTAAAGGCAATGCTACCAAATACTAATTGAGTGTATGTAAACTTCTGAGCCACTGGGAATGTGATCAAAGAAATAATAAATCATTATCATGATCTTATTCTGACATTTCACATTCTTAAAATAAAGTGGTGATCCTAACTGACCTAAGACAGGGAATCTTTACTAGGATTAAATGTCAGGAATTGTGAAAAACTGTGTTTAAATGTATTTGGCTAAGGTGTACGTAAACTTCCGACTTCAACTGTAGAGGAGAGAATGAGAGGAGTAGAGATGAGCGTTGGTGGGGTTCAGAGAGGGAGAGAGTGAAATTGAACGGAATTAGATGGGGACCAAAGAGCTACTGTACAGAGAGTGAGAGAGAGAAATAGATAAAGACAGAGAGGGTGAGAGAGAGAGAAAGATAGATAGACAGAGAGGGTAAGAGCTAGAGAGAGAGAGTAAGAGAGCAATAGATAGACAGAGAGGGTAAGAGAGAGAGAGAGCAATAGATAGACAGAGAGGGTAAGAGCTAGAGAGAGAGAAATAGAGAGACAGAGAGGGTAAGAGAGAGAGAGAAATAGAGAGACAGAGAGGGTAAGAGAGAGAGAGAAATAGAGAGACAGAGAGGGTAAGAGAGAGAGTAAGAGAGCAATAGATAGATAGACAGAGAGGGTAAGAGAGAGAGAGCAATAGATAGACAGAGAGGGTAAGAGAGAGAGAGAGAAACCGAGGGAGCAGTGTGTCCGTGGGTGTTGGTATTTTTTCAGCTGAGCCCTGGGTGAGCTTGTCACAGGCTGTCAGGGAGACAGAGAGAGAAGCAGAGTGTTCCGCTTGATCTAGCCCGTGAGAAAGCACAGGACCATGAGGTTTAACCTCTAACCCAGTTACCATGGACTGAGTCGGTCTGTGTGGCTGCCTGCCTACTGCACAGCACAGATCTACTTACAGTGCAATGACATTACATTGTCTGCATCGCTCTATATTGGTGATGATGAGGAGGAAGAATAGGAGGGCTCTGGTCAAAAGTAGTGCGCTACATAAGGAATAGGGTGCCATTTGGGACACTGTCCTAGTGTTCCGCACACAGCAGCCCTGACTTCCCCGCACAGTTGATTTATGATAGGCCAATGTGCCATCCTGATCCTGGTGGAATGGAACTCATTGAATAATTCCCAAATGGTACCCTTTTCCCTATATATTTTGGTTAAAAGTAGTGCACTAAATAGGGAATAGGCTGCCATTTGAGACATAGCCATTGTTGGTGGTGTGAGGCTGAAGACGAGGCAGCGTAAAAACAACGCCATGACAGCCATGCAATTTAAAGTGACATTAACAAGGTCTAACATATGGCCATGATATGCCGTCAACCAATTGCAGGATTGTCAATCATCTATGCTCATCTAGTCAACGGAAATAGGAAGAACGGATGTTGTGTGTGTGTGCTCGAGCATGTGCTTGTAAAGTGGGGTCCGAAATGATTGACACCCTTGATAACGATGAGCAAAAAGGACTTTAGAAAATAAGTAATTCAAATACTATATTGTATGCTCAAAAAAACTCTATTCTCAAGTCATCCAACAAATGTAAATGCCTGGAGTTTGCTAGATGGCGCTTGGATTGGAACCGGTGCTTTGGTCAGATGACATGAAAATAGAGCTCTGTGGCCTCGCACACCAGTGGTGGGTTTGGCTTCGAAATGAGAACGCATAAGCCGAAAAGAACCCCATACCTACTGTAAAATATGGTGGTGGATTGTTGATGATATAAGGCTATTTTGTCTCCACTGGTCCTGGGGCCCTTGTTAAGGTCAACGGCATCAGGAACTTTACCCAGTACCAGGACAAACTTTGCCACAAGTTGATCTTCCAGGAAGACAATAACCCCAAGTACACATCAACATCCACAAAGAAATGGTTAATTGGCCACAAAATCAGCATCTTGCAATGGCCGTCTCAATCTCCAGACTTGAAACCCATTGAAAACCTGTGGTTTGAATTGAACAATCTTAAGAGCTGCCATTTTATTGTGAGGAACTGCAGTTTTATCAGATGTTTTTCTGTTTTGTCCTCTGTTGTGTGAGTGATCCTCACTAATGGTGTACGTAGATTGATGTTTACACACATGCAGACGAAGGATCTCAAAGATCTGGAAAGATTCTGTATGGACATTTTTGAAAAAGGCCCAGTGCTGTTATCCTCGCAAGGTGAGATATCGATAGGCATTGAAAACACAAATAATATATAATATCAAATAATATTGACCCGTATCTTTTTTTAGGAAAGAAATATTACTTGTTAAACAAAATCTCTTTCTCTGAGCTGTTTTTGAGCATACAATATAGCTCAGTATTTGAATGATTTATTTTATACAGTATTCTTTGCTCATCTTTATGTCAATTTGGGCTCCCGAGTGGCGCAAAGGTCTAAGGCACTACAGTCCCTGGTTCGAATCCAGGCTGTATCACATCCGCCGTGATTGGGAGTCCCATAGGGTGGCACACAATTGGCCCAGCATCGTCCGGGTTTGGCCGGGGTAGGCCATCATTGTAAATAAGAATTTGCTCTTAACTGACTTGCCTAGTTAAATAACCCCATTTTATATTTGTACGTATGTGTGTGTGGTGTATGCATGCGTGTGTACCAGTGTGTGTATGTGTGTTTAGGTGCATGCGTATTCGTTGCATTTGCATTAGATAGAACAAGAGCTGCTATGACAGAGATGACTGCATCAGACAGCACTGAATTCTTTGTTTTAAGTGAATGTGACAATAACAGGCTGGTCTTATGCGGGGGAGTCAGGTGTCCCAATAACAATATCCTCTGCTCTCTACAAGCTGATCATTTCATCGGGGAGAGAGAGAGAGAAATGTACATAGAGCTATAGGGAAGGTAGGGTGGGAGAGAGATGTAGAGACAGCCGGAACGTGAGTGAGAGAAATGCAGGGGAGGATCTGCTTTGACATTGGCTCCCTCTTTATAGATATCCTCTCTCTCTCTCTCTCTCTCTCTCTCTCTCTCTCTCTCTCTCTCTCTCTCTCTCTCTCTCTCTCTCTCTTTGGGGATATTAAAGCCATCTGAATTGAGCTGAATTGAGGAGTGGAAGATACTAGCCTGGAGAGAAGCTGAAAAGCAGCAAACAACGAGGGAGAGAGCAGACAGAAAGGCGGGAAATGAAATTAGAGCACAAGTCGATAAAAATCAGACGTGGTTAAACCATAATGTGAAGCCATGAAGGATCGGCTGATTTCAGAGAATTCACATGAGGAGCGAACATGATGGAATCAAGATTTAATTACAAAGTCATTCGTGATTTAGTCAAACAATGAAAACCAACTGGAGAGCGAGCTTGTCGGCTTTTGGCTGAAAGATTAGTTGGAAAAACTGCCTGGTCTGAAAACTGGGCTAGCTGCAGCACAGAGAATATGGCTTGCATCCTAAATGGCACTCTATTTCCTTCACAGTGCACTACATTTGACCAGGGAATAGGTTGCCATTTTTGATGCGTCCTAAACCCTCCTATCCGAGGCTCAGGGATTTCTGCTACTATCTCTCCACGAAACCCACATGTCCTAATTCCATTAAACACCAACTGTATTAAACACCATACTTATACGTTATAATAACTCATTATCGTGTGTATCCACACGTTCAGTTGCATCTTTGACAGTAAATCCAAGATATCAAGACGTTCATACTGTAGCACATGTCTATCTAATATACAATGAAAATATTTATTTTCATCAAACCTACCAACTAGAGTAGCAAAATCTTTCCCCAAATTCATTTTTTTTTCTCCAGAAATCATGGTTGGAAGATGATCAGAATCAGGAGGGAATAAGCAGGAAATGTTGAATCTTCTAACCAGGATTTCTGGGAAAGCCTGGGAATTTTGGCAAGGTACCGGTTGCAACCCTATTACCAATAATTAGCCACTGCGGAGTCTTGAGTTGAGGTGTTGTGAGGTAGTGTGCTCCAGTCAGCAGGCTGGCCTGAACTGGTCAAGCATCCCACCGAGACACAACACACTGAATATTTCACTACAATAGAAAATCTAAAGAAAACCACCAGATATTTTTTTATTTTCCGTAACATTCGGTGTTCCGTTGAGTAAGTTACGTAAAAAGAAAAAAAAAAATGTTAGCAATTTTTTTTAAATGATTTCTTCTAGTCTATGTCCGCGTCCCAAATGGCACCCTATTCCATATGCAGTGGCAAGAAAAAGAAATGTGAACCCTTTGGAATTACCTGGATTTCTGCATAAATTGGTCATAACATTTTATATGATCTCCCTCAAAGTTACAACAATAGACAAACACGGTCTGCTTAAACTAATAACACACAAAGTATTGCATTTCTCTTGTCTATATTGTATACATCATTTAAACTTTAACAGTGTAGGTTGGAAAAAGTATGTGAACCCCTAGGCTAATGACTTCTCCCAAAGTCTTCTCTCTGGTTAGAGCTGCCCTGCCCTATAAAAACACTCACAACATTTGAGTTTGCTATTCACAAGAAGCATTGCTTGATGTGAACCATGCCTCGGACAATAGAGATCTCAGAAGACCTAAGGTTAAGCATTGTTGACTTGTATGAAGCTGGAAAGGGTTACAAAAGTATCTCTGTTCATCAGTCCACGGTAAGATAAATTGTCTAGAAATGGAGAAAGTTCATCACTCTTGCCACTCTCCCTAGGAGTGGCCGTCCTGCAAAGATGACTGCAAGAGCACAGCGCAGAATGCTCAATGAGGTTAAGAAGAATCCTAGAGTGTCAGCTAAAGACATACAGAAATCTCTGGAACATGCTAACATCTCTGTTGATGAGTCTACAATATGTAAAACACTAAACCAGAATGGTGTTAATGGGATGACACCACGGAAGAAGCCACTGCTGTCCAAAAAAACATTGCTGCACGTCTGAAGTTTGCAAAAGTGCACCAGAATGTTCCACAGCGCTACTGGCAAAATATTCTGTGGACAGATGAAACTACAGTTGAGTTGTTTGGAAGGAACACACAACACTATGTGTGGAGGAAAAAAAGGCACAGCACACCAACAACAAAACCTCAACCCAACTGTAAAGTATGGTGGAGGGAGAATCATGGTTTGGGGCTGCTTTGCTGCCTCAGGGCCTGGACAGCTTGCTATCATCGACAGATTTCCCAAGTTTATCAAGGCATTTTGCAGGAGAATGTAAGGCTATCTGTCCGCCAATTGAAGCTCAACCGCAACAGGACAATGACCCAAAACACAGAAGTAATTCAACAACAGAATGGCTTCAACAGAAGAAAATACGCCTTCAGGAGTGTCCCAGTCAGAGTCCTGACCTCAACCCGATTTGAGATGCTGTGGCATGACCTCAAGAGAGCAGTTATCACCAGACATCCCAAGAATATTGCTGAACTGAAACAGTTTTGTAAAGACGAATGGTCCAAAATTCCTCCTGACCGTTGTGCAGGTCTGATCCGCAACTATAGAAGTTATTGCTGCCAAAGGAGGGTCAAGCAGTTATTAAATCCAAGGGTTCACATACTTTTTCCACCTTGCACTGTGAATGTTTACACGGTGTGTTCAATAAAGACATAATTGTTTGTGTGTTATTAGTTTAAGCAGACAGGGTTTGTCTGTTGTTATGACTTAGAGGAAGATCAGATCAAATTTTATGACCAATTTATGCAGAAATCCAGGTAATTCCAAAGGGTTCACACACTTTTTCATGCCACTGTATATAGGCACCACTTTTGACCAGAGCCCTATGGGTGTTATGTGGAACAGCCTATTTCTTATTTCGTTCTAGTCATTGTAGATAGGATCCTGGCCTTTCAACAGGGGCTGAAGTGAAGTGTATTGTACAGGAGGCTGTTGGTTGAGTTAGTTAGGCAAATACTGTAGCAGGAGGCTGTGGGTTGAGTTAGTTAGGAAAATACTGTAGCAGGAGGCTGTGGGTTGAGTTAGTTAGGCAAATACTGTAGCAGGAGGCTGTGGGTTGAGTTGGTTAGGCAAATACTGTAGCAGGAGGCTGTGGGTTGAGTTGGTTAGGAAAATACTGTAGCAGGAGGCTGTGGGTTGAGTTAGTTAGGAAAATACTGTAGCAGGAGGCTGTGGGTTGAGTTAGTTAGGCAAATACTGTAGCAGGAGGCTGTTGGTTGAGTTAGTTAGGCAAATACTGTAGCAGGAGGCTGTGGGTTGAGTTGGTTAGGAAAATACTGTAGCAGGAGGCTGTGGGTTGAGTTAGTTAGGAAAATACTGTAGCAGGAGGCTGTGGGTTGAGTTAGTTAGGCAAATACTGTAGCAGGAGGCTGTGGGTTGAGTTGGTTAGGAAAATACTGTAGCAGGAGGCTGTGGGTTGAGTTAGTTAGGAAAATACTGTAGCAGGAGGCTGTGGGTTGAGTTAGTTAGGAAAATACTGTAGCAGGAGGCTGTGGGTTGAGTTGGTTAGGAAAATACTGTAGCAGGAGGCTGTGGGTTGAGTTGGTTAGGAAAATACTGTAGCAGGAGGCTGTGGGTTGAGTTGGTTAGGAAAATACTGTAGCAGGAGGCTGTGGGTTGAGTTAGTTAGGCAAATACTGTAGCAGGAGGCTGTGGGTTGAGTTAGTTAGGCAAATACTGTAGCAGTGACAGATAAAATAAGGGTTTATAACAGGCTGACAGCCACTGGACAGAATGACAGCTGCCGCCCAGGGTAGGGGTCTGGTTTGTGTGTGTTCACGTGTATGTGCATGCATGCGTGTGTGTGTGCGCGTGTGTGTCTGTGTGTGCATGCGTCTGTGTGTATGTGTGTGTTTTGTCTTTAAATGCGTGTTACCTCTGCAGAATGTTCCATAATTAACCTTGGTAGCCAGAGAGTTACAAACTGTACATCACCAGACCACAGCGTTCTAAGAATCTCCCTGACTGTTTCCCAAATAGTACCCTATTGCCTACAGTGAGGGAAAAAAGTATTTGATCCCCTGCTGATTTTGTACATTTGCCCACTGACAAAGAAATGATCAGTTCATACTTTTAATGGTAGGTTTATTTGTGAGAGACAGAATAACTACAAAAAAATCCAGAAAAACGCACGTGGAAAATGTTATAAATTGATTTGCATTTTAATGAGGGAGATAAGTATTTGACCCCCTCTCAATCAGAAAGATTTCTGGATCCCAGGTGTCTTTTATACAGGTAACGAGCTGAGATTAGGAGCACACTCTTAAAGGGAGTGCTCCTAATCTCAGCTTGTTACCTGTATAAAAGACACCTGTCCACAGAAGCAATCAATCAATCAGATTCCAAACTCTCCACCATGGCCAAGACCAAAGAGCTCTCCAAGGATGTCAGGGACAAGATTAGACCTACACAAGGCTGGAATGAGCTACAAGAGCATCGCCAAGCAGCTTGGTAAGAAGGAGACAACAGTTGGTGCGATTATTCGCAAATGGAAGAAACACAAAAGAACTGTCAATCTCCCTCTGCCTTGGGGCTCCATGCAAGATCTCACCTCGTGGAGTTGCAATGATCATGAGAACGGTGAGGAATCAGCCCAGAACTACACGGGAGGATCTTGTCAATGATCTCAAGGCAGCTGGGACCATAGTCACCAAGAAAACAATTGGTAACACACTACGCCATGAAGGACTGAAATCCTGCAGCGCCCGCAAGGTCCCCCTGCTCAAGAAAGCACATATACATGCATGTCTGAAGTTTGCCAATAACCATCTGAATGATTCAGAGGACAACTGGGTGAAGGTGTTGTGGTCAGATGAGACCAAAATGGAGCTCTTTGGCATCAACTCAACTCGGCGTGTTTGGAGGAAGAAGAATGCTGCCTATGACCCCAAGAACACCATCCCCACCGTTAAACATATGCTTTGGGGGTGTTCTTCTGCTAAGGGGACAGGACAACTTCACCGCATCAAAGGGACGATGGACAGGGCCATGTACCGTCGAATCTTGGGTGAGAACCTCCTTCCCTCAGCCAGGGCATTGAAAATGGGTAGTGGATGGGTATTCCAGCATGACAATGACCCAAAACACACAGCCAAGGCAACAAAGAAGTGACTCAAGAAGAAGCACATTAAGGTCCTGGAGTGACCTAGCCAGTCTCCAGACCTTAATCCCATAGAAAATATGTGGAGGGAGCTGAAGGTTCGAGTTGCCAAACGTCAGCCTCGAAACCTTTATGACTTGGAGAAGATCTGCAAAGAGGAGTGGAACAAAATCCCTCCTGAGATGTGTGCAAACCTGGTGGCCAACTACAAGAAACGTCTGACCTCTGTGATTTCCAACAAGGGTTTTGCCACCAAGTACTAAGTCATGTTTTGCAGAGGAGTCAAATACTTATTTCCCTCATTAAAATGCAAATCAATTCATAATATTTTTCACATGCATTTTTCTGGATTTTTTTGTTGTTATTCTGTCTCTCACTGTTCAAATAAACCTACCATTAAAATTATAGACTGATCATTTCTTTGTCAGTGGGCAAACGTACAAAATCAGCAGGGGATCAAATACTTTTTTCCCTCACTGTATATAGTGCACTTCTTTTGACACTTAAAAGAAAAGGTGCTATGTAGAACCTAGAGGGGTTCGTCGGCTGTCCCCATAAGAGAACCCTTTGAAGAACCCTTTTTGGTTCCAGATAGAACCCTTTTTGGGTTCCATGTAGAGCTCTTTCCACAGAGGGTTCTACATTGAACCCAAAAGTGTTCTACCTGGAACCATAAAGGGGTTCTACCAAAAAAGGTTATCCTAATGGGGGCAGCTGAAAAATCCTTTTGGAAGCCTTTTTACTAAGAGTGTAATTGTGGCGTATTTGCAGTTGTTGGAAATATGGTGCCATTTGAGAGACACCTCTGACTTCACATTCCAAGCACACATTTGACAAAATATTGCATACCTTACCTGCGTAGAATATTCCATGTCTTCCCTTGAGCTAGCAGAACTGTCCAATGCATCATTTGGGCAGACGTTCCATACCTCACTTCAGTAGAATGTGCCCATTCCTCACCAAGGCTGAAGGCTCCGTTTATTTAGAGAGCAGAGAGCTTCACACTTCAACTTCAACAGAGTGCTTCTCTGCCTCGAAGTCAAACCTCATACTCAGCCCAGTATTCTGTGTAACACATGGTTTCTCGAAAAGGGTTTGTCCTCTTTTGGGGGCCGCTTGCGTTACAACTAGCTCTGTAGAACTGACTTTGCTGTAACTTAGGGCGTTAACGATCTTATAAACCGATCCGCGACATCTCACGGACCGGAGGTTGATAAACACGGGTGTCGTACACTGAGCAGCGGAATCAGTGGAGGCTGGTGAGGGGAGTTGAGCTCATAATAATGGCAGCAATGGAACGCTATCAAACACATGGAAACCATGCGCTTGATACCGTTCTGTTGATTCCGTTCCAACCCATTACTATGCGCCCGTCCTCCGAATTCGAAGTGCCACCAGCCACCACTGAGTAGCAGAGTACTCTGTGAGTTTATTCCATCTGATGCCAGTCCTATGGTAGCCCTAGCGCAGCCCTTGCTGGGCCTGTAACGTCCTGTCATTTCCTGGTGTACAACATCGAGATGAGGTTTTCCACTAATCACCTTCAAGACACGTATCATCGTTTTCCTTCCAGCCGCTGAAGGTTTCTGATTTGGAACTCGAATGCCAGCCTAGCAACATTTAGTAACGAGGGAAGCGCCTTTTGGAGAAAGTGTGTGTGCCCGTTTGTGTTTTCCTTCATTTGTGTGTGTACGCTACAAAGGCACAGGGAGGCCTTTTGATGTTTCCTGGCCCAGTTTTGTGCTAGTTGATAAACCACTGCGTTTCGAATTCCTCCTTTCCCCTTAGACTGCAGTGTTCAGCAGCACCATGTAGCCTAGCCCGCTGCAGCTTGGTGGTACTGCAGAAGGCTGGTCTGCAGAAGGCTGGTCTGCAGGGCATGGCTTCTCCGTCTGTCTACTGCTATGTCTGGGTCCGTCTCTGTCCGATCAACCGTTCCTCACAGTACCACTGTGTCTGCCCGCGGCCCAAATGGAAACCTATTCCCTATGTAGTGCACTACCTTTGACCAGAGTCCCTATGACTGTCTCTGTCTGTTTTGCCTGTCTCGGTCTGCTACACCGTTTCTCACGTAACCACTGTGTCTGTCTATGTAGGGGGATAGGGTGCCATTCCAGATGTAGACAGTGTCTCCGTCTGCCTGTCTGATTGACTGAGGGTGTGGCTGGCTGAGACCTGATGATGTTTAGCATTAGCTTGACATGGCAGCCAGCAAAGATAGAGGAGCAAAAAGAAAGAAAAGAATAGATCCTGATTAGACTTTATTAACGTCTTTGTTTTCCGCTGGCGTCTATCCCTGTAATATATGGTATATATCCAGCTCTCTGTAGGCTTCTCACTGCTAAATGATTGTCTCTCTCTCTCTCTCGCTCTCTCTCTCTCTCTCTCTCTCTCTCTCTCTCTCTCTCTCTCTCTCTCTCTCTCTCTCTCTCCATGAAGCATTGATATCTGAAGCGCTGCTGTGTAATTTGTGTTTCAATCCATGGCAGGAGGTGACAGGATGCAGAACATACACACACACTACCAGCCACCACTAGAGTAGTGGAAAATGGATGACGAGATGGGAGAGAAATGAAGATTGAGAGGACGGCGATGGAGAGATGAGGACAGGGGAACGAGGGATAAGGATGTAGAGGGAGACCAAGATGGAGGGAGGGCAGAAGAGAGAAATGAGACGGGGGAGAGACCGTGATAGCGTTGCTGTAATTTCATGCTTTAAATTTTTTTTTTTAAATCACATTTTATAAAGATTCACATGATTGCCTCAGAACAGGCACGAGTGCTGGCTCTCCATGAAAGATTAGATTTCATAAAGGTTAACATAATTGTCTTAAGCGATGCTACGAAAGATAGAAAACTAGAACAGAGGAGGGTAAAGAGAGAGAGTGAGAGAGAGGGCTCTCTCAACCTTGATTTGATCAAGGCCCTGGCTTGTTTTTTTTGCATATCTATTTTCCCTGCAGCCCACTGTTGTTGTGAGCGCGCCGGCTTGATTGACTGTTCAAAGTAATGCCTCGTCACTCCAACCTCAGAGAGACAACAGGGACTAGAACAGGGTGTGGGATACTGCTGCGACTGAATGACTGACACACACGCACACACTGGCCGACAGACAGACCGACTGACCCAGAAACACACGGACTTGTTGTCATTGACCACCTGACCTAGTGAACAAAATATCAACAAAGGCCTCATGGGAAATATGCACTCCTCAATAATATGTGTAACAGCCTTCTCCTCTTTAGCCCTCTCCATTACTATGGTCCAGCAGCGATTATGGCAACAAAACGAGATCTCGGTTGTGTCCCAAAGGTCAGATGTAGTTCAATACAGGAATCGGGTGACGTTTGTAACCAGCCCTCATTCACACTTGGTGTGGCTAATAGCTAAAACTCATTTAGCTTCCACCTCGTGAACTCTGGACCATTTGAACAGCAATTCACACTGTTCTTTCACGAATGTGATATCAGGGTAATTTCAAGGGTAATATGATCTGGTGAGGCATCCTTCACCATGCAACGAGAGGGGTTCTGCACTTTTTGCTAGCATTCACCAACCAGGCATAGTGATTCTACACTATCGTGCCTGGCTGGCTGGAGTTGTAATATGCTCTAGCTGTCTATGGGTGTGTCCAAAATGACGCCCTAGAAGTTATTTCATACACTCGTCTTGACCAGGGCACTGTTTGGAATGGCACCCTATTCTCTATTTAGTGCACTACTTTTGACCAGGCCCCTTTTTAGAGCACTACTTTTGACCACTGCCCTCTGCTCAAAAGTAGTGCACTAAATAGGGAATAGGGTGCAATTTGGGACATTACCTACTGTAACTGCTTGACACGACCAGTCCTGTGGAGGATAGTACAGCATAGTCAGATACAGATCTAGAGCCCTCCCCACTGGGCACAAACGTCCATTCAACATCTGTTCCACGTTGGTTCAAAGTCATTTAATTGAAATGACTTGGAAACAACGTTGACTTAACCAGGGTGTGCCAAGTGGGTGTGGGCTGCATGTCACAACACAGCCATGGCATCTTGGCTGTAGCTGGACATGTTAGCCCTACAGAGATATACATAAATACAATACATATCACATCTCAAACTCTTCCATATACAACTCTGTGTATGTTTTTGTAGAACTGAATGTTTAGGTTACATATTGTGTGTGTGTCTGTCTCTGTTTATGAGTGAATATAGGAGTTTATGTGTCTTGTCTGTTTGTATGAGTGAATATAGGAGTTTGTGTGTCTGTCTGATTGTATGAGGGAATATAGGAGTTTGTGTGTCTGTCTGATTGTATGAGTGAATATAGGAGTTTGTGTGTCTGTCTGTGTGTTTGTGAGTGAAATTAGACAGAGTTGTGTGTTTTTTGAGTGAAATTAAATACCGATATGTGTGTCTGTGTGCTTTTGAAGAAGGAGTTCAAAATTGGAACTTCAGAGCAATAACATGGAAGGAAGTAATAAGGGAATCATATTCATGAGCAATGATCAATAGTGGCTGGTACAGACTGGCTAGACGGAGAAAAAAGATGCATGACAAGATTCATTACGTCTCAGTACAAATGAGAAACTTAATGATGTAAGAACAGACTAATTTACTTGCAATCACTTCCACAGACCATAAACAGCCATTACATGCAGTGGTGTGTATTCATGGATGCCCAAGGGAAGCCAGGCTTCCCACAAAAATGTACCAAGAAAAAAACATATAAACTAATGTATCTTTCCTCTCTGTGTTTCATAAATTTCCTTCAATTCGCAATTCGAGGTTTAATGTATCTCACAGGAGAAAGCATCCGAGCGAGCGAAACAGCGCCCCTCTGCCTCAGTACGTGTAACGTAGCTATCTGATTGTGTCTGGTCAGAAAGGGCATTACATTGTTGCCGCCCGTAGCATTGAATGCAAGGGAAGCCAGCGAGCATTAACAAAAAAAAAGAATAACCAATCAGCATTGAGCTAAACTGAGTGACCTCAGCTGTGAATGGTCCTGGCGCACCCCAAAAAAAATCACATCACAAGGCAAATGTCATTATTGACAGAAAAATACTTGAATTGTTTTGCATCTCGTTGTGTTGTTGTCCTCCGGTGGCTAGCTAGCTAAAATCGTCCCTTTCCTAAATTAGCTGTGGATGGAGATGGAGATTTAGACTGGTGGTTTTACTAAATTCTCCGTACTGGCCAATCATTATAACGGCGATTCTGATCCAACCATTAATTCCTACAGTGTTGTGCCCCTGGCCTGAGAGGATGGAAGTTCAACATGCAGCTAGATGTAGTATGCTAATGTTAACTAGCTGCCCATGAAAGGAAGTTAGGCTAGCAAGCAAGTATTTTAGCCAGTTAGCCTAGGACAACAGAAACTAAAAGTGTGTACTGGATGACAGAGTCATGGACTTCACTTGACAGATGTTGATCCCCGGGTTTGTAATGAAACAAATGTGTGGTTGCTATTTATTCTGCCACTGTGTCTTCTTATTGTCTCTGCCTTTTAGGGCTATATATCACGGTCGCAAGGCATATGAACTAACAGGTTTTAGAGCAAACAACATGTCGTGTCACTCCTGTCTTGTTACGGTATCTGCCTGGTGAAGAGGGAGGAAGGGGAGAGAGAGAGAGAGAAGGTGGGAGAAAGAGAAGCTGGGAGAAAGAGAGGGCAGGGGCAGAGAGAGACAGCAAAGACAAGGGAGGAAGAGGGAAGCGAGGAGAGAAAGACTGAGGCACGACAGCGTGAGAGAGGCCAGAAGGCGGTAGATCCCATGCCATGTGTCAGTGAGCTTACATCGTCATTTATCAGCCCTGTTGTTTACCACCACGATGCTGCTCGTGAGACAAGCCAAGGTGTATCAAACTTCTCAGAGTAGGAGTGCTGATTTCGGATCAGTTCTGCTTTTTCGATTGCATTTTATGGACAGGAGGACCTGACCTCTGAGACGCTTGATACATACGGGCTGCTCAATGTATATTTGACATATGATTTGTTCCTTAGAAACATAATGATTATCTATAAAGTTTTCAGAAATTGATGTATTGATTTTTGTTAATAAAACCAATCGGTTAACGCGCTATGATTTTATTGAATTCAGTTGGTGACACTGGGTATGTATAGTACTCGGTATAGATATCTCTTGCTAATACTGTTTTATTTCTTCTTTATTGCTACCGTAGGTCCAGGAGTGGCTGTGTCTGAACTGCCAGATGCAGAGAGCTTTGGGAATGGACATGGAGACACCTCGCTCCAAGAGCCAGCAGCAGATTCACTCTCCGTCTCACCAAGCCAAACCAGAGCCCATCTCTGAACCTCAAACTCAGCCCCCACCCCAGCCCCAGGTCCAACCTCAGCCCCAGGTCCAACCTCAGCCCCAGGTCCAACCTCAGGCCCAGGTCCAACCTCAGCCCCAGCCCCAAGCCCCACCTAAGGCACAGCCTCTAACCCAGCACCAGGCTCCGACACAGGCCCAGCCCCCACCGGGCCCTAACAGACAGACTGGTCCAGGCCCGGGACAGACCCCTCAGCAGCAGAGAAGTCCAGGGGGCCCTGCTCCAGCCCAGGGTCAGGGTGGGGCTCGTCTCCCCCCAGGAGCTGTCCCTCTCCCAGGCATGGCCAAAGCCCCGTCCCAGCCTGACCTCCGTGGCTCCCCTGCCCACCAGCCCCTGCCCCTCCGCCAGGACCACACCCGCAGCGCAGGAAGCTCTCCGTCCCGCCAGCCCCCGGCCCCGGTCGCCGCCCCTGAGCAGACCTTTGGGAAGCTGTTTGGGGGCTTCGGTGGCTTCGGTGCCTCCCTCCTCAACCAGGCCAGCACCCTCATATCAGATAACCCAGTAGCTGCTCCACCTCAGCCCCAACAGCCCCCCAAACCTGCCCCCAAACCAGCCCCCAAACCAGCCGGACCCCAGGGACCTGCAGCTGGGGCTGGGAAACCACTAGGAACTCATCCTGGCCAACAGGTACCCCACGCACCCCAACAGGGACCCCCCCAGCAGCAGGCCAAAGGTGCCTGCTGTCCCCTGTGTAAGACCAGTCTCAACGTGGGGGTGACGGCCGAGCCAGCCAACTATAACACCTGCACCCAGTGTCACGCCCAGGTCTGCAACCTGTGTGGATTCAACCCTGCGCCCCATCTCGAGGTAAGAGCGGTCTCATCTCTAATCTCTAATTATCGGAGTCTTCAGTTGGTTGTGGTTTCTCTTCCTGTGTGTGTGGGTGTGTGTGTGTGTGGGGGAGTGTGTGAGAGGGAGATACACAGTTTTGTGGCTTTGTGTGAGGTATGTGGGTGGATTCGATCAGGTCTGAATAAGGGCCAAGTGCCCTGTGATAAAACTGGGCCATCTGTGGTGAAATGGATGATAGAATAGTTTATGGATGTGTTTCTCTAAAAACGCCATGTCATAGTGCAATAGAATATGTCTCTCTCTGGCTGCCCTAGTCTTTCTCTGTCATTCTTAAACCTGCGTTCTAATAAAGCTTTCCCATGGGTGTGGGGTCAGGGGCGTTAATCTTCTATACATCTGGGTTGTATTCATATGGCACCAAATGAAAGAAAACAGACTGAAACAGGGAGGGACAACTTGAACTTGTTTTTGTTTTCTGTTGCAAAACATTTTCCGTTGAATGCCCTAATGAATACAAACCCTGGTTTATTGGGCACTCTTCCTGCTGCTGCCTGTCTGTCTCTAGTAATCAGGTGGGATTGTGTTGCTCCAGAAGTGATGCCCCGTGACTCACAACAGTCCCCCCTGTGGTGGAAAGGGAGATTTAGGTGTGCGTCCCAAATAGCAAATAGTTTAGACCAGGGCCCATGGGGAATAGGATGCCATAAGGGACATTGGCATAGCCAATAAAACTAAATTGGGTTTGATCCTTTCTGAGTAATAGGTGACTCATTCATTAATATCAATGAGTCCTAATGAAAGACCTCTGGTGATTCACAGGGCAGTGTGAGTGACTCACCCCTTTAACCCTCTTAACCCACGGTTGTAAAAATGCAACGCTGCTTAAATTGAATCCTGTACCGGTCCTAAACTAAAAATCATGTCAAACACTACCTAGTTCATCTCCTTAGACCCAAATAGTAGTATTTTGTGTGTGTCAGTATTATTGTGGTATCGATAGCCTTTGAAACATAAAAAAACTGTCCACTACACAAGCATGCTGTCTGACTCCCGAGTGGCGCAGCGGTCTAAGGCACTGCATCTCAGTGCTAGAGGCGTCACTACAGACTCTGGTTCGATCCCAGGCTGTATAACAATCAGCCGTGATCGGGAGTCCCATAGGGCGGCACACAATTGGCCCAGTGTTGGGAGGGATTGGCCGGGGAAGGCCATCATTGTTAAAATAAGAATTTGTTCTTAACTTACTAGTTAAATAAAGGTTAAATAAAAAAATATTAAAAAAACATACTGTATGTTGGTAGCCATGCAAGCACATTACTTTTTCTTGTCTTCTCTATGATGATTATGTAGATGTTTGTATTTATTGAGAAACAAACATTCTGAGCTAGAGGTAGTTTTGTAAGTATTCCAAAAACACATAATTGCTCTTAAAGGTTTGCAAAATTGAGACATGGGGCCACATTCCTATGTTAATGCAGAAGTAAGTGAGATTGTTTCCCTTCCAAATAATGCAAATATGGAAAACAAAATGCTTTTGATGTTCCCTCTATGTAACAAAAGAACAAACATTTATATATATATAAAAACAGGGTTTATGAGGTCAGAATACTGCCATTGACGACCATTCATTTCATGGTGAAGAAGTAAGATAGGATGGTATATCTCTCCAGGTTCAACTAGAAAGCACAACCAAATATTACAGAAAAGAAGTTAAATGTTCTCCATACGCAGAAAACCCACAAAATAGTTGATCCTTCAAAAAAATTGGAATTTGTTAGCAAAATACTAACATTTGGATAGATCAATTTGAGCTATTTCAGACAAAATATGACCTCATTTTAAATGTATAAGACCATTTTTTGTCATTTCTTTTGATCCATTTTGATGTGATTTTTTATAGAATTCAAATGTGTCCCGCCATTGAAGTTCAATGGTGCATTTTTGCAAAGCTTACATAAAATGATTCTACAAACTTGAAATCCCCCCCCCAAAAATATTATTTTCATCATCAGAGGCCTATCATCAGAAGTATTTCTGAAGGGTAATACATTTTTATCCTCATTTGGATTTATGCTTAGGTCTCAAAGGGTTAAAGGTCCACCCCGTGATTCTTTCCAATAGAACCCCCCAAAAAAGCAGCTCGTTAGAACAGAGGCTCGTTAGGCTTTCAGGCCAATCAGAAGTCAGGCCAATCACGGAGCTTAATTATGCAAATCAGGCCCAATTGAATGATGGCAGTAATAACAAGATTAGTGGCCGGTGTTGGGCTTGTTATGGGCCTGCCTTGTCTTCCTCGGCATCTGGCTGCCAGTAGCAGTGGCTCCGGCCAATTCTAGATAGATAGATAGATCGCTATGGAAACACGGTGATATCGTTTGTCAGGCGCTGCTTTGATGCCTGGTTGGATTCAGAAGCAGCTGAACAAGCCCAGGAGTTTTATGATGTCCAAAGAGTACAGAAGGTTTCGGAGTGATGTGATGAGATGTCTCGCTGTGGTGTTGTGTAACTCTATGGCAGCATCAGTCTGAAACCGGTGTGTGTTTGAAGATTGCATCAGCAGACTAAGATTTGTTTGGGCTCTATAATGGCAGATTCTGATGTAAATGTAATTGGTACAATGCCTATGTTGTATCTGTATCTGCAGGTTTGCTGGTAAGGGCTAGAGAACTGTGTAAGGAGAGTGCCGATTCTTCTGTGTGCTTCCCCGACTAACACACATAAACCCTCTCCCTCTCGCTGCCTTCTCCCTCTTTTTTTCCTGCCTCACCCTCTTTCCTGTTCTGGCTGTAGGCTAACCCTCTCTTGATCTCTCTCACCCTCCCTCCAGGTTTATTTGTGGCCGTTCTCTCTTTCTCTCACTCTCTCTCGTTCTGGGTGTGGCTGTAATTGGTCTAATGCATGGGGAAAGGAGAAGAGGAGCAGCGCCACTGCACTAGACAGCTCTTATAGCCATTACACATTCAGCACCACCTTACCGGACAGCTCCTATAGCCTAGACTCGGTCCTGGGGCCCCACGTTTTGGTTTTTGCCCTAGCACTACACTGCTGATTCAAATGACCAACTAACTCATCATCAAGCTTTGATTAGTCTAATCCGCTGTGTAGTGGGACCCTGCTCTAGCCAACCCACGTTCAGCACCACAGCACTACACAGCTCCTCCAGCCGACCCACATTCCCCACCAGACAGACCGCTCCACTAGCCAACCCATATTCCCCTCGGGTCTAGCAGGTGCTGCCTTTGACCAGTCAGAACATTTCATAGCTTGTCTCTACATTTAAGTGGGACCACTGTAGACCAATCAGTGGTTTACATGGTGTACTCTACATTGTCTCATTGCATACAGGCTTGGGCATTGTGATCTGTCATTGTGTTTATGTGTATTTGTGTGTGTGGTTATTTTAAGTCTAATCTCTCATGGGCAGATGCACGTAACATAACTGGTATCGTAGCATCTGTCAACAGATGCAACGCCTGAACAAGGAACTTTGTTCCGGTGTGCTGATTTTTCATCACTGGTCATTTAGACAAATCCCGATTTTGCAGGTGTTAGCGTCTTTCGAATTCTGGAAGAGGAGAGAACACTTGGCTCATAGACATGTTTGTAACTTGCAAAGAGTAGAGGGTCAAACTCATCGTTCCGCTACCGCTCCTCGTTCTAGTCTCTTTTCTAACACTGGCGCAATTATGCAAGATTTTAGTTCTGGGTGACCGAGATTATAATAAATCTGTCCTATGTGTTTGGTCACAGGAGTGCCGAATCCTAACCTGGCCTGCACTTTTTACCCATACATTATATAAATAATACATTGACGTCAATGGAAGATTTGTGTGTGGATCTCAACTGAGTGTAGCCCTGCTAGTGTTCATGTGTGCGTTCTCAATGGCACCCTATTCCCTCTTGTGCACTACTTTTGACGAGATCCCTATGCCAACCCTCTGTGTTTGTCCATCTGCGTTGTGAGCCAGAAGCTACTGCACGTACCAACACTGCACTCAGTAAGATATCTGTATACATAACAGAGTGGAAAGGAATCATTCATCTGACCATGGCTTTTGAAGAAAACCCGTAAATCTTTACACTCTGGGAGTAGGGTTCCAAAAGGGTTCAAAAGAACCCGTTTTGGTTCCAGGACGAACCCCTTTTGGTTCCAGGTAGAACTCGTTTGGGTTCTTCAAAGGGTTATCCTATGGGGACAGCCGAAGAATCCTTTTAGGTTTTACGAGTGTGGGGTAAAAAATCTGGGATTATTTTTGGGATTACAATGCCTCTCAGCCCTATGAGAGCCATAATGCATAATTCATTGCCACTGGATATATGGGCTGTACTGTAGTGTATATCAAATGAGGACTTAGCTCCCATTTTAATCTGTACAGTTTGCTGAAAAGAGAGCGAGAAAGAGTGTGTGAGAGAGAGAGCATTGAAGTGAGAGATGGAGAGAGATGGCGGGAGGGAGGAAAAGAAAGTGCGAGACAGAGATAATGAGTGAGAGGAGAGAGAGAGAGATTTTACAGGTAACTGCCAAAATAAAGGAAACACCAACATAAAGTGTCTTAATGGGGTGTTGGGCCACCACGAGCCAGAACAGCTTCAATGCACCTACTTGCTTAATTAACTCAGGAACCACACCTGTGTGGAAGCACCTGCTTTCAAAATACTAATTTACTCAAGTGTTTCCTTTATTTTGTCAGTTACCTGTATGTTACAGCAGCCTATGTGATTCACATCAATCAGAGCTGTGGGATTTCTATGGGTCTCTAGTGAATAAGATGTCCTTGTGAGTGTGTGTGTTAGTTACTTCCCCAATGCTGGCTTTCAGGGGTGGTTATTCTATTGTAATCTATATTATTATAGTGTCATTGTTCCTCTGGTTGTGCAGGTAAATAAAACAACCAACTGTTGGGTTTTCTTGTACTGATGTGTGAGCAGACTGGTCTAATTTACATCTGGGTCTTAATGGAGTTGGTGGTGTGTGTGTATATGATCGCTCCTGGGTGTGTGTGTGTGTGTGTGTGTGTGTGTGTGTGTGTGTGTGCGATTGCGATATTGCCAGATTTCCTGACATTTATACAAATGTAAAATGCCACAGCGTCTATAAAGGACAGACCATCTGATAGAAAACAATGTGTTTGTGAACCTGCAGGCAGGTGTGTGTGTGTGTGTGTGTGTGTGTGTGTGTGTGTGCATAGGAGTGTGAAGCTTTCTCCTCCTGTGTCTAAGGCTGCCAATGGCAGACTATGTGGTGCACTACTTTTGACCTGAGCCAATAGAGCTCTCGTCAAAAGTTGTGCACTAAATAGGGTGCCATTTGGCACACAACCTTATATTGTCCTCAGAGCTGATTGTTACATCTAGAATAGAGAATGTTACTTTGACTCAAATAACTATGATTATAGTTGTCAGCCCCTATACTCCAAGTCGATATTCACATAATAAAAAGGAATTCCCCTCAACCACGCCCACAAATTGGGGAAAACAAACATTATTTCCCATTGACCTCCATGGTAAAAGAGCTAATGTCGTCGTTGATTGTTTTATATAGAAATAACAAAACATGCTGAAAAGCTGCTGTGCTGTTTAATGTAACCAGGTATAAAATCTCGACCTACGGTTCGGTTCGCAATGCTCCCACATAGGGAAATAGAGCCTGCGAGAAGAACCCTGTGGCTTCACGCTATTCGACGTGGGTAATGTGGGTACCCGGGGTCCAGGTAGGGTACACGTAGCTAGGTGTGTGGAAAACATTTCATCACAGGTAAGTAGTGCAGATTTTAGCATGTAAATGGTGTCTTGCAAAAAAATGAAACAATGTAGGATGCATGCCAGCAAAACCACTACTGTCGTGTAAATTCATACTGAGAGAGAATTTTTAATTTCTTCAAACAAGCATCTTTATTTAATATCGATTAATTATTGCAATAATGAAGCTGGTCGACCCCACACCCTTGAGTGTTGGACCGAGTAACCTAACCTTTACACAAATGCAGAGTTCTTTATATAGCTGACACTAAGAATGCTTAGTCATGATTGGTTCAACCCTTCCCATGCCGACCCAAGAGCATCATAAGCCACTCTGGGTTCATCCTGTTGTTATCTGCACGAGTTGTTGTCTTAACCCCACCCTGGCTTAGTTTCCCAGTTGCAAGGATGATTTCGAGACAATGATTGATTGTTCTACTCCTAAGCTATCCCTAGTAAAACACATTCTTGTCTATGCAATGCAGTCTTTAACTCATTTGTCAGCTCAAGCCATCTCTAGTGACCATATGCCCAGATTAGGGAACTAGAGTGGAGATCATAAAAACACAGACACTAGTAGGACAGAAATGTATTACTATTAGTTAAATATTAATTGTTAACCATTAATATCAAATAGATCAGGTAAATATGTAATTTTTCTGTCACACTACAACACTAAACAATATATTAATTGCACTATAATGGTGACAAATGGTGCCCACAAACTGGGCCTACATAAAGCTGTCTCAACATCTTACTACTGCTACACCTGGCTATCAGCGGAGCCTTGTCTGGCAGCGAAACTGTTCATTCAGCCTTATTTACTGCCTTAAAAAAAACAACTGATATGGCTGACTTGATTAAACAAATGTGGTTTCTAATGACAATTTCGATGTACAAACTATGGCATAAGGGGACAACGAGCGGTAATCTGTCATTTCGATTAAAACATTAATGAGCGAGCTAGGACGGACGTAGTCAATATAACTATTTGTTTAGCGCGTTTGAAATGCACAGCGACATAATTCAGAACATGGGCCATTCTTACAGTGTTCTCCCTGTACACCAAGTCAAAACCGTAGGATAAATAAAGGGGGCATATAAGCAGACAATGAAAGCTCTTACAAAAATGTAATTATTACATTTCTCTAAAACAGGTTATAGGCTACATGTGTACCACCAAGTCAGAACATTAGGGAAATTCAGAGGGGTAAATAGACCAAATTATATGGGTGAGGCACATACACTTAGTATTACTTTCTTAGCTACATTATACATATCTCCCTGGCATATTACTTCATTTATGCAGCAGCATACAATACATTTTTGGATTCACATTGTTGTGCTGTGCTCACTTGAACAGGAAGGTGGCACGGCGGTCCTTCCTGGGCAAATTTTGCCATCAACGTCTGGCATTCTCTGGATTTATGGTGCTTTCAAGACAACTAGGAACTCAGAAGAAAACAATGTCGAATCATGATGATGTCATTGATCTTCAGGCCGTAGCTCTAGAAAGAGGCCTGAGTTCCCAACTTACAATTCCGAGTTGGATGAACGTTCAAAACGTATTTCCCAGTCGGAGCTAGTTTTTTCCGGAATTCCCAGTTGTCTTAAACTCACTGAAGTCAAGTTTTCGCAGTTCCAAGTTACCAGTTGTTTATGGCGTGGCACAACTCATGCTTCATTGACAGCATGGCCAATGCTGAATGTTTAACATTTTAAACATGGAAAAGAGACACTTAATACCTCATTTGGGACCACATAGCCACTCCACTGAATAGCAGGCTAGTGATTGCTTTGCAATGCTTGCTGTTAGCCACTGTCACTGATTCCTTCCAAACCACTCATTGTTGAATTTGCAATTTCCAACTTATTGTATATTGTTTATGTCCAATGACCGATGAGCACTGATACGTTTTATCTATAATTTATCTTCATATGACAAGGATTAAAAAGGATTTGCCAGTAGATTGTCGACTTGATTCATGATGATGGCTGCTAGCTAAGATTTTGAAAGTATGATGTTGACAGGATCAGTCCAATCAAAGCTACTGTAGATATAACGTGATTTGATGTAATTTTATCTGTGGCCAATGACATTGAGCCTTCTTGAATGGGGTACTTCTAATGTAACTATATGTCAGCACCCAAGGGGCTTGAATTTTCGAGGTCTACCCTTAGACTTGGCGGTGAAGTACTGTCCCCACAAGTGACAGAACACTGAGCTAATCATGGCGCAACTAGAGAACATTACCAACACCTATGCTCCTTATTTTCCACTGGCTGCCCCACCACCACAGAAAGCACTGAGCTAGGCTGAAACACCTGCATTTTGGAGCTGCCTTACTCATGAAAGTTTGCAAACTGATATGTGACACGTATTAATGCCAAAATAACATGCAAAACAGTTAAGTCCCAAAATATATATTTTGTTGCTAAAAATATGGGGCTCAAAACAGGTGTCTGCCCCACCTGCCCTGAATGACAGGTCGCCACTGCAGGTAAGAAATTTAAATTGTTGTTTTTGACCTTTATTTTACTAGGCAAGTCAGTTAAGAACAAATTCTTATTTTCAATGACGGCCTAGGAAAAGTGGGTTTAACTGCCTGTTCAGGGGCAGAATGACAGATTTGTACCTTGTCAGCTCCTAGGCTACCCTGCCGCTTCACGTAATGTTCTGGTCGGTAGCTAGCTAGCGCTCACTCACGTGGATGCTAGCACGTCATGAAAAGGGGCATAAGGGAAGCCCTACAATATTACATTTTTCTAAGTAGTGAGAACGCTCGGGAGCAGGCAATGTCGAGACATGTTGTACTTAGACATGTTGTACTTTTCTTCAATGTAGTTTTGTAATTGACTAAAACAAGCAGACATGCGTTTGAAAAAGCTTTTGCTGTGAGCCAGTGGGGTAACCTAGGCAACTACAGGTTGTTTTCCCCACAGGCGGGCAGGGCCGCGATGTTCTATCTAATACCGAATGGGACTATACTTTAATAGTGGCAGGAAATGGTTACCTTCCTCTGCTTACAGTTCTATCTCCTTTAGCAGTAATTACATCCAAAATGTCACCCTACTCCCTATATAGTGCACTACTTTTGACAAGGGATATGGTCAAAAGTGTTGCACTTTTTTGCAACCATGGAAAAGGCCACAGAGAGAGATGGGCCCTGAGTGGGTTGTTAGTGAGGGGACTAGATCCTTCATAGAAGAGTACAGAAAGTGCAGGGAGAGGAATAGAAAATATAGTTCATCAATAATTTATCCAGGGAGAACATTATAAATAGTGTATGAAATGTGGAACAGGGAGAGTGCTGCGTTTGATCCCTGGTGTTCAGAGAATGTGAGTGTGTGTGATGGGGGGTGGTGGGGGGGTGTCTGTGTGTGTGTAAATGTGCAAGTGAATGAGTGTGTGTGTGTGTGTGTGAGATGCTGTTTCACTAGCGTCAGGGCATTTATTTTGGTCACTGTCAACATCACCCCTAGTGTGTTGGGGCTTCACGTGCACAGTGATAATGGGACATATGAAGTACTTCATCCAATGAATGCTGTAGAGCTATGACGACTTAGGCTAAATATGTGTGATGACACTCCCTGCAGGTCACTATCTCTATTTCTGTCCATCTCAGACCATTAGACACCATTTTGTAAGAACTCTTCCTATCCATGCTGATTGGAGATAAAACCGGCTTCGTTTTAAGTGTTCCTTGTTTTATTTGTTGAATGTACGAGTGAGTGCTAAGGTGCAGAGAGTCAGTGCAGGTGGTCAGTCTAGTTCAATTTTCAGCAGTCTGTTGGCTTGTAGACAGAAACTGTCTCTGAGCTTGTTGGTATCAGACCTCATGCTCCAATACCGTCTGCCCGACGATAAAGGAGAGAACAGCTCGTGGCTGGGTTGTGTGGGGTCTTTGATGATGCTGTGTGCCTTCCTCAGGCACTGTTTCAAGTAGATGTCCTGGATGGGAGCACGGCCCCGGTGATGTACTGGCCCATCTTCACCACACACTGGGGGGCCTTGCGGTCATGGACGGAGAAATTCCCGAACCAGACCGTGATGCAACCAGTCAGGGCGCTCTCGATGGTGCAACGGTAGTATTAGGAGAGGACTCGGGGCAGCATGATGCATTTCTTCAGCCGCCTTAGCAAGTAGAGACTCTGTTGTTCTTGGTCCTTTGATACCAGTGGTGGCTGGTGAGTGGACATATCAAAGGACGGGCTAATCACAATGGCTGGAATGGAAGAAATATATTTTGAGCATATGGAAACCATGTGCTTGATGTGTTTGATACCTTTTCCATTTCAGCCATTACGACGAGCCCGCCCTCTTATATCTCCGCCCACCAAGTGAAACCTAGGTACAGTACATTCAATCTAAACCACAAAGACACGGTGGCTATGATATGTCCACTCCTTTGTCTGGGCTCCTCTTTGGCCCTCCATGGCCCCTGAGTGGCCCCTGAGTGGCCCTTGTGATATCCAGGCAGAGACCCCTGTAGCCAGTGGCTGTATTCAAATAGCAACACTAGGCTAGCACAATACTTAGAATGAAGGCATTGTAATAGATATGGATTGTGGTATGCTAGTATGGTCATTGGAACCTAGTGGGTGTGTGGCTGCAGCCTGGCATGCCGACTGACCCTGGGATTACTGACCCTCTGCCCAGCCAATTGATTTGCCTCTTGTAGTTCAGGGATTATGGCTGTGTAAAAGGGCCTGGGACTGCCAGGAACTGCTCACTGCTCACACAGACACGCACCCGCACGAACACGCGGCCGCATGCACGCATAATGTAACACACACTCTCAATCGCTAATTTTTGTTTCCCACAGCCCCCCCCGCCGCCTAAAATACACAGGAGTGCCTAGCTGTGACAGAGCAAATATGAACAGTCTAGTAGGTGTAGACTAGACAAAGGGGAAGAGGGTTACCCTCTGTAATACAGTCTCAGTGGAACACATTAGCTCACAGATTGCTCTTTCTCTTTCAGTAAATATCAAGCTCTTCCACACGATAGTGCTCCTGCCTGTGTCTAACATACATTCTAGGCCTCTATAAGACATAGACACTAAGTAGACATAGGTTCTAAGTAGACATAGGTACTAGGTGTATTTGCAGTAACACAGTCAATTAGCCTACAGTTTAACATTTGGTCCTGTGTCGAATATACATTTGACATAAGACATAAAATAGATAATACATATATAGTTGTAGTAAATAACACAGCTCGTTGACATACAACGTTTCTATTTTTATGAATGACATTATGAGCAACATTAAATGCACATATAGGGGCGGCAGGTATCCTAGTGGTTAGAGCGTTGGACTAATAACCGAAAGGTTGCTGGATCGAATCCCCGAGCTGACAAGGTAAAAATCTGTCGTTCTGCCCCTGAACAAGGCAGTTAACCCACTGTTCTCTGTAAGGCCGTCATTGTAAATAAGAATTTGTTCATAACTGACTTGCCTAGTTAAATAAAAGTTAAATAAAATAAATATAGCCTCCACTCCTCGTCCTAACTAGGCCACAACGTTGACTAAGACCTAAGACTCCCATTCGCCCACAGCTATGCTGCCTCCTCACAGTTGCACAATGCTCCAGTTTAGCTTCATCTCCATCACGACTGGCGTGTAAAGACCTTGATAACACAACAGCTGTTCTCACATGATAGAACATGCCTGGACACGCCTGGCCATGGCACAACATGGCTGCATCCCAAATGGCTTCTGTAAAGCAGTGCAAAATATACGGAATAGGGTGCCATTTGGGATGCAGCCCATGGCTTCTGTGTTGTCACGAAGAAGCAAACAATGGAATGATAGCGGAGCATGCCGGAACATTGGGGAGCATGCTAGATCGGGAAGTGTTGCTGCCTTGTGGATGGCACTATCTAGGCTCTCTTCCACAGGAGGCCCATACTGAGCCAGATGGCTGCCGGCGTGTTGGCACCGTCCATCCAGGCCTACCACACTATGCTCAGCCTGCCTGGTCTCTCCCATAGGAAGTAGGGTGAGGGGTGGGCTGAGGGGGTGATGAAACACCAACGCAGAGCAGACCCCCCACATCCTACCTCGGCAGCATGGAGCTAGAGTGTGTCTCCATCACTACCGTAAGGCACTCACACACACGTTCGCACGCGGACCCTCACAGCCAAAAATCCACCCAAAATTAGTGGATTCAGCTATTTAAGCCATACCCGTTGCTGAAAGGTGTATATAATAGAACACATAGCCATGTAATCGCAATAGACAAACATTGGCAGTAAAATGACCCGTACTGAAGTGCTCAGTGACTTTCAACGTGGTACCGTCATAGGATGCCACCTTTCCAACAAGTCAGTTCATCAAATTGTGGAGTGGTGTAAAGCTCGCCGCCATTGGACTCTGGAGCAGTGGAAACGCATTCTCTGGAGTGACGAATCACGCTTCGCCATCTGGCAGTCCGACGGATGAATCTGGGTTTGGCGGATGCCAGGAGAGCGCTACCTGCCCGAATGCATTGTGCTAACTAAAGTTTGATGGAAGAGGAATAACGGTCTGGGGCTGTTTTTCATGGTTCGGGCTAGGCCCCTTAGTTCCAGCAAAGGGAAATCTGAATGCTACAGCAAACAATTACATTCTAGACGATTATGTGCTTCCAACTTTGTGGCAACAGTTTGGGGAAGGCCCTTTCCTGTTTCAGCATGACAATGCCCCTGTGCACAAAGCAAGGTCCATACAGAAATGGTTCGGTGTGGAAGAACTTGACTGACCTGCACAGTTCCCTGACATGAACCCCATCGAACACCTTTGGGATGAATTGGAACTGACTGGGAGCGCCAGTGAACGTCAGCTGCACATTTCCATGCATACGCACACACACACAGGCGTCAAATTAGGCCCCACAGAGAGCTCTCCTGCATGGCTTTGCCGTGCCAAATGAAAAAGATGAGCATGAAGTCATACTATCTCCCCACTGGGACCATGGGCTTAGCTGGCCTGCCTAATTCTCCTGTCATGATGAGACAGACTAGATCCCAAATGGCACCCTAGAGCCCTATGGGCCTTGGTCAAAAGTAGTGCCATTTGGACCTCACACAGATAGCCATATTTTATCAGCAACGTAATTAGCTTCCATCTTAACTATACACCATTAATAGCGTTACAAGGCATTGATCTAGTGCACTGTGTCCCTGGCCTGGGTCGTATTCATTAGTGCAAACCGTACCAAACCGTTTTGCAACGAGAATTTGAGTTTGTTATTGGACAAGTTCAGGTAGTCCCTCCCGTTGTCCTTCCATTTTCTTCAGTTTGGTGTGTAGGGGGTGCACAATCACATCAGTGCATTATTGTGCCTGGTGGTCACACTCTTTATTTCTCTGTTTATCTCCCTTCTCCATCTTTCTGGTCCTTTGTTTCTCTGTATCTCTCTGTTGCTGTTCGTCTAGGTATATCAGCTCCTCTCTGCTCTTTCCATGTTTACTGCTCTTTTCCTCCCGTCTTCTCTCGTTCCCCTCTCTCTCTCCCTCCCCCCGTCTCCCCGCCTCAGTAGGAGACTGCTTGCCGTTGACACATTGATTGAATTGCCAATTACTGCCGGTTGAATTGCTTGCAGTTGTTGTTGCAACACGAGCACTCAGCCCTCCTGATGCCCACACTGTTGACTGTTGATTTAGCAGCAACAGCTCAGAGAGACAGCAGTTAGGACCTGCTACACATGGGAGGACGGAGGAGGCTTGTATGTGTGGTGTATGTGTCGGAGAAAGAGATGAGGACAGGTAGAATGGGGGAGAGGCAGGAGAGAGAGAGATGGGGGCGAGAGAGAGAGGGAAGAAAGAAGAGAATAGAAGTGGTAGAGTGAGAAGGATGATGTAGGGTGACCTGATAGGCCAGGGTGTTGGCGCTTGTAATCCGTGTTAAGGGAATACTGCTATCCCCTTGAGCATGGTGCTTAACCTCAACACACCATTGTAAAGATCCACCCACACAAATACATGTCATCGGAGAATAGTCTGGAGTGAGCCTTGTAAGATGATTAAGCAGGGCAACAATGCTGAAAACAATGCATTAAATGTCTGATGAGTGAGTCAGAATCCCAATCTGATTTAAAGGAGAAATTCACTATTTAGGTCCCCAATCTGTATTTTTGATCTAAATGGCATGTTATAGAAGGTTCCAGACAGTTTTCTTTTTGCAATTTAATTTGTTTTTGAGAAATTTACCCCACCAGCAATTGGATTTCCTGAGCCTCATTCTGGAATTCCAGGGTCCCAGAAACATGAACAAAGGCTGCAAAAACACCCAAATGCGTCTTATTACAAATGGCAAGGCTCTCAGTATCGCGATGCAGGTCTTTAGATGTTGTACACATTCCATTTTGTCATACAGGACTTTATCTGCAACGTTCTAGTCCATTTTGTTGAACTCGACTGATCATTTCTGGCGCGCGAGTATTGGCCCTTCTCAACAATGCAGAGAGAAAGATAATAGAGAAATAATAGAAAAGTAAAACACGTAATAATACAAGCAATAATAGATAAACAATTCACACACTTCTCAAGAGAACATCCCTGGTCATCCCTACTGCCTCTCATCTGGCGGACTCACTAAACACACATGCTTTGTCTATAAATGATGCCCGAGTGTTGGAGTGTGCCCCTGGCAATTCGGCAATAAAAAATAAACAAGAAAGTGGCGCCATCTGGTTTGCTTAATATAAGGAACTTTTAAGTGATTTATACTTTTACTTTTGATACCTAAGTACATTTTAGCAATTGCATTTACTTTTGGTACTTAAGTATATTTAAAACTTTTACTCAAGTGGTATTTTACTGGGTGACTTTCACTTTTACTTCAGTCATTTTCTATTAAGGTATTTTTACTTTTACTCAATTATGACAATTTAGTCATTTTTCCACCATACATATAACCAGGAATAAAGTGACAGGTAGTAAACAGTAGCAGCAGCGTATTTGATGAGTCAAAAAGGTTAGTGCAAAAAGGGTCTATGCAGATAGTCCGGATAACTAACTATTTAGCAGTCTTATGGCTTGGGGGTAGAAGCTGTTCAGGGTTCTGTTGGTTCCAGACTTGCCGTGTGGTAGTAGAGACAACAGTCTATGACTTGGGTGGCGGGAGTCTTTGACAATTTTTTTAGGGCCTTCTCTGACAACGCCTGGTATAGAGGTCCTGGATGGTAGAGAGCTCGGCCCCAGTGATGTACTGGGCCGTACGCACTACCCTCTATAGCACCTTGCGGTTAGAGTCCAAGCAGTTGACATACCAAGTGGTGATGCAGCCAGTCAAGATGCTCTCGATGGTGCAGCTGTAGAACTTTTTGATGATCTGAGGGCCCATGCCAAATCTTTTAAACCTCCTGAGAGGGAAGAGGTGTTGTCGTGCCCTCTTCACAACTGTGTTGGTGTGTTTGGACCATGATAGATCCTTAGAGATGTGGACACCGAGGAACTTAAAGCTCTCGACCCGCTCCACTACAGTCCGTCGATGTGAATAGGGGCGTGCTCGACCCTCCGTTTTCTGTAGTCCACGATCAGCTCCCTTGTCTTGCGGACGTTGAGGGAGAGGTTGTTGTCCTGGCCTCTGACCTCCTCCCTATAGGCTGTCTCATATTCGTTGGTGATCAGGCTTACTGCCGCTGTGTCGTCGGCAAACTTAATGATGGGGTTGGAGTCGTGTGCGGCCATGCAGTCGTGGGTGAACAGGGAGTGTTGAGGGTCAGCGTGGCGGATGTGTTGTTGTCTCCCCGCACCACCTGGGGGCAGCCCGTCAGGAAGTCCAGGATCCAGTTGCAAAGGGGGGTGTTCAGTCCCAATGTCCTTAGCTTAGTGATGAACTTAGAGGGCACTATGGTGTTGAACACTGAGCTGTAGTCAATGAACAGTATTCTCATGTAGGTGTTCCTTTTTTCAAGTGGGAATCGGCAGTCTGGAATGCAATAGAGATTGTGTCATCTGTGGATCTGTTGGGGCGGTATGCGAATTGGAGTGGGTCCAGGTTGTCTGGGATGATGGTGTTGATGTGAGCCAAGATCAGCCTTTCAAAGCATTTCATGGCTACAGAGGTGTGTGTTACGAAGCGATAGTCATTTAGACAGGTTACCTTGCCGTTCTTGGGCACAGGGACTATTGTGGTATGCTTGAAACATGTAGGTAGTACATACTGGGACGGGGAGAGGTTGAAAATGTCAGTGAAGACTCTTACCAGCTGGTCAGCGCATGCTCTTAATACGCATCCTGGTAATCCATCTGTAAATGTTAACCTGTTTAAAGGTCTTGTGAATGTTAACCTGTTTAAAGGTCTTACTCACATCGGCTATGGAGAGCGTGATCACACAGTCGTCTAGAACAGCTGGCGCTCTCATGCATGGTTCATTGTTGCTTGCCACAAAGCAAGCGTAGAAGGCATTTAGTCCTCTACGGCAAGACAATTGTCAGACTAGTCAAGGGATTGTAACCTACTTGATGCAGCCTAAGAATCACAAATGTTTCCCCAACTCCCAGGTTCAGAGAGAGGGTTCAGATAGGATTTTCTACAGATAATGTCTATATTTTGTTATACATTTAATCTGTGAAATAAAACTCTTATACACATTCTTCATTCCTCAATTGGAAATGTATTATTTCCCCCCAAAATATAATTCAAAGTGACTATACTGTTTTTGGTCTTGTTATACATCCATAGCACAGGTGTTTTCAAGGCTATATGTTACATGTATAGTAAGGCCTATTTGATGTTGTACACATTGGCAGATACAAGTAGAGTTGCAGTAAACAAATAAACAAATGAATGAGAAAAGGAGATAGGGAAGGGCATGACGAGCCATCGTTGGAAGGTTCTTCAAAGGATTCTGAATTCCGCCATCTGCCTCCTTGAATCCAGCGTAGACACCGGTGGGTGAGGGGTACTTGTTGTGGATGGTGCTGATGACGCAACTGGGTAACACTCGTCTCTGACCACGTCAAAGTCATTCGCCTTTCAATCCCCATTCCAAGACCACTGTAAACCACAAGTCCTCCCCCCCAAAAAGTATACATGTTAGCTAGCTGTGTGAAAGCAGAATAAGATTATGTAGGCCTACTGATGAACATATGGGTGATTGATTAGATATTTGACACAGCCCATGAATACTGTAATGCTGGGAAGTATATTTATCACACACAAACTATCGGTACTTACTTTATTGACAGCTGGCCATTAGGTCCCCCCTGGCTGAGGTCTCTTCTTCCAGTTTATTTTTGGCACATGGAAAAAAAGTTTCTACAACTGCTGGGTTTATGAGGGCTGGAAAGTCATTGTAACTGGTTACACAGAGTAGGGTGGGCTCGCGGGTCAACGTTGTCTCGTCGCTGGACAATTCTAGATTTTCCAAGGCTGGCATAAGCAGGTCCCACTCCGTACAGCGAAGACAGTTGTCTTCAGTGGGCATCGCTTGGCATTACCCACAGGTACACCATCAGTTCCCAGATGTCCTGAGTCGGGCCTCAGCTGCTGGTTGAATATCTGCCTGAGCCGCTGCCTGCTCCATCTCGCTCTCTCCTTTCTCTGTCATCTTCCATCTGTTGAAGATCCTCGTCTGTGTATTCCAGTTCAAATAAATAAGGCTTGCCTGCAAATTCGAACATTTCCTCCTAGTATTCGTAGTCAAACATGTTGGTAATGGAGTAGTTTGAAAGAAAGAATTATTAGCTAGATTGTTAGATTAGCGACCGGCAGCTAGCTAGCAGCTCTGTGATTACAGTAGACATGTTGTTGTGGACTGGCTAGTCCGCTTTTGAACCACACCCCCTAACTTAAATGCTCACAGTAGCGAGAAAAATGAGGAAGTACACTACCGGTCAAAAGTTTTAGAGGGTTTTTCTTAAAATGTACTATTTTCTACATTGTAGAATAATAGTGAAGACATCAAAACTATGAAATGACACATATGGAATCATGTAGTAACCAGAAAAGTGTTAAACAAATCCAAATATATTTTATATATGAGGTTCTTCAAACAGCCATCCTTTGCCTTGATGACAGCTCTGCACACTCTTCGCATTCTCTCAACCAGCTTCACGAGGTAGTCACCTGGAATGCATTTCAATTAACAGATGTGTCTTCATAGAAGTTAATTTGTGGAATTTCTTTCCTTCTTAATGCGTTTGAGCCAATCAGTTGTGACAAGGTGTGTGTGGGGAAGGGGGTTCAGAAGATTGCCCTATTTTGTCAAATACCAAGTCCATATTATGGCAAGAACAGCTCAAATAAGCAAATGACAGTCCATCATTACCTTAAGACATTTCAAGAACTTTGAAAGTTTCTTCAAGTGCTGTCGCAAAAACCATCAAGGGTTATGATGAAACTGGCCCTCATGAGGACCGCCACAGGAATAGAAGACCCAGAGTTACCTCTGGTGCAGAGGATAAGCTCATTAGAGCTACCAGACTCAGATATTGCAGCCCAAATAAATGCTTCGCAGAGTTCAAGTAACAGACACGTCTCAACATCAACTGTTCAAAGGAGACTGTGTGAATCAGGCCTTCATTGTCAAATTGCTGCAAAGAAACCACTACTAAAGGACACAAATAAGAAGAAGAGACTTGCTTTGGCCAAGAAACATGAGCAATGGACATTAGACTGGTCTGGAGTCCAAATTGGAGATTTTTGGTTCCAACTGCCATGTCTTTGTGAGACGCGGTGTGGGTGAACGGATCATCTCCGCATGTATATTTCTCACAGTAAAGTATGGAGGAGGAGGTGTTATGGTGTGGGGGTGCTTTGCTGGTGACACTGTCTATGATTTATTTAGAATTAACCAGCATAGCTACCACAGCATTCTGCAGCGATACGCCATCCCATCTGGTTTGGGCTTAGTGGGACTATCATTTGTTTTTCAACAGGACAATGACCCAACACCTCCAGGTTGTGTAAAGGCCATTTTACCAAGAAGGAGAGTGATGGACTGCTGCATCAGATGACCTGGCCTCCACAGTCCCTCGACCTCAACCAAATTGAGATGGTTTGGGATGAGTCAGACCGCAGAGTGAAGGAAAAGCAGCCAACAAGTGATCAGCATGTATGGGAACTCCTTCAAGACTGTTGGAAAAGCATTCCAGGTGAAGCTGGTTGAGAGAATGCAAAGCTGTCATCAAGGCAAAGGGTGACTATTGGAAGAATCGCAAATATAACATATGTTGATTTGTTTAACACTTTTTTTGGTTACTACATGATTCCATTTGTGTTATTTCATAGTTTTGATGTATTCACTATCATTCTACAATTTAGAAAATAGTAAAAATAAAGAAAAACCCTTGAATGAGTAGGTGTTCTAAAACTTTTGAATGGTAGTATACATGTATGCACGCTCTGGAAATTATGGATTACAAATTTGAGGATAAAGTTCGGTATGACACAATTTCATTTGTACAGCGTCTAAAGGCCTGCATCATGATACTGAGAGCTTTGCTGTTTGTAAAAGGATGTATTTGGTTTTTTTTTAGAGCCTTTGTACATGTTTCTGGACACCCTGGAACTCCAGAATGAGGCTCAGAAAGTACATTTCTCAAAAACAAGTGAAATTGCAACAACAAAAAACTGTCTGGAATCTACAACATGACATTTACATCAAAAATACAGATTAGGGTCCTAAATAGTGAAATTCTCCTTTAAGGTGGCACTTTGTTGACGTGTAACAATTACAGGCCTGGGCAACTCCAGTCCTCGGGGGCCTGATTGGTGTCACACTTTTTCCCCAGCCCCAGCTAACACACCTGACTCCAATAATCAACTAATCATGATCTTCAGTTAAAAATGCTATTAGTTTAAATCAGGTGTGTTTGCTAGGGATGGGGGAAAAATGTGACACCATTCAGGCCCCCGAGGACTGGAATTGCCCAGGCCTGCGAGTACAGGAATAATTAAGATGGTTCCAACAGCACTGCACTAAATATTTATCATTTCAGGTCCATTTAAACCAGTCCACCTTAAATCTGTTTTTTAATTTTTTATCCTTCCCTCCCTTGTTCCCAGCGTGATTTGGGATCAGTGACAACAGGAAGTGGAGGTGTCAAACAGCTGTGACAGCTTCCTGTGTGGGTTAATGTGGTACCCAGCACATATGTTTACTGGTTTCGGAGGAGCTTAAATGCCAACCCCCGACTCTGCTCTGGGGCCTTTGTGTTGGGAGATAGGCAGGCAGGCCGGCAGGCAGGGGGCTCAAAGCTGGCTTATCCAGGAGACTTTCACACACCATCTCTACTGTATGCAAAGGATTTGCTTGGTTATTTGTTTGGTATTAGGGGGTGGTTTTCTAGTCTATAGATATTGCAGTGGTCTATATCCAAGGGCTAGTTTGATTTCTCATTGGATGCTATGAACTGTAGACATACATTTTTTATGAGATGACTGGGTGGTCAGCCTCTAGCTGTGCTGAGGTCTCTCTGCCCTGCAGCAATATAAGCCATCTGATGATGAATCTAATGTACTTTCCAGAGAGCACAGCCACTGACCATATTGAACTCTGGTTACCTCTCCTCTCCTCTCTGGTTCTTTTCCATGGTCCTCCTGTTCTGAAGATGCCCTTCATTCCTTGTTTCTCTCTCGGTTTCTCTCTCTCGGTTTCTCTACCTCTTTTTCTCTCGCTCTCTCTCTGTCTGATGAGGGATGGAGAGCCTATAAGGAATACTCGGCGTTGGCTTAATCACCTCTTCACTACTCATCATCGTCAAGGCCTGGTGGCTGTGCTAACAAGCTCCAGCGATGCTCCAGGGGCCCCTTGCTGCGCCGTGTCTCTCCCTGCTGTCAGAGGCTCAGAGGTGGGGTGGACTAGGTCCTCCACCCCCCTCTTCCACGTTGGGTCCCCTTGTCTCTCCACATCATTCACCTCGTTTGCACTCGTCTTCCGCCTGCACTGTTCCCCAAAGCACCTCAGACATGTGACTGTACACCCACGAACTCTGGCATTAGTACCGAGAGAAAGGAGGAAAGGAGGAGGAGTGTGCAAGAGAAAAGGAACAGGAAAGTGTGAAACAATGCAAAAAAACA
The DNA here is from genome assembly GCA_030435695.1 of Brachymystax lenok tsinlingensis. NCBI lineage: Eukaryota > Metazoa > Chordata > Actinopteri > Salmoniformes > Salmonidae > Brachymystax > Brachymystax lenok. Next base: position 44,089,008 of record CM059797.1, on the reverse strand, counting down.
AATGTGGTATCTTGAACTTAAAAGGGTTATTCTGCTGTCCCCATAGGAGAACCCTTTGAAGAATACTTTTTGGTTCCTGGAACCAAGAAGGGTTGTACCTAGAACCAACAATGTGGCCCTATCTATTTATTTAGCCTGAATCCAAAGTGATATGCTCTGTTTCACCATTGTTTCACTTCACAATACAGAGCATATCTTTTCGGATTCCAGGCTGGTATCCAGCAGCACTCAGCCAAGAGTACATGTCCTCCCACAGCCTCCCACAGCTCCCATTAGTAGAAGCACTACAACTCCCACAGTGAGAGAGACCACAGAGCTCACTCAGTGAAAATAGACATCCATTGGGATAATTATTGTTAGGCCTTTTTAGACTTCACAGGGCTAGATGCTGTGTCCCAAATGGCACCATATTCCCTTCATAGTGTACTACTTTTGATCAAGGCCCATAGGGAACAGGGTGCCATTTGGGACACACAATAGTATCAGTGGGTTGAACTGGGGCATTTACAATAGATCATTGTGTCACTGTAGAAGAACAGTCTTTTTTTATAGAAGCAGTGAACCGACCTCTATGTACGCCTCTGTGCTGGAGCTTTACGATTAAGTCGTTTTGTCTCTTACTGTAAAGTTCAATCCAGGTTTAGAGAGAGGCAGGAAGGCTATGCCGCTATGCCTGTTCTTCTGTTTGAAGGCTTGGGTACTGCAAGCTCTTTTTAGATGAAGATGAAATATTAATAGGTAGATTAGTGAGATCACAGGGCTTTTTTTGGTGCATGTTTAATAAGAGATACCACTGAAGGTACAGTAGGGATTACGCGTCAGTGCTAGCAGGACAGACCCAGCGGGTGAAACTAGTCGAAACTGGTTGAAATGACCTCATTACACAACCACAAACTGATATCACTATGATGTCATTTCTTTTTGCTCTGCACGCTGGTGAGGAGTGGTGTATTTTGATATCTGACGTTAGCTTCCTGGACCACAGGTTAGAGTTTGACCTTTGAACCCTGGATAGGTCCCCTCACTTTTACCCCCTCGTTTAATTAACCCTTAGTGTCCCATCTGATCTCACAGCTAGGCTCAGAAATTAGCCCGAATGAGCACGAACCAATAGAGACACCATCTTGGATGCAGTTGGCCCAAATAGCTGCCATGTTGGTTCTAATTTCAGCCGTAAGATATTCCTTTGCCTCTTGTGTCAGTCCCTAGGCCCTGGATCTGGGATCCTCCAGTAGATAAGCCCAAAGGACCACCATTCTGACTCTAGTATGAGCCTGATGGACTCCATTTTTTAAATCTAAATTGAGGCCAGTTTCTGCATCCAGGCCCTAATGAGTGCCACTGAGTCTGTGTCTGGAAAGTCAGAACAACAGACTTTTTTTATATTGCTGTTGTGGATCTAATGTGGACTGCTCTATTAATCAGTGTAATGTTGCTGAGAGATCGATGTCTGTCTGTCTCAGTATGTTAAACGTGTTTTATAGTTAGTAGCACACTACGTAGCGAATGGGGTTCCATTTGGGATACAGTCTAGGTTCTGGTAACAGGTGCTAAAACATTTGAGTAGGAATGTCAAGCAGTGTCTTTGAATGTCTTTGTTAAACAAATGCACACACATGCACACACACATACACACCGACACACACAGACACACACATACACACCGACACACACAGACACACACATACACACACATACACAGATGATTGAGATAATAGATACCGCTAATACAGATGATTGCTCTGCTGAGAACTTCCTGGCCTCTGTCAGCATTTAATCACACCACATACTGATTGGCCGGTGTGTAAATCTCCCTTAATTTGATTTGGCAGCATAAATTATTCTCAACCCCCCATTGGCCAGGACTCTTGCCACCATTAAAAGGGACTCCTTCAGCCCATGTGCTGAATGAAGGATTGCCAGAGTTGAAAAAGACATCCTGAGAGCAAGAGAAAGAGTGATGGCGAGGACAGGAGTAGGGAACGAGTGGAAGAGAGGAACTCCTTTTTCCCCAATGTGTCACGTAAAGATGAGGTTAAAGACTGACTGAGCAGAGAGTGAGATGTCTCCAGTGCTTATCTGAGCTGACCTGCGTGTGTCGGTGTGCGCATCATGCCGTGTGCTGCCTGACTCTGTGGCAAGGGGGTTAAACACTAATTCATCCTCACTATACTCCCTGCAAACTAGCAGATTAGACAGATTGACCGTAAAACTAAGAGCATGAAATAAAGAGGTAAACAAAATGTAGAAACTTGGCAAGCAGCTGACTGGTACAATATGAGTTGTGTGCGTGTGTGTGCGTGCGTGCGTGCGTGCGTGTGTGTGTTGTGATCTGTCCTCTCTGCAGTGTGTTTACAGTATTAGTCTGTGTGTTGTTAATGAGAGAAGGGAAAACAGAGAGCAAGCGGAAATAGAGAGGGCTTTTGGAACACTCAGTACAGAAACAAACAGCTCTTCCCCCACTCCTCTTCCTCGATCTCGCCTTCCTCTCTAATTAAATGGACACACAGTGTATCAAATTCAAATAAAATTGTATTTGTCACATGCGACGAATACAACAGGTGTAGACCTTATCGTGAAATGCTTACTTACAAGCCCTTAACCAGCAATGCAGTTCAAGAAAAAGAGTTAGGAAAATATTTACTAAATCAACTAAAGTTATAAAATAAAACATTAACACAAGAAAACTTAATGATAATGAGGCTATATACAGGGGGTACCGGTACTGAGTCAATGTGCGGGGTTACAGGTTAGTCAAGGTCATTTGTAAAGTGACTATGTATAGATAATAAACAGTGAGTAGCAGCAGTGGAAAAAGAAAGTTGCGTGTGTCAATGTAAATAGTCCAGGTGGCCATTTGATTCATTGTTCAGCAGTCTTATGGCTTGGGGGTAGAAGCTGTTAAGGAGCCTTTTGGTCTGAGACTTGGCGCTCCGGTACCGCTTGCCGTGCGGTAGCAGAAGAACAGTCTATGACTTGGTTGAGTGATGTACTGGGCCATACGCACTACCCTCAGCAGCGCCTTACAGTCAAATGCCGAGCAAATGCCGAGCAGTAGGCCCTCCTTTTCCTATAGTCCATAATCAGCTCCTTTGTCTTGCTAACATTGAGGGAGAGGTTATTGTCCTGGCACCACACTGCCAGGTCTCTGACCTCCTCCCCATAGGCTGTCTCATCATTGTCAGTGATCAGGACTACCACTGTTGTGTCGTCAGCAAACTTAATGATGGTGTTGGAGTTGTGCTTGGCCACTTAGTCGTGGGTGAACAGGGAGTACAGGAGGGGACTAAGCACGCACCCCTGCGGGGCCCCCAGTGTTGAGGATCAGCGTGGAAGATGTGTTGTTGCCTACCCTTAACACCTGGGGGCGGCCCGTCAGGAAGTCCAGGATCCAGTTGCAGAGGGAGGTGTTTAGTCCCAGGGTCCTTATTTTTGTGATGAGTTTTATGGGTACTATGGTGTTGAACGCTGAGCTGTAGTCAATGAACAGCATTCTCACACAGGGCACCTGGACGAAGGAACACACGCTTGGAGTGCGATTGAGATTGCGTTATCTGTGTGGATCTGTTGGGAGGGTATTCAAATTGGAGTGGGTCTTGGGTTTCCGGCATGATGGTGTTGATGTAAGCCATGACCAGCCTTTCAAAGCAATTCATGGCTACCGACGTGAGTACTACGGGGCGGTAATTATTTAGGCAGGTTACCTTTGCTTTCTTTGGCACAGGGACTATGGTGGTCTGTTTGAAACATGTAGGTATTACAGACTTGGTCAGGGAGAGGTTGAAAATGTCAGTAATGACATTTGGCCAGTTGGTCCGCAAATGATTTGAGTAACGTCCTGATAATCCGTGTGGCCCTGTGGCTTTGTGAATGTTGACCTGTTTAAAAGTCTTGCTCACATAAGCTACGGAGAGTGTGATCACACAGTCGTACAGAACAGCTGGTGCTCTCATGCATGCTACAGTGTTGCTTGCCTCGAAGCGAGCATAAAAGGCATTTAGCTCATCTGATAGGCTCACGTCACTGGGCAGCTCGCGGATGGGTTTCCCTTTGCGGTCCGTAATAGTTTTCAAGCCCTGCCACATCCGACGAGCGTCCGAGCCGGTGTAGTAGGATTCAATCTTAGTCCTGTATTGATGCTTTGCCTGCTTGATGGTTCGTCTTTGATGGTTCGAGGGCATAGTGGGATTTCTTATAAGCATACGGATAAGTGTCCTGCTTCTTGAAAGCGGCAGCTCTAGCCTTTAGCTCAATGCAGATGTTGCCTGTTATCCATGGCTTCTGATTGGGATATGTACGTTCGGTCACTGTAGGGATGACGTCGTTGATGCACTTATTGATGAAGCCGGTGACTGAGGTGGTATACTCCTCAATGCCATTAGATGAATCCCGGAACATATTGCAGTCTGTGCTAGCAAAACAGTCGTGTAGCGCAGCATCCGCGTCATCTGACCACTTCCGTATTGAGCGAGTCACTGGTACTTCCTGATTAAGCTTTTGCTTGTAAGCAGGAATCAGGACGATGAATTATGGTCAGATTTGCCAAATGGAGCGTGAGGGAGAGCTTATATGCGTCTTGATGTGTGGAGTAAAGGTGGTCTAGATTTTTTCCCCCTCTGGTTGCACATGTGACATGCTGGTAGAAATTAGGTTAAATGGATTTAAGTTTGCTTGCATTAAAGTCCCCGGTCACTAGGAGTGCTGCTTCTGGGTGAGCATTTTCTTGTTTGCTTATGGCCTTATACAGCTTGTTGATTGTGGTCTTAGTGCCAGCATCGGTTTGTGGTGGTAACTAGACGGCTACCAAGAATATGAATGAGAACTCTCTTGGTAGATAGTGTGGTCTACAGCTTATCATGAGGTATTCTACTTCAGACGAGCAATACCTCAAGACTTCTTTAATATTAGACATCCCGCATCAGCAGTTATTGACAAATAGACACACACACCCGCCCCTGCACGGAGAAGCCAGCCAGCTCTATATTATCCATGTTGTCGTTTAGCCACGTCTCGGTGAAACACAAGATTTTACAGTTTTTTATGTCCCGTTGGTAGGATAGTCTTAATCTTAGATCGTCCAGTTTGTTTTCCAATGATTGCACGTTGGCCAATAATACAGATGGTAGTGTGGGTTTACCTTCTCGTCTGAGAATTCTTATTAGGCACCCTGCCCTCCTCCCACCTTTTCTCCATCCTTTCTTCACGCGGATGACAGGATTTGGGCCTTTGGGTCTCGACAAGCAGTATATCCTTCGCGTCGGACTCATTAAAGAAAAAATCTTCTTCCAGTTCGAGGTGAGTAATCGCTGTTCTGATGTCCAGAAGCTCTTTTTCTCGGTCATAAGAGACGTTAGCAGCAACATTATGTACAAAATGAGTTAAAAACAATGTGAAAAACTAACAAAATAGCACAATTAATTAGGAGCCTGTAAAACAGCAGCAATCCCCTCTGGTGCCATCACTCAGACCTGGGTTCAAATAGTATTTGGCTTCCCCCAAATACTTTTAGTGTTCGATTCAGCCTGCCTGTAGTGCCGGATTTGGATTTCTGGGACTACTCCATTGGTTCTGTTATGCCAGGTAAGCTCAATCAAGTGCAGATAAAGTCCTTGAAAGAAGGCAAACACATTTTGAACCCAGGTCTGTGTACATCAGGAAGAAGAGTGGGCTCTGGTCTGGAGGATGACTTGGGTTTAATGTGTAGATAGTGGAAACAGAGGCCAGCTCCTTTGGCACCACTCCACACAGATCCAGACATGTCTTTTAAATGGCAAAAAGGAGACAGACCGGTCATCCTCAGTGTGTCCTGTCTAGGGCTGCAAAATTCCACACATTTTTCACAAATGTCCAGGTTTTCAGAAATCCTTATTCCCTCCTGTTTGTGGGAATCTTCCAACCAGGATTTCTGGAAATGTTGGGCCCCTAGTCCTGTCTTGTCCCATTTCAGTGATGTCAGTGCTATGGGACCCTGTCTGTGCTGTGTCAGTACAACAAGCTGTGGAAGCATCCCCATCCATGTACAGTCAGTTGTGTCAGGGACAAAGTTGTCAGTGCTGAGAGTTAGATAGTCATGTAAGTCAAGACACTGCGTTGTACTTTTGGAGACCGTGTTGTCAGTGTTGTAAACCCTGCCTTGTGTGTGGTGAACGACAGACACGATGCTGTCGGTTCTGATTGACAGACCGTGTGCTGTCAGACCTGAGGCTAACACAGATGGACAGAAGGAGTAAATAAAGAGCATAACAACATGACCTGGCCCTACCTCCACCCTGCCTTTCAAGCCCCAGGAAAGAGTTACTGCACAGACACACTGTTAATGTCCGATGACAGATTGTTGTCCTGCAGCATTACTCTAACTCTGTCTCTGACTGTGACAGTTTGTTTCTATTTGAAGAAATTGTGTCATACTCTATGGGTGTAGGCTTTATTAAAGGGTCAATACGCTGTTTATTTTTGCAAAAGTCCAAGGTGTGTTTTTTTGCTGTAGGAATGATGCTCTGTCAGATGGCTACTTCACGGGATGTTGGATAATATCCAACTGGGCACTTTCTCGAAAGTTTGTGTCCTTTTGAGAACCGCCATTCGGGAAAAGATAACGGCTGTCGATTCATGGAGAGTTGGTCCATGAAAACGCTTTGTGAGGACGGTCTGCTCAGGGCCTGTATTCATACAACTTCTCAGAGTAGGAGTGCTGATCTAGGATCAGGTCCTCCAGTCTTATTCATTATGATCTAAAAGGCAAAACTGATTCTACATCATCAGCACTCGTACTCTGAGACAGTTTGTGAGTACAGGCCTGCTATGCTCAGCGATACAATCTGTCCAGATCTGGAATGCTATATTAAAAACTACTGGAACGGTAGGCACATTTCCTCTTCCGTTCCATCCATCACTCCGATTAGTGGAGAGACAGGAAGTGCTGTTAGGTGATCTCCTTGTTTGTACACATTAGTACTCGTTCTGCATTCCTCTAATGGAGAAAGTGAATGAATGGTTCACAACCGGTACATTAATGCTATGCATATTAGTGAGGGAAAACATTTATACAATTACACATCACAATATTATTTGTGAACGATATTATATCGATATTTGACTCCCAAGTTATTATTATTTTATTTGCTACTGTAGGTAGTGTTAGCTAGCGCTAGTAGGCTGGCTGTACCTGCACCAAATAGTTTTCAGCACTTTTATTTCCATGACTCATCAAATTTGTTTTCTCATGCTCTCTCTTGTCTCTCTGCAGCAGACATATGGTGAACAATATGTTTGGAACATTAAATCGCAATAAAATCGCAGTATCGAATCGCAACACATAGAATAGTGAGAATCGGAATACATATCGTATCGGTACCTAAGTATCGTGATAATATCTTATGGTCAGGTCCCTGGCAATTCCCGGCCCTAATGAATATTCAGTGTTATATGACTATGATTGACGCCATTTAGTAGACGCTTTTACCCAAAGTGATTTACATACATTTTCTTATGATTGGCCCCAGTGGGAATCGAACCCACAACCCTGGCACTGCATGCACCATGCTCATTGTCCTTTACACATTCTCAAAAACCCCTTATATCATTGCATCAATGTATCAAATCACCTGTGAGGCCAAATAAATCTGACCATGTACTGTATGCAATGAGAGATATAAAGTATCTGATCTGCAGCGCTGTATCTCGATGCCTGGCAGTAGCTGTGGCTCAGTCCCTCTGGCGGGCTCAGTGGATGATCCTTCATTTCCTCTGTAATCCTGCAGCCCTGGTCATGTGACGCTCATTGAAGGAGCCCCAGGGGATTAACCCACATACCTGCTGACTCGGCCTGACCTTGGCTGTGTTAGTGCTTGGGTGTGAAGCAGCATGACGGGGTGTGTCAGGCTGCAACCTTATAACTAGCACACACACACACGTCTGTTTTACTATCCTTGATTGATTGATTCCCATTCAAAATCCTATTTTCCCTAACCCTAACCTTAACCCCGAAACCTACCCCTAACTATTAAACCTAACCCCTAACCCTAACCCTATTTAACCTAAAATAGCCTTTTTCCTCGTGGGGACCGGAGAAATGTCCCCACTTATCTGAATTTTCCTTGTTTTACTATCCTTGTGAGGAATGTTGGTCCCCACAAGGATAGTGAAAACACACACACACACAGGTGCTGTGAAGGTGTTACTGAATACCTGTGGTGGTCAGTACCATTTAAGATGAGGGAGGACAATTGGATGACTGTCATTCATATTCCATTCATCCAGTTCAATGTAACAGCAATAGGTTTAGCCTACTACATGATACTCAAATGTTCCCTATACCCATCATGAGGTTGCTACAACCTAGCCTATGAATGACAGTTTACAACATACAGTTGAAGTTGGAAGTTTACATACACTTAGGTTGGAGTCATTAAAACTTGTTTTTCAACCACTCCACAAATTCCTTGTTAACAAACTATAGTTTTGGCAAGTCCGTTAGGACATCTACTTTGTGCATGACACAAGTCATTTTCCCAACAATTGTTTACAGACAGATTATTTCACGTATAATTCACTGTATTACAATTCCAGTGTGTCAGAAGTTTACATACACTGACTGTGCCTTTAAACAGCTTGGAAAATTCCAGAAAATGATGTCATGGCTTTAGAAGCTTCTGATAGGCTAATTGACAACATTTGAGTCAATTGGAGGTGTACCTGTGGATGTATTTCAAGGCCTACCTTCAAACTCAGTGCCTCATTGCTTGACATCATGGGAAAATCTAGACCTCCATAAGTCTGGTTCATCCTTGGGAGCAATTTAAAAACGACTGAAGGTACCACGTTCATCTGTACAAGCAATAGTATGCAAGTATGAACACCATGGGACCACACAGCCATCATACCGCTCAGGAAGGAGACACGTTCTGTCTCCTAGAGATTAACGTACTTTGCAAATCAATCCCAGAACAACAGCAAAGGACCTTGTGAAGATGCTGGAGGAAACCGGTACAAAAGTATCTATATCCACAGTAAACCGAGTCCTATATCGACATAACCTGAACGTCCGCTCAGCAAGGAAGAAGCCACAGCTCCAAAACCGCCATAAAAAAGCCTGACTACGGTTTGCAACTGCACATGGGGACAAAGATCGTACTTTTTGGAGAAATGTCCTCTGGTCTGATGAAACAAAAATAGAACTGTTTGGCCATAATGACCATCGTTATGTTTGGAGGAAAAAGGGGGAGGCTTGCAAGCCGAAGAACACCATCCCAACCGTGAAGCACGGGGGTGGCAGCATCATGTTGTGGGGGTGCTTTGCTGCAGGAGGGACTTGTGCACTTCACAAAATAGAAGGCGTCATGAGGAGGGAAAATTACGTGGATATAATGAAGCTACATGTCAAGACATCAGTCAGGAAGTTAAAGCTTGGTCGCAAATGGGTCTTCCAAATGGACAATGACCCCAAGCATACTTCCAAAGTTGTGGCAAAATGGCTTAAGGACAACAAAGGCAAGTTATGGAGTGGCCATCACAAAGCCCTGACCTCAATCCTATAGAAAATTTGTGGGCAGAACTGAAAAAGCGAGTGCGTGCAAGGAGGCCTACAAACCTGACTCAGTTACACCGGCTCTGTCAGGAGGAATGGGCCACAATTCACCCAACTTATTCTGGAAGTTTGTCGAAGGCTACCCGAAACGTTTGACCCAAGTTAAACAATTTAAAAGCAATGCTGCAAAATACTAATTGTGTATGTAAACTTCTGACCCACTGGGAATGGGATGAAATAAATAAAAGCTGAAATAAATCAATATCTCTACTATTATTCTGACATTTCACATTCTTAAAATAAAGTGGTGATCCTAACTGACCTAAGACAGGGCATTTTTACTAGGATAAATGTCAGGAATTGTGAAAAACTGAGTTTAAATGTATTTGGCTAAGGTGTACGTAAACTTCCGACTTCAACTGTAGGTGCACACAGGTCGAGAGACAAATTTGAGGTGACAGTGACACATAGACAGTTACGACACATGCATCTACCTGATATAGGGTGTAATCATTAGTCCAACAGTTACAAACAAGAGTTTATTTTGGACAAATTCAGGTATGTTTATCCCCGTTTTGTTCTGTTTGCTTCTGTTTAAGAAACGTTTTTCAACGGAATCGGTGGAATGAATACACCCCTGGTCATGCGTAGACACAGTTCACTTTCATAGCAGCCACGTTGTATTCCTTCTCCCATCAATGCACTCTCCTCCCCTCACCTCTTCCCTTCGCTTGTGGACTTCAGTGCACAACACATCAGCTGTATGTGACCAGGTGAAAAAACCTTTCCAAGCCAAACTGCTACACACAGCCTACATTGTTGTCACCATATTAGCTAAAGTAACGTCATAGTCAACATAGCTAACGTGTTTGTAAACCCGCTACAATCATGCAGTAATGTTACAGTGTACAGTGAGAGAGTGTGCTCCTTATCTCAGCTCGTTACCTGTATAAAAGACACCTGGGAGCCAGAAATATTTCTGATTGAGAGGGGGTCAAATACTTATTTCCCTCATTAAAATGCAAATAAATGTATACAATTTTTCACATGCGTTTTTCTGGATTTTTTGTTGTTATTCTGTCTCTCACTGTTCAAAAAAACCTACCATTAAAATTATAGACTGGTCATTGCTTTGTCAGTGGGCAAACGTACAAAATCAGCAGGGGATCAACTACTTTTTTCTCTCACAGTAGCTTTTTCAAAATAGTGTGTTTGAATTGGTGACATGATTATGTGTAGTATAGTTTTGTCTAAAGATGATAACTTTTTTAATGTTTTACCATTTTTATTTTTATGAAATTCACTGAGGATGGTCCTCCCCTTCCTCCGCTCAGGAGCCTCCACTGCTGAATACTATCGTGATGAAAGAGTAGTGATAGGATCCCACTGTCTGCTGAGCCCGCTCTCTGTGTGTGTGTGTGTGTGTATACGTGCGTCCATGTGCCTGTGTGTGCGCCCGTGTGTGTTTGTGACACATTTCCCCAGTACCCTAAGGCTCACCCAGTCTCACCTGGCTGGCAGTGGGGCCCCCTGCTCTGCTGATGTTAATAATTCACAGTGACCCCGGGCCACACTAACCTTCAGTGTTCAACGCCAGCCATGTAGTATCACCTGGCTGCTTCTCCTCTACTGGGCAGCATCATTATGATGACCAGCTACTACGCTGTGTATTAATGTTGACCTCCATCTTTGTTTATTAATCATCATACAGTAGGTACTCAATCACAGTTGTTTTGGTTGTTGTTTTAGGACAGGACAGGTTAGGACAGGACAGGTTAGACACGATCCCCTTGCCAGGCTGCGTTCCAAATGGTACACTATTCCCAATGTAATGCACTACATTTGACCTGTGCATTACATAGACGGGTTGGTTGTTTAGCAACAAAACCGACGCGTGCTCAGCTATGGGTCAAAACAGACGAGGTCGGCTTAAACTGTTGACAACATATAAATTATATTTTGTTGAAAAAATTAATAATTGAAAACATAAATAAAGTTGCACAATGAGTCTCTCAAATACAGTGTTACAGTTGTTGTTTAGCTAGCCAGCGAATTTGAGCCATTAGCATAGATGTGACATCAGTCAAAACACCTCAAAACAAGACAATGTATCAAAAACAAGATAAAACTAACTGAAACGACCCACTTACGATTCCCCACATGCCATTTTCTTGTCATTGTTGCTAACTCAGCTAATTCGTCAATAGGGTGTCCTTTGAGACGCACACCAGTGCCTTAAAGAGGGCATGCTGTAGGCCAGTGCTTTTCAAACCTCTCCTTGGGGACCCCTAGGCGTTTCACAATGTTCTTGTAGCCCTGAACTAGCACACCTGATTCACCTAGTCAAAGGCTTGATGATTTGTTGACAGGTTGAATCAGGTGTGCTATAACTAGAATTGTTCAAATACATGTAACGGCTGGGGGTCCCCGAGGAGAGGTTTGAAAAATGCTGTTGTAGGAAACTCGGGGGATTGAAGAACAAAGCTGTTTCAATGGGGTGAAAGTGGTTATTAATAGCTGTCAAGCTAGCACTTTTGTGAAAGATATGAGGAGCAGGGCTAGAGGTGTGAAGAGAGAGAGAGATAAAGAGAGGGGGAGAGAGAGAGAGAGAGAGAGGTACAGAGGGGGAGAGGAGAAAAAGAGGGAGAGTTTATGTGTGTGACAGAGAGAGAGCGGGAGAGTGTGTGTGTGTGACAGAGGGAGAGTGTGTGTGTGCGTGAGAGAGAGAGCGGGAGAGTGTTTGTGTATGTGTGTGAGAGAGGGAGAGTGTGTGTGTGTGTGTGTGTGAGAGAGGGAGAGTGTGTGTGTGCGTGAGAGAGAGAGCGGGAGAGTGTGTGTGTGTGACAGAGGGAGAGTGTTTGTGTGGGACAGAGAGGGAGAGAGTGTGTGTATGTGTGTGACAGAGAGGGAGAGAGTGTGTGTGTGTGTGTGACAGAGAGGGAGAGAGTGTGTGTGTGTGTGTGTGTGTGTGTGAGAGAGCGAGAATGAGAGAAAAGAAAGAACAAGACGAGAGAAAGAGGAGATGAATACATATTGACAATGACCACCTGAGAAATTCCTGGCCACTGGGGTGTGTTTTGGCATTTAATGACGGCTGACATTTCATGGTCCCAGTGTGTGTTCCTACACCCCGTAGAGAGGGCATGTGGGAGAGAAGGTCCTGCTGGGAACTGATTATCTGGCAGGAGTATCCTAGATGGCGGCGTCCCCATGACACCCTATTCCCTTATAGTGAACGGCCAGGGCCCATAGAGTTCTGGTCAAAAGTAGTGCACTATATAGGGAACAGGGTGCCATTTGAGACACATCCGATGTGTGTGTTTGAGATTTGGTGACAAGTTCTGTGCAGGCCTGAGTAGGATTATTATATCATTGTGATAGGCTACGTTGATAGGCTTTTCTAGGCATTATGGAAGGAATGTTGATTTGCACCTAATCTGTATAAATATCATATTTCTATGTGAGAACGTGTCAACAAGCAATTTCCGTGCCTGTGTGTGCCTTTGTGTGTGTGTGTGTGTGCGTGTGTGATGATCCGTGTATATGTGTGTGTGTGTTTGTATTTATTATGGATCCCCATTACAGCTACTCTTTCTAGGGTCCAGCAAAATTAAGGCAGTTATACAATTAAAAAAATATTTCATAACATTCACGACAGATTTCACAACACATTAAGTGTATGCCCTCAGGCCCCTGTGTGTGTTTGTGATGATCTGTGTGTGTCACTCACAGTATGCGTGTTTGTCTGTCTCTGTGCATTCCTGTTTATGTATTGGTGTTATGGCTGTGTGTATTTCCCAGTCTTCATGCCTCTCTCGATCTCCCTGTCTATGATTCAGATGAGACTGTGTCCTCTCTGGCTCTCTCCGTAGGTGACAAGTGTTGATGCTTCTATAGCCTCCTGTACCCTTTCCCTGGTCTCTTTATTTGTGCTTCACACTTTCATCATTTCACATTTGCTGTTGACATTCTGATGACATTTCTGTTAGTTATGGGCTGCCCTGTCTGTCTTAAACACACGTGTACAAGCATGCATAGGCACACACGTTCCCATACACATACACACTCATCCAAGCGAACGCACGCACACAATGGTCCAGTGACTAATCAGGTTCCTCTGTGAGTGTGAGGGGATCAATCGTGGTGACCTTTTTCCTTTTGATAACCTGCTGTTCTCAACCCCTGATTATTGCCGGCGGTGAAAGACGAGCTCTTCCTGGCCCCAAGGACTGAAATCCGACCCTGCCGGGCTGGAAGGACCTCTATCCAATTTGAATATTAGAATGTATAACCACTAAGCATCTTGTGTTTCTCCAATTCTATTTCTGTACGTCCAGAACCATTCATTATGGCTGCGATAGATACTCTTCTACTGTACACTGAGTGTACAAAACATTAGGAACACCTTGACAAATACTCCTTGTCCAGGTGAATCCATGTGAACGCTATGCTCCCTTATTGATGTCACTTGTTCAATCCACTTCAATCAGTGTAGATGAAGGGGAGGAGACAGGTTAAAGAAGGATTTTTAAGCCTTGAGACAATTGCGACATTGATTGTGTATGTGTGCCACTCACAGGGTGAATGAGCAAGACAACAAACGTAAGTGCCTTTGAACAGGGTATGGTAGTAGGTGCCAGGTGCACTGGTTTGTGTCAAGAACTACAACGCTGCTGGGTTTTTCACTCTCAACAGTTTCCTGTGTGTATCAAGAATGGTCCACTACTCAAAAGGACATCCAGCCAACTTGACACAACTGTGGGAAGCATTGGAGTCAACATGGACCAGCATCCCTGTGGAACGCTTGACACCTTGTAGAGTCCATGCCCGACGAATTGAGGCTGTTCTGAGGGCAAAGGGGTGCAACTCAATAGTAGGAAGATGTTCCTAATGTTTTGTACACTCAGTGTAGATCTCCATGCGGAAAAAGAAAGTGCTTCATGAAACCTACATCTCTCCTCCCACCCTCATCCTACACTGACACCGACACACCTCTCTCTCTCTTTCATCGCTGATCCTAGACCAGCCATTTCAAGGCAGCTCTTGGCTACCTTCTGCAGTTTCCATATGACAGGGTACGACCAGTGACCACCAGCAAACAGGCTGGTCTACTACCTGTATCTGGGCCCAGTGATACAGCATTTTCGTGGTCTGAGGCCTGCGGGCCTCTCTCTGATTTCTGTCCCAGTTTCCCTCCTCTTGCTCTTCACCCCACCTCACCAGATGTGCGTCCCAAACGGCCCCCTACTCCCTGCCTATATAGTGCACTACTATATTTTCACACCGTGTAAAGCCAGGGTACTGTAACGGGAAGGGTGTGTGTTATTGTGTTCGAGGGCCTATTGCTTTCTAATGAGCTGACCTGTGCTGCTACCCCCTGCTGCTTAATGAGGTTAACAACTCACTAACGAGATCATCTCACTAACGAGATCATCTCACTAACGAGCTGAGCTAGCCCACCGCACAAGTCCCACATGCAAATGAGACACACGCGCACATATGCAGGCACGTACGCACGGGCATGCATGCACACACATACACACACGTGCAGGGGTGCACACGCACAAAGATACATCTGTGTGGGTGTGAATTGAGTAGGTTGGGCTTTGATGTGTGTGTCATTATGTAAGTGACACAATTCATTCCTATAACGATGTAGCTACACGTTAAACAGCACAGATATGACTCCGTTGCGTTCCCCAGTTATCGTCGTCCTTTGAACCGGTGGAGTGTTTATGGTGTTCTACTGCCTGGGACTGCCAGGCAGAGTATGACAGGCAGCACCATCTGTGTTGTTTTGTGTGTGTGTGTGTGGAGGGTGGTAGGATGTGTGTGTGTGTGGGTGTGGGTTGTGTGTGTGTGTGCCTCAGTTTGCTACTTCTTCAGACTTTCTGTAGCAACACAGTATCTTACCCTATGCGAGCGCTTATCTAGTGACCTATTGTCATCCTTATATTACTGGCTTCATAATCATCCTTCTCTTGCTTACAAATCCTAATCTGTTTTTGCATCGATTTCATGAGGTTGTTGCAGGCTGGTGTTAGTCTTGTCCAGACTGTGTGTAGGGAGAGGGGAGGGGAGGGGAGAGGAGGGGAGGGGAAAGGAGAGGGGGAGAGAAAAGAGAGGGGAGACGGAGGGATGGGAGAGAGACAGAAAGAGGTGAGAGAGGTGCGGTCAGTCACAGTGGGCAGTAATCTGTACTTTGTTCTGCTCTGGGGGAAGTGTTTACAGGTTCTAGAAATGCCTGGATGTCTCAGAAGCCCAAAGGTGCAATGTCCTAAATGGTACCTATTATCCTTCTACACAGGGACTGATGGTGTGGGTTAGACACAGAGAGAGACAGAGAGAGACAGAGAGAGACAGAGAGATTTACACTGCTGTAAAAAGCCAAAGCACTCTCTACATAAACAACTCTCCTTTTCCTTCTCAGCCCTCTGGTTTGGCTATGTTCTCTCTCTCCCTCTACTCCGCCTCTCTCTCTTTCTACTCTTTATTTTATTTCTCTATTTTCTCTCTCTCTCTCTCTCTCTCTCTCTCTCTCTCTCTCTCTCTCTCTCTCTCTCTCTCTCTCTCTCTCTCTCTCTCTCTCTTTCTTATCTCTATGGGTGTGTGTCTCTCTCTACCCTCTTTCCCCTTCTGTCTCTAACACAGTGATATTACGCTGATTCAGTAAAGGAGCAAGAGAGGGGGACATTTGGCAGCACAAACGTGTGACAGGAAGCGAGCTGCTCAAATGCTTATTAGCATCTCATATTAGCATTTTACATTAGCATCCTCTTTCTGAACGCAGCCCCCAAAAGGCTAAAGGGACTTCCTGCTGTTTGGGTGTCAGCCATTGATAAGCCTGTAGTTGATGGATGGGGGTCTTCCAGCTGACATTTCAGTACACAGGGACCACACACACACACACACACACACACACACACACACACACACACACACACACACACACACACACACACACACACTCTCCTCAGGCCAACTTCTCCACCTGTTTGTGTGCCATGTTACTGTGTTAGGATGGTTGAGTGAGTCTGAATATACATGTATGGGTGTGGAGCCTGAATATGCATGTATGGGTGTGGAGTCTGAATATGCATGTATGGGTGTAGAGCCTGAATATGCATGTATGGGTGTGGAGCCTGAATATGCATGTATGGGTGTGGAGCCTGAATATGCATGTATGGGTGTGGAGCCTGAATATGCATGTATGGGTGTGGAGTCTGAATATGCATGTATGGGTGTGGAGTCTGAATATGCATGTATGGGTGTGGAGTCTGAATATGCATGTATGGGTGTGTGCTCCTGAGTGTGTAATGTGTATTATTCGAAAGATGTAAATTGTTAGTCTTTTTACATGCCCCCTTTTTCCGCCTCACACCCACACCAACACAAGCCCATCACAAGCACACTCTGACCATATTCCACATTTTCCATCTCATTTAGGTTTTCCACGTAAAAGCAAACTGCACAGATGGTTAGTTCTGAGAGCCCTGCCTGCACCTGTTTATATTTAGCTCCTCAGTAGAGCACTTGAGGGAGAGAAAAAAAACAAAGCGTGTTTCGTTTGTTTGGCATGCCAATGACTCCCTCCACTCCTTCGCCTTCGCGCTTCAACAGCCAACTACATTGAACAAAAATATAACATGTATAACATGTGAAGTGTTGGTGCCATGTTTCATGAGTTGAAATAAAAGATCCCAGACATTTTCCATATGCACAAAATGCTGTGTTTACATCCTGTTAGTGAGCATTTCTCATTTTCTTGGCATATCAAGAAGCTGAATAAACAGCATGATCATTACACCTTGTGCTGGGGACATTAAAAGGCCACTCTAAAATGTTCAGTTTTGTCACACAACACAATGTCACAGATGTCTCAAGTTTTGAGGGCGTGTGCAATTGACATGCTGACTGCAGGAATGTCCACCTGAGCTCTTGCCAGAGAATTTAATGTACATTTCTCTACCATAAGCCGCCATTCAACGTTGTTTTAGACAATTTGGCAGTACGTCCAACCGGCCTCACAACCGCAGACCAAGTGTATGGCGTCGTGTGGTCGAGCGGTTTTCTGATGTCAGTATTGTGAACAGAGTGCCCCATGATGGTGGTGGGGTTATGGTATGGGCAGGCATAAGCTACAGACAACGAACACAGTTGCATTTTATTGATGGCAATTAGAATGCACAGATGCAAATCTGTATTCCCAGTCATGTGAAATCCATAGATTAGGACCTAATGAGTTTATTTAAATTGACTGATTTCCTTATATGATCTGTAACTCAGTAAAATCTTTGAAACTGTTGCATGTTGTGTTTACATTTTTGTTCAGTATAAGTTCTGCAGGATTTAGGCAGAATTAGTGGCATTATCTGGCTCACAGGGTGCTGTGGTTAGTGATGCTTATGTATTACAGGATGAACTTTAACCCCTCCATCTCTCTCCTTGGTTGTGTTGTTGGCCATTTGATTGTGTTTGCTGGTGGGATGCGTTTGAAATGGCACGCTATACCCTATGTAGTGCACTACTTTTGACCAGAGCACGGTACACTACATAGGGAATAGGGTGCACTTTCGGACACAGACTCTGTATCGGATATGTTGATTGGTCAGGCTTGGTGGCTATTGTTGTGAGTGGCTAATAGACCTTCAATATCACAAGAGCCGTGTGCAGGAATACGTTAGCTTCGTCCTTGAAAAGTACCGACTCGTTCATTTTTTCCTCTCTCTCGCCAAACCTTTGACAACTTTCTTTTTTATCTCTTTCCCAGCTGGAGAAAATAGAATTTTCCAATTGCCCACTTAGATCAAAATGCGGTCTAAAACTCTCTAGATCTGACGGAAGCCAAATGTACGGTGTCCATATTATGATAGTCTCAGCAGGACCGAGCAGGATGGCGTCTGAGGCTATCCTAATATGGACACCATACAAACGTCAGAACCCAGCTCCATAACGTCATCAACTGATTATCCTGTTTCTGTTAGGTGTCCTAATATGGACACTGTACACATGGTAGTTGGGAACAGCATAATGCTGATGTAGTGCTTCTTTTCATATCTCTAATGGTTCTATACATCATGTCTAAATGATGTATCTGCCTAGATCATTAGCAGCCATGTTGCACACTGTCCCTAATTAAACCATTATCAACCATGGAAAACATGCTGTTACCCTCACCATTATTAGGATGCATAGTTTAGGCTTAGTTTAGGCCATCATCATAAATAGGGTAGTCCTATCTGTACAGTTCACATGAATAATGCATAGTTTAGGCTTAGTTTAGGCCATCATCATAAATAGGGTAGTCCTATCTGTACAGTTCACATGAATAACCTATGTTTAGTAACAGTCGGATTTGTCGGGGTTGGGTAGCTAGGTGGTTTTGTGCAATTATTGTTTTATGGTGGACTACATTCTGATTGATAGGGAGATGGATGCGCTCACTCTGCGTCATTCGGTGTGTGCGGTCATCTCCGAACATAATAAACGCACACTGCCTCCTTTCCAGTGCCTCTTCCTTCCCGTTCATGTAGCGCTGTTAGCTTTTAATATCCATCGGTATCCCTCTATTAAATGTGTAAGTCTCGATGTGTTTGGAAAGGTGTGCCAGATTTGAGAGAGCGATGTGTGTGTGGTGCTCAGGTACACCTCAGTGTTTCTGCACCCCCCCCTCCTCCTGGGTTACTAATGAGCCTAGACTGGAGAACACAAGCAAGGAATCACACACACACCACAGCTCTAATCTTGTGCACCAGCCGGCTCTCTCGAACCGTCGGGTTTCATAGCGCCTCAAAACGGGGACTTGACTGGAAGCCTATGGCAGGAGCGGACGAAACAACCGCTGGTTTTAATTGGCTGATCTCTCAGTCCATTCACCATCCAGCATAACCGTCCCGTCGACATTGTCTTCAAAGAGCGAGCAGCGCAAGGGATGCAAAGTATGGATCTTAGAATTAGCTTTCACGTACGCGCTTCGTATGCACCCGAACTCAGAATCGATTGGGCTTCCCAAAAATAATATGGCCGTTGTGATCGAACGTTTATTTTGATTTGCGATTTTCGCCATATTTCAAAGTCCCATCTAATACAGCTGTAGCAGGCTCGCACCCTCTCCTGCCTCGATTTCAACCACACCCCTTTCAAGTCCCACTTGGTTGCGCGGCGTTACCAGGTTCTATGCGCATGCAATTCTTTTCTGGGAATGAGGTTAACACAGCTCTAACCTGTTAACAATCACTGTTCATGCACCTACAGTACAGTCTCACACTTGAACATTTACAGTACAGGTGTACATTGCCTGATAAACCTTTGCACACGCTGACACCCCAAAAAGCAGTTGCACACCCTCGCACTGTTGTATTTACACAATCATACGAACTCCAATACATTCACTAATTCACTTTCATCAGCCAAGGCAGAGGAGCTGAATAGTGGAGAGAGTGGCAATCCCAGGCCTTATCGCTGGAGAGACTGAACCTGTCAACCGCTGTTCTTTGGGGCCCTCAGATTAACATCCACATCAGGCTGTCTGTTAGTCAGGAGCCTCCAGGGGCCATGGCCCAGACACACAGACAAAGTGACTAAATTATTTCCCTGAATGTGGCGTGTTAGCTCGCTCGTTCTCTCTCTTTTTTCATGATCAATTCTATTTCCTTACCTCCTCCCTCCTTGTAACATAAACACGCTAGCTCTACACATTTTGTTCAGGGAGCGGGTTGCAGGTAGAGTAACTCACAGGCAACTTGCCATTCCTCATGCTACTACTGCACACTCAATTTTGGAGTGTGACCAAAATCCGAACACATTTTTAGCGGTGCTAAAAAATGACATCTGAAGTATACTGCAGTGAATTATGGGAGCGTAGCAGTGGTGTCCTCTACTCTACGATGGGATCATTTAACACCTGTGTTGTGCTTTCCTTTATGAGCTTTATGCTGTGGGACTGTTTTGTAGTCTATTGTTATAGTCTTTATTTCCTCCTCGGAGGTTACAGAAGGCATCATAACAATAAAGGAGGGTGTCCTAATATGGACACCGTATAGGATCTGTGGTACAGTGGTACCGATGGTAATCGGCTATAGAGGTGTTTATGAGGTTATTTGTTACCGCCTTGACGCCAACAATACACGTTACATACAGATGCCATTTCTCCATGCCTTGAGGCTCTGGGCCCAGCTTCAAAAGGCGTCAAAGAGTATGGTTGCTATCTAGGATCCGTGTTGCCTTTTAAATCATTAATGAATACAATTTAATGGGCAGGGAGGGAGGGGCCTGATCCTGGATCGCTTTGTGAATACGGGCCCTGTGCTACAAACATGGTGCCACCATCTCTCTTTGTGCTTTTCATAACCTGGTAATAGAAGCATTTCAATGTTCCCATTGATCTGAGAATAAAACAACTCCTGCTGAGACTAAGGCTGTCCTAATATGGACACCGTAGTTCTGTCTCATTGATCAGCTCTTTGAATTGGAAATGGAATCTGTTTCTGCTAATATCCTGTCTTTGATGGGTTTACACCCTTTTTTTTCGCCAGGCATAATGTTGACATAATCAATACCTCAATAGAGGTGTGGTGGAAGAGAATTGGATACTACCTGGATGTGTCCAAAATGGCACCCTATTCCTTAAATAGTGAACTACATTTGACCAGGGCCCATAGGAATCAGGTAAAAAGGAGTGCGCTATATAGGATATAGGGTGCCATTTTGGATGAACCCCGCTGTTGATTGAATGTGAGGGGTGACAGTCTGTATCTAACTCTCTGTTGATGAGTGTTATCTGCTCCGTGAAGGGCTGATTACATCTGAACAGTTGACTGTGGAACTAATTGCAGTTGGGTCTCTGTGTGTCTCAACACTAATAGCCATAGTGCTGATTTGTATTCATACAGCGGCCGTCGTCCTGTGTGCTTCAAAGCTCTTAACATTGTCTGGTGATTAAGCCTTCTCGTGCAGATGAAAGGGCTGACTTAAACAACTACAGGGGTTTGAGTCCTTTAGCCAGCTCTGACCTCACCTGTCCGTGCTGCGGCTGCTGCTTGAAATACCTGATCTGGCCTCAAACAAGCTTCTTCGTAGATATAGCCTAGATAGTTTGCCCAAAATCTAGGGAGGAACATCTTTCTTGAACCGAGACTTTATCCACTGCCTGCTTGTTTTAATCTGAGGCCAATTTATCACAATCGGAAGAAGTTCTGATCCTTTTAATCAGTCTTTATTATGCTGGTCTTTGGCCGTATGGTGTGAGAGGACTGGCTATTTCTTTCATTTAGTAATGGTACCCAAAGATGCTCTTAGTTTTTTATACCCCTCCAATACTCCCTCTTTATCGAATCGATTTTTAAGCAAGAGTAACCAATCTTTCTCCATATGTGTTGACTCTCATATCAACATAAAGGTCAATGTTAAACAAGTCCCCTGTGTTCAGAGTCAGTACACTCTCTGTTAAAGGCCTTGGCTCTCTGCCACCACTGTAGTCTCACTGTACAGTACTTTATTGCTTAGCCTGACCACATCGTTTCTACAGGATATTACAGCCATATGAAAGAAGAATGACACAGTGGGACCGGTATTAATATATAGTGTATTACTTTTGACCAGAAGTAGTACACTATATAGGAAATATGGTGCCATTTGGGATGCAGAAGCAGTGCAAATTAGCAGCCTAAACCTTCTACCAGACAGCTGATTTATGGGGGAGTCGTGTTTTTACATATTTTTTTTCCGGTTAGGAGGGCATGCTTCATTTGTAAGTGCTGCTGTGAGCACAGCGGCAGTGCAGACAGCTAGCTATTCCTGTCCTCTTTCATCTCAATGTTACTCAAGCGTACTTTTACTTTGTTTGACAAGTATAGCACCTCTTTTCATCTACCACCGTCCTACTTCTACCCCATTATGTTTCACTATAGTATGATAAAGTCTATGGAGAGTATCAATGTGAACAACATATATATATTTTAAACCATGCCAACAAGTATTTTGTTGATGTTGTTTCTTCTTGACCTAATGAATTGTTTCTTGATTTAAAATGTTCTTCTTCTAGAATGATCGTTGTGGAATAATCTTTAGTTTGCAGACAATGTTTGGTTTCATACAATCCTGTACATTGAAGTTTTCTAAATGTCGCTTTTTGTTCTGTCTGTGTTTCAGAATAAAGAATGGCTCTGCCTGAACTGCCAGACCCAGAGAGCTTTGTCTGGAGCCCTGGGAGACACTCCACTTCCTGCTCCTCAGCCAATGGGATCCCCACGGCACCCAGCTCCAGCCAATCAACCACAGCCTCAGCAGAGAGGGCCCAATCAGCAGGCAGGGCTACGGCCCACTGGTCCTCAACAGCAACAGAAACCACCGGGTGCCCAAGTAAGTGGCCCTCCTTTCTCCCCTGCCAAACAGGCAGGTCCCACCGCCCAAAGCAAGGGGCCTGCTCAACCGTCCCCTGCCAAGGCACAACCCTCCCCTGCTAAAACAGCCCAGCCTTCCCCCGCTAAGGGTGCACCCTCCCCTGCCAAACAGACAGGACCCACCACCCAGAGTAAGGGTCCTGCCCAGCCCTCCCCAGCCAAGGGTGCACCCTCCCCTGCAAAACAGACAGGACCCACCACCCAGAGTAAGGGTCCTGCCCAGCCCTCCCCAGCCAAGGGCGCACCCTCCCCTGCCAAACAGATAGGACCCACCACCCAGAGTAAGGGTCCTGCCCAGCCCTCCCCAGCCAAGGGGGCACCCTCCCATACTAAAGCTGCATCCACCCCTAGCAAGGGTGCACCCTCTCCTGCTAAGGGTGCACCTACCCAACCTAAACCCAACCAGAGTGGACCCAACAAGCAGTCTGGTAAACAGCAGCAGGGCCAGGAGAAAATTAAAGTCGCCACCAAAACTCAAAAGGAAGCCGAAGTCAAAGCCTCGCCCAAGAAGGGAGCACCTGAGACCATCACCACATCAAAAGATGAGAGGAAAAAACCTGCTGAAGAGTCGCAGCAGTCAAAACACCATGACGTGAGCGACCTGCAACTTCAACGTCTTTACCACTGTTATTGTTCTTGATTTACCACCAGAACTGTATTCACCTTCATTTCAGTCATTCTTGACAGTTGTCGTCATCATCATCATCATCATCAATGTCATCATCTTCATCATCAATGTCATCCTCTTCATCATTGTCATCATCTTCATCATGAAATGTTTCCATAAATTGAATAATTTCTTTCTCTGTCTATAATCTTGTGCTGAGCGATTAGTGCTTTCTGAGGTCGGTTTGGTTTCGGTTTGATTATAGAAAATGTTCATTTTTTTATTAAATTACATTAAGTGCATTATGAAAAAATGACATTAAAATGATTTTAGAGCTTTTTAATGGATATTTAAAAGACAAAAATAGTGAACATTCAATTGCTAAAACATTGGAAATATTCCATTGTCTCTTTCAGGTCCACATTGGGTAGACATCAATAGAAAAAGAGGAAATTACTATGAAATAATAAAATATTTCAGTTGTGTGTATATAACGTCGGTCAATTTGTTTTTTAATAACCGGTCAATCACTCAGCACTACTATCATCATCATCATCATCAGCAGCAGCAGCAGCAGCATCACTGCCATCATCATTACTATGATCATTACATTATATCAAATAGGAGGCTGCAGGTAGTCTAGCGGTTAGAGTGTTGGGCCAGGAATCAAAAGGTCGCTGGTTCGAATCCCCTAGCCCACTAGGTGAAAAAAATCTGTCGGTGTGCCCTTGGCACTTAACTCTAATTGCCCCTGTAAGTCACTCTGGATAAGAATGTCAGCTAAATGACTAAAATGTAAATGACCACCACTGCTATCATCATCATTACAACATATCAATCTTATCCCCCTTCTCCTCGTCATCTCTATCCCCAAGCATCAGCTTTTTACCAGGTTTAGTATCTTTATCTTTGTTTTTATTTCATCAATCATAATGTTAAGCCTGTGTTATCTTTAATATGGTCATCCCTCTCTGGCATTGCGATCGTGATTAATCAGTGTTTTACTTAATCATTATATTTTGATCAACTTGTTCATTCTTTTCCATCATCAACTGTATTGCAGTGATTGCATTGGAACGTGTATTATACAAGCATGTAACAAAAATATCAGGTTTTTTCTTTGTGTTTTGTGTTGTTGTTTGCCGTTTTTTTGTCACTTTATCTCAAGCTTTTTATTTAGTCGTATTTATATAGTGTTGTGAAAAAGTATTTGCCCCCTTTCTGATTTTTCTCTATTTGTGCACATCTTTTTATACTGAATGTTATCCGATCTTCAACCAAAACCTAATATTAGATAAAGGGAATCCTGAGTTTACAAATAACACCAAAAAATATACTTATTTTATTTATTTAATTAAGAAAGGTATGCAGTGTTTGGTTTTCGCCAGAAATAATGGGACCCGTCTGGTCCAAAAAAGTTGACTCAAGTTTGCCGAAAAGCAGCTAGAAGTACCTGGATGATCATCAAGACTCTTGGAAGAATGTTCTATGGACAGATGAGTCAAAAGTATAACTTTTTGGATGACATGGTTCCCATTATGCCTGGCGAAACCAAACACTGCATTCCACAGTAAGAACCTTATACCAACGGTCAAGCATGGTGGTGGTAGTGTGATGGTTTGGGGATGCTTTGCTGCCTCAGGACCTGGACAACTTGCCTTAATAGAAGGAACCCCTGAATTGTGCTCTGTATCAGAGAATTCTACAGGAGAGTGTCAGGCCATCCGTCTGTGAGCTGAAGCTGAAGCGCAGCTGGGTCATGCAGCAAGACAGTGATCCAAAACACACAATCAGTGTTGTTTGGCCCAGAAGTCCAGACCTAATCCCAATTGAGATTATTATTATAGATTTTTTTATTTAACCTTTATTTAACTAGGCAAGTCAGTTAAGAACAAATTATTATTTACAATGACAGCCTACCCTGACCAAACCCGGACAACGCTGGGCCAATTGTGCGCCGCCCTATGGGTCTCCCAATCACGGCCGGATGTGATGCAGCCTAAATATGAACCAGGGACTGCAGTGATGTGTCTTGCACTGAGATGCAGTGTCCTTAGACCACTGAGCCACTCGGGAGCCCAAAGTCCTGCCAGATGTTATGGAAGGACTTGAAACGAGCAGTTCATGCTTGAAAACCCACAAACGTTGTTGAGTTAACGCGGTTCTGCATGCAAGAGTGAGCCAATATTTCTCCACAGCGATCTGAGAGCCTGATTAACAACTACAGGAAGCATTTGGTTGCAGTCATTGTAGCTAAAGGTGGTACAACCAGTTATTGAGTGTAAAGGGGCATATTACTTTTTCACACAGGGGAATTGGGTGTTGCATAACTTTGTTAATTAAATACATAACAAAAAAAAGTGATACTTATTTTATTTGTACACTCAGGTTCCCTTTATCTAATATGAGGTTTGGTTGAAGATCTGATAACATTCAGTATCAAAAATATGCAAACATTTAGGAAATCAGAAAGGGGGCAAGTACTTTTCCACGGCACTGTATGTATTTCATTATCTGTTATAGTTGCATGTGCTTTGATGACTGAATTCCTTTGAAAGTAATTATTCTCTTGTGTCTTGTCAGAATAGTAATATATCCGGTATAAGCTCCATTGCTTTAATTCCAACCCCTATCATCTGTGAAACAAATGCTCATAAAAGTGACACTACCGATGACTTAGATGAAACGATAGTAAAGAAAGGGTGCACTAATGCCTGTAATAGACTTTTTGCTATAGAAATAAATGAAGTCAGGGGGTAAAAAGACTGATCCTAATACTGGCCTCTGACCTCTCTCTTTTTTCTCTCTTTCCTTCAGTATTCCAACAAGTCCAGCACACAGAGCCTCAGTGACACGGGCTACTCATCAGATGGGATATCCGGCTCCATGGGCGAGATCACAGGCCAGATCCAGGAGGATCCGGGGTTGAAGCTGAGTGAACGAGGCCCCTCTAGCCCCTCTGAGATAACCAAGCTGGAGAGCTCCATGCGGCCACTGCTAGAGTCAAAGTCCAAAACCGCTGCAGACCAGGGCCGGGGGAGGCCTCACTCTCTGTCCATTGGCCAGGACGAGGAGTACAACTCGGATGGGGAAGTGTCGGACGATCTCAGCTCAAAGCTGCGCCACGACTATGTGGAGGACAGCAGCGAGAGTGGTCTGTCCCCCTTACCGCCCAGGCAGAAGAAGTCCCATAAAGAAATGACAGATGAGGAGTTCATGAGGAGGCAGATCATGGAAATGAGTGCTGATGAGGATGAGATGGAAGAGGAGGAAGGGTACGGCTACCAGAAAACAAAAAACAAAAAGGATTTGGGGAAGGAGAAACGACGCAGCCTCACCCACCATTCCAGTAGTTTTGAAGAGGACACCAAGGGCGCTGATGGTGAAGAAGACGAAGGTATGATGGCTTCTCAAGGAGGCCTGCGGCGGTTTAAGACCATTGAGCTGAACAACTCAGAGCATGACCTCAGAGAGCCAGAGCTGGAGATGGAGAGCCTGACTGGATCTCCAGAGGAGCGGTCGAGGGGGGAGTATTCATCCACCCTCCCTGCCACCACTCCCAGCTACACCTCCGGCACGTCCCCTACCTCTGTGTCCTCCATGGAGGATGACAGTGACAGCAGCCCCAGCCGCAGGCAGAGACTGGAAGAAGCCAAACAGCAGAGGAAGGCTCGCCACCGCTCCCATGGCCCACTCCTGCCCACCATTGAGGACTCATCCGAGGAAGACGAGCTGAGGGAGGAAGAGGAGCTTTTGAGAGAGCAGGAGAAGATGAGAGATCTGGACCTGCAGAGGATCCGCAGCACAGCCAGGAAAACTAAGAGAGACAAAGAGGAGCTGAGGGCCCAGAGACGTAGAGAGAGATCCAAGACTCCGCCCAGCAACCTCTCTCCCATTGAGGATGCATCCCCAACAGAGGAGCTGAGACAGGCAGCAGAGATGGAGGAGCTCCATAGATCCTCCTGCTCCGAGTACTCCCCTTCCATGGATTCAGAGGCAGAGGGCTTTGAAATGATGGGCTCCAAGCTCTACAAGTCAGGAAGCCACCACAACCTACCCACGTTCATGTCTCTCTACTCCCCCACTGAAAAACCTACTGCCACTTCACCGTCTGACAAGACACTGAAAAGTGCAGAGGAGGTTTATGAAGAAATGATGAGGAAAGCAGAGATGCTGCAGCAGCAGCAGCAGGGACAGCCAGGAAGGCCAGGTCAACAACAAGGAAGTCCACAAAGGCAACCGTCTGGAGCACCTCAGCCTGGCAATAAACAACATCTAGACACTGGAGCTTCCCTAACACCTGGCTCCAGCCCCACACAGATCTCTGCACCTGTTTCCTTCTCCTCAAACGACCCACGTGGGTCTGGAAGAGGGATCCCCCAAGGAACCAGTGTGACACAGCATCTATCGAAAGAAACCCAAGACAGGATGAGGACGCAGACTGCCAAAATAGGGGGTGTTATACCCCCAGCAGCTGGAAGACCAGGTACTCATGGACCAGCACAGGGGGTGCCTACTCCTGACCCTGGAGTGCCCTCCATCGCATCCTCCCTCTTCTCCTATTTTAAAGGCCCCAGTCCTTCTGTTTCCCCTGCTCCTTCTCCCTCACAGAGCCCCACTCATTCCCCGTCCCCACGACCCACAGGACCTGGGGGGTCCCCACGACCCACAGGACCTGGGGGGTCCCCACGACTCACAGGGCCTGGGGGGTCCCCACGACCCACTGGGCCTGGGGGGTCCCCACGACATTGTCAGCCTGGCGCTGGTGGCCCAACCTCCCCAATACCGCCACAACAACATGGAGCCCAGACGCCACAAAGATCAGCGTCGCCACGCCTTGCAAGACAACAGTCCTCCTCCGACTCACCAGTAATGGTGATAACTCTGGGCTCTGAGACCACCACCAGTTCTGCCAAGCCTCTAACTGTAAACTCTTCCACTTCGCCCCTGTCCTCACCAACACAGGGTATACGTCAGCCCATGTATCAGCAACATATTCCTTCAACAAGCTCCCCAACGTCCCCTCAAATGCACCCACTGCACCAAACCCCTCAACCCAGTTTACAAAGGCCCCAAACTGCAGAGAGGGTTAATATTGGTATGAGCATGACAATGACAACCACAGCTACCACATACAGTCGTGGGTCAATGTCATTGGAAAATATCTCCCTATGTAGAATCTCCAACGTTCCAGGTACCTCTAGGGTCGTGGAGCAGGGCCAAATTCAAATGCATCCGAGTGGACCTGCATCTGTGGTGGACCTGAGAGCACCAATGAAGCCCGCCCCAATCATCATGACTGACCAGGGCATGGATCTAACGTCTCTGGCAACTGATACAAGGAGGTATTCTCTCGATGCGGAACAACCACCCAGCCGTCACACAGCGGTGCAGGACCTGAATGCAGCCATGAACCTGAACGCACAAGAGCAGCCGCATGTGTCGGCGTCCACTCCAACAACAGTCACCGTGGCAGCCTCCATGTTTATATCTCAGCCGAAGGGGCATCCAGTGGTTTACGGAGATCCCCTGCAGAACCGTATGGATCTGGGGCAAGGCGTTGGATCAGCAATGTGTCTTACACAAACTAAGACACCCATCACTGACCCGTCCATTCCTAAGATTGATGCATGTCTGGAGGATCTGGGCATCCAGCAGCAGCAGCTCCAGATGCAGCAGCAGAAGCTCCTACAGCAACAACAGCTCCTCGAGCAGCAGCTCCAGCAGCACCAGCAGTCCTCTTTCGCTCGCTATAACCTAGCAAACCAGGTCCAGCCGCTGTTGCTGAAGAAAGACCTGGTGGTGAGTCAGACGAGCATTGGCATTGCTCAGCCTGTGGTCAGTGTCAGTGCAATTCCTAGAATATCTCCCTTACCTCCTCAGCCAGTGTCTGTGGCTCCACTTTCCTCTAACACTCAAGATGACTATTGTCAGGGTGGGCTTGCTTTGGAGTTGAAGAACAAGCCCACGGTCATGAACCTGTCCACAGGAAAGCCCCATGTCATGATGGTCCAACTGGAAGACAGCAATACATCTCAGGTGGCCACAGTGACTCAGCTGGTCAAAGAGCCTCCTCCCACTCCCCAGGTCCTGGATCTCACTGGTGGACAGATGCAGAAACCAGAGAACCAAGTGGCTTGTTGTGACGTCGTTTACAAGTTACCCTTCACTGGTAGTTGTGCAGGGAACTTAACTCAGAAAAATCTTACCACTGAACCTTCTCAAGTCACCCTTCCACCCCCTGCCCCACATTACAGTGTAAGCCAACAACAACAACAGCAGCAGCAGCAACAGCAGCAGCAGCAACAGCAGCAGCAGCAGCAGCAGCAGCAGAAACAACAACAACAACAACGTCATCAACAGCAACATCATCATCAACAACAACAACAACCTGGAAATAATGGCTACCAGACATCAAGCATGCAAGGAGCACAAGAGGAGCTTAAACCAATGCAGGGAGTCCCTCCATACCCTATACCCCCTGGAGGGAGGCTTCAACCTTCCATGTCTGACACCAACCTGTCTAATGCAGGGCTTCAGTACTATCAGAGGACTGACCCTGGGGACCTGGCCGTGGATCTGAGCACCATGAATCAGACCTACGAAGGAGGATATCTTGGCATGGGTGCGCAGTATGGATCCTACACAGACTTACGTCATGAAGGAGATGTTACAGGTCCTCCCTTACCCCTGCGAAGATACGGCTCCATGTCCAACATCAACCAAGACTACGGCTATGGTCAGGCAGGTTTACCGGACGCCAACCTGGCACAGTATAGTGCCACCACTGCCAGGGAGATCAGCCGAATGTGTGCAGCTCTGAACTCTATGGACCAGTTCGGTCAACGGTACAGCAGCCCTGAGATGATGCAGTATGGTGCTGGAAGAGGAGCAAGCCCTGCAGCCAGGCTCAACCTACAGCAAAGCTTAGCATCAATCCGAGCCAACCTACTCTATGGCCCTGACGGTAGGCCCACTGCACACGGCCAAGCCCTAACCAATCTGATCAATGCCAGACAAGCAAGCATACGGGCCTTATATCCGTCTGCAATGAGAGGAGCTGACGGCATGACATACTCCACCATCAACAGCCCAATAGCCTCTACCTTGCCAATAACCACCCAGCCTTCCTCTGTTCTGCGACCCATGCCACAAGGAATATACCGACCTTACCCTGCAGGCGTGACTGCTGTACCACTGGCTAGCCTCACCAGGTTGCCTCATGTGACCCCAAGGATGCCTCTGTCTACACAGGGACCTTACGGTTACGCTTCTCACAACCAGTTTCCTACATCTGGCGTTCCTGGAAATGTACCTGACACAAGCACCTCCACCCAGGAAGCTCCTGTCTACCTTGGGAAGCCTTCTGCAACTGTCGCTGTGCACACAGCTGCAACTTTACCACCGGCCCACCCGGTTTCTCTTATGGGTGGACAGAGTGTACAAACTACTGCAATGCCAATTCAGTCTGCAAACCAACAGACCCCCCAAACTCATATCCAAGCGCAGAAAGTTACAACACACCCCCATACACAAACTCAAATGCAAGCCCAAATCCATCAACAAATGCAATCCCAAATACAGCAACAAATGCAAACTCAAATGCAACAACAAATACCAACTCAAACTCAAGCTTTATCCCTGACTCAAACCCAGTCCCAGCTGATAACTCAGCCTCAGCCCCAGGCTCTAGTGCAGCACCAGACTCAGCCGCAGCCCCAGACCACCCCTCAGGCTGCAGCAGCCAGCACCACCATTGCTACTTCTGTAGATCCAGAGCTAGAAAAGGTAGAAGAGCGTTTGAGACAGCAGCAGGAGCAGATGCTGCAGATGGAGCGAGAGCGTGTGGAGCTGGAGAAACTTCGGCAAATGCGCCTGCATGAGGAACTGGAGAGAGACCGCATGGAGCTCCAGAGGCACAGGGAGAAAGAACAGATGCTGGTGCAGCGCGAGATTCAGGAGCTGCAGACCATCAAACAGCAAGTCCTGCATCAGCAGCAATCGGAAAGGGAGACCCAGCTGGTCATGCAGAGGGAACAGCTAGCCCAGCAGAGGATGCAACTGGACCAGATCCAGTCGCTGCAGCAGCAGCTCCAGCAGCAGTTGGAGGAGCAGAAGAGGCAGAAGACTGCAGTGGTGGAGGCAGCAGCTGCAGCCGCAGCAGCCGAGGCAGCTGCTGCATCGGCAGCAGCAGCTGCTACAGCCACTACTGCTCAAGGGGTAGTAGTTGGAGGAGGAACCCCTCAAGGTTTCATCATCTGTGACCAGAGTGGTAGGGTGATTCAACAGGATGGCCAAAGTGTGCAGTTCTGGCAACCCCACATGGAAGGGCAGGTGGTCCAAACAGTCGTGACCCCAAGGCCTATACCTAGCTCTGCCTCTGAGATGTCCTTCAGAAATAGTGAGGATCAGGCAGAGTCCAGGGTCATGAAGAAGCGGAACTCTATGCCTCGTCTTAGGGACGAAGCAGAGGAGGAGCCGGTGAGGAGGATTGCAGATAGCTGCGTGCAGACGGATGATGAAGATGGTGAGGACAGGTATATGAACCGCAGGGGCAGGAGAACCAGGCGCATCGCCGACTGCAGCGTCCAGACAGACGATGAGGATCAAGCAGAGTGGGAGCAACCGGTTAGGCGCAGGAGATCACGCTTCTCCAAGCACTCAGACTCTAGCGCGGAGGTCAAACCCGACGGATCCTCCAAAGTGTCCTCCTCCAGCATAGCCATTCAGACCACCAACGACTCCTCATGCCAGACTGAGACAGACCAGTTGGGCAGGGTCTCACCTGCAATACACATCACTGCGGCTGAGACAAACAAGGTGGAGCTACTACACTACATCTCTGCTCCAGAGAGGACCCATAAGGGTGAGAGCTTGGCCTGTCAGACCGAACCAGAGGTCCAGTCTCAGGGAGTGGTGGCCCCTCAGCTCAGTGTCCCCACCACCATCAGCCCATATTCCACCACCATGCAGATGGTAGGCTCCACCCCATCTCCTCCCCAAGGGGTTGCCAAGTTTGAGAGGAGGAAACCCGATCCTCTGGATATCGGCTACCAAGGCCAGCAGCAGAACGAATCCCCGTCTCGCCATCCTCCCAAGTCTCCTCAGGTGCTGTACTCCCCCGTATCCCCGCTGTCACCCCATCGGATGCTGGAGACCACCTTCACCTCCCAGGAGAAACTCAACAAGGCGCACGTCACACCCCAGCAGAAAGCCTTCACTGCCGAGTCCCCTCAGCGTCATCAGAGCCTCCCAAGGCCCATCAAGAGTGTGCAGCGCTCTATGTCAGACCCCAAACCTCTCAGCCCCACCTCAGAAGACCCTGCCAAGAACAGGTTCTCACCTTATCATCAGCAGGCCCTCTCCAACAGTCAGGTATGTAATAAGTTACATTATTATTTCACTTTCACTTCAGTAACATTAAAACCCTGTGAGACCCCCGGTTGCAAAGATGCAACAGGTCCTACCCTGCAAACAATATACTAAATATATTCACCTCACCAAATAACAGATTAGAACACACTGTTTTGCAATGAAGGTCTACAGTATCCTACAATATCCTCAACAGGACTCTCTGGGGTAGCACATTGGTGTAGCCGGAGGACAGCAATTTTCCGTCCTCTTCTGGGTACATTGACTTCAATACAACACTTAGGAGGTTAATGGTTCTCATCCCCTTCCATAGACTTACCCAGTAATTATGACGACTTCCGGAGGAATCGGAGCACTTGCAGCATGAACTGACATGTTGTCCACCCAATCAAAGCATCAGTGAATGAATCTAGTACTAAAAGCATAAAGTACAGCTAGATAGCACTCCAGTGCATAAAATGTGGTGAATAGTTCACTCAAAAAGAGAGAAAGACAGTTGAGCAGTTTTGAACAAATTCATTTCTTAAAAAGTTAAGGAGACGCAACAGACAGAGAGCTAGCTACAGTGCTTTCAGAAAGTATTCATACTCATATTTTTTCCATAATTCATAATTTTCCCACATTTTGTTGTGTTACAGCCTGAATTTTAAATTTATTAAATTGAGATTTTGTGTCACTGACCTACACACAATACCCGATCATTTTTTTGTTTTTAGAAATGTTTACAAATTAATAAAAGTCAATAAGTATTCAACCCCTTTATTATGGCAAGCCTAAATAAGTTCAAGAGTAAAAATGTGCTTAACAAGTCACATAATACGTTGCATGGACTCATTCTGTGTGCAATAATAGTGTTTAACATGATTTTTGATTGACTACCTCATCTCTGTACCCTACATATATCATTATCTGTAAGGTCCCTGTCGAGAACTGCAAATCAAACACAGATTCAACCACAAAGACCAGGAAGGTTTTCCAATGCCTCGCAAAGAAGGGCACCTATTGGTAGATTGGTAAAAAAATTCTAAGCAGACATTAAATATCCCTTTGAGCATGGTGAAGTTATTAATTACACTTTGGATGGTGTATCAATAGACCCAGTCACGACAAAGATGCACGCGTCCTTCCTAACTCAGTTGCTGGAGAGGAAGGAAATCGCTCAGGGATTTCACCATGAGGCCATTTACAGAGTTTAATGGCTGTGATAGGAGCAATATAAGGATGTATCAACAACATTGAAGTTACTTCACAATACTAACATATATGACAGAGTGAGAAGAAGGATGCCTGTACAGAATAAAAAATATTTCAAAACATGCATCCTGTTTGCAATAAGGCACTAAATCTCTATTGGACTCCATACTGCCCTTTCCCACCTGGATAAAAGGAACACCTATGTGAGAATGCTATTTATTGACTACAGCTCAGCGTTCAACACCATAGTTCCCTCAAAGCTCATCAATAAGCTTAAGGACCCGGGGACTAAATACCTCCCTCTGCAACTGGATCTTGGACTTCCTGACTGGCCGCCCCCAGGTGGTAAGGGTAGGTAACAACACATCCCCCATGCTGATCCTCAACACAGGGGCCCCTCAGGGGTGCGTGCTCAGTCCCCTCCTGTATTCCCTGTTCACTCATGACTGCACGGCCAGGCACGAGTCCAACACCATGATTAAGTTTGCCGATGACACAACAGTGGTAAGCCTGGTCATCGACAACAACGAGACAGCCTATAGGGAGAAGGTTAGAGACCTGGCCGTGTGGTGCCAGGACAACAACCTCTCCCTCAACGTGATCAAGACAAAGGAGATGATTGTGGACTACAGGAAAAAGAGGCCTAAGCACAGAATGGGGATTCTCATCAATGGGGCTGCAGTGTAGCAGGTTGAGAGCTTCAGGTTCCTTGGTGTCCACATCACCAACAAACTAACATGGTCCAAGCACATCAAGACAGTTGTGAAGAGGGTACGACAAAACCTATTCACCCTCAGGAGACTGAAAATATTTGTCATGGGTCCTCAAATCCTCAAAATGTTCTACAGCTGCACCATCGAGAGCATCCAGACTGGTTGCATCACTGCCTGGTATAACAATTGTTCAGTCTCTGACCGCAAGGTACTACAGAGGGTAGTGCGAATGGCCCAGTACATCACTGGGGCCAAGCTTCCTGCCATCCAGGACCTCTATACCAGGCGGTGTCAGGGTGAATGCCCTTGTCAAAGACTCCAGCCACCCAAGTCATAGAATGTTCTCTCTGCTACCGCATGGCAAGCGGTACCTGAACACCTAATCAAATGGCTACCCAGACTATTTGCATTGCCCCCCTTTACACCGCTGCTACTCTCTGTTGTTATCATCTATGCATAGTCACTTTAATAACTCTACCTACATGTACATATTACCTCAACTAAACGGTGCCCCCGCACTTTGACTCTGTACCGGTGCCCCCTGTATATAGTCTCGCTATTGTTATTTTACTGCTGCTCTTTAATTATTTGTTACTTTTATCTCTTATTCTTATCCATATCTGCCTTGTTGGTTAGGGGCTCGTAAGTAAGCATTTCACTGTAAGGTCTACACCTGTTGTATTCGGCGCATGTGACTAATAACATTTGATTTGATTTGATTTAAAGTATAACTGCAAAAAATTTGGCAAAGAAATCCAACACAACACATCAATAAGTACCACTCTTAATATTTTCAAGCATGGTGATGGCTGCATCATGTTATGGGTATGCTTGTCATCGGCAAGAACTAGGGAGTTTTTTTTTTTATAAAAAGAAACAGAATAGAGCTAAGTAAAGGCAAATTCCTAGCGGAAAACCTGGCTCAGTCTGCTTTCCAACAGACACTGGGAGACAAATTCACTTTTCAGCAGGACAATAACCTAAAACACAAGGCCAAATATGCGCTGGAGTTACTTACCAAGATGACATTGAATGTCCTAGTTACAGTTTTCACTTAAAATGACTTGAAAATCTATGGCAAGACTTGAAAATGTCTGTCTAGCAATGTTCAACAACCAACTTGACAGAGCTTGAAGAATTGCTTTAATAATAATGCGCAAAAAGGGGGATACCTAGTCAGCTGCACAACTGAATGCATTTAACAAAAATGTTTCCTTTGCTTTTAACCTAACCCCTCTGAATCAGAAAGGTACGGGGGGGGATGCCCTAATCGACATCCACGTCATCGGCCGCCCGGGAAGCAGTTGTTGGGGGTTAACTGCCTTGCTCAAAGACATGTATAGTACAATATTATGGGGAATGGGAATAAGAGGAATACTAGCAGTGTTGGGAAGGGATCACAGCAGTGATTGAATGAGGGTATGAGGCATGAGTTGAGCTGTTCAGAGTCTTGACTTCAGTGCAGGACAGGCTCATTATGGATGGATGGTGTTGGAGAAGAGCTCAACTTCCGCTGAGGGCAGGACAGGATTTGCCTGGGAGGACAAAAAACTATTACGCAATACACTACATAGTTAGACAAAAGAGCTAAGAATGAGTTAATGCAATCAAGGAGTAAAATCATTGATGTGTAATAATGTGATTGTGTATGTGCCTCTGATCGACTACATACAGTAATGACAGAAAATTGACAGGTCTGATCACAGTGCTGGGAGAGGAAACATTCAATGTGCCAGTGGCATGAGACGTGGCTTCAGTTCATGTCAGGAGAGATGCCTCACAAGTCCTCAACTGGCAGCTTCATTAAATAGTACCCACAAAACACCAGTCTCAACGTCAACAGTGAAGAGGCGACTCCGGGATGCTGGCCTTCTAGGCAGTGTTGCAAAGAAAAATACATATCTCAGACTGGCCAATAAAAATAAAACATTAAGATGGGCGAAAGAACACAGACACTGCAGAGGAACTCTGCCTAGAAGGCCAGCATCCCGGAGTCGCCTCTTCACTGTTGACAATGAGGCTGGTGTTTTACGGGTGCTATTTAATGAAGCTGCCAGTTGAGGACTTGTGAGGCGTCTGTTTCTCAAACTAGACACTCTAATGTACTTGTCCTCCTGCTCAGTTGTGCACCGGGACCTCCCACTCTTTCTATTTTGGTTAGAGCGCTGTTCTGTGAAGGGAGTAGTACACAGCGTTGTACGAGATCTTCAGTTTCTTGACAATTTCTCGCATGGAATGGACTTCATTTCTCAGAACAAGAATAGATTGACGAGTTTCAGAAGAAAGTTCTTGTTCCTGGCCATTTTGAGCCTGTAATCGAACCCACAAATGCTGATGCTCCAGATACTCAACTAGTCTAAAGAAGGCCAGTTTTATTGCTTCTTTAATCAGAACACCAGTTTTCAGCTGTGCTAACATAATTGCAAAAGGGTTTTCTAATTATCAATTAGCCTTTTAAATAATAAACTTGGATTAGCAAACACAATGTGACATTGGAACACAGGAGTGATGGTTGCTGATAATGGGGCTCTGTACACCTATGTAGATATTCCATTAAAAATCAGACGTTTCCAGCTACCATAGTCATTTACAACATTAACAATGTCTACCCTGTATTTTCTGATCAATTTGATGCTATTTTAATATTGTAATATATTTTATTTTAATATAAATTTTATTTATTTAAAAAACAAGGACATTTCTAAGTGACCCCAAACTTTTGAACGGTAGTGTGTATATATATGTGTGTATATATATATATATATATATATATATATATATATATATATATATATATATATCTATCTATCTATTGAACCTTGCTTATGCCGCTCGGCCATCGCTCATCCATATACTTACATGTACATATTCTCATTCACCCCTTTAGATTTGTGTGTATTAGGTATTTGTTGAGGAATTGTTAGATGACTTGTTAGATGTTACTTCACTGTCGGAACTAGAAGCACAAGCATTTCGCTACACTCGCATTAACATCTGCTAACCATGTGTATGTGACAAATACAATTTTATTTGATTTTGATTTGATTATTGTAGCCTACACTTGATCAGACTGAAAAATAATCTCATTTTCATTCCATACAGCATGTCAGATCTCTAATATTTAGGTGTAGACTAGGGTGCTGCAACATTTATGTGATTCATTTTTGCTTGTCTGTCCAGAGTGATTATGTGTTATCACCTTTGCTAAATAAATACCGGAGGAAAGTAGAAAGCCTACTTGAGCGGGCGCAAAAAATTGCACTGCGTCAACCTCTATTTTGAATCTCACTTCCCAAGCGAAAAAAAGTATATTTAAATATATTACAAATATACTAAAGTATACTTAAATTTACAAACAATTTGAATAACATACAAGAGGTTTTTTTCTAGTATATCTGAAGGAGGCTTATACTTGGCCACAAGTGGATCTTCCAGCTAGACAATAACCCCAAGCACACATCAAAATCCACAAAGAAATGGCTAATTGATCACAGCTTTTTTGGGGCAGAATTTTTTTTTTTTTTTTTGTATATATATATATATGTTTCCATTGTAATGAAGACGATGGGAGACAGAGTGCTGGTTTCAAACGCAGGGCACAGCAGATGTTTATTTGTAAAGGACCACAGGAGGAGGCAGGTAGCCGTGCCCTGGGGCAGGCAGAAGGTCATCCGAAATCCGATAAAC
The DNA here is from genome assembly GCA_030435695.1 of Brachymystax lenok tsinlingensis. Classification (NCBI taxonomy): domain Eukaryota; kingdom Metazoa; phylum Chordata; class Actinopteri; order Salmoniformes; family Salmonidae; genus Brachymystax; species Brachymystax lenok. Next base: position 44,050,509 of record CM059797.1, on the reverse strand, counting down.
TAAGGTACAGGCAGGGAATAGGCAAAAGGCATCGTTAGTGAGGCAGGCAAAAACTATCATACACGGGAGGATTACGTTCCGGGAAAATCAGCGGTCCAAATAGAAATGTGTCACAAAACAAACAATACCTCACAATGATGGGGTGCAAAGAACTGAACTAAATAGTGTGTGATAATGACATACAGGTGTGTGAACAGGTGATCAGAATTCAGGTGATTGGGATCTGGAGCGTGAGCTGCGTTCAGGGGATCTATGTGTTTGAGAGTATGAGCTGGAAAGTGGGCTGGAAAGTGAGCTGCGTTCAGGGGATCTTTGTGTTTCAGAGTGTGAGTTGGAAGCAGACGTTACAGACGTTATCTATCCTCCCGTGATTCAGAATATATCCTTTTTATAGTCATGGCATACTTTTTTAAGAGCTATTGAAGATTACATTTAGATTTGTTTTATTTCAAACACCAAAATAAAGGTGTGGATTTTTCTCCATCCTCCCCTGATTCAGAATATATCATTTTCATAGTCATGGCACGCTTGGTTCAATACATATTGACGAGAGAAGAGTGGCACAGGAGTCTAAGGCACTGCATCGCAGTGCTAGAGGCGTCACTACAGACCCGGGTTCATCTTACAAGAACGTCTTACAAACGTCCTAACACGGTCCTCAATGACGTCCTGGTAACTAACAGGGAAGTAGACAAAGGTCCCCCAGAGAACGCTCCTTTGGGACCATCATGAAACGTCCCCTTGTGGTCATTGAATGTCCCATGGATAACATCCTATCAGAACCAAATAGGAACTTTTTTCCAACGTTCCCTAATGGCCATCAAAATACCTTATTATAACGTTATACTGTGACCAAACCGGGACCTGTACTGAACATGCTCGTATGGTCCCTCGGTTAACGTCATGTTTTAATGTTCCTAGAACGTTCTCAGAACGTCAGTGGGATAACGTCTCGCCAAAACCCTTAAAGGGACCTAATGGGAACGTTGCCTAATGTTCTTAGGACATCCCCTGTTTGCTGGGTAAACTCATGTTTAGACCGAGATGTAACTCTTAGTAGCAACTGGTGTGTGAAGTGTCTTCTCTAAAATATAGAGATTATGTAGAAAAAGAAAATTGAGAAACAATCATTCTGAGCCAGAGCTAGAGGTATTTTCGTGTGTTGCAAAATCACATTTGCAAAAATACTTGGGACTAACAGGCTTACACTGACACTGTAAATCATAATGACCTGCTATGAAAATAAATACATACATTTATTATTTTGAAGAGAACAAGCATTTAAAAACTTTTTTATTTTAACTGTGTTATATACAGTTGAGAGCATAGAGAGTAGACAACACAGTACTGAACAGAGTGATACTGAATAGACTAGAGTCTTGTGTGAGAGCACATATGCATCACACAGGGTTTGGCATCAAAGGACGTGACAGAATGTTCTCAGGAGAGCAGCTGTCCATGCCAGGCACCAAGCAAGCTTCCCCTCTACTCCATTATAAGTCCTCTCTGTTTCTCACTCCATAGTTTTCCCTGATATCATTTTCTTTTTCTCCTTTGCCTTTTCTAGCTTTCACTCACTCACTCACTCACTCACTCACTCACTCACTCACTCACCCACCCACCCACACTCCCCCTCCCACCCTGTCCCTCTTTCTCCATCATGCTATCCCCGCTATATCTGGCAAAGCCCTTAGACATGCCAAGGGGAGACACAATGTGAAGGCATCCTGCTACAGCCCTGCTGTCTTCCGGCATGTTAGCAGCTGGTCAAAGTAAAGTCAGATCCTTCTGCACTCAGTGCGAAGGCTGTCAGAGGAACAGGCACACATAGAAATCACAAGAGGATTTTTGCATATATTTTCTTGTTTTATTTGTGCTGGCCATACATCAACATTTGGAAAAATGGCATTCTCACGGATTCTTATTCAATTCACCATGGGTCTACACAATTCCTAAACTGTAAGTAGAAAGAAGGAATTTTGCCATGTTTGAATGTTTTTTCTCTTCTGTGAACAATGATTTATTATTGCTCTTAGTTTGTTGTTGTTGCCATTTGGTTTTGAGGTAAGTAAGAAAAAGGTGGATGTTACGATTGGAATTTTATAAGGCTCTGAAAATAAGAATATTAATTATTTATGCTGAGAATCGCTCCCAGGTTGTCCATTCTCTCTCACATGGACATTATTCTTCACGGTCTCTTCCCATTGTAGCACTCATCTTTTACTGAGTTCTGTTTAATAAGAAACTTGCTCTTGGTTATTATTTTTGCTCATTTATTTATGATGGAAGTGTTTTTTAATGGACCCAAACTAATTTGAAACATAATTATACATTTTAACTTAAATTGATGCTAAACTATTCTATGAAATTGACATTTTCTGAATTAAGCTATAAAAAAAAATACAATGAGTAGAATAGGGGGACTGGACTGTAATCGTTACATAAGCACTTTAGTGCAATTAGTCTAATTTCCATGCGGGCATTCTGTTCATTGTTATGTGCATGTTGTCCTAATGGTGCTTCTCTTCTTCCTCTAGCTCCAGATGGCCACCCTGCAGCAACAGCAGAACTCTCTGATGAGAAAGGTGAAGAGGACCCTGCCTAGCCCTCCTCCAGAAGAAAGCCCTCTCCCCATCGTTACCCCAGCCATGTCCCACATGTACAGCAGCCCCCCGGGGATGCAGCCCCAGAGGGTGCTGCCCAGGCCCGCCCAGGGGGTCACTAAGGCTGGCCTGCTGAGCGAGCTGAAGGCCGTGGAGCAGGAGTCTACCAAGCTCCGCAAGCAGCAGCAGGAGCTAGAGGAGGAGGAGAAGGAGATTGACGCCAAGCTGCGCTACCTGGAACTGGGCATCCATCAGCGCAAGGAGACCCTGGTGAAGGAGAGGGAGAGGAGGGAGCTGGCCTACATGCGCTGCATGGGCGATGCCCGTGACTACATGTCGGACACCGAGCTTAACAACCTGAGGATGGTTGCGGCCACGGGGACGTTCGATGGTAACGGTCTGCTGACGAGGCCCAGCACGGCGCCGCTGAGCCAGTTCACCAACGACCTCGGCCCGGCCTCCCAGTACCCTCCCACCTCCTCCTACATGGCCTATCAGTACCCACAGAGCCAGCCCACGCCCACACAGCAGCCAACCGCTGCTTACCAACAGATCGGTTTCCAGCCCCCTCAGTACCCAACAGCTGGCCAGCCCCAGCCAGGCACCTTCCAGCCCCACCCACCGCAAGGCCCAGGTTACCAGACCCAGCCAGGCTACCCAGCCCACGGGGGCTATGGCCAGCCTTCCTACCAGACAGACCTGGGCATGCAGCAGCATAGCCACCAGGGTTTTCAGCCTCCCAACCCCTCTATCCCAGGCCAACACCTCCCCTACCCAGGCCAGAGCCCCTACCCCGGCCAGGGGATGTCCTATCAGCCCCAGGCTGAGATCCTTACTGTTCACCAGAGGCCTCGTCAGACCTCCCTGGCCGACCTGGAACAGAAGCTGCCCACCAACTACGAGGTGATCAGTAACCCTGTCGTCTCTGTGGCCACATCAGCTCCAGACACCTGCTTTGGCTCAGTCTATGCCTCTAACACCATGCCCAACGCCTACGGGCAGTACCGCCCCCCAGAACCTGTGCTGACCCACGGCGTGGACAGCCCCACATCAGCCTATGCTGCAGACGGCCTCTACACCTCCAACCTGGAGCAGAATATCCCCAGGAACTACGTCATGATTGACGACATCAGCGAGCTGACCAAAGAGAACCCTGCTGTTGATGCTCTTGGTCATCCAATAGGAGGACGCTACGGTGAGAATGGCCCCGTGCGCCAGACTGGCTACGGAAATGAGCCTGTGGACCCGTACATGCCTGCAGGCACCACGGGCTACCACCAGCAGGGCGCTGTGGACCCCCGGACCAGCACTACTGGGGGATCTTCTTATTACTATGACGACTATAATAAACACCCGAGCACAACACGTCCAGGGGGCCCAGGGCCCCAGAAACATCCATCCAAGAACCTGGCCCCTGCCGTGGTCTCCTCCGGTAAGCGCAGCAAGCACAGGAAGCAAGGCATGGAGCAGAAGATCTCAAAGTTCTCCCCCATCGAGGAGGCGCGGGACGTGGAGTCTGACCTGGCCTCTTACACCATGACCACCTCTACCGGCGGCAGCTGCACCGTGGTGTCTCGGTCCGGGGTGAAGAAGAGCGGCTACGACCAGCAGAAGTACTATGGCGGCCAGCCGGGAAGCCGTGAAGCCCTGGAAGAGGAGGACCGGATGTATGGCTCCGGGAGATCCCGGTCTACAGGCTACGGCATGGACAAGATCTCCTCCAGGGACTCCTCAGGCTACAGGAGCAAGTCCTACGAGAGGGACGCCATGGAGCGGTCTCAGAGAGGCAACCGCGGTGGACGGAACTCAGAGGAGGAGAGCCCCCTCAGCCCTGTGGGGAAGCCTGTTGGGATTGGACGAGGCGGCACTGGGGTACCAGGGGATCCCCATGACGTGAGGAACCAGTACGGCTCCAGCCACTCCCTGCCGGACGTCCAGGATCACCACATGAAGGACCTGCCCAGGAGCCACGTGTACAAACCAGATGACCCATACCTTGTAGACGACATGCACGCAGCTGTGTCGGACAGCGAAGGTAACTGGTGCTGAATGCCACTAACTGCCTGACCTCCTCTGTCTCTCTGTCTGCTGGAAAGAGTCTGGATGCCAAGTGTGGTCTTCAGAGCAGCACGACGGCTCCTTCTGTTATGTGACTGTTGAAAAGACGTGCATGTTGTGCCCAATGCATAAACCGCATATGCCTATGTTTCGTATATCATTTTTTGTTTTTGCATGATGAAAACATTTCAATGTTATGAGTTTTGTGATTTTACACGTTTTTGCTGTTTTTTGTTTGACTCTGAAAGACTTTGCATGTTTTTAAGACTTTGGGCCGTCTTTTTGTCTGTCGTCTGCATGGCTTCACTTCAGTGTGCATGTCTCTCTTCTTCTCCTCTCTACACATCACAAAACAAAAGGAAACTGACTGATGATAATCTTTGTTGTCCAAAAAGCCTATCATCTGGGTCAGGAGGAGACGGACTGGTTTGAGAAGCCGAGGGAGGCCCGCGCCAATCGCTCCAGACACCATGGGAGCGCAGGCCAGATCTCCACAGGTAGACAACAGACCAGCGCCAACGTGAAGCACACCTACCACGACTATGACGAGCCCCCCGAGGAGCAGGACCTGTGGCCTCAGGATGAGTACAACAACCAACCTCGCCACCCCTCGTCCACCTCATCATCCCGTGACCACCGTGGTTACCATGGCAGTAGCGGCGGCAGTTCGGGGAGGCACTCATCTTCCCGCCACTCTGGCGAGGAGCCCCGGTCGTCCAGCCGCTCCTCCAGAACACACCCCAAAGACCCATCCACCCGCTCTGAGGGCCGTGGATCCTCCTCCACCCAGAAGAGGGGAGGCTCGGAACCCCGTTCCTCACGGGAGGGCTACCGGGATCGGGACTCTGGGGACTACTCCTCCCGTGACCCGGCCTCCGGACACCACCGCGAGGGCACCGGGGGCAGGGGTCAGAGGCCGCCGGGCTCGTCTTCCAGGAAACAGGAGGGGGTGCCCTCTGCAGGGGCCAAGCAGGGCCAGGGGCAGCAACCCCAGGGCGGTCCAGGGGGGCCCCAGCAGCAGGGGCAGCGTTCCAGTGGGCAGTCCCAGTCAGGCAGGCAGCCTGGGTCCCAGGGGCCAGACGGGGGACAGCCGGCCCAGCAGCCTGGCCAGCAGCAGCAACGCACCCAGCAGCAGCAGCAGCAGCAGCAGCAGCAGCAGCCCCTGCAGCAGAGCCAGCTTCCTCAGACCACTGCTGGGGGGCCTCAGGCCAATCCAGGGACCGCGGGGCCAGGTCCCATGGCAGGACCAGGGACAGGACCAGGGACAGGACCAGGGACAGGACCAGGTACAGGACCAGGGGCAGGGGCAGGACCAGGAGCGGCACAGCACCAGGATAAACCTGGCCAGACTCCGGCACAAGGCCGGCAGCCAGCTGGACCCACCGCAGGCCAGGCACCAACCACAGCCGTAAGTACATCTTAGATGGGGTTGGTATTTCAAGATCCATTGAATGTCATGTGAAAATGTATGCCATCTTACTTTCCACCTCTTGGTGAACAGCTAGACAGTAATGATTTTGTTCCCCTTTCTTTCTGTTCTGTGACAGGCGACCTCTGCTACACCTGCAGCAGCCATTGGGGGGGCGAAACCTGCTGCAGCGATTGGGGGGGCAGCAGCAGCACAGCCTCCTAAGACAGCCACACCCCCCCTCATAGGCATTGGTGAGACTGACATCTCCCCTATAGTCACATTACATACTTCCCAAACACAGAATGACATACTACCCAAACACATAATGACATACTACCTAAACACAGAATGACATACTACCCAAACACAGAATGACATACTACCAAAACACAGAATGACAAGCCCCCGACATACTTGGGCTCCCGAATGGTGCAGTGGTCTAAGGCACTGCATCTCAGTGCTAGAGGCGTCACTACAGTCCCTGGTTCGATCCCAGGCTGTATCACAACCGGCCGTGTTTGGGAGTCCCATAGGGCGGCGCACAATTGGCACAGCGTCGTCAGGGTTAGGGGCGGGTTTGGCCGGGGTAGGCCGTCATTGTAAAATCTGAATTTGTTCTTGACTGACTTGCCTAGTTAAATAAAGGTTCAATAAAAATCCCATCTGACAGGGCTGTTGTTGTTCCTCTGCAGGCTCTAAAGCAGCCCCTCCTGGAGGGATAGGTAGCAGGCCTGGTGGGATCGGCAGTGCAGCAGCAGGCCAGCCCCCAGCTGACGGGGGAAACGTTCTCACTAATATCCTCGGAGGGGCGGGAGGGGCTGCCGAGCAGGCAGGGAAACTGGGTGATGGTAAGGCCCTGAGTACCTGAATAATGGAAAACTGACACATATATACTGGGTGCATCTCAATATTTGAGATTCCACCCTTTGCCTTGATGACAGCTTTGTACACTCTCTCACAAAGACACGGTGGTTGGAACCAAAAATCTCCAATTTGGACTCCAGACCAGAGGACACATTTCCACCGGTCTAATATCCATTGCTTGTGTTTCTTGGCCCAAGCAAGTCTCTTCTTATTATTGGTGTCCTTTAGTAGTGGTTTCTTTGCAGCAATTCAACCATGAAGGCCTGATTTACAAAGTCTCTTCTGGAAAGTTGATGTTGATATGTGTCTGTTACTTGAACACTGTGAAGCATTTATTTGGGCTGCAATTTCTAAAGGCTGGTAACTCTAATGAACTTATCCTCTGCAGCAGAGGTAACTCTGGGCCTTCCATTCCTGTGGTGGTCCTCATGAGAGCCAGTTTCATCATAGCGCTTGATAGTTTTTCAAAGTTCATGACATTTTCCGCGTTGACTAACTTTCATGTCTTAAAGTAATGATGGACTGTTGTTTCTCTTTGCTTATTTGAGCTGTTCTTACCATAATATGGACTTAGTATTTTACCAAATAGGGCTATCTTCTGTATACCCCCCACACACACCTTGTCACATCACAATTGATTGACTCAAACGCATTAAGAATGAAAGAAATTCCACAAATTAACTTTTAAGAAGGCACATCTGTTAATTGAGATGCATTCTAGGTGACTAACTTATGAAGCTGGTTGAGAGAATTCAAAGATTGTGCAAAGCTGTCATTCAGGCAATGGGTGACTATTTGAAGAATCTTACATAGAAAATATACAGTGGCAAGAAAAAGTATGTGAACCCTTTGGAAATACCTAGATTTCTGCATACATAAATTGGTCATAAAATTTGATCTGATCTTCATCTAGGTCACAGCAATAGACAAACACAGTCTGCTTAAACTAATAACACACAAACAATTATATGTTTTCATTTCTTTATTGAACACACCTTGTAAACATTCACAGTGCAGGGTGGGAAAAGTATCTGAACCCTTGGATTTAATAACTGGTTGGCCCTCCTTTGGCAGCAATAACTTCTATAGTTGCGGATCAGACCTGCACAACGGTCAGGAGGAATTTTGGACCATTCGTCTTTACAAAACTGTTTCAGTTCAGCAATATTCTTGGGATGTCTGGTGTGAACTGCTCTCTTGAGGTCATGCCACAGCATCTCAATCGGGTTGAGGTCAGGACTCTGACTGGGCCACTCCAGAAGGCGTATTTTCTTCTGTTGAAGCCATTCTGTTGTTGAATTACTTCTGTGTTTTGGGTTGTTGTCCTGTTGCATCACCCAACTGCTGTTGAGCTTCAGTTGGCGGACAGATAGCCTAACATTCTCATGCAAAATGTCTTGATAAACTTGGGAATTCATTTTTCTGTCGATGATAGCAAGCTGTCCAGGCCCTGAGGAAGCAAAGCAGCCCCAAACCATGATGCTCCCTCCACCATACTTTACAGTTGGGTTGAGGTTTTGATGTTGGTGTGCTGTGCATTTTCTTCTCCACACATAGTGTTGTGTGTTCCTTCCAAACAACTCAACTGTAGTTTCATCTGTCCACAGAATATTTTGCCAGTAGCGCTATGGAACATCCAGGTGCACTTTTGCAAACTTCAGACGTGCAGCAATGTTTTTTTTGACAGCAGTGGCTTCTTCCGTGGTGTCCTCCCATTAACATCATTCTTGTTTAGTGTTTTACATATCGTAGACTCGTCAACAGAGATGTTAGCATGTTCCAGAGATTTCTGTCAGTCTTTAGCTGACGCTAGGATTCCTCTTAACCTCATTGAGCATTCTGCGCTGTGCTCTTGCAGTCATCTTTGCAGGACGGCCACTCCTAGGGGGAGTAGCAACAGTGCTGAACTTTCTCCATTTATAGACAATTTGTGTTACCGTGGACTGATGAACATCAAGGCTTTTAGAGATACTTTTGTAACCCTTCCCAGCTTTATGCAAGTCAACAGTTCTTAGATCTGAGATCTCTTTTGTTCGAGGCATGGTTCACATCAGGCAATGCTTCTTGTGAATAGCCAACACACGTTTTGTAAGTGTTTTTTATAGGGCAAGGCAGCTCTAACCAACATCTCCAATCGTGTCTCATTGATTGGACTCCAGGTTAGCCGACTCCGGACTCCAATTAGCTTTTGGAGAAGTCATTGGCCTAGGGGTTCACATACTTTTTCCAACCTACACTGTAAATTCTGTATTCAATATAGACAATAAAAATACAATAATTTGTGTTATTAGTTTAAGCACACCATGTTTGTCTATTGTTGTGACTTAGATGAAGATCAGATCAAATTTGATGACCAATTTATGCAGAAATCCAGGTAATTCCAAAGGGTTCACATACTTTTTCTTGACGCTGTATTTTGATTTGTTTAACACTTTTTTGGTTACTACATGATTCCATATGTGTTATTTCAGAGTTTTGATGTCTTCACTATTATTCTACAATGTAGAAGATAGTAAAAATAAAGAAAAACCCTTGTATAAGTAGGTGTTTTAAAGATGTTGACTGGTAGTTTCCTTAAGTATCAAAAGTAAAAGTTTAAATTATTTCAAATTCCTTATTTCAAGCAAACCAGACGGCACCATTTTCTTGTTTATATATTCACGTATAGCCAGGGGCACACTCCAACACTCAGACATCATTTACAAACGAAGCATGTCAGTTTAGTGACTCCGCCAGATCAGAGGCAGTAGAGATGACCAGGGATGTTATTTTGATAAGTGTGTGAATTGGAGCATTTTCCTGTCCTGCTAAGCATTCAAAAGTACGTTTCGGTGTCAGGGAATATGTATGGAGTAAAAAGTACATTATTTCCTATAGGAATGTAGTAAAGTAAAAGTTGTCAAAAATATAAATAGTGAAGTAAAGTATAGATACCCCAACAAAAACTACTTAAGTAGTACTTTAAAGTATTTTTGCTTAATTACTTTACACCACTGTGTGTGTGTCCTTAGTCGGTGATGTTCTTAGTGATTGAATATAATACAAACATTGATCCTTTATAAGATGTACTGTACACACCTACTACAGAATATTCTGTGAAATGTACTAATGTACTATCTTACTGTCTTAAACATTATTATTTCATTATTTTAATTACCCCCTTCCCCGTCTATCTCTTTTACACAGCTATTTCTGGCCTCGGCAAGAAGTTCACTTCGTTTTGGTGAATGGAAGAGAGGAGGGTAAATGCAATGGATTTGATTGTGATTTTCTTAGATGTAAAGTGTACTTAGTTGACACTTGCACTTTGCTAGTGTGTTGTGGAAGTCCCAGGGGTGAGGGACAGCTTGTGTTTGTCTTGCAGGCTATGAGGAGTTGAGATGGAGAGGGATTGGAGGCTTGGTACTGGAAAAACCTATGAAACTGTTTACGGCATTTTATACATTTCACTATCACAAGGAAACAGAGGAGGAGGGAGGAGGAGGGTACCTGAGCGCATCAGTGAGTATCTCATTACCTCTCCCTTCCCTTGCGAGATGAATACATTTCTTAACACATTGGGGCTGCGGGCCTTGTCTTAGGAGAAAAATGGTGTAATGAGGGAATTTTTTTATAGGATAGTGAATCATCATTCTGTGTGCTCTCGTTTGTGTGTGTGTATGTGTGTGCATGCATGTCTGTGTGTCCCTGCGTTTGTGTGTGTGTGCATGGAAGGACAGCATGATCCCCCTTGTCATCTGCTTATTTCCAAGATGTATATGAGTGTTAATTAAATATTGAAATATATGGAAATAGCTTTCATCTTTTTAGAAGTTAAATACTCACCCCTCAAAGTAGTAATACTATCAACAATGTTTAAGGTTAGGTTTAATGCAGTATGGGATGCAGATTTGCATCCCCAATGGCACCCTGTTCCCTATATAGTGCACCACGTCTGCTCAGGGCCCGTAGATATCTGGTCAAAAGTGCACTAGGTAGGGAATAAGGTGCCATTTGGGATGCAGACAGTAGCTTCAAGCTGTGGCAGCAGTCCCACACTGTGATGGATAAAGTGTTGTATCAGCTGGATATTTGCATAGATTAACATAGATCCATGTCTGCATAATGCATAATGTAGTAGCATGAGTGAACTGATGACTCATTAAGTACTGTAATTGTATATTCTGTCTGACCAGCTGGGTGCATTTTTCCTTTTTTTCTCTCTCATTTTCCCCTCTCTCTTTCTCTCCTTTTCTTTCTTTCTCTCGCTCTCGCTCTCTTTCTCCCACTTTCTATTTTCTCTCACCCCACGTTACCACCAATCAGGGCTGGAATCAAAGGATGCCTGGTCAGCACTGAACTCCCCAGACATGAGCACACAACATGATCAGAGTTAGAATGGGTGGATGCTTTGTCAGCACTGGCTGGGAGAAGATTGAGGAGAGGACGAAGTGGATGGATATCAAGTCAGAGCGGCGGTCCCAAGCATGAGCAGACGATTCAAGAGAGACTTCTGCTGCTGCCTCTGCTGGCTGTAAGTGAAAATCAGATGTACATTAATCCAGTGTGTGTGTGTCTCTGTGTCTCTGTGTGTGTGTGTGTGTCTCTGTGTGCTCAGTTTATGGTGCATTTTCACTTAATTGGTTCTCTGCTGTGCCAAGTCAGGTAAACAGAATGACTGTGTCCATGTTCTCCCACTGCTGGAGAGGTCAGAGGTTAGAGCCCAGGATAGGTCCAGGAGGTATAATTAGCCAATGGATGAGCAGACTAACCATGGCTTTACTGTCCTTCCAAGCACACGCACGGACACACAGACATGCACACACACGCACGCACACACGAACGCACGCACACACAAACTGTGAAGCCCACAGAATGATTCACTATCCTATAAACAATCCCTCATTACATGGTAGAATGGACTAACACAGAGAGCAGCACTGTAGAATTGTTTTGCAAACAAAATACATTTCAATGCATTTCTATTGGGCCCCTGTTCAAAACACATGAAGACTAATTGGGTCCCTGCTTTCTCTTTCTGGCCACTGCTATCTCTACTAGAACTAGTTATTATGGCATCTGGGTTGGGTTGACCGTGATGTCATAGGCCGTGACGCCGGGTGCCTCTCTGTGTGTGGGACAGGGGGTGAGGGATCCTGTGATCCAGTGCAGGGATCTAGAGATAAACCCAGCTCAGTGCTTCTTTGAGCAGCAGGCAAGCCTTCTCAGCCCCGGGGATTACTGACAATCCCAGCAGGGCTCTGATTGGCTGCAACCGCCCGGGGAGGGAGGGGCTTGGGACATAGTGGGCGAGTTGGTTTTGCATGGCCTCCTGGCCCGGGTGGGCGGAGTTTGCACATTTTAGACCATTCCATTGGTCCTTAAGTGAAATGTCCACCCACCCGGGGCACTGGGCCATGCAAAACGAACTGGCCCAGTGACACGTAGGGGGAGTAGTGAAACTGGAAGCACTCAGCGTGGCTGTCTTGGGCCAGTTGTGAGGTCTTAGATAGGGGGTGTGGTCTGTTTTAGTGAGGTGTCAACTCGTGGTGGGTGTGGCCTTCTACTGTACAGCCACGTTAGAAGTATAGTGTAACTAGTCTATAAGTATAGTTTAACTAGTCTATAAGTATAGTTTAACTAGTCTATAAGTATAGTGTAACTAGTCTATAAGTATAGTGTAACTAGTCTATAAGTATAGTTTAACTAGTCTATAAGTATAGTGTAACTAGTCTATAAGTATAGTTTAACTAGTCTATAAGTATAGTGTAACTAGTCTATAAGTATAGTGTAACTAGTCTATAAGTATAGTGTAACTAGTCTATAAGTATAGTGTAACTAGTCTATAAGTATAGTTTAACTAGTCTATAAGTATAGTTTAACTAGTCTATAAGTATAGTGTAACTAGTCTATAAGTATAGTTTAACTAGTCTATAAGTATAGTTTAACTAGTCTATGAGGGGAAGGTCATGCGCAAAACTCAGTCATATTGCAGAGCTTGTATTTATTGGCCTATTTTAGAGATTGGAGCTTTAAAAAAATTTAATCATGACTTTGTTCAACAAAAATAGTATTATTATAGAGATTTTTCACAGAATTGTTCCCTGGTATTAGGGTGTGGGATTGGTTCCCATGGTAATTAGTGTCTGGCACTAGAATGTTAGCCACTGGATGACCCTCCATGCTGCATGAGCTCTGGCTCAGGGATTTAAGGGAATACCATGAATAAACACAGTGGTTCTCGCTTTCTCTTGTTCTCTCTCTCTGTCCCGGTTTCTTTCTCTCGTTCTCTCTCTCTGTCCCGGTTTCTTTCTCTCTTTCTCTTGATCTCTCTCTCTCTCTCTCTCTCTCTCTCTCTCTCTCTCTCTCTCTCTCTCTCTCTCTCTCTCTCTCTCACTCTCCTTTTGTCTTATTTTTTTTTTCTCTCTCTCTCAATTTACAGTTTCAATTCAAAGGGCTTAATTGGCATGGGAAACATACTGTATGTTTACATCTCTCTCTCTGTCTCTTTCTCGCTCTAAAGGACACTGAGCTGAACCATGTGTGAGGAATGAGAATGGAATTGTGTGTATATGTGTGTCCTTTTGTCTGCCTGTAGGGCAGGCGTGTGCACACACACATAGTTATCCCTCCAGCGGTACAGTATTACAGTACTACAGCTCTCTTCTGCCCCCTTGAGGTGAAATTAAGTCCTGAAATCTTTCAAATCAAATCACAGTTTATTTGTCGCATGCACAGATCAGCAGATGTTAAATCAGGTGTAGCAAAACGCTTAAGTTTCTAGCTCCAGCAATGCAGTGTCTAACAGTGCAATCCTGATACACAAATACCCCCCCGCACACACACACAAAAAAAACAGAAATTAAGAAATATCAGAATGAGCAATGTCAGAGTCCTGAGTATAAATATGTGGTCGTGTATAGACAGTCTGGACAATGTACTGGTACTGGATGCCCAGCAGTAGTTATATAGGATGAGCTATGTCTAGAATACAGTACGTACATATAAGTTAGCTTCATTTCTCAGAGATCAAATCAAATGTAAACAAAAAAATGTTGCAGGAACTCTATGGGACAATAATGAACAAATCTCTGTGTACTGTAAATTGTATGTCCTGTGTTTTGCTTGTGTTTGTCATATGATTCAAATGCCTGTGACATATTGGATCCTAATGCAACACATACCGTATAGATTCAGTGCATATTGTTCTCGTAACTTTGCAACATTTTGGTACGTTTCCCAAAAATCTGGTTTTCCAGAAATCCCATTTGGAAGATTCCTGGAATCAGGAGGACATAAACTGAAAATCCGGGAATCTTCCAACCGGGAAGATGGACAATCTGGGAATTTTGGGAAAGTTAACCTTAGATCTCAGTAGAAATCTCCAGGTGAGGGACACTGATCTTTGACCTTGTGTTTTCAGATGCACCAACAGAATGCCAGGGAGAGCCTGCCTCACAGCTCCCGTAGGAGAGTGAATAAGACAGATAGAATCCTCACCTCCCTGTCGGTTGTCTGCTTACTGAGAGATAACTCCTGATCCAGGTACAGGACAGGGAGCTGTCACACACCTTAGGCTTGGCTTCAGCATCTCTCAGCTCAGGGGGACAGCAACAGATGATGCTGTTTTTTCATCTGAATATCTTGTATCACTCGCTGAGGTTCTCCTGTTGGAAATCCAGGCCAGATGGGAGCGATTGTAGTAGAGGGAAGATTCATAGTGCCCTCTACAGGGCATTGAGGGGAAGTCACTCTGTCTGAGGAATCCACATCTGACCACAATCTACTCTGGCCAAGTCCCAAAGGACACCCTATTCCCTATTTAGTGCACTACTTTCAACCAGGGTCCATTGGGCTCTGGTCAAAAGTTGTGTATCATATAGGAAATATATAGGAAATAGGGTACCATTTGGGATGCAGAGTCTGTCTGAGGAGTCCACATCTGACCAGAATCCTTCATGACACCACGCTTTTGTGCTCAAAGGGCCTTTTTACAGCATCACCATTATAACGCAATGGAGGAGGTAGATAGAGGTACACAGCTCATAGGTTTTACTAGTACCAAAGATACTTCTTCGCTAACTATGACACTCTAACTACTACACTGGAGGAGGCAAGATGTTACTACGGCGACAGACGAAACAAACAAACAATGCCCCTGTTATTAAACCCTTGAATGCTTGGTTTCTATGATCTCTACATTCCAGGGAACGATGACCCTTTCTTTGAATGTGTTTTTATTTGTCGTCCACCTGTTGTGATGATATGATGTCTACAGAATGCAACATGTACATGTGGACATGGGAATGCACGCACAATAATACTAGAAAATAAACCCATATCTTCTTAACACTTTTTCACCACCACGTCCAGAAGAGGGGCCACTAGACATTACTAGACGAGTAGGATCGTGAGAGGAGGAGGAGCTACCAGTGTGCCCACCAATAAGAGTGTGAGATCTACACAGAAGAGAGAACCAAACGGAGCGCCAGTAAGCGCGGCCACGGCTGTTTTTTAGCCATCGCAAAGCCATCAGTTGTCAATCCCAGAGCACTTTGGGACTTTGTTGTTGTTTCTTTTCTTTTTATGATCAATTTGTTGATTTATTTTCACCTTGTTTAGTTTCTTATCATTTTTGCCTGGTATTTTTTGGGGAAAAGAAGAGCCTTATTCGGTACATATTTTTTACTTGTATACCTCATTTGTTTTGAAACGTCCATATCATACCTTTCTTAATTTATTTTTTGCACAAATGTATACTGCTTTATGTATATACATCTAGCTAGAACACTGATCATGTAAATTATTAATTTGTGTATTTATGAATTTATATTTATGTGACTTCTGTTTTTTTTGTTTCATGTTTTTCTTTGGTAAATCTATTTATATTTGAATGGTCTATGGTTTTCTTATATTTATTATCTTGTGTTTGAATAATTTGCTGGTTGATTTTTTAAAAGCAATAGCATGCAGAAAACGTTATACAGCACAATGGTGTTAATGTTGTTTAAATTCGTGCTTGGGAATATCTGAAACATGTTGATAAACATCAGTAAATGTGTCTGAGAGAGTTGCATAACCACACATACACACCTAAATCTCGACATTTACGCTAACCCGCGCGCGCGCACACACACACACACACACACACACACACACACACACACACAGGATTGGTTGGAAGCAATCATCATTTCAAATGTTCTATGCAATGATTCATTTTGAAACTGGAAAAGACTCCAAAAAAGTTGAATACCATGATGACCAATGTTACTCACAAGACTCCCAACATCGTTGTGAACTGAAAAACGTCAGAAAAAACGGTTATGAACATGTTTGTACTTGTATGTATGGATCTTAATATTGAACTATTGAATCTGGACACGTTTTTATTTTTGTGGCATGTTTAATAGTACCCTGTCACTCCCCATACGGGGGACTTGTTGCCAAAGGGTTAACTGTATAGACTGTCAGTCATGAATGTCCAACATCTTGTCGCTAGAAGCATGGGTTTGCTTGGCTTCGTCCGGCTGTTTGTATGACCTCATTAAGTCTTGGTGTGTGTGTGTGGCTTGACCAGGGTCCCACTGTGCCGTGGCGTGTTCGGCTTACAGTGACTGTCCAATCCGTGCTGCTATACAAACCTGTGATGCGGTTGGTCAAGAAATTCTCCTTGTAAAATGTCATTGTGCGTATTACTGTCGGTGTATAATCTGAAGGGTGGGGGTGGGGGGTTCGTTTCTGGTATCTGATTGGTTGATCAGTCCGTCCAACAAATAGAACTGTTTCGTATGCCTCGCTGCATATCGGGATTGCTTCATGTGGTAATATATGATGTGGGAAACAACATAAAGTGCTTTGAAGCCACTAAAAGGTACATTTAAAGAACAACAAATCAAATCATTATTAGTAGTTGGAGGAACATCCAAACCTCCACTTAGTCGTGCATTCATTTCAATGGGAGATAAAGCGAAAATGTGACCTAAATTGAAGTTAGGATACGCCCTTAAATGAACAGAAGCACGTCTAGAACTCAATCAGTGAACCGCTGAACCTTCCATATCCAAGGCCAACCTAGAGGGAACCTAGAGGGAACCTACAGTACTGTCAGTCAAGTCAGAGAGACTCGACATGCTGCTGACCCCAAGCCAGTCATTTACAAAATCAGGGCACGTTATAATGAAAGCACAAGCCTGACTGGTAACAGTTTGTCGCTATACTGTATGTAAAGACACAGAAATATGACACACCAATAGGAAACGTGTTGACAATTTCAAGGCGAGGTAAAACAAATCAAGTATCTCATGTCATTAATATGAATGAGTGTGGGTAGAATTAATCACAGAGGGTCCTTAGTGGTGGTTAGGTATAGATAGTTGCATGCTCACCATCTTCATAGAGACGTTGTGGTCGATAAGAGAAGAGGTGCATGTGACAGAACAGCCATCACTGACTGTAGCCGTCCAGAGAGACACAAGGACAGACAGACATTGTCAGTGTAAATACAGATGGATTCTTCTGTACAGCGTTTGAGTTCATAGTAAGGCCGTCTTGTGCATCCCCACGCTGTACTTGCTGCCAACTTTTGTGCTTTTGTGTATAATATAATATTTATTCTGATTAAATATTATGATTATAATGATGAAATGAGCAGTGTATGTGACTGTTGGCAAAAGTGGAACAACTTGTATTCAGAAAACATATCTGGTCTCTGTAGAGTTTCTATACATATTGTGTTTGTAAAACAAGGAGAAATACCTCCATGGCAAAAGTTTATCCAGGCGTTCTATTGTCATTCTATCGGGAGGTTTCAAAGGTGATGGGACATGATCCGTTAATTAAAAAAGAGATTGAAATAAGAGGAAAAAGCTAAGAGAAAATGCAACAAAAAATCCAGAAAAAGTCTAACTCAAGTCATTCACTGTTGTAAGTGCAATGGGCGAAACATCAGTCGTGTATCCATTGTGAAATCTTGTGTTCTATTCAGTGTATTCCTGTAAACAGATAGAGTAACATTTTGGTGCATCATGTCATGTAATGTGATTAATGAAAATAATGACCCTGCAATTTGTTTCCAATCAGGAAAAAGAATAAAGAGAAAATGAAAAATCTCTCTTGTAGTTATTTGTTTGTCATCCACTTTACTATATTTCCTTGTTCTCTCACTGACTGACTGGCTGAATGACTGACTGGCTGAATGACTGACTGAAATGGTTGCCAACAGCAACCACTGTTCACCACAGTGTATTCAAGGAAAGAATTGTTGCCTGTCTCAATAGAAATGACAGAAAAATACAAAGCTCTGCTTAGCCCCTTGGAGCATTGAATAATAATACCCATCAGAACAGCCTTAATTTGTCGGGGCATGGACTTTACGAGGTGTCAAAAGCGTTCCACAGATGCTGGCCCATGTTAACTCCAATGCTTCCAACAGTTGTGTCATGTTGGCTGGATGTCCTTTGGGTGGTAGACCATTCCTGATACCAGTGGCGGTCAGTGCCGTTTCATGAGCATAGCCTTATTTCTATTACAGCATATTGGATGACTGTCATTCATATTCCATTCACCCAGTTCAATGTAACATCGATAGGTTTAGGCTACTACATGATACTCAAATTGTAAGGAATGACGCTGGAGAATAGAAGCAGGTACGGGGAGTTGACATTTATTTAGGAACGGACATGCAACAGGACAAGAACAGCGTCAGAACTGGGAAACACAAATGCAGCAGCGGGGAACATAGCTGGGGAACTGACAAATATAGGGGAGGTAATAAACAGGAGATTGAGTGAGTCCAATATCACTGATGCGCCTGACGAGGGAAGGCAGGTGTGCGTAAATGATGGTGGCAGGAGTGCGTAATGCAGGCCAGCCTGGTGCCCTCGAGCGCCAGGGGGGAAGAGCCGGAGCAGGCGTGACACAAATGTTCCCTATACCCATCATGAGGTTGCTACAACCTAGCCTTTGAATTAAAGTTTATAACAAAGGTGCACACCGGTCGAGAGACAAATTTGAGAAGACAGACAGTGATATTCAATACTTGCACATTCTTGCCTGCATCTAGATGATATAGGATGTAATCATTAGTCCAACAGTTGCAAATGAGAGTCTCTATTGGACAAATTCAAGTATGTTTATCCCTGTTGGCTTCTGTTTAAGAAACGTTTTTCAACAGAATCGGCGGAATGAATACACCCCTGATCATGCGTAAACACACAGCCACGTTGTATTCCTTCTCACATCCATGTTCTCTCCTCCTCTCACCTTTTCCCTTCGCTTGTGGACTTCAATGCACAACACATCAGCTGTATGTGACCAGGTGAAAAAACCTTTCCAAGCCAAACCGAAATACACTGTACTTCTGCACACAATCTGTGTCACCATATTAGCTAAAGTAACGTCATAGTCAGCATAGCTAATAGAACTAACGTGTTTGTAAACCCGCTACAATCATGCAGTAACGTTACAGTGTACAGTCAGTAAGCAGTTACACCGGCGAGCCCCGCTGGCAATAAATTAGTAAAACTAAAAGCTTACCTTGGAAGAGTTCCAGTGTTGTGTTGGACAGTCATAGCCAGCTAGCTAACATAGCACCCCTCTGTTTGAGCAGGGTGTTTCAGTAGGCTAAACTAGCTAGCTGCATTTACTAGCTAAGTAAGTGAAACTGAAAAGAATCTTGCTGGAGAAACTACTTTTGCTAGGAAACAGTTTTTTTTCTTTTCGACCATTTTCATTGAAAACAATCCCCAGAAAGGTACTTAATTGTTACCTATAATTGATTTTATATTGAATAAAACATGGCTGTATTGAGTCTTTAATTTGAAAAAAAATCCCATCTCAGGAGGTTAAATCAAACAATTACTGTAGAAGTGCCTATTAAGTGCCAAATAAAGAAACAAGGTTGACGATTTCATCTGAAATCAGCCATAAACCCCCTTATGACAGGATGCATGAAACGTTTATTGTGCAACAGGGAGGGACAATTTCTTTTATTGTCAATTGTCTAGCCTGTCTATCTATGGGGAACAGGGTTGATGTGTTATGCTCAAACCACTCAGTTTTCCACCACAAAACACCAGAAAATGTCTAGAACCTAGAACCAGCTCACCTGCTTTTACACTATGTTTTGACTATTAGATGACAGTTCAGTTCACATAACGGGGTTGACCTTAAAATTAGGGATTTATTTTTATTTTTATGAATCACTAATCACATGAAATAAATGATAATCTTCAGAAATGACTTTGTCAAAGCAACAAAATAACTAGGCCTAGATTCTATCCGATCAATTATTAACCGGCGATAGCCGACACAGGTGATGTTTTGGCGGTGTCGTAAGTTTAACTGTGTTGGAGCTGTCAAATCGGTGAGAAGCTGCTCTTGATCATTGTCATGAAGCCACAAGTTCAGAACGAGATAGCGTAATTATTTCTTATAGCTTACACTCAAACTAAATAACTAGGATTTCTATCAGCCTAATTGAGGTGTAAATTACATCTTACATTTGAACTTGTAAACAAGGCTGCATGGGATTTCTCCTAATGCAACTCTGTGCAGCCAATGGCAATGCCCGGCTAAAGCATATTTTTTTATAGAGCGGAGCACCTAGGGCTTTAGCATGATGGTGGAAACGTTCTATATTACAGTTTTTCTCGATTGTTTACACACATTTTCTGAAAGCATGCCTCATATTCTCAGAACTCTACACACAAATCAAAAAACACACACACAATGGGCAAAACCCCTCAATTCTCCAGCAAAATGAAACTTTACATTCAAAACAATGTTATTTCTTATCAAAATTGTATTTTGTTTTCAAATGACACACACAAACCATCATATGAATAGACATTTATAAGAACCAGTTGAACACTGATGTGCTCAATGTAAAACACTATGATGAATGGAAAACACTTCTTCTCCATTCATCATAATGACTTAGGCCTTTTTTTGGTTCAGTGTTGCCATTTTTACAGACAGTACATACATAAGTGTGTTGTAAAATATTTGAGAATATTGTTTTTATACTCAGAACACACAAATACACAGTAACAAATATATTTTATTTTTCCCACAAAAACAATGTACACAGTGTACATCCCATTCCCAACCAACACAAAGATGCACATACAGTGCTCTACATACAAAACAGAAGAATTTAATGTATACAGTTACAGTAAAAAAAAAACTATGCTGCATCCTCTCTTCTGTTGTGGTCTGGCCACAGCACCTCATCCACATCACAAGCAATGTTTTCCCTGGACAAGCAGCGGGGGAAATATCGCCTAGCATGGCGATTCCAGCCATGAAAAGCATCAGCTGCTATATCTCCACATGCGTCTTCCATAGCTTGGAGAAGAGGTATACGCGTTTGTGGATTTCGGTCATACACTTTCCATCTCCAGGCAGAAAAAAAGGAATGGAGAATATGGAGGAGATAAACAACTAAAAGCGTGGGTGGGCAGTGAACCAGTTACGAACCAGAGCAGCCCTGTGGAAACTTACGTTGTCCCAAATGACAACGTACCTGAGCTGCTCTGGGCCATCTACCTGATCTGGTGGAATGAGTGTGTTGTGTAGGGTGTCCAGGAATGTGATCAGATGGGCGGTGTTGTAGGGGCCAAGGGTAGCATGGTGATGGATGACGCCGTGGTGGGTAATCGCTGCACACATTGTGATGTTCCCTCCGCGCTGGCCAGGGACTTGAACAATGGCACGCTGGCCGATGATATTCCTTCCCTCTTTCGTCTTTTTGTGAGGTTGAATCCAACCTCATCAATGAAGATGAACTGGTGCTCCACTGCAGCCACCTCTAGCTCAAGGAGTCTCTGAAACACACATGACAATATCAGAAATAGACATGGAGTGGTCACTATTGTGAAGCACAATCGTTATGATTACAATACTGAAATATGTATAATTTATACAGTGTTGAGAGTATGCATCAATTGTGGGTTTGTATAGAACTCACTTGCACATAGTTATATCGCAATTCTTTGACTCTTTCTGAATTGCGTTCAAATGGCACCCTGTAGACCTGCTTCATTCTGAGATTATTTCTGCGCAAGACACGGTCCAGTGTTGATAAGCTTACCCTATCAATATTTTGAAATATCTCATTGTTTTCTATTATTTTTCTTTGTATTTGCCGTAATGTTATGGCGTTATTTTCTAGGACCATGTTCATAATTTCAGTTTCCTGTTCAGGAGACAGAACACGTTCCCGACCACCTTGTGTTGGTAATCTTTCAGTTCTGCCAAACAAATAGTAAAATACTGTAAATACAAAGTAGGAATACATTTCCCAAATACTTGAAACATACTTTATTTTTAGTCCTACAGAACAGTCCACAGGCAATACTGTACTACTGTACTCATTGAGTACTGTATTGATATGCAGTACTGCAATTTTCTAGTGAGAGTAGATTTCTTACCTATTCTCATTTCGGAAAGTCCGGATGATGGATGCTACAGTGTACCTGCTCAAATTTGGCTGTACTCTTTGCCCAGCCTCCTCATTGTTAGACCATGGTTGACCACATGATCAACCAAAGTGGCTCGGATCTCATCAGAGATTACGGTCCTTGGCCTTCCTCGTCCTCGTCCTTGTCCTCCCCGTCCTACTCCTCTTACTCTCACTCCTCTGGCTCTGCCTCTGTTTCCAATGTTGGCATCCATTGCTCCAAAACAGAAGAGCTCACCTGTTGCCCTTTATGCTAAAGCTCTGATTGCTAATTGTAAAACTGTGTGACGGGTGTTTGCCCATGTGATGAGTCAGTGTGCATATTTGAATGGCAGTGTGTTCATTGTGAAAACAAGAGATTTTCTGCATGAAAATTGTGCCAAATGCAAAGAATTGTGTGTAGTGTTTTGAAAAAAGTGTGTTTTAGAACTGCAATTTGAGTGTAAAGCAGGAATTGTGCTTGTAGTTTAGCAGAATTGGTTCAGGGGGTTTGTGCATGAGTTACATGTTGTGGTCATTGTGTCTCAAGTACCAGTATTTGTGTGTAAACAATTGAGAAAAACTGTAAAGGGCACAAATTCAATATCGATGCAAAAAAAGACAATATGACAAAAATGACAATATTAGGGAGGCTGTGTTGAGTTATCACCGTATGGGCAGGCCAGTCCAGCCAGCCAGTGGAAAGATCTCTGTTGAAAAATATTATCAACACTGGCTTCTGGACTGTAGCATGACACACATACACGTACATACATGCTGTGGATGGAGGTGTGGGTGTGTGTGTCATGCTACAGTCCAAGTGCTTTGTTTCTGGCCATTTTGAGCCTGTAATCAAACACACAAATGCTGATGCTCTAGATACTCAACTAGTCTAAAGAAGGCCAGTTGTATTGCTTCTTTAATCAGAACAGTTTTCAGCTGTGCTAACATAATTGCAAAAGGTTTTTGTAATGATCAATTAGCCTTTTAAAATGATAAACAGGGATTAGCTAACACAACGTGCCATTGGAACACAGGAGTGATGGTTGCTGATAATGGGCCTCTGTACGCCTATGTAGATATTCCATAAAAACCTGCCATTTCCAGCTACAATAGTCATTTACAACATTAACAATGTCTACACTGTATTTCTGATCAATTTGATTTTAATGGACAACAAATGTGATTTTCTTTCAAAAACAAGGACATTTCTAAGTGACCCCAAACTTTTGAACGGTAGTGAATATATTTTAAGTGGGGCTGTCAGATTTAATCAGTTAACTCAAGTTAACTTTTTTTTGTTTTAGAGCTAAACATTTTTATTGTGATTAATCTCATTGTTTGAAAATGTTCGAAATACACTTAAAGCAAGCTGACATTGAGGTTTAAGAAAGACACATTTCAGTTGAAGGCATTCGGTTGTACAACTGACTAATAATGGTGACTTTGACTTTGATTAATTTACCTAAATTTGCTAACCGTTACTTTGGACAAAATCAAGATGTCAATATTTGAGTAATGCTTTTTGTATATATATTTTGAAATTAAAGCTTAACTTCATAAAATTCTTAATTTGCAAATAAATGTTTTAATCGTTTGACAGCACTAATTTTAATGTTAAAACTAGTAATCCTACATTGTTAAATGAAAATAGACAAACTCCCTATGCTACTGTAGCCCCACCATTTAGTGTGGCTCTCAAACCCTCCAACTCTGTGTACTGGAGCCATCCACCTGCTATTCCAACTGGACTTCGAGAAACAGTGTCTCGCCTACTCCCGTTCCCACATTACGCACACCTGGCAACCATCATTACACACACCTGCTCCTCATCGTCATGCACACTTGGACTTCCTCATTATCTTGATTACTTTCCCTTTTCTGCTTACGGTTGAAGCTGTGGATCTCAACCAAGACCATAACCCACTGAACCAGAGGACAGCCTACTGAGGACAGCCTAAGTTGACAAACAGGTGACTCTTGTTTGTCAATGTCCTGGTTTAAATAGACTCAACATCTGTCAGTGTTGAGGTTCATGGGGTCAGTCAAATGAATATTCATGCAGCTCTTATTCAAATGGAGGAGGAAGAAACATGACCGTTTAGATATTCTGTACAAACAGGGAGGCCTCCATTAAGCTTTTATACTATACTGAACAAAAATATAAACGCAACATGCAACAATTTCAAAGGTTTTACTGAGTTACATTAAGGAAATCAGTCAATTTAAATGTAAATTAGGCACTAATCTATGGATTTCACATGACTGGGAATACGTATATGTATCTGTTGGTAACAGATACCTTAAAAAAAAGGTAGGAGGCTGGATTGGAAAATCAGTCAGTACCTGGTGTGACAACCATTTGCCTCATGCAAAGTGACACATCTCCTTCGCATAGAGTTCAGGCTGTTGATTGGCTGTTGATTGTGGGATGTTGTCCCACTCCTCTTCAATGGCTGTGCGAATTTGCTGGATATTGGCGGGAACTGAAACAAGCTGTCGTACACATTGATCCAGAGCATCCCAAACACGCTCAATGGGTGACATGTCTGGTGTATATGCAGGCCATTGAATAACTGGGACCATTTCAGCTTCCAGAAATTGTGCACAGATCCTTGTGACATGGGTCCATGCATTATCATGCTGAAACATGAGGTGATGAAGGTGGATTAATGGCATGACAATGGGCCTCAGGATTTTCGTTACGGTATCTCTGTGCATTCAAATTGCCATCGATAAAGTGTCTGTAGCTTATGCCTTCCCATACCATAACCCCACCGCCACCATGGGGCTCTCTATTCACAACGTTGACATCAGCAAACCACTCGCCCACACAACGCCATACAGATGGTCTGCGGTTGTGAGGCTGGTTAGACGTCCTGCCAAATTCTGTAAAACATTGTTGGAGGCAGCTTATGGTAGAGAAATTAATATTACATTCTCTTGCAACAGCTCTGGTGGACATTTCCTGCAGCCAGCATGCCAATTGCACGCTCCCTCAAAACCTGAGACATCTGTGGCATTGTGTTGTGTGACAAAACTGCACATTTTAGAGTGGCCTTTTATTGTCCCCAGCATCAGGTGCACCTGTGTAATAATCCTGCTGTTTAATCAGGTTTCTGATATGCCACACCTGTTAGGTGGATGGATTATCTTGGCAAAGGAGAAATGCTCACTAACAGGGATGTAAACAAAGTTATTCACAACATTTTGGAGACATTTCTGGGATCTTTTCTTCCAGCTCATGAAATATGGGACCAACACTTTACATGTTGCATTAATATTTTTGTTCAGTGTAGATACAACCTTATATTAAATACTAACCCTCTAACTAAATCATGAATGCTCACCTTATAACTATCATTGTCTTACTTAAGATAGCCTGACAGCTCGGTCTCTACTGAGTTCATGGCAACGCAGTCATGTTAGAATGACACTATCTGTCAGAAGACAATGTATATCCTTAAAACGAAATACTAACCTTATACGTACACCATATCTTATAGTAAAGTAATATACTGTCTTGTTTTTGTAGAATTCTAATGATGACGCGCCTCAGTGTAGCCCTCCATACTACAGTGCCAGTATCTATTCCACGCTGAGGGAGTGGGGATACTGACTGTCAACTGTGAGGATGTGGACAGGCCCCGACAGCCCCTCACCAACAGCATTGTGGGAGGTGCGAAAATTTCCCATTTCACTTGTAGTGCACTATTTTTGACCAAGGCCTATAGAGTTCTAGTCAAAAGTAGTGCACTATATAGGGAATGGGGTGCCATTTGGGACACAACCCATATCACATAATGCGCTATATTACTAGTGATCAGTGATCATAGGCTTGGCTGCTATCTAGAATTTAGAAGAACCATTTTTGGTTCCAGGTAGAACCCTTTTGGTTTCAGGTAGAACCTTTTTGGGTTCCATGAAGGGTTCCTGGAACCAAAAAGAGATCTACCTGGAACCAAAAGGGTGCTCCTATGGGGACAGCCGAAGAACCATTTTGGAACCCTTTTTTCTAAGCATGTAGGCAGACTAGTCAGCCCAGACAGAACACATTGTTTAGACAGAACACACAAGATAGAACCCCATGTACAGAACCCCATGTACAGACAGAACACAGAACATTCAGCCCAGACAGAAATCATACAAATGATAGAAAATGCAGCCCAGAGAGAAAACAGAGCATTCAGCCCAGATGGAACAAAGAACTCCAAGCCAAGACAGAATGAATCAGAGGGAATGTAATTCACCATCTGCTTGAATAGCGGGTAAATTTGATTAGATAAAACTACCCCATTCCTTCTCTCCCAGGGAACACTAACAACAGATTTACCACGGATGGAGCACAGCTGGTGCCCATAGCCCAGTTCTCCTATGAGACCCCACGGTTTATGAGCTGCTGGTCAGGGTTCAGGACCATGGAATGCCTGTATGCTCCACTACTGATACGGTCATTGCCGATGTGGTTCCTTGGGCCACAACTCGACCAACAACCACCTCCACCATCAAAGTAACTCACCACTTTTACATGTTCTATCTAACCTGCAGCTAGTAGGTATAAACAAACATAGTGTGAGTACCTCTGCATGTTGTGTGTTATCTGTGTGTCGTAACGTGACTATCATTAAATGTGAAGACTGTGGTTATTTATCTGTTCTATATCAAATCAATTCTCTATGTGTAATTATTCCTTACGTGATTAAACTAATCATGTCAACATTAATTAACTAGGAAGTCGGGGCACCACGGGATTTGTTTTTACAGAGTCTCTATTTTCCGAATCTTATCGATTACTGTCACTTATTAATTAACGTCGCAAACCCTTGGATATCTGATATCCGATATGACGGCTTGGTAGACAAAGGAAAGGGGTGAGGACAGATAATAAAGATCAGGAGAACAGAATGGACCCACTACATACATACAGTTGAATATGTTCATCGTAAATATGGACATTTAGCACCCTAACAACTGCTCATTTGGGTTTTAGAAATGCAATGTGCATATTTAAAGGATGTATGCCTTTGTTGTCCCTCTCTTTGATTGCTAGTCCGTCTGCTGGATAGATTGTCGACAGAAAGTCTCTGGTTTGTCTACCAGAGATCAAAGTCTTTCGTAGTTGTAGCTTGTTATAATGGATACGTCACCGTACCTTTGGTCGTTCGATAGTGAAATGTTCTCCAAAATGGATCTTTCAGAGTACAATTCGATCGTTCGATTGGATGCGTTTACCAGACTAAAGTACTTAAACAGCTATAGACTGAATAATTGGTCTTTAGCCATTTCAACATGTAGCTCCCGCTACATGCTCTCTGGTCTTGTCCTTTGGTAGGGTAGTAGTTTAAACCATTTTGCAACATCCGTCTCTGCTTGGTCTTTAGAGTGGTAGCCATTTCAATGTGGGGACCCCGTCCTTGCGTTATCTTGACTAAATGTACATTTTGTCACAAGTCCTTTTATTAACTCTGTGGAAAGGGGCGTTCCATGACGTTTGGGTACAATATCTGTGCTCACTGGGGCGTGGCCACTGACTGATCATAAGTTACTAGGAAAAACTATTTTCATTTAGAAGACTAAGATCACATTGTTATCTTTCCAAAAATATTCTTATGCTTAATCATTTATTTTATACAACACTCAGACGCAAACCCCATAACTGAGAAGTGTATACAAACAAAGAGCCAGCAATGTGTGTCACCTGTCCTTCATGAGGTCACCAAATGAAAAATACTTGACACGACTGTTCCTTGATTTCCCACCGACCGGCTCCACATACTCAAAAATTATTTGGGGGATGTAGAAGATTTGGCAAGTCTCTCTCTGTGTCCCACAGTCACACATTCCAATCCCAATACTACAGAGCTCAGAGTATTTATGACCGCCATAAAGTGGCCCACTCCACCTCTCCCTCTCTGCGGGAGAGAGAGGCGCTGTAGAGCGGACCCACTGTACCCTGATCATTCAGATCTTTACAGGAGAGTCATGACAATGTATATGAGTACGTATGAGTTTGCCTGTAGCCAATTAATGAGTGTGTCTAAATGTGTGTCATGGGCAACATGTGTGAGTTTCTGCATACATCTGTGTTTTTGCTATCTTTCTCTGTTGGTCTCCCAGTCCCAGTCTGTCCAGGCTGAGGTGGTGACTCTCAGGGTGCTAAAGTGGAGGCCTTAGTCCTTGTTCGTAGCTGTCCTCACCATCACCGGAGCTCTGCTGATGGGCAGCCTGAGACTGCTGCTCTGGAAATTGTACATATAGTACCAGTCAAAAGTTTGGACACCTACTCATTCAAGGGTTTTTCTTTATTTTTTACCATTTTCTACATTGTAGAATAATAGTTAAGACATCAAAACAATGAAATAACACAAATGGAATCATGTAGTAACCAAAAAAGTTTTCTTCAAAGTAGTCACCCTTTCCCTTGATGACAGCTTTGCACACTCTTAGCATTCTCTCAACCAGCTTCACCTGGAATGCTATTCCAACAGTCTTGAAGGAGTTCCCACATATGCTGAGCACTTGTTGGCTGCTTTTCCTTCACTCTGCGGTCCAACTCATCCCAAACCATCTCAATTGGGTTGAGGTTGGGTGATTGTGGAGGACAGGTCATCTGATGCAGCACTCCATCACTTTCTTTCTTGGTCAAATAGCCCTTACGAAGCTTGGAGGTGGGTTGGGTCATTGTCCTGTTGAAAAACAAAAGATAGTGGGACTAAGCGCAAATAAGATGTGACGGTGTATCGCTGCAGAATGCTGTATCGCTGCAGAATCAGACCAAAGGACATATTTCCACCTGTCTAATGTCCATTGCTTGTGTTTCTCAGCCCAAGCAAGTCTCTTCTTATTATTGGTGTCCTTTAATAGTGGCTTATTTGCAGAAATTCAACCATGAATGCCTGATTCCCGCAGTCTCCTCTGAACAGTTGATGTTGAGATGTGTCTGTTACTTGAACTCTGTGAAGCATTTATTTGGGCTGCAATTTCTGAGGTTGTTAACTCTAACTTATCCTCTGCAGCAGAGTTAACTCTGGGTCTTCCTTTCCTGTGGCAGTCCTCATGAGAGCCAGTTTCATCATAGGGCTTGATGGTTTTTGCGACTGCAATTGAATAAACTTTCAAAGTTCTTGAAATTTTCCGGATTGACTGACCTTCATGTCTTAAAGTAATGATGGACTGTTGTTAATTTTTGCTTGTTTGAGCTGTTCTTGCCATATTATGGACTTGGTCTTTTACCAAATAGGGCTATCTTCTGTATACCACCCCTACCTTATCACAATACAACTGATTGGCTCAAACGCATTAACAAGGAAATCAATTTCACAAACTAACTTTTAACACGGCATACCTGTTAATTGAAATTTATTCCAGGTGACTACCTTATGAAGCTGGTTGAGAGAATGCCAAGAGTGTTCAAAGCTGTCATCAAGGCAAATGGTGGCGACTTTGAAGAATCTCAAATATAAAATACATTATGATTTGTTTAACACTTTCTTGGTTACTACATGATTACATATGTGTTATTTCATAGTTTTGATGTCTTCACTACTTTTCTACAATGTAGAAAATAGTAAAATAAAGAAACACCCTTGAACGAGTAGGTGTGTACTGTACTTATGTCCACACACACACACACACAGACAGACAGACACCTAACTGCCTATTACAGCTTCTATTCTGTCTCTCTCCGTAGTTTAATGTCTCTCTTTCTATTTTTTTGTCAGGCTCTCTTTCTACACACATGCTCATTTTAAACATGACCCCACTCTCTTACTAAACATGTGAGCAAAGGTATTTTGTTATTGTATATGTAGTGGTCTATGGACCATTCTGGCTTGGACAAGGCTTACTAACTTATGTAGTAGAAGAATAATATATTGTCCAAATTGCTCAATCAGTCTTCTGGCCCAGAGGTTTGCGCCAGGTATGACCCAGGTTATGGGCGTGCTGTAAGTGTTTCTGAAATGCCTTAACATGGTGATGTTTGAGTCATCATAGCCAGTTCCTGAAACCCAAGGGACACAATCAGGCTCATGTTTGTTACCCATCAGACCCCCCATGCTCTGTGCTGATAACCCCACTGGGGGATGTTGTTGATGATGTGTTGTGTCCTGACTCGCCCTGTCTGTAGTGATGATGGGAAAGGTGACCTAGGACAAGCAGAGGAGGCAGAGGAGGAGCCCAAGATACCCTCAGAGAAGGACCCAGAGGAGGAGGAAGCTCTAGAGGAGAACCCCTTTACCACGTTTAGTCTGACAACATCTAACTGTCTACCTGTCAGTGATAACACTTCACCAACCATGCAAAATACTTTTGTAGGTCTCACCTTCAGGAAAGAGGTCTACTGACACAAAATAAGAATGTGTCATAACACACACCATCTGACGTTTGATTGATTGTAAATGTGATGCCACGGTTCCAAGCATCTCACTTTAATGATGTCACTGCCTGGCAGTAATGATGTCACTCTATTGATTTGCTAACTGATTTACTCATAGAAATGGAAAGATAATTCATTTTAAGTCCATATGGATTTACTGGTTATGACTGAATGACTAAGACAATTATTTTTGTCATTCACGCTCAGCGGTTCAACAGCAGAGCTCACGAACCAGCTGATGATTTGTCTTTAGATTCCGTTAGCCTGGTCCCAGAGCTGTTTGTGCTGTCATGCCAACTCCTATGGTCATTGTCGTGTGACAGCATAACAAGATCTGGGACCAGGCTAATTCCTACACCCTTTATCTTTACTTGTCTCTGAGGTACCGTCTCTAACAGTGTCTTTCTTTCCCGTCTGTTTGCTTGTTATTCGCTCAGACACTGGGAGAGCAGACCTCTATATCTCAATCTCTTCATTCAAAGACTCAATCATGGACACTCTTACTGACAGTTGTGGCTGCTTCGCATGATGTATTACTGTCTCTACCTTCTTGCCTTTGTGCTGTTGTCTGTGCCCAATCATGTTTGTACCATGTTTTGAGTTGCTACCATGTTTTTGTCATGTTGTGTTGCTACCATGATGTGTTTTAATGTGTTGCTGCCATGCAGCTGTTGGCTTAAGGTCTCTCTTTATGTAGTGGTGTATCTCTTGTCGTGATGTGTGTCCTATATTTTTATTAAAATGTTTTATTTTTAATCCCAGCCCCCATCCCCACAGGAGACCTTTTGCCTTTTGGTAGGCAGTCATTGTAAATAAGAATGGGTTCTTAACTGACTTGTCTAGTTAAATAGAGGTTGAATATCTTTTTTTTTTAAACAACGAGACGGTGGAGAGATTCTGGCTGGGATGAGAACAGATGCATAAACACAAACCAGGACGATGTGTGATTGTTTGTGTGTATATTCTATCATTATCACTGAAGATAATTACTACCCAAGAGAACCTGCTGAGAATGTTCTGTGAAGAACATTGTATTCAGGGGAGCCCATCGTCAACCACCAGAGGCCAGCAGAGAGCTGATTGAAACAGTCACAGACATTGAATCAGCCAGCAGCCCTAAATATGTCCACATCAATTACACTAACTTTAGTAAGCAAAAGGGAGGGGATGACAAATGAAAAAGTGGAAGAGAGAAACAAAGGTTTACCTCTCCCGCCTGTCAATCACAGACCCCGGCTCGTCCGATGTGCTTGCCTTGCGTGAGATTCCTTTAGACTGCATAATCAATGCCTAGCGCAATGATAATGAAACAATCCTTTACCCCCGTTCTCCCCATTTCTCTACGCTTTCTTAAGAGGCTTGTTTTACCCCGGAAATGGGAATCATTGCTGTCTGGACTGCAGGGGGGTTTAATGGCCCTCTGCAATGTATTGATCGTCATCTCTGGGAAGAGAAAAATAACTGGATTAACAGGGGACAGAATGTGCAAAATCTCACTGTCTACATCCCAAATGACCCTATGGGCCCTGGTCAAAAGTAGTGCACTATATGGGGAATAGGGTGCCATTTGGGATGTACACACTGATTAACTCCATAGGGCCTGTAATAGATGGGAGCTAAAGAAAGTTCTGACCTGACTATATACAAACATTACAATGTTATTACACTGTTTCCTGATTGAGATTTCATTATAGATTGTGACCAGCGTGCCTTGTACTGTCAGCCTGTGAGCTGTCAGCTCTGTTTTGATGAATTGGTTCTAATAGATTAATGAATGTGTGATTAATGAACAGGCCCCTCTCCAATTCTGTGGTGTGTGTGTGTGTGTGCGTGTGTGTTTGCATGCTCGCATGTGTGCGTGTGTACGTGCCTGTGTGTGTGTGTGTTAAACTCTGATGCTGCTGATGCTCCTCTCTCCTAGGCCTGTCCCTGTCACCGCCATTCATCGTCAATGTTGCATCACAGTTATAGCCCTCGGGCCTTCCGAGAGAGACGGAGAGAGTGTGTGTGTCTGTCTGTGTGTGTGTGTGTGTGTGTGTGTGTGTGTGTGTGTGTGTGTGTGTGTGTGTGTGTGTGTGAGTGTGTGTATATGAGTGTGTGTATATGTCTGGCTGTATTTTAGGCTGTATTTTGTTTTCAACATCAACATATCTCACATCCTCAGGAGAGCCAGGAAGGTTCAGTTATAGTGATGTCATTATGTGTGATGTAAGTGTAATGCACTCAGATTGATTTAACGTGTGCTGGGTCGCCTGTTGTGAAGGCAGCTTCGTTTCTCAGTCAGTCCTGGATGTACACAGGAAGGAATGAAACTGGGCTGACATCACCATGACGATGGGAGAAGCCATCATGTGATTAGCGATGCCAAGGCAGGGCTGGGAGAGAGAGGCGCTGGCTGATTCACTGGCTTAAAGGACAAGGACCCCCCACAGCCAGGAACCACCTCCAACCCAACCCATGAGGAAGAATCTATTTCATCATCCTATTATACCTCTCACGCACGTTAACGACCACCCATGCAACATAAACAAACAACCAGATTGTATTGTGTGTTGATCGTGATCCCTTGGTGTCGTAAAAAGAGAATCCTCCTATCCCAACAAGATGTTTCATCTCCTCCAAGCAGGGGTTGCTTTGAGAGCATTCCTCTACGCCCCAGCTCCATCCATTCCCAGTACAACTGAACAGTTTCCCCCAAGGGACATGGCTTATTCCATTCATTGAGCAAAAGACTCCAGAGGCATTTTCCCACAGTGAATATTCTCCCCACACCTTCACACAGAGCCCCACTGGAGCATGTGGGTTTGGACCCTAAGGGACCTGGTCAATAGTAGTGCACAATAAATATACAGTTGAAGTCGGAGGTTTACATACACCTTAGCCAAATACATTTAAACTCAATTTTTCACAATTCCTGACATTTAATCCTAGTAATCCTGTTTTAGGTCAGTTAGGATCACCACTTTATTTTAAGAATGTGAAATGTCAGAATAATTGTAGAGAGAATTATTTATTTCAGCTTTTATTTCTTTCATCACATTCCCAGTGGGTCAGACGTTTACATACACTCAATTAGTATTTGGTAGCATTGCCTTTTAAATTGTTTAACTTGGGTCAAACGTTTCCGGTAGCCTTCCACAAGCTTCCCACAATAAGTTGGGTGAATGTTGGCCCATTCCTCCTGACAGAGCTGGTGTAACTGAATCAGGTTTGTAGGCCTCCTTGCTCGCACACGCTTTTTCAGTTCTGCCCACACATTTTCAGGTCAGGGCTTTGTGATGGCCACTCCAATACCTTGACTTTGTTGTCCTTAAGCCATTTTGCCACAACTTTGGAAGTATGCTTGGGGTCATTGTCCATTTGGAAGACCCATTTGCGACCAAGCTTTAACTTCCTGACTGATGTCTTGAGATGTTGCTTCATTATATCCACATAATTTCCCCTCCTCATGGTGTCATCTATTTTGTGAAGTGCACCAGTCCCTCCTGCAGCAAAGCACCTCCACAACATGATGCTGCCACCCCTGTGCTTCACGGTTGGGATGGTGTTCTTCGGCTTGCAGGCCTCCCCCTTTTCCTCCAAACATAACGACGGTCATTATGGCCAAAGAGTTCTATTTTTGTTTCACCAGACCATTGGACATTTCTCCAAAAAGTAAGATCTTTGTCCCCATGTGCAGTTACAAACCGTAGTCTGGCTTTTTATGGAGGTTTTGGAGCTACCTGGTTGATCCTGCCAGTAGCATATGCTTGTCTCAAAGATTAAGCCATGCAAGTCTAAGTACACTGGGCCTGTACAGTGAAACTGCGAATGGCTCATTAAATCAGTTATGGTTCCTTTGATCGGCTTCCTTGCTGAGCGGCCTTTCAGGTTATGTCAATATAGGGCTCGTTTTACTGTGGATATAGATACTTTTGTACCTGTTTCCTCCAGCATCTTCACAAGGTCCTTTGCTGTTGTTCTGGGATTGATTTGCACTTTTCTCACCAAAGTATGTTTATCTCTAAGAGACAGAACACTTCTCCTTCCTGAGCGATATGACGGCTGCGTGGTCCCATGGTGTTTATACTTGCGTACTATTGTTGGTACAGATGAATGTGGTACCTTCAGGCATTTGTAAATTGCTCCCAAGGATGAACCAGACTTGTGGATGTCTACAATTCTTTTTCTTTTCATTTTCCCATGATGTCAAGCAAAGAGGCACTGAGTTTGAAGGTAGGCCTTGAAATGCATCCACAAATACACCTCCAATTGACTCAAATGATGTCAATTAGCCTAACAGAAGCTTCTAAAGCCATGACATCATTTTCTGGAATTTTCCAAGCTGTTTAAAGGCACAGTCAACATAGTGGATGTAAACTTCTGACCCGCTGGAATTGTGATACAGTGAATTATAAGTAAAATAATCTGTCTGTAAACAGTTGTTGGAAAAATTACTTGTGTCTGAAACGACTTGCCAAAAATATAGTTTGTTAACAAGAAATTTGTGAAGTGGTTGAAAAACTTCCGACTTCAACTGTATATGTATTGGGAATAGGGTTCCATTTAGAATGCAAAAGGCATCCAAGCCAATCAGAGCACTCACAATGCTGGAGCTGAGTATAAAATGGGCCTGAGATGCTTCAGCCAATCACCACAGACTATTCTGCATCTAGGACATTTAGTAAAGGTCATATAATTAAGTACACAAATGATAAGAGTTATAGGGGATGGCAAGCCTTGATGAATTGTAATCTCTGGTTGAACACAGTTAATGATGGTTCCTAATGGTAGATGATGCCACAGTGGCTGTGAATTTAGACTAGAGGATGACTTACTAAGACTGTGATATGTGGTTATCTTACCTATAGCTACCTTTATGCACTCACTGTAAGTCGCTATAAAAGGGAGCTTCTGACAAATGACTCAAATTAAATGTAATCATGAGGGGTGTTGGTTCTGGGTGGGGGCAGATTTTGGCACATTTTACACCTCTCAGATACCTAATACCTCAACCAATTAAACCTGAAATTAGGCTGGATTTTCAATGCTGAGACTCCGGAAACCTACACCATCCATACAAGCGTGAGGACTGTTGACCATAAGGAACGAGGAGAATAATGATGGAAGTCTGAGCTTGTGAGTTGAAATTGTGAGATTTTGATGTTGTGATTCCACACTCCAAGTCACGTTTCTAGGATTGATCCCATCCATTCTGTTTGAGACTCTCTTGGCTGTCCCTTTAACAATCAGACTGTGCAGCTCCCTAGCGTGTAGGGGGAGAGATCGCGTGTCCGCTGCCCAATGACAGTGCAGGATGCTGAGACCGGTGTGAATGGAGGCTGGAAGACGCTGCTGTCTCTGGATGGTGATGGAGAGGAACTAAATGGTAGAAAAAGGTACATTTCTATTTTGATTCATTCAAGATCAACGCAGATATGTATGATAGAGAACGGCACTGAATCACTACACGGAGAAATAGTGAAGTGCTTTCGATATTATGGGGTTGACGGTTCTCTCTCGATTAGACGGATTGAGGGAATGCATCTTTGCGTAAAATATCACTCCCAATTCATTCTTTGGATTGCATAGTAGATGAATGCATGGGAAAAACATACTGTGGGCTAATTTGTAGAAGTCAATATGTGTTTTTATGTTGTATATTTCAGTCATTCGATTCGGTTGAAAATCTAATTGGTTTGTGTGTTCATTTCGAGTAGAATTGGTATCAAGGAAAGGTGAAACGAATTGCATATCTCTATTTAATTTTTAATATAAAAGATTTCTAGGGATTTAGAGTCGTATTTCATCCTAAAAGCGCTTTAATGTATGTGATGTTATCTATAGTGGCTAGCTGTCATAGATTCTCACATTGCATTGTTGAAAAATGATGTATTCCCATGAAACACGAGGCATCAAGGGCACTAACAATTCGACATAAGAAACGTCTGTAATGCCTCAGGCTTACATTATGTAATATATTTCCTTATTAGGGGAATTCAAGAGGAACATTTTTGGAGATGCTGTCATTATGAATAAGAAATATTCTGCAATATCGACACCAGGATCATATTTATAAATAATTGAGGCTATTCGGCTACTAAACATTAGCGTGTTATGTTCCAATAATTTCAATAATCGATTGAGAAGAACCCGAAGAACCCTCAGCTACATGTGTCCCCCTCAAACGAACGAAACACCCTTCAGAAATTGACGTTTCATTTTGGCTAACTGACAGAGGCGACAGCCACTAGGAAAAGCGTGTTTGTACTATCTGATCCTCTCAACCAATCATGAAAGGCAAGGGGAGGGATTCTAATTGTGGGGTGTCTTGTCAGCAGCAGGGCTTGATGATGGTCATTCAGTGTTTCTACTTAGTAAGTAGACAGTAGTAGTGCATCATTTCCCCCGCGTTATTACGGTCAAGTGACAACCTGCTGCACTGTCTCATTGGAATGATTGATCTCCAAGCATGTCCCTGCCTCCGCTCAGATAGGATTTCCTTCATGACCATTCTGCACACTAGCCTATGCAGCTGACCTTTTGCCGCAAGAGTTGTGCCGATGTGGAGTGAATTTGAAATGGTGTTCAGGTGTGCGTGCACAAGTTTGTTTTCGCGCGCTAGCCCATGACACTGTATTGATGTATGAAAGATTGACCATTTGTGACTGCAACGATGATGCCACATTGATGTGTATAATTATTGATTTCTAATGACATTTGGAGAGACACTGCTATGATCTTATGTGGATTTCAATTCCAACAAGATGGCAAAGATAAAGCACACTATAGGCCTAATAAGGCGTTTCTAAGGGACGGACTTAAAGGTTGCATGTGGTTGATTAAAGGGAAATGACATGGCCTTATAGAAATGCAGCCAGCACCAGAACCTAAAGCACTATTCATTGGCACAGAAACACGGGGTGAAAGTCATGCTTCCAGAGCATCTGGTAGGCCTATATCTGCGCGAAAATGTCCATGCCACTTGGCCTATCTAATAGTTATTTTGCCCCTCGCAATCACAGCTGCTTGCGCTTATCTTCCCCATATTTAGGCCTCCCATACCAGTAGACTAGTGATGCGCGGATCAGCGGTTTCTTTCACCAACACCCGTCTGCAATTGCAAATAACCCATCTGCACCGCCCGACTATACACTGATCATATAGGCCTACAAAACATTAGGAACACCTGCTCTTTCCATGACATAGACTGACCAGGTGAATGCAGGTGAAAGCTAGGATCCTTTATTGATGTCACTTGTTAAATCCACTTCAATCAGTGTAGATGAAGGGGAGGAGACAGGTTAAAGAAGGATTTTTAAGCCTGTAGACAATTGAGATATGGATTGCGGGGTGGTGGAAAAAAGGTTTGGTCCCCGCTGAAGACATTTATATCGGTCCCTAATAGAGCACAATTAAAGGCCCAGTGCACTACTTTTGTGAAAAAATATATTTTTGAATAATGTAAAAAAATATATTCCGATTTTTCAGTGTGTGGTGCAGCACCCTCAGCAACCCTACTTCCAGCGGTTGAAATACTATCAGACGGTATCTAACTGCGCAGTCGCATTCTCTCAAGATGCTGAAAGAAAGAAATCATATTTCTCCACTCTTGTTCCCGAGTATCATTTTACTGCAAGAAATGCTTATTTTTGCAAGAGTTAATGTTAAGGTTATGTGAGAGGGTATAAACCTAGAGTCAGTGTCCAGATTACAGTTTCCATTTAACATATCTGAACAGTAGGCTACAGTTCCCTTAACGTGCCATAGGCCTATTTGAGGTCCCCATCCTGTGACTGTCGAATTTGTATAGCGCTTCACAATCAAGTTATTGCATTTGGAGGACTGTCAATGCTCTATATGTAGTCAGCAATGTTACTATTAGATTATGTAATATGCATAAACATTCAAGGAAAATAGACATTCGTATTGTACAAACTTTCAACTTTATATAATAAGCAGAAATTACATTTACTCTTACCGGTAGCCAAAAATAACTATCTGAAAGCTGTGCCTCTAATCTTCTGATAGGCTGCTGCTGCTGCTGCAATATAGTATTAAAAAGGTAAAACATTTAACTTTTCCCATCACAAAACGGTTCCTGTTTGAACCTTTACATAGGCAGCCCAGTATCAGCATATAAAAGTTCAATCTGTGAAATTGTTGCAAAAATACATGCATCATGTCACAGGGGTTCCTCGAGGAACCTTTGTGGCCGGAAAAGTTTCCCCCTGAGTGGCAATTTACCAAATCGCAAAAGGTTCCTCCAGGCTCCTTCACTTCTAAGATTGTTGGCTTTAGCTCAGCGGGATTGAAAAGTCTTGTTGGGCCCAGGAGACCCAGGGTCTAAACTCAGCCGGCCAAATGCAGTTCTTGCCGCTTTTCCAACATTTTCACTCCAGACTTCACAAACACTGCAGCCATTGCCAACCAATTGAAGATAATAATTGCAGAACTTCCTGATACAGTATGTGTGTTGTATAATTCGTTTGAGTTTAATTAGCTACAGTCTCTCAGAGGGACTGGCTACTGAAAAAGCTTGTTTGGCTAGTGTTACACCCGCTCCACTTCTTTCAGCTAATGTAGGCTGACATATTACATCCCTTCCAATGGAAAGCCATTTTGTATTTGTAACACTCCTGTCCTATTTTAAAGTTTATTGTTGCAGCAAACTGAAATTATAGTTATTACTGAACTCCCTGTCTGCTCTCGCCTGTCATTGTGTCATTGTAATTGCTTCTGTTGAAGTGTTTTCTTGCAGGTATTTCTTCAGTCTTTCTTTCTTGTCCCCAAAATGCTTAACCTGGTCCCAGATCTGTTTATGCCGTCTTGCCAACTCCTATGGTCATTGTAATTGCCAAACACCAGGCTACAAAATGCTTTCCTTACCTCTAATACCCTTTATAGACTGGCGTGTTGTCCATATCACAAAGCTATCCGACTCTGAATGGTGGCAGAGTGTTCCTGTAAAGATATTGGCAAAGTAGCCAGGTAGGGGTTAGAGCGTTGGACTAGTAACCAAAAGGTTGCAAGATCGAATCCCAGAGTTGACAAGGTAAAAAAAATCTGTCGTTCTGCCCCTGAACAAGGCAGTTAACCCACTGTTCCTAGGCCGTAATTCAAAATACGAATTTGTTCTTAACAGACTTGCCTAGTTAAATAAAGGTTAAAAACAAACAAAAAAAATTGGGTATTGTGTGAGTTCATAGACAGCCATTCAGCCCTGTCACATAGTTGATTCTGAAAGGGAGAGGTGGCACAGTGCAATCGGCAAAGTGAGGTCTGGCTGTAGGGCATGCGGATAACGGCTCCGAAAAAGCTAGTTGCCATCTTGTCCCCACCCTCACCCTGGCCCTGGCATGGAGACAAGAGTATGTGGCACCGATGAGCAGACCATCTGTTGTCAGTCACTCATCACTTTTCCTCTATCCACCTGCACCGGAATTCACAGGAATACATTTTTTTCTCCCCTTTTGAAACTTAAGTCAGCGTTATGTAAGAGGACTGCCAAAACCAGGTGCTTTATCTCTGTGAGCCCAGACACCGCAGTCTCTATGGAAACCATGTCTTCTGAGAAGACGATGCAAGGGTGGCCCGGAAGGAAGGAAGAATACAGCCCAGTTATCCCCAAAGATGCACTGCACCACCACTATCCGTTTAAAAACAGCCGTTCATCTTTAGGTTTCTTTCAACAGAACCCTATTTGCCTCCCGTACTATCCTGTACCATCCAGTACCATCCTGTACCCCCCTGTGCCCTCTTGAGTCCTCCTCTGATAACATTGGGGTTTTATCCCAAAGGGCACCTATTCCCTATGTAGTGCACTACTTTTAACCAGAGCCCTATGTGCCCTGGTCAAAAGTAGTGCACTATATAGGGAATAGGTTACCATTTGGGACGCAGCAATATACTGGAGGCTATAACCTCTCAGCTACAGTATACACTGCCTTCAGAAAGTATTCACACCCCTTCACTTTTTCCACATTTTGTGACGTTACAGCCTACAGGATTCAATCGTTTTTTTCCTCATCAATCTACACACAATACCCTATAATGACGAAGCACAACACGATTTTTATACATTTTTGCAAATGTATTACAAATAAAAAACGGAAATATCACATTTACATAAGTATTCAGACCCTTTAATTCAGTACTTTGAAGCCCCTTTGGCAGCGATCACAGCATCGAGTCTTCTTGGGTATGACGCTGCAAGCTTGGCAGACCTGTATTTGGGGAGTTTCTCCCATTCTTTTCTGCAGATCCTCTGAAGTTCAGTTAGGTTGGATGGGGAGCGTTGCTGCACAGCTATTTTCAGGTCTCTCCAGAGATGTTCAATTGGATTCTTGCTGGGCCACTCAAGGACATTCAGAGACTTGTCCTGAAGCCACTCCTGCGTTGTCTTGGCTGTGTGATTAGGGTCGTTGTCCTGTTAGAAGGTGAACCTTCACCCCAGTCTGAGGTCCTGAGCACTCTGGAGCAGGTTTTCATCAAGGATCTCTATGTACTTTGCTCGGTTCATTTTTGCCTCGATCCTGACTAGTCTCCCAGTCCCTGCCAATGAAAAACATCCCCACAGCATGATGCTGCCAACACCATGCTTCATCGTAGGGATGGTGCCAGGTTTCCTCCAGAGGTGACGTTTGACATCCAGGCCAGAGAGTTCAATCTTGGTTTCATCAGACCAGAAAATCTTGTTTCTCATGGTCTGAGAGTCTTAAGGTGCCATTTGTCAAACTCCAAGTGGGCTGTCATGTGCCTTTTACTGAGGAGTGGCTTCTGACTGGCCAATCTACCATAAAGGCCTGATTGGTGGAGTGCTGCAGAGATGGTTGTCATTCTGGAAGGTTCTCCCATCTCCACAGAGGAACTCTAGAGCTCTGTCAGAGTGACCATTGCCTTCTTGGTCACCTCCCTGACCAAGGCCCTTCTCCCCCGATTGCTCAATTTGGCCAGGCAGCCAGCTCTAGGAAGAGTCTTGGTGGTTCCAAACTTCTTCCATTTAATGGAGGCCACTATGTTCTTGGGGACATTTGATGCTGCAGACATTTTTTGGTACCCTTCCCCAGATCTGTGCCTCGACACAATCCTGTCTCTGAGCTCTACGGACAATTCCTTTGACCTCATGGCTTGGTTTTTGCTCTGACATGCACTGTCAACTGTGGGACCTTATATAGACAGTGCCTTTCCAAATCATGTCCAATCAATTGAATTTACCACAGTTGGACTCCAATCAAGTTGTAGAAACATCTCAAGGGCTGATCAATGGAAACAGGATGCCCCTGAGTTCAATTTCGAGTCTCATAGCAAGTCTGAATACTTATGTAAATTAGGTATTTCTGTTTAAATTTTTTATACATTTGCCAAAAAAAAACTGTTTTCACTTTGTCATTATGGGGTATTGTGTGTAGATTGCGGAGTATTTTTTGTTATTTAATACATTTTTCTATAAGGCTGTAATGTATCAAAATTTGGAAAAGGTCAAGGGGTCTGAATACTTTCCGAAGGCAATGTACGTGTATGTGATGGCCAGAAACGTGACTGCCATTTTGAAGTCTCTGGTGTTTAGTGACTCCACAGGGAGTTGACTCCTACTGGGAAACACAATCTGGCCAACCTTAGCAGTAGCTTACACAATAAGTATTATACACACACTGCTCTGTACTGTTTCATGGATGGGAATTACAATTTATTGGCAATACACATAAACGTAGCTATATTAGCTGTAACATAAGAGGTAGATGCTATATAAGGCACACCTGTATGATGTAGATCTATAGATGGATAATGAAAAGGAGTCAATACAACAGCATAAGCTCCATTTGTATGGGTCAAATTCATTAGTGCAAAATGTAGCAAAGCGTTTTGAAACGGAAAATGAAAATGTGTGTTTCTTATTGGACAAGATCAAGGTAGTCCCTCCCTGTTTCAGTTCATTTGCTTCCTTTTGGGGTCTAGTGAATATGACCCTGGAGTTATAGGAGTGATTACATGTGGCTGAGTGCTCCAGAAGAGGAAATGGAAGCATGCACAGCTGAACTCTGGGGGATCTATTCTTGAACCAATACCCATTCCGAAGGTTACTGCTTATTGACATGTATTATATACAGTGAGGGAAAAAAGTATTTGATTCCCTGCTGATTTTGTACGTTTGCCCACTGACAAAGAAATGATCAGTCTATAATTTTAATGGTAGGTTTATTTGAACAGTGAGAGACAGAATAACAACAAAAAAATACAGAAAACGCATGTGAAAAATGTTATAAATTGATTTGCATTTTAATGTGGGAAATAAGTATTTGACCCCCTCTCAATCAGAAAGATTTCTGGCTCCCAGGTGTCTTTTATACAGGTAACGAGCTGAGATTAGGAGCACACTCAAAGGGAGTGCTCCTAATCTCAGTTTGTTACCTGTATAAAAGACACCTGTCCACAGAAGCAATCAATCAATCAGATTCCAAATTCTCCACCATGGCCAAGACCAAAGAGCTCTCGAAGGATGTCAGGGACAAGATTGTTGACCTACACAAGGCTGGAATGGGCTACAAGAGCATCGCCAAGCAGCTTGGTGAGAAAGTGACAACAGTTGGTGCGATTATTCGCAAATGGAAGAAACACAAAAGAACTGTCAATCTCCCTCGGCCTGGGGCTCCATGCAATATCTCACCTCGTGGAGTTGCAATGATCATGAGAACGGTGAGGAATCAGCCCAGAACTACACGGGAGGATCTTGTCAATGATCTCAAGGCAGCTGGGACCATAGTCACCAAGAAAACAATTGGTAACACACTACGCCGTGAAGGACTAAAATCCTGCAGCGCCCGCAAGGTCCCCCTGCTCAAGAAAGCACATATACATGCCCGTCTGAAGTTTGCCAATGAACATCTGAATGATTCAGAGGACAACTGGGTGAAAGTGTTGGG
This sequence comes from Brachymystax lenok tsinlingensis, assembly GCA_030435695.1. Lineage (NCBI taxonomy): Eukaryota > Metazoa > Chordata > Actinopteri > Salmoniformes > Salmonidae > Brachymystax > Brachymystax lenok. The sequence continues at coordinate 44,006,873 of CM059797.1, read as the reverse complement.
GTCAGATGAGACCAAAATAGAGCTCTTTGGCATCAACTCACCTCGCCGTGTTTGGAGGAGGAGGAATGCTGCCTATGACCCCAAGAACACCATCCCCACCGTCAAACATGGAGGTGGAAACATTATGCTTTGGGGGTGTTTTTCTGCTAAGGGGACAGGACAACTTCACCGCATCAAAGGGACGATGGACGAGGCCATGTACCGTCAAATCTTGGGTGAGAACCTCCTTCCCTCAGCCAGGGCATTGAAAATAGGTTGTGGATGGGTATTCCAGCATGACAATGACCCAAAACACACGGCCAAGGCAACAAAGGAGTGGCTCAAGAAGAAGCACATTAAGGTCCTGGAGTGGCCTAGCCAGTCTCCAGACCTTAATCCCATAGAAAATCTGTGGAGGGAGCTGAAGGTTCGAGTTGCCAAACGTCAGCCTCGAAACCTTAATGACTTGGAGAAGATCTGCAAAGAGGAGTGGGACAAAATCCCTCCTGAGATGTGTGCAAGCTGGTGGCCAACTACAAGAAACGTCTGACCTCTGTGATTGCCAACAAGGGTTTTGCCACCAAGTACTAAGTCATGTTTTGCAGAGGGGTCAAATACTTATTTCCCTCATTAAAATGCAAATCAATTTATAACATTTTTCACATGCGTTTTTCTGTATTTTTTTTTTGTTCTTCTGTCTCTCACTGTTCAAATAAACCTACCATTACAATTATTGACTGATCATTTCTTTGTCAGTGGGCAAACGTACAAAGTCAGCTGGGGATCAAATACTTTTTTCCCTCACTGTATATTATATATGAATATAGTGTTTGTATTAGTGTATTGATAGAGAGCAATCCTGGGATTTAATAGTATTGCATTTGCCTTGGCGTGCCAGATGGGCATGGTACTTGGTTCTATGCATAGAGTATGTGATATTGTGGTTGCTATAGTAGATGTACTAAATACTATGCACAGTGAAGTACAGTGGGGAAAAAAAGTATTTAGTCAGCCACCAATTGTGCAAGTTCTCTCACTTAAAAAGATGAGAGAGGCCTGTAATTTTCATCATAGGTACACTTCAACTATGACAGACGAAATGAGGAAAAAAAATCCAGAAAATCACATTGTAGGATTTTTTATGAATTTATTTGCAAATTATGGTGGAAAATAAGTATTTGGTCACATACAAACAAGCAAGATTTCTGGCTCTCACAGACCTGTAACTTCTTCTTTAAGAGGCTCCTCTGTCCTCCACTCATTACCTGTATTAATGGCACCTGTTTGAACTTGTTATCAGTATAAAAGACACCTGTCCACAACCTCAAACAGTCACACTCCAAACTCCACTATGGCCAAGACCAAAGAGCTGTCAAAGGACACCAGAAACAAAATTGTAGACCTGCACCAGGTTGGGAAGACTGAATCTGCAATAGGTAAGCAGCTTGGTTTGAAGAAATCAACTGTGGGAGCAATTATTAGGAAATGGAAGACATACAAGACCACTGATAATCTTCCTCGATCTGGGGCTCCACGCAAGATCTCACCCGTGGGGTCAAAATGATCACAAGAACGGTGAGCAAAAATCCCAGAACCACACGGGGACCTAGTGAATGACCTGCAGAGAGCTGGGACCAAAGTAACAAAGCCTACCATCAGTAACACACTACGCCGCCAGGGACTCAAATCCTGCAGTGCCAGACGTGTCCCCCTGCTTAAGCCAGTACATGTTCAGGCCCGTCTGAAGTTTGCTAGAGAGCATTTGGATGATCCAGATGAGGATTGGGAGAATGTCAGATGAAACCAAAATAGAACTTTTTGGTAAAAACTCAACTCGTCGTGTTTGGAGGACAAAGAATGCTGAGTTGCATCCAAAGAACACCATACCTACTGTGAAGCATGGGGGTGGAAACATCATGCTTTGGGGCTGTTTTTCTGCAAAGGGACCAGGACGACTGATCCGTGTAAAGGAAAGAATGAATGGGGCCATGTATCGTGAGATTTTGAGTGAAAACCTCCTTCCATCAGCAAGGGTATTGAAGATGAAACGTGTCTGGGTCTTTCAGCATGACAATGATCCCAAACACACCGCCCGGGCAACGAAGGAGTGGCTTCAGAAGAAGCATTTCAAGGTCCTGGAGTGGCCTAGCCAGTCTCCAGATCTCAACCCCATAGAAAATCTTTGAAAGTCCGTGTTGCCCAGCGACAGCCCCAAAACATCACTGCTCTAGAGGAGATCTGCATGGAGGAATGGGCCAAAATACCAGCAACAGTGTGTGAAAACCTTGTGAAGACTTACAGAAAACGTTTGACCTCTGTCATTGCCAACAAAGGGTATATAACAAAGTATTGAGATAAACTTTTGTTATTGACCAAATACTTATTTTCCACCATAATTTGCAAATAAATTCATAAAAATCCTACAATGTGATTTTCTGGATTTTTCCCTCATTTTGTCTGTCATAGTTGAAGTGTACCTATGATGAAAATTACAGGCCTCTCTCATCTTTTTAAGTGAGAGAACTTGCACAATTGGTGGCTGACTAAATACTTTTTTTCCCCACTGTAGGTGTTCTCTGCTTCCTGACGGGGTCAGCACTAATAGGACTGGGATGAGTGCCTGGGCCGGGGGAAGCCAGGGTGATGCTGCGATTCCCAGTGGGTTCACTTAGAATTGGAATCCCTCCCTGCAAAAGAAGCCCACAGAGCCACAGGCTGGTGTGACTCACTCACCCAGTTCTCAATGTGAACAGGAGGAGAGGAGCTGCTTCTTATGACACTACACCTACCAAACCCTGTAGAAAGAGTGTGGGATGTGTGTGTGTGGGTGGAGTGTGTGTGTGTGTGAGAGAGAGAGAGAGAGAGAGAGAGAGAGAGAGAGAGAAAGCAAGAGAGAGAGATTATGCTGTGTGTATATTTTTGACAGATAAAATATGCAGCATATTTATTGGAATTTTTATGACAAATTCCTCTTTCCCCAGATCTGTCGATGTCGAGGCCCTTCACCCACACAGGCATGCAGTGAGCCATCTATGTGTGTCACTGTGATCGTCGCAGCGTGCCCCTGGTAAGGACCCCGTGGCAAGCGTCCGGCCGGCCCAGGCCACACCTCCCACACCCAGGACATGTACGGCAGCGCCAGAGCGGTCGGCCACATCGAGAGCAGCCCTGCACGGTCCCCGCGCCTGCCTAGGTCCCCCAGGCTGGGCCACCGGAGGGCCAACAGTGGGGGCGGGGGCGGTGGAGGGGGCAAGACGCTCTCAATGGAGAACATCCAGTCACTGAACGCTGCCTACGCCACGTCCGGGCCCATGTACCTAAGCGACCACGAGGGAGTGGGCTCAACCGCCACCTACCCTAAGGGCACCATGACACTGGGGCGCGCCTCCAACCGGGCCATGTACGGGGGCCGCGTCACGGCCATGGGCAGCAGCCCCAACATCGCCTCGGTGGGGCTGGGCCACCACGCTGACCTGCTGTCCTACAGCGACCTGGGCTCCTTGTCCATGCTGCAGCACCACCACCACCACCACCCCCAGGGGGTGCCGTCGGCCCTGCTGCGGCAGGCTGTGCGAGGCAGTGGGGGGGAGCTCCTGGAGATGCAGGCCACACTCCGGGACATGCAGCGGGAGAACGATCTGCTGAGGAGAGAGCTGGACCTGAAGGACAGCAAGCTGGGCTCGTCCACCAACAGCATCAAGAGCTTCTGGAGCCCCGAGCTGAAGAAGGAGAGGATGATACGCAAGGAGGAGGCGGCGCGCACCTCCGTCCTCAAGGAGCAAATGAGGGTGACTCACGAGGAGAACCAGGTTAGAACACAACATGTTTTCTCCCCTCGTCTCCCCTATGTTGCTACATGATAGTGTACACTTCGTAGTGTACACTTGATAGTGTGTACTTGGATTAAAGGAACATCTTTTGGTATTTGTTTCATTAGTCCATTATTGATTGTCCATTGTTGTCAGCAATCAAGTTTTGAAGATACATAACATTCAAAATACAGATATACAGCCGGTATGATGCTTTTTGCATCATATGATACAAAACGCAGCATCATATGATACAAAACGCAGAGTCATATGATGCAAAACGCAGCATCATATGATACAAAACGCAGCGTCATATGATACAAAACGCAGCGTCATATGATACAAAACGCAGCGTCATATGATACAAAACGCAGCGTCATATGATACAAAACGCAGCGTCATATGATACAAAACGCAGCGTCATATGATGCAAAACGCAGCGTCATATGATGCAAAACGCAGCGTCATATGATGCAAAATGCATCATACTGGCTGTATTTCTGTATTTTGAAAGTTATATATACTACATGACCAAAAGAATGTGGACACCTGCTCGTTGTAAATTCTCATTCCAAAATCATGGGCTTTAATATGGAGTTGGTCCCACTTTTGCTGCTATAACAGCCTCCACTCTTCTGGGAAGGCTTTCCACTAGATGTTAGAACATTTCTGCGGGGTTTTCCACTGAGCCACAAGAGCACTAGTGAGTTCGGGCACTGATGTTTGGTGATTAGGCCTGGCTCGCCGTCGGGGTTCCAATTCATCCCAAAGGTTTGGAGGGCAGTCAAGTTCTTCCACACTGATCTCGACAAGCCATTTCTGTGTGGACCTCGCTTTGTGCACGGGAGCATTGTCATGCTGAAACAGGAAAGGGCCTTCCTCAAAACTGTTGCCACAAAGTTGGAAGCACGGGATCGTCTAGAATGTCATTGTATGCTGTAGCATTACGATTTCCATTCACTGGAACTAAGGGGCCTAGCCAGAACCATAAAAAACAGCCCCAGACCATCATTCCTCCTCCACCAAACTTTACAGTTGGCACTATGCATTGGGGCAGGAAGTGTTCTCCTGGCATTCGCCAAACCCAGATTCATCCGTCGGACTTCCAGATGGTGAAGCGGGATTCATCACTTCAGAGAACGCGTTTCCACTGCTCCAGAGTCCAATGGCGGCGAGATTTACACCACTCCAGCCGACGCTTGGTATTCTGTATGATGATCTTAGGCTTGTGTGCGGATACTCGGCCATGGAAACCCATTTCACCAAGGCAAACAATTTTTATGCGCTTCACCATTTGGCGGCCCCGCTCTGTGAGCTTGTGTGGCCTACCACTTAACGGCTGAGCCGTTGTTGCTCCTAGATGTTTCCACAACAACAGCACTTACAGTTGACCAGGGCAGCTCTAGCAGGGCAGATATTTGATGAACTGACTTGTTTGAAAGGTGGCATCCTATAACAGAAAGTCACTGAGCTCTTCAGTAAGGCCATTCTACTGCCAACGTTTGTCTATGGAGATTGCATGGCTGTGTGCTCGATTTTATACACCTTGCAGTAATGGGTGTGGCTGAAATAGCCAAATCTACTAATTTGTCCACATACTTTTGTATATGTAGCGTATCTTAAAAACGTGATTATTGACACGCAAAACATTTTGGGACATTTTCAACAATGGACTATTGAAACAAATACCGAAAGATTGTTTTTGGGTGGAGTTTTCCTTTAATGTCCGCTGCTAGTCAATCTCCCTTTTACAACTTACACAGACATGTCTCATCTCTCTCTCTCTCCCTTCCTGTCATAGTCTCACTGTTCTCCCTGCTGTCTCGTCACTCTAACTATTCTATTTTCCTCCCAAGGTACTGTCTCTACTCCCTGATGTCGAAGAATTGTCCCACTGTCATGTTTATTTAATACATTTGGAAACCTTTTTGGAAAGAGGTGTTGGTGGTCATGAAAGTTTCATCATCCACTCATACTATAACTCATTTATAATAGTCCCCAGAATGAATAGGAGAGGGGGAGGGAATGAGGGATGGAGGAAGAGAAGGAGGTTGAAAAGAATACCGTAAGAAGCATACATGAAATATTCATGTGATTTTTCAAATGATCTAGATTCTACTGTATCTTACTGTGGTAAAATCATCATTCAGTACAACTTCGCAACTCTCCGTCTTAGCGCAGCACACCACACAATGTATTAACACATCAAATTCTGCACTTTGTGAAAGTGTAATGCTTACCCTGGTTTACCATTTAGGTGGCTTATTTAGATTGTGCCCACAAGTGATATGTGAATATTACAACAAGAATATTACAACAAGTGATTTGACAACAAGTGGCCACAGAAAGGCCAGAGGTGATTTTAGGGCTATGGGCACCTCAGTGGTGGTTGGTGGGCGAAGATATAGGAAGACATGCTGATTGTAATGGAATGAATGGAACAGTATCAAACACATGGTTTCTTTTCAATACATTCCATTCCAGCCATTACAATGAGCCTGTCTCCTGATATCTTCGCCCACCAGCCATCACTGGGCCACAGGTCGATCCTGTTCGGGCTATGTCCACAGTCACACGCAATAGAATTTTGTTTCTGTGCCTTTCCCCTGCGTCTCTGTTTGTTAGTTGTAAGGGGGTGGAGTGAGCGGCCTAGTTAAATCACTCACACGTCTCCAGTCTGCAGTCTGCAGGAGGTTCAGGGCCTGGAGAGGAATGTCAAGGACAAAGCACTGTCTGAGAGTCTCTCTCTCTCTGTCTCTCCCCATCTGCCCTTCTCCCTCTCGATCTATTTATCTTACTCTCACTCGCTCTGTCTTTCATTTTCTCTTCCTGTCTCCCTCCCTTTGTCTCCTCTCTCTCTCTCTCTCTCTCTCTCTACCTCTCTCTCTATCACCCCTTCCCTTCTCCCTCTTTCTTTTCTCTGTGTCCTGCAGGGCACCATATGGGATTTCTCTGACATACATTATCAAATGAAGGTTGATTAGATGGAAATAGATAGATCTGTATACCTAATTAGGCGGGCAAAGCTAGATGGTAATAACATAATATCTACCACACCGGATAGGATGTCTTATCTTGATACAGTGCTTTGAGGATGGACATGGAGACCTTGTCAGTATAGCATTACAATTCAAGTGGACAAGGGAGGCACACCTGTTTGATGTATAGATTTAACTCATACTTAAGGCACAGTATGAGATGAATAGGGTCCATTGTGGTAGAAGTTAGGCTTACATACACTGTGTGCTGTATAGTTAAAAATTAGTAACATCCACAATGTGTGATGTGTAGTGTGTGTGTGTGATGTATAAGGTGCGTGTGTGTGTGATGTATAGTGTTTGTGATGTATAGTGTGTGTGTGTGTGTGTGATGTATAGTTGAACATGAGGCCCACCTATAGTATCTGACATACAGGACCCCAGGGAAGTCACCCCAGATCACAGGAGGCTGCTGAAGGGAGAACGGCACATAATAATGTCCGGAATGGAGCAAATAGAATGGCATCAAACACTTGGAAACCATTCCACTCATTCCGCTTCAGCCATTACTATGAGTCCGTTCTCCCCAATTAAGATGCCACCAACCTCCACGGCAGAATTTGACCTTCATCCAGGTTCCCAGAATGTCGGGAGATGACGTGAATAATGGCCACTAGGAGCAAAAAAGACTCAGTCAGAGCTCGGGCTTAGACCAATCCGCCATCCCCGTCCATAACATTCTAGCAAGCCGCGAGCATACATTGCTAGACACTCGTTATTAGATTTTTTTTATCCAAACCTTAGCCCTTAACTTAACCAGATGAGTTCTTTCTGTTTTATACAATGGGGGGGGGTCTAATCCTGGATGCTGATTGGTTAAAACCGTGTTCCAGACCGTGTCTATTCCACAAGTTATGACGTTGAAATGCCTATTCACCTATTTCATCTGACTGCGCAATCCACTGTCCCATCAGCCCAGCCAGGCAATTTATAAACTTGATCTCGGCTTTAAAAATAATCTAGACATTATCTCCCATTTCTTTTAGACTGGCGTTTGGTTTTCAACAGCGGAGATTTGTGTAAACCTTGCTGTCTGTCTCTCCGACATTTGTAACATTGTTTCAATATTGAAATTCGATCTCCAGCTGTCCCATAGTAATGAACGTGTCGGGAGTTGAGACGAGACAGACAGTCAGGCAGCATGAATCAGCATCATTTTAATGGATACATACAAAGAAATGTCAATAGAAAAATCCAAAATGCAGCTAGTTTGCTGTCATTCCAGCTTCAATCTGAAGTGGTTGTGTTAGCTGTGTGTGTAATGAAGCACCCTGAGAGTGAGGATCCATTTGCAGTTTTATTACAATCTTGGTCGTACGAACAGGGTCAATCGCCAGCAAACACAACAGCAGGGATAAGGCAAATCGTAATCCAGGTACAGGCATTAGGTCAGGGCAGGCAGCAAGCTTACAAAAATCAGTCCAGTAAAGAATATAGTCCAGGGCAGGCAGCAAGAATCAAAAAGGGAAAACAGTCCAGAGTATAACCACGATATGACAGACACGGGAGAAAACGCTCAGAAATGATCACCAGGGATAACAAGACTTTGCAAGGAGAGAAAGGGAGAGAGAGCCTAAATAGTCTATTAATGGGAGACAGGTGCAACGGTGATTGGAACCAGGTATGTGGGAGTGTAGTTCAGGGCTTAATATTCAGGAGAGGGTTCCCTCTGGTGGTGAGCAGGAGGAACCGCGGGAGTCTCGTTTGTTACAGTGTGGTTGGCTAGCTCCTCTGAACAGTGTCCTGGCGAAAGAGAAAATGTTCTATGCCAGTCAAAATCGCGAATCATTAGCTCGTTGTTTGTGGATGTATACAAAAAAAATCTCTTGAAAACAGCTTAAACAAACGCTAAGGCAGCAACTTTTCTGTTATTCTGGCTGCACTGTTTGACGCCACCCTGTTAGCCAAAGTTGGCTAGCTAGCAAGCAAGGGATAAGAACGTTGCCAGGCATCATGTAACGGAACATTTAAAACGAACGACCATGTCACGTCCATCGATTTATAACAAAAATAATTAACGCCTGGGTCACGGCTCTGGCAATTGAACCGATAGAACGAACGACCAGCCGGCTTGGGTAGCAAACCTAGATTTCTGTCGGGACTATATCTTATGGAAGGATGAAATAGTATAAATAAATTCATCAAAATAACATGTTTATTGTAAATATGTAAATCATTATTTGAATATGTTGGTAACCCGTTGTATAAAAGTGATAATGCCCTTGAAGCCGATGTTTGGAGGGTATATTGGCATGGTTTGCCAGCCCTTTACTTCGTTTCGGGCCTAACAACACCCATGGCAATATATCCTCCACACACCAGCTTCTCTGGCATTATCACATACCAGTGAGGCCCACCTGGTCTTGTCACCTGGTCTTGTCTGTGGTCAGTTAAATAGCACCTTATTCCCTATGAAGTGCAGTACTTTTAAAAATGGCCCATAGGCTTCTGGTCAAAAGTAGTGCACTATGTAGGGAATAGGTTGCCATTTGGGACGCAGCCCTGGGTGACCACATTTAAAAAATACTCAAATGCGGGAAAAATTTATAATTTTGCGGGACAGCTTACATACATCTTTTGGGCAGCACCCCCTCCACCACACAATTTCCCCTTCCCGCTGCACTGAAAAAGCTAATTGATGCGCTTCGATAGGCTATTCTTTTGCCTCACGATAAATTTGTGATGCAGAAATGAGAGACCAATGTGTTTTCTGAAAATCTGGGAATATTTGGCCAAGGAAACATTTCTGGTTGGTCTCAGGAAATGTAATAAAGTTAGGAAGAGAGACTTTGAAAACTGGATTGAATGAAGTAGCAGAAAATATGTTGAATGAGCAATGAGCATGCATAGTTTGACCAAATCACCTTATATCTTTCAGTCTAATACGGCTATTTACTTACTTTTGTATATCTCTTCGTCAGAAGAACGCTTTTTGTGAGTAGTTAACTGCCCTCTCCAAGTTTAGCTGAAATTTAGCCTGAAAGGATTTGACAAATGAGATTGGTTGGCGATATGACATTGGCCTACGTCTTGCCCTGCGTAGAATATCAGATCTCAACAATGATTGGAGAAGTGCTTAACTTCACCAGTACCACATTCTTATGATATATATCTTGTCAAAAGTGCAAGATGACTGAAAAACCGACAGGTTGGAATGTCTAACTGAAATACAGGACATATCTACCTTTTTTGTAAATGAATGGTGTTTGAATTTGTTGATAAAATGCGGGACATGATTGTTTGGTTGCGGGACAAAGGGACAAAGGGCCCGCACAATCCAGGACATGTGGTCACCCTAGACGCAGTGTGTGTGTCATAGTGAGCTCCTCTGACGCTTTCTCCTAGCGGCCAACAGGTCCCTCCCTCATCATTACTCACAGACAGGATACAGCCACACAGTCTCAAGGTTACAGCAGGACGCTGTCTGCCTGTCTCCCACTGGCTGGGGCTCCAACCTGTGTGTTTGTGTGTGTGTGTGCATGCGCGTGCTTGTGCGTTTCTGTGTGTGTGCCCAAATGAGTTGGTGTTTCTGTACCCATTTAGTTTAACCTCTAGTGTGTGTGTGTGTGTGTGTGTGTGTGTGTGTGTGTGTGTGTGCGCGTGTGCTATAGTATCCCATTGAGGTTGAGATTGAAACCGAACGAAGTCTCTTTGTGCTGTTTAGTGGAGCCAGGAGAGTCTGCAGTGCCCTGGCTCAGTGGCTCCACGATTCTCTGGAGCTGTGCCACGCTGCCACGCTGCCTGGGGGAGAGATACCCAACATCCTGGCCTGATAGTATCACCACCCTCCATCCTCCACCCTCCATCCTCAGTCTGGGATCACTAGAGGGGAACTGGAGGGGAGAGGGGGTAGGGGGGAAGTACCCTAGGTTATACGGTGCACAAGTTGAAGGTCTTTTCATTTGACCCACCCAAGTATTAGAGGACCATGTCTGTGTCCCAAATGGCACACTATTCCCTACCCAGTGCATTACTTTTGACCCTAGGGCCCAAATGGTGAGAGGGGAAAGTCCCGCTGTACCTTTCATAGAAAATGTGAAGAGAATGGAGCATGTGTGGTAACATCAGGCTTGGTCTGTGTGACTGAGTAACGTGAGAGAAGAAATACAGTGGTGGGGGACAGGAGTCCATTTTGATCCTCTGCCTTGCCGTCACGACAGTCAGGTCTTGCTCTGATTGCTGTGAATGATATCTCCCTCCCTAGAGGCAGAATAAGCCTACATGAATAAATGTGCGTTTGGCTAATACAAAGCAGCTGTGTCTTGCCACTCTAGTTCTTACTGTAATTGCTCACTTGTATCTCGATTCACAGGGTTGTCGCCGGGGCGTCATTAGGGCGTAGCTAGGGCGTTGTGAGGCAAACACCCACTCAGACATACGTGCACGCGTATGTGCATAGGAGGAATGCACATGCACAGGAACATGCCCACACACACGCACACACACACAGACACACACAGAGTACGTTTACATGCACACTAATTATTCGATATTAAACTGATTATGGCAGTAGGCAGATTATGTAATAGACATGTAGACACACCTTACTCTGCTTATCTTAGTCAGTGTAAGGTCATAATTGTAAGTACAGTGAGGGAAAAAAAGTATTTGATAACCCTGCTGATTTTGTACGCTTGCCCACTGACAAAGAAATGATCAGTCTATAATTTTAATTGTAGGGTTATTTGAACAGTGAGAGACTGAATAACAACAAAAAAATCCAGAAAAACGCATGTGAAAAATGTTATAAATTGATTTGCATTTTAATGAGGGAAATACGTATTTGACCCCTCTACAAAACATGACTTAGTATTTGGTGGCAAAACCCTTGTTGGCAATCACAGAGGTCAGACGTTTCTTGTAGTTGGCCACCAGGTTTGCACACATCTCAGGAGGGATTTTGTCCCACTCCTCTTTGCAGATCTTCTCCAAGTCATTAAGGTTTCGAGGTTGTTGTTTGGCAACTCGAACCTTCAGCTCCCTCCACAGATTTTCTATGGGATTAAGGTCTGGAGACTGGCTAGGCCACTCCAGGACCTTAATGTGCTTCTTCTTGAGCCACTCCTTTGTTGCCTTGGCCGTGTGTTTTGGGTCATTGTCATGCTGGAATACCCATCCACGACCCATTTTCAATGCCCTGGCTGAGGGAAGGAGGTTCTCACCCAAGATTTGACGGTACATGGCCCCGTCCATCGTCCCTTTGATGCGGTGAAGTTGTCCTGTTCCCTTAGCATAATGTTTCCACCTCCATGTTTGACGGTGGGGATGGTGTTCTTGGGGTCATAGGCAGCATTCCTCCTCCTGCAAACACGGCGAGTTGAGTTGATGCCAAAGAGCTCCATTTTGGTCTCATCTGACCACAACACTTTCACCCAGTTGTCCTCTGAATCATTCAGATGTTCATTGGCAAACTTCAGACGGGCATGTATATGTGCTTTCTTGAGCAGGGGGACCTTGCGGGCGCTGCAGGATTTCAGTCCTTCACGGCGTAGTGTGTTACCAATTGTTTTCTTAGTGACTATGGTCCCAGCTGCCTTGAGATCATTGACAAGATCCTCCCGTGTAGTTCTGGGCTGATTCCTCACCATTCTCACGATCATTGCAACTCCACGAGGTGAGATATTGCATGGAGCCCCAGGCCGAGGGAGATTGACAGTTCTTTTGTGTTTCTTCCATTTGCGAATAATCGCACCAACTGTTGTCACCTTCTCACCAAGCTACTTGGCGATGCTCTTGTAGCCCATTCCAGCCTTGTGTAGGTCAACAATCTTGTCCCTGACATCCTTGGAGAGCTCTTTGGTCTTGGCCATGGTGGAGAGTTTGGAATCTGATTGATTGATTGCTTCTGTGGACAGGTGTCTTTTATACAGGTAACAAGCTGAGATTAGGAGCACTCCCTTTAAGAGTGTGCTCCTAATCTCAGCTCGTTACCTGTATAAAAAGACACCTGGGAGCCAGAAATCTTTCTGATTGAGAGGGGGTCAAATACTTATTTCCCACATTAAAATGCAAATCAATTTATAACATTTTTCACGTGCATTTTTCTGGATTTTTTGTTGTTATTCTGTCTCTCACTGTTCAAATAAACCTACCATTAAAATTATTGACTGATCATTTCTTTGTCAGTGGGCAAATGTACAAAATCAGCAGGGGATCAAATACTTTTTTCCCTCATTGTAAGCACATGCCGATTTAAACACCATGTTTTCTAAGCAATCTTTTGAATTATTAGGACATGTACACAGCATGTACACACCTTCAGCGGCGTTTTCGGCGGTGTATTCGACCTGCGCCAGCACCAGCCGAGAGCGAGCCTCTCTCTTTAGCGTATGTGTCTTAGAAGTAGTTTTCACATACTAACTTTATATGTCCGAACAGCAAAACAACATGTTCGCTGTGGTAGAACGTTTATTTTAAATGCAGTTTTCTGCCATCAGGTAGCCGGATTTCAGATGTGTCCATGTAAACAGGATTATTAGAGAAATTGTTCTTGTAAACCATGTACATGTTTTCATCAAACTATTATATTAATCTGACTATCCACAATAATTGTGTTATTGTGTGCATGTAACTGCGCTCATACACACACCAATCCAATGGTTCTGAAGAGGGGAAGGTTTTCTCACCCAAAATAATGATAAGCTTCTGACTGAAGAGAAAATTACCTTATTAATTATGGAGTAATAATTTCTGACCTGTCTGCATCTAGCTCAGTCTGTCTTCTCTGGCAGCCAACTGCAATCGCCCCAGGTGCCTCCAGCCACTATTAGCCAAAGCAAATATCCAACATTATTTATATACTGAAATTATAGCAATAGTGTGTTCTCTCTTGCGTGACAGGTTTAGGGGAGAAAAGCCACTTGAACGACTCGACGCAAGATTCAAACCCACTCGAACGACTCGACGCAAGATTCAAACCCACTCAGACGACTCGACGCAAGATTCAAACCCACTCAGACGACTCGACGCAAGATTCATACCCACTCAAACGACTCACAATTAGCCCACATCTGTCTCTTTGAACGGCTAGTTTTCTACTAACGGTATCTTATCATTAAAACATGCAGTTCGCTGATGATCTTATCTGACCTGAAGGCACTGCTACTGTAGCTGCTTTGGCCACGGCATTTTGAAACACTGACCATTGTGATCATTGTTTAGCATCGGCTTGGTTGACTGTCATCCAGTTGAGTTGAGCACGCTGTCCAACACTGCCATCCCAACTCATAATGGTGTGTGTATGTTTTTGTGCGGGTGAATGTGTGTGTATGCGATGTGATAGCTGGGCTGGAGGCTGCTCTTGGCCTTAGCGTGTGATATCCCACTGAGTCAGGAGCAGTCAGCAACCGTCACCACAATCCCCAAAAATGGAGGCGTGGACTCACATCCCCATATCACTGCTGTGTTTATGCTCAGACACACCACAGACACACAGTTTCCACAGACGTGAGATTGTTGGTTCCTGCTAAACAGGCATTTTTCTGATCTTCTGTTAGTCGTCTCATCTCTTCGTATGAAGACACCCGCAAACGCACGCACGCACGCACGCACGCACACACACAGTGTTAGTCTTACAGCAATTGGAGCTTTTTCTCCAGCCAGGTTGTTCAATATTGACGTTGAAATTGGACATCTATCCATGTCCTGAGGAGGTCGGGAAATGCTTTCAAAACCGCCCACTAGGGGCAACAGTGAGTGCTATTACCATCAAGTAGGCTTGGGTTTTGCTAAGGCGTTGTGGACGGGGGTGGCGGATGGTGGTAATCCCATGACTCTGGATCAAAATGTAAATACACACAAATGGCTGAATTAGCCTAAAAGCCAGTGACTCTGGATCAAAAGGTTGTGTGTTTTATCACAGTCGTGTTATTATTATTTGGGTTTTAACCCTATCCAAAACCTTAACCCTTACCTTAACCATTTGGAATGAGTGCTTAAACTTGTTATGTTTGGGGAATGTGGATGAACGTCTAATTCTGCAGTAAGACTGTGAGAGCTTGTTGGTTTTCTCACTCCTGTTGGGAGTTCTGCATTCTAATGGCCAGCCAGCCCCCTAGCTCAGCCTCAGAGCTCCTTAGATCCAAACAGCCTGTATCCTCCTCCCAGGCTGTGAGAATGTGTGTGTGTGTGTGTGTGTGTGTGTGTGTGTGAGAGAGAGCAGGATGGTGACAGATGTGTTGCTGTGCCCACTGTTTGCTTGGGAAATATTATGTGGCCAATTTCTCTCTGAGCTTTAGAGGAGAGGCCTTATTAGAGTAACATCTTGGCCCCATATCACAGACAGGGTTTTAGTCTAGATCAGAGGAGTGGGAGATGGATGGAGGAGTGGAGGGGAGGGGATGAGTGGAGAGGAGATCAGTGGAGAGGAGGGAAGGGGAAAAAGTTGACAGTTCACTAAGGATGATATATGAGAAGAGTGGAAATAGGGAGAGGGGGAGAGAGAGAGAGGGAGAAAGAGAGAGAGAGAGAGAGAGAGAGGAATGAGAGGGAGAGGAATGAGAGATATAAGAGATAAATAGGCTAGATATATAGACTGGATATAAGAGCAGATTAGTCCAAGCAGGCCAGATCAGCTTGTGTTAGGTGTACAGTATCTCCTTGTCCATCTATCCAGTCAGTATAGCTGAGACATGAGACAATTGGACTGAACAGTACATTCCTAGAGCCAGTGAGTGGGTCTGGGATTATCAATCCTGGAGCGGCGCTCTGCGTTCCCAGAGCTCCCTGGTTTAACGAGGTGGAGTGGAGCTGTCAGTGTGTTCCGGATTGTAACGTTCCCCGGTGTCCGGTCCGACGCTCCTGTCGTCTCATAGCGAATGATCAGCCAGCCGTCGCCACAGCAACAGAGTCACAACGCGTGTCATGGCTTTTAGGCTAATTCAGCCATTTGTGTGTATTTAAATGTTTCATCTTAGTACAATGACTGATTACAGATATCTAGTTTTAGTCAGTTTCGAGTTTTGAGCTGAGCCGAGGCAGGGAAATTACTTGTATTTCTGATTCCTTCCGCTGGTGAGGTTTATACTGCTGAGTAGAAGTCAAGTGGTAAGCGTGAATAGCTATGTGGAAGCAGATGACTGTGTCTTTCACCTGATCCTCAAAGGCCTCTGCTTCATCACACACACAAACACACCTTTCTCACATCAATGACGTACAGTGGGGAAAAAAAGTATTTAGTCAGCCACCAATTGTGCAAGTTCTCTCACTTAAAAAGATGAGAGAGGCCTGTAATTTTCATCATAGGTACACTTCAACTATGACAGACAATGAGGAAAAAAATCCAGAAAATCACATTGTAGGATTTTTATGAATTTTTTTGCAAATTATGGTGGAAAATAAGTATTTGGTCAATAACAAAAGTTTATCTCAATACTTTGTTATATACCCTTTGTTGGCAATGACAGAGGTCAAATGTTTTCTGTAAGTCTTCACAAGGTTTTCACACACTGTTGCTGGTATTTTGGCCCATTCCTCCATGCAGATCTCCTCTAGAGCAGTGATGTTTTGGGGCTGTCGCTGGGCAACACGGACTTTCAACTCCCTCCAAAGATTTTCTATGGGGTTGAGATCTGGAGACTGGCTAGGCCACTCCAGGACCTTGAAATGCTTCTTACGAAGCCACTCCTTCGTTGCCAGGCGGTGTGTTTGGGATCATTGTCATGCTGAAAGACCCAGCCACGTTTCATCTTCAATGCCCTTGCTGATGGAAGGAGGTTTTCACTCAAAATCTCACGATACATGGCCCCATTCATTCTTTCCTTTACACGGATCAGTCGTCCTGGTCCCTTTGCAGAAAAACAGCCCCAAAGCATGATGTTTCCACCCCCATGCTTCACAGTAGGTATGGTGTTCTTTGTATGCAACTCAGCATTCTTTGTCCTCCAAACATGACGAGTTGAGTTTTTATCAAAAAGTTCTATTTTGGTTTCATCTGACATTCTCCCAATCCTCATCTGGATCATCCAAATGCTCTCTAGCAAACTTTAGACGGGCCTGAACATGTACTGGCTTAGGATTTGAGTCCCTGGCGGCGTAGTGTGTTACTGATGGTAGGCATTGCTACTTTGGTCCCAGCTCTCTGCAGGTCATTCACTAGGTCCCCCCGTGTGGTTCTGGGATTTTTGCTCACCGTTCTTGTGATCATTTTGACCCCACGGGGTGAGATCTTGCGTGGAGCCCCAGATCGAGGAAGATTATCAGTGGTCTTGTATGTCTTCCATTTCCTAATAATTGCTCCCACAGTTGATTTCTTCAAACCAAGCTGCTTACCTATTGCAGATTCAGTCTTCCCAACCTGGTGCAGGTCTACAATGTTGTTTCTGGTGTCCTTTGACAGCTCTTTGGTCTTGGCCATAGTGGAGTTTGGAGTGTGACTGTTTGAGGTTGTGGACAGGTGTCTTTTATACTGATAACAAGTTCAAACAGGTGCCATTAATACAAGTAATGAGTGGAGGACAGAGGAGCCTCTTAAAGAAGAAGTTACAGGTCTGTGAGAGCCAGAAATCTTGCTTGTTTGTATGTGACCAAATACTTATTTTCCACCATAATTTGCAAATAAATTCATAAAAAATCCTACAATGTGATTTTCTGGATTTTTTTTCCTCATTCTGTCTGTCATAGTTGAAGTGTACCTATGATGAATATTACAGGCCTCTCTCATATTTTTAAGTGAGAGAACTTGCACAATTGGTGGCTGACTAAATACTTTTTTTCCCCACTGTAAATGACGTGGGAGCCGAGCGCTCGCTATAGGTGTCGAGGGATGTGTGACTGAGATTATGATTTTACACTTAGCGGGAGGGAGAGATATTAGTGTTTGTGTGTGCATTCGTGTAGTATGACATTGTGCGTGTGTGTGTGTGCATGTGTGTATGTGCGTTTGTGTAGTATGACAAACGGTTAACTGGTCTGCCCAGAAATGGAGTATAGATGATGGCCATGTCATGTAGCGTAATTTTTATGCTACAGTATATCTAGGACAGGAGTCTTCAACCTTTTCTAGCATGAGAGCTACTCTTCTCTTCTCCTCTCCCCTTCAACTCTTCCAAGGTCCTTAGTGTACAAGAGGAAGTAGTGCACTGTTGTCTGTCAATTTACCTGGTAAAATAATGGTTAATAAGCAACTCAAAAATTTTCTCTGTTTTATTCTTCCTGGTTTACCTATTGTTTTTGTTTTTCACTCTCAAAATTACAATTGTTTGTAGAGAAACAACGGAATTGGATGTTCTGAGTCCATGTCAATGGTTAAATCACATCAGAAGGTTTTTGGGTGTAATTCCCCTTTAGTTGCGAATCTGGCCCTTTAATTGTCTAGTGAGTGAGGAATGTGCCGTCTAATGGTCCAGTCATGCGATGGTTCGGTACTGCTGCTGCTCATTTCATGGTAAAGATGCAAATAACGAATAATAGATACAAATGCTATACTTCTGCCAGGTAAGCCTACTTTGCAGTTAACATTTAACTGAGAAGGTTTTGGGGGAAAGTATTACTGTCAACTCACAAGACGGGTATCACATCAACTGGCCACACACAGAGTGATAGACACATGCGTACACCACCCAGAGAGACGGGCCATATTGCTGAAAATGAATTGGCAGATAGTGTTAAGTATGTATTTTTAATCCAATAGTGGCTAACCAGGGGTGGGATAATGTTGGCTTGATTAGATACTAGCCGGGAGCTTGCGTTGTCGGATACTTGTGAGATTTGTTTATGACAGTTTGTGATGGAACACATGAAAAATTGCATATACTTTCAGAATTGTTTGGCAAGCTACTAATAGGTGGGCTGCGAGCTACTGGTATCTCGCCATCGACCTGTTGGAGACCCCTGATCTAGTAGATCTAGGCCACTATCCCTTCAGTGAGTCCAAGAGTCTGATACCGAAAGGGGTGCACATTTTTGTTTTTGCCCTTACACACATTAATTGAATCAGGTGTGTTAGTGCTAGGGCAAGAACAAAAATGTGCACCACTTTGGGGCCCCCGGACCAGGATTGAGAAACACTGTCTTAGATTATGGTTTAGAACATGTACGTACCAGAGAGCATATATTGGAGAGGGAGTGGTGGAACGAGAAGGAGGAGAAGGAGAGGCAGAGGGAGAGACAAACAGAGACAGAGAGAGAGACAGAGAGAGAGACAGAGAGAGAGACAGAGACAGAGAGGATACTATAGTATTAAAATACTTACAGTACAGTACATCTACAGTTGAAGTCGGAAGTTTACAACACTTAGGTTGGAGTCATTAAAACTTGTTTTTCAACCACTCCACAAATTTCTTGTTAACAAACTATAGTTTTGGCACAAGTCATTTTTCCAACAATTGTTTACAGACAGATTTTATCACTTATAATTCACTGTATCACAATTCCAGTGGGTCAGAAGTTTGCATACACTAAGTTGACTGTGCCTTTAAACAGCTTGGACAATTCCAGAAAATTATGTCATGGCTTTAGAAGATTCTGATAGGCTAATCTAATTGACATCATTTGAGTCAATTGGAGGTGTACCTGTGGATGTATTTCAAGGCCTACCTTCAAACTCAGTGCCTCTTTGCTTGTCGTCAAGGGAAAATCAAAATAAATCAGCTAAGACCTCAGAAAAAATTGTAGACCTCCACAAGTCTGGTTCATCCCTGGGAGCAATTTCCAAACGCCTGAAGGTACCACGCTCATCTGTACAAACAATAGTACCCAAGTATAAACACCATGGGACCACGCAGCCATCATACCGCTCAGAAAGGAGACGCGTTCTGTCTCCTAGAGATGAACGTACTTTGGTGCGAAAAGTGCAAATCAATCCCAGAACAACAGCAAAGGACTTTGTGAAGATGCTGGAGGAAACAGGTACAAAAGTATCTATATCCACAGTAAAACGAGTCCTATATCGACATAACCTGAAAGGCCGCTCAGCAAGGAAGAAGCCACTGCTCCAAAACCACCATAAAAAGCCAGACTACGGTTTGCAACTGCACATGGGGACAAAGATCTTACTTTTTGGAGAAATGTCCTCTGGTCTGATATAGAACTGTTTGGCCATAATGACCATTGTTATGTTTGGAGGAAAAGGGGGAGGCTTGCAAGCTAAAGAACACCATCCCAACCGTGAAGCACGGGGGTGGCATCATCATGTTGTGGGGGTGCTTTGCTGCAGGAGGGACTGGTGCACTTCACAAAATAGATGGCATCATAAGGAAGGACAATTATGTGGATATATTGAAGCAACATCTCAAGACATCAGTCAGGAAGTTAAAGCTTGGTCGCAAATGGGTCTTCCAAATGGACAATGACCCCAAGCATAGTTCCAAAGTTGTGGCAAAATGGCTTAAGGACAACAAAGTCAAAGTATTGGAGTGGCCATCACAAAGCCCTGACCTCAATCCCATAGAAAATGTATGGGCAGAACTGAAAAAGCGTGTGTGCGAGCAAGGAGGCCTACAAACCTGACTCAGTTACACCAGCTCTGTCAGGAGGAATGGGCCAAAATTCACCCAACTTATTGTGGGAAGCTTGTGGAAGGCTACCCGAAACGTTTGACCCAAGTTAAACAATTTAAAGGCAATGCTACCAAATACTAATTGAGTGAATGTAAACGTCTGACCCACTGGGAATGTGATGAAAGAAATAAAAGCTGAAATAAATCATTCTCTCAACTATTATTCTGACATTTCACAAAATAAAGCGGTGATCCTAACTAACCTAAGACAGGGAATTTTTACTAGGATTAAATGTCAGGAATTGTGAAAAACGGAGTTACATTTTTTTGGGATAAGGTGTATGTAAACTTCTGACTTAAACTCTATCTTTCATACTTCCCCTGTCTTCACTCTTCTGTGCCTCCACGGTCTCAGTACCCTTTATGTCATTCAACATTTCTTCTGCCCTCAGCTCTCCCTCACGTCACCATCTCCTTTTTCCCATTCCGCTGCCATTCCCTGTGCAGGCTGGATGAATATTCATGCAATTCTTACATGGCAGGGTTGATAGTGGGTGTGAAACACACATGCACACACACACACACACACACACACACACACACACACACTGCTGTGAGCGGTTTATTTGTGTTTCTCTCTGACTCAGCGCTTTAGCTCCAGTCCATGTGTCAGATATGAACAGAGTGAGAACACACACACACACACACTCATGGGGACGCAGCTGCTACCGCCTCTGCTGCCTGGCACAACCATGCCAGTGTGTTTATGTGTGTCTGCCCCCTTACCCCATGTGCAAACGCTTACCAATCATTTACACTCTATTGCCAATTATGTGCAATCATCAGCCGTTTTTAAGTAGAAACGTTCTCTCTCTTTTTTTAGATTTGACCTTTATTTAACTAGGCAAGTCAGTTAAGAACAAATTCTTATTTTCAGTGACGGCCTAGGAACAGTGGGTTAACTGCCTTGTTCAGGGGGCAGAATGACAGATGTTTACCTTGTCAGCTCAGGGATTCAACCTTGCAACCTTCCGGATACAAGTCCAACGCTCTAACCACTAGGCTACCTGCCGCCCCAAATGATCACATTGGCTCAGAAAGGTGCTATGGAAAAGCACACAGACCCAGTAAAGTAGTAATAATAATAATAACAATATATGTAATTTAGCAGGTGCAAAGCAAATACAAATTTTATGGGTGTTCCCAGTAGGAATCAAACCCACAATCCTGCTGTTGCAAGCACAATGCTCCACCAACTGAGCCATAGTAAGGTGTTTGTTGATATGCCTCCTCCCTGTCCCTTGCTCCTCTGGGTATTTATGAGAGGTATGGACAGCCAATATTACTCCCTGACCCCAGGAGATGAAGTGTGTTGTGTTCATCAGACCTCAGAATCTACCTCACAGACTTTTCTGCAGTGAAACAGAAGCCCTCTCTGGAGACAGACAACCTCCCCCTTCAGCCTGCCCCCAAACCTCCCTGTTCAACCGCCCGCCACAGCCTCCTCCCTCCCCCAATATCTGCTGAGTCCCGACTGACAGGCCAGGGCCCCTGTGGGTAATCAAAAGGGGACCATCGCGCCCACCCAGAAGCTTGGCTGGTTCGTAAAACCTGCGAATTCAGACAAATAACAGGTGTAATGGGTCTGCACTCAAAGTATGTTGCATAATGCTTACTTCATTATTTTTTATTTTTTTGTATGATTTTCACTGCATCAGCATACACAGACATTTTGGCTTTGCACCCTGCTTCAGGTACACGTTTTCATTCAAAACAGCATATCTAGGGAACACAGATGAGCAACCGATGAGCAGCAGGTGCTTCTAATCAGGTTTGAACACTCATCTGCCAATCAGGGATGTGGCTTCTCTGGTCTACCTGTATTGAAGTTGGCCCTGAGATAGAGCCCGGAGTAGAGAGGAGAATGGGGCCAGGAGAGGAGGATGGGGCTAGGAGAGGAGGATGGGGACAGGAGAGGAGAATGTGGCCAGGAGAGGAGAATGTGGCCAGGAGAGGAGGATGGGGCCAGGAGAGGAGGATGGGGCCAGGAGAGGAGGATGGGGCCAGGAGAGGAGGATGAGGACAGGAGAGAAGGATGGGGCCAGGAGAGGAGAATGGGGCCAGGAGAGGAGGATGGGGCCAGGAGAGGAGGATGGGGCCAGGAGAGGAGGATGGGGCCAGGAGAGGAGGATGGGGCCAGGAGAGGAGGATGGGGATAAGAGAGGAGGATGGGGCCAGGAGAGGAGGATGGGGCCAGGAGAGGAGGATGGGGTCAGGAGAGGAGGATGGGGCCAGGAGAGGAGGATGGGGCCAGGAGAGGAGGATGGGGCCAGGAGAGGAGGATGGGGACAGGAGAGGAGGATGGGGACAGGAGAGGAGGATGGGGACAGGAGAGGAGGATGGGGACAGGAGAGGAGGATGGGGCCAGGAGAGGAGGATGGGGCCAGGAGAGGAGGATGGGGCCAGGAGAGGAGGATGGGGCCAGGAGAGGAGGATGGGGACAGGAGAGGAGGATGGGGACAGGAGAGGAGGATGGGGACAGGAGAGGAGGATGGGGGATAGGAGAGGAGGATGGGGACAGGAGAGGAGGATGGGGACAGGAGAGGAGGATGGGGACAGGAGAGGAGGATGGGGACAGGAGAGGAGGATGGGGATAGGAGAGGAGGATGGCGATAGGAGAGGAGGATGGGGCCAGGAGAGGAGGATGGGGCCAGGAGAGGAGGATGGGGATAGGAGAGGAGGATGGGGATAAGAGAGGAGGATGGGGCCAGGAGAGGAGGATGGGGGAGGAGAGGAGGGCAGGATGGGGAGGTGAGGAGGGCAGGATGGGGGAGGAGAGGAGGGGAACGGAAGGAGAGGATAGGTGGAGTAGAGGAGTGGAGGATAGGATGATGAAAGGAGGGGAGAATGGGTGTAGGAAGGGCGGATGAGGAGAGAAGAGGGGAGGATGGGGAGGAAAGGAGGGGGAGGTTAGGTATGGGAAGGTAGGATGAGGAGAGGAGAGGATGTTCGTTTTAACCCTGTGTGTAACCTTAACTATGCAAAATGCTTTATTGGACTGCTTCCCCCAATTCTGTTATAACAGGTCAGAATATTGATCAGGAGGGAGAGAGATAAATAAAGAGAGCTAGAGAGATAAAGAGCAAGAGAATGATATAGATTTAAATAAGAAATGACAAAGTGGAGGAAGAAAGAGGGAGGGAGGGAGGGAAAGATAAATGTGCAATGGCCTTGCTGAACCCCCCTGACAGAGAGAAATATAATCTCTTCTGGCTTCCTGTGTTTCTGTGTAGGTGTGTGTGTGTTTATTTCAGAATGGCTGTGCGTGAGTCTGTACTTGTGTGGTAGGAGAATCATGGCTGTGTGTTACAGAGGAGGTTTGAGTCTTTGAGTGTTCAGGTGGATGATTGATTTGCATGGGAGTGCTGTTCATCCAATATAGTATGTGAATGTGTAGTCCATTGTTCAGCTTGCTTTCGTAACAGCCTGTGGTATAATGCATAGTCAGAGAAAGCAAATAGCCACAGACAGTCCTACTGTACAGTCATAAGTGATGCACATAATGTGTGTGTGCGTGTTTGTGTGTATGTGTGTGTGTGTGCGTGTCATAGATTATGATTCACATAGCTGCTGCAGTGACTCCAGGCTTTGCTGCAAGGCTACGACTTCATCAACCTCTTCCCCCCACTAATACATCATGTTACTGACTAGCTGGGAATATTAATATGACTAAAAAAAAATGGCAGAAATCAGGAGAAATGAATTTCAACTCAGCGAGTGAGTGTTACTTACCATGCATTCGGAAAGCATTGAGACCCATTCACTCTTTTCACATTTTGTTACGTTACAGCCTTATCCTAAAATGTATAAACATTTTATTTTTTCCTCAGTAATCTACACACAATACCCCATAATGACAAAGAAAAAACTGGTTTTTAGAAATGTTGAAAATGTATTAAAAATAAAAAACTGAAATATCACATTTACATAACTATTCAGACCCTTTACTCAGTACTTTGTTGAAGCACCATGGCAAAGCGATTACAGCCTCTAGTCTTCTTGGGTATGACGCTACAAGCTCAGCACCCCTGTATTTGGGGAGTTTACCCCATTCTTCTCTGCAGATCCTCAGGTTGGATGGGGAGCATTGCTGCGCAGCTATTTTCACGTCTCTCCAGAGATGTTTGATCGGGTTCATGTCCGGGCTTTGGCTAGGCCACTCGAACATTCAGACACTTGTCCCGAAGCCACTCCTGCATTGTCTTGGCTGTGTGCTTAGGGTCGTTGTCCTGTTGGAAGGTGAACCATCGCCCCAGTCTGAGGTTCTGAGCGCTATGGAGCAGATTTTCATGAAGGATCTCTCTGTACTTTGCTCCGTTCATCTGCCCCTCGTTCCAGACTAGTCTCCCAGTCCCTGCCGCTGAAAAACATCCCCACAGCATGATGCTGCCACCACCATGCTTCACTGTAGGGATGGTGCCAGGTTTTCTCCAGACGTGACGCTTGGCATTCAGGCCAGAGAGTTCAATCTTGGAGTCCTTTAGGTGCCTTTTGGCAAACTCCAAGTGGGCTGTCAAGTGCCTTTTACTGAGAAGTGGCTTCCGTCTGGCCACTCTACCATAAAGGCCTGATTGGTGGAGTGCTGCAGAGATGGTTGTCCTTCTGGAAGGTTCTCCCATCTCCACAGAGGAACTCTGGAGCTCTGTCAGAGTGACCATCGGGTACTTGATCACCTCTATGTCCAAGGCCCTTCTCCCCCCGATTGCTCAGTTTGGCTGGGAGGCCAGCTCTCGGAAGAGTCTTGTTGGTTCCAAACTACTTCTATTTAAGAATGATGGAGGCCACTGTGTTCTTGGCGACATTCAATGCTGCAGAAATGTTTTGGTACCCTTCCCCAGATCTGTGCCTTGACACAATCCTGTATCTGAGCTCTACGGCCAATTCCTTCGACTTCTTGGGGACATTCAATGCTGCAGAAATGTTTTGGTACCCTTCTCCAGATCTGTGCCTTGACACAATCCTGTCTCGGAGCTCTACGGACAATTCCTTCGACTTCATGGCTTGGTTTTTGCTCTGACATGCACTGTCAACTGTGGGACCTTATATAGACAGGTGTGTGCCTTTCCAAATCATGTCCAATCAATTGAATTTACCACAGGTGGACTCCAATCGAACTGTAGAAATCTCAAGGATGATCAATGGAAACCGGATGCACTTGAGCTTAATTTCGAATCTCATAGCAAAAGGTCTGAATACTTATGTAAATGAGTTATTTGTTTTTTATTTTTTTATAAATATGCAAATATTTCTGAAAAACTATTTTTGCTTTGTCATTATAGAGTACTGTGTATAGATTGATGAGGAAAACATATAATTTTTATCAATTTTAGAATAAGTCAAGGGGTCTGAATACTTTCCGAAGGCACTGTAGTTAATAACATGCAGCATTTTGATAGGTTGAATATATTAAATGGAGGACTTTTCAGCACATGACTTATGAATAAACATACATCTTATTTAGCACTCTCTCTACATATTTACTTTAATTGTCCTGTTTAATTGGCGTTTTAGCAACAATATGGCATCCATATTACGTCTATTATGGTGTCTGCTGCCTTGTGTGTTTGTGTATCCATGTTCGAAAGAGAGAAAAAAATAACATAGGGAGAGAGAGAGGGAGGAAAAGAGGGCGAGTGAGATTGAGTGAGTGTGAAGAGGGAGATAAAGAGAGTGAGTAAGAGAGGATGGCAGAACGCAGGGCGAGCGTGTGTGATTGTGGTTTTGCGAGCATGAGTAAAGATTTGAGAGGCTTTAAGTGGTTTGAGCGTACTGGCCCAAAAAAACTGTGATGCTTACATAAGTGAGTGTTACCCAGTGCAGTGGAAGTAAGAGGCACTGGCACAGTCCAGTAGAGACAGACTAAGAGACAGCACCCTGCTAGAGTGATCACCGCCCTCTGCTGGGTGGAAGAACACACTACCACAGCACAGGATATAGGGGCTGTTGCCCAGACACAGATTAAACATAGCCCTGGATTTAAACTAAATGAAAGTACTTTTTCTTTTAATCCAGGGCTAGGCTAAATCTTTTACCCGGAAACTGTGCCCCATACTACCACATCTATTCTTTATAAATCACAGTACTGTGTAAGGATTCACCTGGTGTGTGGTTACTAGTGTCAATTTGCAATGCCTTGTATGTATTCCAGACTGGAACATGTTCCGGGATTCATCCAATGGAGTTTACCACATCGGTCACCAGCTTCATTAATAAGTGCATTGACGACTTCGTCCCCACAGTGACCGTACGTACATATCCCAACCAGAAGCCATGGATTACAGACAACGTCCGCACTGATCTAAAGGCTAGAGCTGCCGCGGGACACTAATCCGGACGCTTATAAGAAGTTCTGCTACGCCCTCTGATGAATCATCAAACAGGCAAAGCATCAATACAGGACCAAGATCGAATTCTACAACACCTGCTCTGACGCTCGTCGGATGTGGCAGGGCTTGCAAACTATAACGGATTACAAAGGGAAACCCAGCCGCGAGCTGTCCAGTGAAGGGAGCGTAATAGACAAGCTAAACACCTTGTATGCTATAAACACTGAACCATGCATGAGAGCACCAGCTGTTCCGGACAACTTTGTGCTCACGCTCTCTGTAGCCGATGGGAGTAAGACCTTTAAACACGTTAACATTCACAAGGCCACAGGGCCAGACAGATTACGAGGACACGTACTCAGAGCATGTGCTGACCAGCTGGTAACTGTTTTCACTGAAATGTTCAACCTCTCCCTGACCCAGTCAGTAATACCTACACATTTCAAGCAGACCACCATAGTCCCTGTGCTCAAGAACACCAAGGTAACCTGTCTAAATGACCATCACCACATAGCCCTCACATCTGTAGCCATGAAATGCTTTGAAAGGCTGGTCATGGCTCACGTCAACACCATCATCCCAGACACCCTGGACCCACTCCAATTTGCATACCACGCCAACAGATCCACATATGATGCAATCTTTATTGCACTCCGCAATGCCCTTTCCCAACTGGACAAAACAAACAGCTAAGTGAGAATCAGTGGCAGTCGGTGCTGTTTAAGATGAGGGAGGATGATCATTTTTTACATGAGCATGGCCTTATTTTTATTACAGTACATTGGATCACTGTCATTCATATTCCATTCACCCAGCTCAATGTAAATTCGATAGGTTTAGACTAGGTGCAATGTAAGTGCACAGGTCGAGAGAAATTACAGTAATCAAGGTGACAGACATTGACACATTCAGTACCACCTTGCACAATCTTGCCTGCGTCTAGTTGATTAGGGTGTAAACATTAGTCCAACATAAACAAGAGTTTCTATTGGACAAATTCAGGTATGTTTATTCATGTTTCGTCCCGTTTGCTTTCGTTTAAGAAAAATGTTCTACAGAACGAGCGTAATGAATACACCCCTGATCACATAGTTCACAGCCACATACAAACAGCTAGTTGTACATATAATTCCTTATCTCATTTATCTACGCCCTCCTCTTACCTTTTCCCTTCGCTTGTGGACTTCAGTGCACAATACACCAGCTGTCTGTGATGGGGGGCGAAAAAACCTTTCCAAGCCAAACCTTCATTTCATAACCGCTAATCGTACACACAGCCTACATTGTTGTCATCATATTAGCTAACGTCAAGTCAACACAGCTACTAGAACTAACACGTAAGTAAACCCGCTACAATCATTAAATGCTTGTAACGTAAGTAAACCTGTTACAAGCATTTCGCTACACTTGCAATAACATCTGATAACCAATGTGACCAATAACATTTGATTTGATCATGCAGTACAGTGTACAGTTATCAAGCAGTATAGCAGTTACACCGGCGGGCCCCGGTGGTAATACATTTATAAAGCCAAAAGCTTACCTTGACTTAGAAGAGTTCCAGTGTTGGACAGCCATAGCCCGCTAGGTGACATAGCATCTCTCTCTGTTTGAGCCAGGTGTTTGAGTAGGCTAAACTAGCTAGCTGCAATCACTAGCTAAGTTAGTGAAAGAAATTCTAAATCTAGCTAGCTCTCTCTCTCTTTCTCTGACTCTCTCTCTCTTGCTTCTCCTTCATTTTTGAAGAAATTAATTTGTTCAAATCTTCTCTCTCTTTGAGTCAACTACTCACCACATTTTATGCACTGCAGTTATAGCTAGCTGTAGCTTTTGCTTTCAGTATGAGATTCAGTCTCTGATCCTTTGATTGAGTGGACAACATGTCAGTTCATGCTGCAAGAGCTCTGATAGGTTGGAGCACGACTTCCCGGAAGTTGTCATAATTACTGTTTAAGTCTATGGAAGGGGCTGAGAACCACGAGCCTCCTAGGTTTTGTATTGAAGTCAATGTACCCAGAGGAGGATGGAAACTAGCTGTCCTCCGGCTACACCATGGTGCTACCCTACAGAGTGCTTTTCAGGCTACTGTGGACCTTAATTTCAAAACAGTGTGATTTAATCAATTATTTGGTGACATTAATATATTTAGTAAAGTTTTATCTAAAAAGGATAACTTTTTAAATGTTTCACTATTTAACATTTTCTGAAATTCACTGAGGAGGATGGTCCTCCCCTTCCTCCTTTGAGGAGCCTCCACTGGTGAGAATGCTGTTAATTCACTACAGCTCAGCGTTCAACACCATAGTTCAGCACCATTCAACACCTCAAAGCTCATCACTAAGCTCAGGACCCCGGGATTAAACACCTCACTATCTGCATTGACACTTTTTCTCTTTTGACTCATTGTGTATTCTGCTGCTACTGTTCATTATCTATCCTGCCTAAACACTGTGTCCCTACCTATACGTAAATATCGCCATCATTTACTTCTCGTACCACCACACATCGACTTGGTACTGATACCTCATGTATATAGCAATATAAAGTTATTGTTACTCATTATGCATTTATTCCTTCTATTATAATTTTTTTTATGTTTCTATTATTTATATTTGTTTTAATTATCTTTGCATTCTTGGGAATGCATTATGTTCCATTATGTTTTAGACTGATTACAGTATGTATTTGTGTGAGTTTGTGAGGTTCCTCACCATACCATGAGGTTCTCTACTGTACCATGAGGTTCCTTGCCGTACCATTTCCATCAGAATAGATAGTGATAAATGATTTGAGGGCTGGATGGATGGATAACCAAACGGCTGAAATTCTGTAATGTTCATCACACGTTCCTCACACATTTTTCTCGTGTTCTTCACGGGAGCTCTCACTGTAGCTCACATTCTCCACGTGCGCTTCGTGTTTTATCCTGTTCTGACGCTCTCCGTGCGCTATGTTTTTCTTCTGTTGGTTCCGCCCGTGCTACTGCAGCTGCTGGACGCCAGGAGAACCAAGGTTTGTCCCTATGTTTGCAACCGCTGCCCTGGCTGCCGTGTCTGCACAACATAGAGTCACCACCAGAGTGACGTCGTCGTGTGTCTTCGGTGCCCCAGAGACCTGGCAGTGCTGTTCCTCTGCCCCCCACCCCTCCTCCACACACACCCCTGGGCTGTGTCGGAAATGCACCATATTCCCAATATAGTGCACTACATTTGACCAGAACTTGTGTACTCTGGCTTAAAGTAGTACACTAGAACTATATTGGGAGTAGGGTTGCCATTTTGGCCACACTCCTAATTGGACCCCTATACACACACCAGAAAGGAGTGTGATTGGTTTAGCCTGCACCGTTCCCTAAGCCCTACCCGCGTCCGTCAGACCCTCTCCCTGCTCTTACACACTGCCAAGTAGAATTCTTCTGTGTTCTCCCTTTACTGGGTGTGGCTCTACTATAGGGGTGTGGCTGCTGTGTGACCCTTGTGACCCTATAGTATACTCTAAAATAAGCAGTGTTTGGTTCAATTTTCTCCGCCCCCTCAACCTCAACACCCAGGCTACGTTCCAATATCCATACTAGTGTACCGCTAAGAATGCATGGCCCAATCAGTGTATAGTGGCATGCTAGGGTGGATATTGGAACAGAGCCACAGTCTCCTTCTTATTTCTTCCTATAATGGATGTGTGCTTTTTTTCCCCTCAAGTAATGTACCCTTTGTCTCTTTGTATGCACACACACATGCATACGCCACAGGAGGTTGGTGGCACCTTAATTGGGGAGGACGGGCTCATAGTAATGTTCTGGAAGGAACATAATGGAACTCCATGTTTGACACCGTTCCATTGACTTCATTCCAGCCATTACTATGAGCTGTCCTCCTCTCAGCAGCCACCAGTTGCACACGTACACACGCGCGCGCACGCACACACCTCCCTAACACACAGCATAATGGATGGGCATGGACCCAGAGGTCCGCTAAGTCTACTGCTGTTGGTTGGTTCCCAGCTCTCAGTGGGAACACTGTTTACTGCGCTGTGCACGGATCTCTGCTGCTCTCCGCTCAGCAGTACGGACAGCATACACCAAACAATAACGATAGATAATGATCAATAATTCTGCAACAATCACACACGATGACAGCGCAGCAAAGCGTTCTTTTGAAAGTGCAAGCTGTTGAACGCAGCTATCAAACGTTTAACACTTGACAGGGATCGTCAAACTGTTATCGAAGGATCACGGTTCTACAAGATCTTTCACGTTCCTACTATACAGGGAAGGAGGTGCACAATCAGTTTCTCCCAGCAACACAACGAGTCAGTCATTCACTGGATGGCTTTTTAAAATGTGGCTCTCTTAGTATTCCTACCTTCAAAGCTTCAAGGGAGATTCCTACAGATTAGATTGCTGATACACGGTACTGCACCTAGATAACCATTTACAGTACACCTTACTCACCCTGAAAATAGTTACAGAAGATGGAAAGCAATGGGCCGTATAGTCGATCATGAACAGTATGTAAAACACTTGCCTTTTATTTAACTTCTTCTCATACTGCCATACTTTGTGTAATTTGCATTTTCTCTATTTGTCTTTCATGCTATAGTGAGGTAAGTCCTCAGATTCCTCTCCAAATATTTTGGCAGTAACTGTATTTCCCAGAGGTTGAATAGATTACAGTGTGTGTTTCTGAGTTTGTGTGTGTTCTTCGTAATACACATCTCCTTTCCACAGGGCCGCCTTCAAAATGCCCCTCCCCCTCTCTATAAGATGTATTTGTGTCTGTGAGTTTGTGTGTGTGTCTCAATATGTCCCTCCATATGTACATATTCAGTGACCCATCCTAGTCTGATCTGTCATTTAATTGAATCCACCCTAGGTTACGTGTTGCGACCCTACTAGATTGAGACTCCTTGATGTGTGTGTGTGTGTGTGGTGTGTGTGTGTACGTGCTTGCATGTGCATGTGCTTTCATGTGTGTGTGTGTGTGTGTGTGCGCGTGTGTGTGACCCCCACAGCACCTGCAGCTGACCATCCAGGCCCTGCAGGACGAGCTGCGGACCCAGAGGGACCTGAACCACCTACTGCAGCAGGAGAGCGGCGGCCGCTCTGGGGACCACTACACCAACATCGAGCTGACCGAGGAGAACTTCAGACGGCTACAGGCCGAGCACGACCGCCAGGCAAGGAATCTTAATAAATTATTCATAATAAATGAGTGATTAAATAAATACGTTTGGCGTTAGTTCCAGGTTCTTATGACCAGGGTCTTTCTGGATCTTCTTCCGTCCTGGACATTTTGGAAAGTTCCGGAATTTTAGCTACCGTAATGACCCAGTTGACACTTCCTTCCTTTAAAATTCCTTAATATTCCTTGCGTTGCGGCAGGCCAAGGAGCTGTTCCTCCTGAGGAAGACCTTGGAGGAGATGGAGCTGCGGATCGAGACCCAGAAGCAGACGCTAGGGGCCAGGGACGAGTCCATCAAGAAGCTGCTGGAAATGCTCCAGAGTAAGGGTCTGCCTGGGGGGCCAGGGAGGGTCAACGAGGAGGAGGAGCAGGAGAGAGCCAGGCGCATTGCTGAGGCCGAGGCTCAACTTGGACACCTGGAGGTCATCTTGGACCAGAAGGAGAAGGAGAACATCCACCTCCGAGAGGTACAAGAGTATATGTTTGTCCCAAATGGCACCATATTCCCTGTAAAGTGCACTAATTTTGACCAGGGCTCTGGTCAAAATTAGTGCACTATGTAGGGCTTATGGTGCTGTTTGGGATGCATAATATGTAGTGCTTACGGTTAGTATATGCCCTTATACCACTGTATAGCTGGTGGAAGATGCAGGATTGCCATCCCCATGAGCGTGCCACCCTCCTTCAGGCCATGGATGAGGCATGCAATGATTTCAATCCAGACCTATGTCAGGCTTGGATTGGCCATGCCAAAAGGTTTTCCCGGGTGCATGAACAATGAGGACCTTTGGCCAAATGCTCAAGACAGGTTTGATGCAAACTAATGCCTGCTAAACATTATGTTTCTTTCCTTTCTTTCATTTGATTACATTGTGAAAGATGTCTTCAATGATCACACCTTTGATCACACATGGTATAGAAATTATGGATATTTTGTGTTCATTCAATTTGAATGGGTAGTGCAAGTGTGATGCTTGCTGTTTGGGGTTTTAGGCTGGTTTTCTGTATAGCACTTTGTGACATCGGCTGATGTGAAAGGGCTTTATAAATACATTTGATTTGATTTGAATTGATTACCTAATGTGAAAACAGTGTAATGTACTGTAATTTACAGTACTGTAGCATACTACATTCAAAGGGCAATTTTTTTTAATATGTATCTCGCATTGTTTGCTATTGGATTTAACTGGTTGTTGAAATAACTACATTGAGAACATATCAATATGTTGGGTTTTGGTGATTAAACCAATGTTCTCACTACATGTCACAGTAAAACGTTGGACCAATGGTTGCGTGTTAAAAGATGTCTACAAACAAAATGCACAATGAAACGTTTTGAATGTAAGACTGGCTGCGTTACAAGTGTTACAAAAAAACGATATAGTTACTATATGGCCACAGTAGACCTGGTCTACTTGGCCAGGGTAGGCTCTGTAGGCACTGGTCTCACCTGTGTTTGAACTGTTACTGATAGCGCCGAGTCACGTTGATTGTTCGGTACTGGTTTTAAAGCATACGTTTTTTGTACTTCCAGGCAATTTCCACAATTTTCTTCTAACCTACAGTGTATGCCCATCAACACTAGAGGGCAATACTGGCCTTCTCTTTGTGGACTCACTGTGCTCTGACTGCAGTGAAAGGAGCAGTGTTCAATCTGTGTACAGTATTATTGCCAGGGGAGAAGTATATGACTGATGTAATGGTGCTGCAAGAAAATGTAACTCATTCCAATGCTGTCTCTCTAGTACTGAGCTAAATAAGCTCAGCCATTATCCATGCATTGGGAGAGATTCAGGGCTCATAGTCATAAAGCATCTCGGAGTAGGTGTGCAGATCTAGGATCAGGCTCCTCCTGTCCATGTGATCTTATTCATTGTGATCTAAAAGGCTAAACTGAACCTAGATCAGCACTCCTATTCTGAGATGGTTCATCAACACAGGCCCGTTGCACTCGGTCCTAAAAGAGGCGACATTTGATGCTTGTCTTGTCCATTTCATATCAACTGGTGTTCTCCCAGGAACTGCACAGGAGAAACCAGATGCACCAGGACCCTGGCAAAACCAAAGCCCTCCAGACCATCATAGAGATGAAGGTAAGAACCATGGGGCATTATGGGTAGTGTAGTACACCTGGCAGTGTTCGGGAAAAGTCCGATTTTGCTTGTATTGAATGAACTGAGTCTGTCGATAGCTTCGGACGCCCAGGCTCGTTCAACGACACAAGATTTGGAAGGATGACCTCGTGAGACTAGTCGGTGGATGATGTTGTGATGCTACATAACATGCAAAAGCTACGAAAAATGTATTCAAAGCACTAACTGAGCTACTGCAGAGCCCATCGGCCCACTGTAGCTGCAGAGCTGTGATATCACTTCTAAATATAAAGCATGCCCTCACAGCCCGCCAGCATGCCACTCGCTCACACACCACATCATCAGACGGAACTGGATTGGTGCTGAGCAAACCCCAGCATCCCCTAGCACGGTCACGTGACTCTCCTCTAGTGGGGTCACATGACACGCTGGCTCCTGGAGGCTCTGGATTTTCCTACAGAGCAGAGCCCCTCTCCCTTCTGTCCTCGGTGGAGGACCTCCCCGCTCCTCTCTGCTCTCTCTGCTGATGTTAGCATGAGTAATGCTAACCCCCCCCTCTCTACTCTCTCTGTCTCTAGGATCTCTTTCTCTCTCTCGATTTCTTTTTCTCCTTATCTCACTCTGTCTTTCAATCTCTCTCTCTCCCTCCCTCACCCACCAAGGAGAGCACATTCTGCCTGCTGCTACCATGGAAACAGGTGTGGTTGTTTACGACAGCGAGGCCAGTGGCACAGGGAGGAGAGAGAGAAAGGGATTCAGATAGAAAGAGAGAGAGTTCATGAGAGCATCACATCCTCTGCTTGATCAGCTTGATCTGCCGTAGCAGTGAAATCATTTGGATGGCATAGCATCTCTCTGACCCATTGAGCTACGGTATGTTGTCGTCTCCACTATGTCGTCTCCACTGTATACTATGCTATGTTCTCTCCGGTGGTTAGTTAGCGTCTGGCTTCAACTCATAGAATAGCGATGCGTTGACGAAGCACATGGCCATGATAACAGCATTCACACGCTCACGTTAACCCCTAAGATCCAGGACCATCTGTTGTTGCCCTAGGGAGAGCCTCGTATACAGAGCTGGATTTCCTAGTTTTCCACTGGCTGCTGGATGACCCTGCTAAAGCTCTAGCCACAGAACCACAAGTTCACAAGTTCAGAACCAGTCAAGGGTGTAGATCCAGAGAAAGGAGGAGGAGAGACAGAACGGAGAGAGAGGGAGTGAAACGAGGTTCTCGCTCGGTGCTCTGCAGGTGAAGTGCATGGGAGATGGACCATGGCTAATCTTAAAGACGCTGTATTATTTATTTAAAAACTCTGCAAAGCCAAAGCTCCACTCGGAGGTGCAGTCGCAGTCCATGGACTAGCTCCTGCATTGATGTGCGAGCGACTACAGAGCAGCACGGCTCCTCTTCCTGCTTCTGCTTCTTCTCCAGACGTTTCTCTCTGGGCTGGTCCCTCTCAAAAGGCTGGCTGGGATGTGTGCCGCTCAGTATTTCCAAATGGTGATTAATCCACTGAGAGGCTGGCTGTGAGGGAGCTAGAGCTGCTGCGGCCGGAGAAGGAGGAGGCTTTTGATTTTACCCCAAGATACTGCAGAGGCTCTCCTCCTTACTACTTCAAAGAGCTCTTCCTTTCTCTAACACTTACTCTCTTTCCCTCTTTCTCCCTCTTCCGTCTCTCTCTCTCTCTCCCCATCTTCTCTCTTTCTCCCTCCTCCATCTCTCTCTCTACCCATCTTCTCTCTTTCACTCTTTCTTTCACTGTCTTTCGCTCTCTCTTCTCTCTCTCCCTCTCTTTCAGGTGTTTTGTGTTTTGTTCACTGGTCAAGCTTTGGAAATGTTCTAGTACTGAATTATAAGTGTGGCTCAGCAACAGTACTGCACAGCTGGTGTGTGTTGTGCAGGACACCGAGATAGAGTCTTACAGCTGGTGCGTGTGTTGTGCAGGGCACAGAGATAGAGTCTTACAGCTGGTGTGTGTTGTGCAGGGCACAGAGATAGAGTCTTACAGCTGGTGTGTGTTGTGCAGGACACCGAGATAGAATCTTACAGCTGGTGCGTGTGTGTTGTGCAGGACACCGAGATAGAGTCTTACAGCTGGTGCGTGTGTTGTGCAGGGCACAGAGATAGAGTCTTACAGCTGGTGTGTGTTGTGCAGGGCACAGAGATAGAGTCTTACAGCTGGTGTGTGTTGTGCAGGACACCGAGATAGAATCTTACAGCTGGTGCGTGTGTGTTGTGCAGGACACCAAGATAGAGTCTTACAGCTGGTGTGTGTGTGTTGAACAGGACACCAAGATAGAGTCTTACAGCTGGTGCGTGTGTGTTGTGCAGGACACCAAGATAGCATCTCTGGAGCGCAACATCCGGGACCTGGAGGATGAGATCCAGATACTGAAGGCTAACGGCTTGCTGAACACCGAGGACAGAGAGGAGGAGATCAAGCAGATGGAGGTCTACAAGAACCACTCCAAGTTCATGAAGACCAAGGTACACACACACATACAGGAAAACACAGACACACTATATGCACAGGAAAACATGCAGACACGAATGCACTCACACACACACAAAAGTGCGTACAGTACTTTTGTGTGTACAGTAGTATATAATGTGGCAAACACAATCACTCACACAATCTAGGGTTTGCTGTGCATGTTCAAAGTGAACAGAACCGATTAGAGCTGACTGTCTGGCTGACATTAAATGAGCTAGCTTTAGCATTACATTAACTGGTTTCATCAGGGAAGTGCTTCGCTGGCAGCTATATCTGACAGGGAGATGCTTACGCGTTGTTTTGTTACTGTCCGCTTAGCAGAGAGAGCAGAGGAAGACCATGAAGAAAACCATTCCTGTGTTGTTACAATTGACATTTTATTGTCCTCCGTAGCCTCGTCAATATGTTCGTATCCGTCTAGCGTGATTGATTGTAAAGTAGTACCGTTGGCTCCCACTGTCAGAAACTCCGGTTACATTTCATTTCCTCATCCACCGTTGCACATCCAGTCGGTCCAGCTTTGACTTGCTCAGTCATATTATACAGTCAGTCGTCTTACGGTCAGGTCCCCAGCCTCCCTCCCAGCCTCCCTCCCAGCCTCCATGCCTCTCTGGAGCGTTGTGTCTGTGTGTTTACATCCATGTGAGGATAAAACCAGCGGGAGATTTGTTGTTTTATTTTTAGAAAATTATTCATCAATCATAGATAGGGTCTGATGTATAATGCATGAATAATGCAGGGAGCCAGATGCATCTTTAATGAGAGGAGAGCCTGGCTACAATGAACACGGTGGATAAAGGTTGACTTTACCCACTGTCTCTCTGTTATGGTGAAGAGGCGTTTCTACCAAGTGTCCACTGCACAAAACGCACACTCGTGCACAGACACCTGATACTAACACGCGGGTACGAAGGCACAAACACACCTGCCAGGATTTAATTTATTTGGATGCCCATTAGCCGACACCAATGACGACAGCTGGTCTTACTGGGGTCCGACACGCAACGAAAAAGACATTGCAGACAAAAAAACATGAACATGTAGTGTGTGTGCATCTATCAGCTCCACATACATGTCAGTACATACACACAACAAGTAGGTCACATGGGGGAGAGGCATTGTGCCGTGAGGTGTTGCTTTATTTGTTTTTTAAACCAGGTCTGCTGTTCACTTGCGCTATATAAGATGGAAGGGAGTTCCAGGCACTCATGATCATATTTTTTAGCTGCCAACTTCATACGAGAGTTAGTTGTGACATACCCTGTTGTGTGTGTGCGCCTGCCTGCATGTGCGTGCGTGCATTCGCGTCCCCCCCCCCGACAGATTGACCAGCTGAAGCAGGAGCTGTCTAAGAAGGAGTCTGAGCTGCTGGCCCTGCAGACCAAGCTGGAGACCCTGAACAACCAGAACTCGGACTGCAAACAGCACATAGAGGTGCTCAAAGAGTCCCTCACTGCCAAGGAGCAGCGTGCCGCCATCCTGCAGACAGAGGTAGCTACAGCACACACAAATAAACACACACACACACACACACACACATGCATCCTTGCATACATGCATATATGAACACACCCGTGCACACACATAAGCACACACACACATTCCTGCACACACGCATATGAACAAACGCACGTGCATGCGTACAAAACACACACACACGCCCGCACACACACATACAGTATGCCTAACGAACACGCCTACGTGCTTACAGTAAGATACACCCTCGGGTGTGCACAGAATCTCCTTGCATTCATTGATACACCATAGATGCATGTCCTTGTACACCGTTTTTTACACATCTAAGGAAACCTTATATCACCGTCTCCCTGTACTCTGCTGCATACACTTACATACCCCCTTCCCTCTTGCTTTCTACCCTTTAGTGGAGCATGAAGCTTGTATTGCAAATGTCAAGTATCTCAGAGAGAACTCTAGCTCTTCAGTTTGACAATAATAATAAGTTGAACTTTGAACTGTGCCCTTCAGGGTTTATGCCGTGTCACTGGAAAAGCACTTTGTGTCAACTGCTGATGTAAAACACATATGATGGAATTTGACCTCCGAACTGTGACATTTGACCTATGACCGCTCCCCTCCCAGGTGGACGCCCTGCGCTTGCGTCTGGAGGAGAAGGAGTCCTTCCTGAACAAGAAGACCAAGCAGCTGCAAGACCTGACGGAGGAGAAGGGCACGCTAGCTGGAGAGATCCGTGACATGAAGGACATGCTGGAGGTCAAGGAGAGGAAGATCAACGTCCTGCAGAAGAAGGTTAGGGGTCAAGGGTTAAGAGTCAGGGGTTAGGGGTTAAGTGTCAAGGGTGTATTTAGGTAGAAACTAGTTAAGGGTAGCCTGGGCATGGTCACAAGTTTGTTTAATAAATGGATTTTAAAAAAGCATCTCTGACCAACAGTATGTTCTCCTACCATTGCTTACAGAACTATAGATTGGGTGGCCTAGCTCTGCTGTTCCACGCTAAAAGCTTTTAGGCATAACATGTTTGGTAGTAGAAATACTGGTAATGGATGCTGACTCTGGGGCCTCAGCGACTCGCCTAAGAGCAAATCTGAGGGAAACACTGAAAAAAGAGATAGACTTAGGTTTACAAGAAAGCTCTCCTCTGGATTGAGAAGAATTCATCAGAATTGTTAAATAATGTAGAACCTAAATGAGAGCTTGCTGTGTGTGGGTGTAGGATAGGTTAGGTATAGGTTAGTTTAAGTTAGGTTAGGTATAGGTTAGGTATAGGTTAGGTTAGTTATAGGTTGGCTATAGGTTGGCTATAGGTTGGGTATAGGTTAGGTATGGTTATGTTAGGTATAGGTTAGGTTAGGTTAGTTATAGGTTGGGTATAGGTTAGGTACAGATTAGGTATAGGTTAGGTATGGTTATGTTAGGTATAGGTTAGGTTGTGTGGATGTTTGGTTCCCTGTCTTATCCCTGAGACCTGGGCTGCTTCCCAAATGAAATCATATTCACAATACATTGCACTACTTTTTTTCAGAAGTAGTGCCCTAAATAGGGAATATGGTGTCATTTGGGATGCACCCCTGAGCTGGTTGGTCTCTGAGGATACGAAGAACGCATGCATGCACAAGCACACACACACACACACACACAACACACACACACTTTTTCTAGTGTGTGCTATAAATATACAGTGTGTTACTCTCTCTCACCCTGACCTCTTCACTTTCTCTCTCTCTCTCTCTTTCTCTCCCTCTCTCTCTCTCTCTCTCACACACACTCTCTCTTTCTCTCTCCATCTCTCTCTCTCTCTCTTCACTTGATATTTCTCTCCGTCTCTTCTTCTGAAGTTTCTCTACTCTGTCAGTGCACTGTGTCTCTCTTTGTATTTTTTTATCTTTCTTTCTCAGATATTCCTCTTTCTCTTTCTTTCTCTCTGGCTAGACTATCTTGTTTTATTTTTTACTATCTTTGAGAGACATCTATCTATCTGCTTGTCTTGCTCAACAACAATGAGCTCATAACTGTCACAAGGCTGGAGTGTAAGGTGTGGAGTCAGGCACAGAGAACAGAGGTTTAAATGCAGACCTGTATTTAATAAAGTGCGAAATCGGAAACAAACACAAAAACACACTAAACAGGCGCACTTAAACAAATACGGCTAACCAAACAAAATACTAAGCAACAGCGAAATAAACTCCAACGAACGTCTACCAACAAAGCAGAAAACAAACCCGCACAAAAGGAGGCGGGCCTAACCAACTTAAATAGCCCTAGCCTACAAACTAAACAAGACACAGGTGAAACCAATACAATAGACAATGAGGGAAAAGGGATCGGTAGCAGCTAGTAGGCCGGTGACGCCGCCCGAACAGGCAGAAGAGGCACCCTCGGCGGAAGTCGTGACAATAACCTTCTACCGTATGTTTCTCTGTAACCTTTATAGTCCCATGTGAAAACAGACACTACATACAATTGAAGTTGGAAGTTTACATACACTTAGGTTGGAGTCATTAAAACTTGTTTTTCAACCACTCCACACATTTCTTGTTAACAAACTATAGTTTTGGCAAGTCGGTTAGGACATCTACTTTGTGCAGGACACAAGTAATTTTTCCAACAATTGTTTACAGACAGATTATTTCACTTATTCACTGTATCACATTTCCAGTGGGTCAGAAGTTTACATACACTAAGTTGACTGTGCCTTTAAACAGCTTGAAAAATTCCAGAAAATGATGTCATGGCTTTAGAAGCTTCTGATAGGCTAATTGACATCATGTGAGTTAATTGGAGGTGTACGTGTGGATGTATTTCAAGTCCTACCTAACTCAGTGCCTCTTTGCTCGACATCATGGGAAAATCAAAAGAAATCAGCCAGGACCTCAGAAACAAAATTGTAGACCTCCACAAGTCTGGTTCATCATTGGGAGCAATTTCCAAACGCCTGAAGGTACTACGATCATCTGTACAAACAATAGTACGCAAGTATAAACACCATGGGACCACGCAGCCATCATACCGCTCAGGAAGGAGACACGTTCTGTCTCCTAGAGATGAACGTACTTTGGTGCGAAAAGTGCAAATCAATCCCAGAACAACAGCAAAGGACCTTGTGAAGATGCTGGAGGAAACAGGTACAAAAGTATGTATATCCACAGTGAGTCTTATATTGACATAACCTGAAAGGCCACTCAGCAAGGAAGAAGCCACTGCTCCAAAACCGCCATAAAAAAGCCAGACTACGGTTTGCAACTGCACATGGGGACAAAGATCGTACTTTTTGGAGAAATGTCCTCTGGTCTGATGAAACAAAAATAGAACTGTTTGGCCATAATGACCATCATTATGTTTGGAGGAAAAAGGGGGAGGCTTGCAAGCCGAAGAACACCATCCCAACCGTGAAGCACGGGGGTAGCAGCATCATGTTGTGGGGTTTTTTTGCTGCAGGAGGGACTTGTGCACTTCACAAAATAGAGGCATCATGAGGAATGGAAAAATATGTGGATATATTGAAGCAACATCTCAAGACATCAGTCAGGAAGTTAAAGCTTGGTTGCAAATGGGTCTTCCAAATGGACAATAACCCCAAGCAAACTTCCAAAGTTGTAGCAAAATGGCTTAAGGACAACAAAGTCAAGGTATTGGAGTGGCCATCACAAAGCCCTGACCTCAATCCTATAGAACATGTGTGGGCAGAACTGAAAAAGCGTGTGCGAGCAAGGAGGCCTACTAACCTGACTCAGTTACACCAGCTCTGTGTGGGCCAAAATTCACCCAACTTATTGTGGAAGCTTGTGGAAGGCCACCCAAAATGTTTGATGCAGGCAATTTGATGCAGGCAACGCTACCAAGTACTAATTGAGTGTATGTAAACTTCTGACCCACTGGGAATGTGATGAAAGAAATAAAAGCTGAAATAAATCATTCTCTATACTATTATTCTGACATTTCACATTCTTAAAATAAAGTGGTGATCCTAATTGACCTAAGACAGGGAATTTTTCCTAGGATTAAATGTCAGGAATTGTGAAAAACTGAGTTTAAATGTATTTGGCTAAGGTGTATGTAAACTTCCGACTTCAACTGTATAGCCATTTACGTCGAAACACACTTCTGTCTCCTCTCTCTCTCTCTCTCTCTCTCTCTCTCTCTCTCTCTCTCTCTCTCTCTCTCTCTCTCTCTCTCTCTCTCTCTCTCTCTCTCTCTCTCTCTCAAATACCAGCCAATCTAAAAAAGCTTTAACTAGATGAGATCAGACTGTATTAGATGTATTTTGCTAAAATAATAAAGGCTTCCTCTTCCAGGCTTCTCTTTAAGTAGACACAATTACCCTCTATCTACAGTTCTTTTGACCTCATGCTAATTCCCTCCCTCCCTCCCTTTTTCCTCTCTTCCCCTCCTTCCCTTTCTTCTCCCTCCCTCCCTCCCTCCCTCCCTCCTCCTCTCCCCCAGATTGAGAATCTGCAGGAGCAGCTGCGTGATAAGGACAAGCAGCTGGGGAACCTGAAGGACAGGGTGAAGTCCTTACAGACTGACTCCAGTAACACTGACACGGCCCTGGCCACCCTGGAGGAGGCACTCTCTGAAAAGGTACAGAAGGACCCAGAACTTTACACCCGGAGAACTTAGAACCAGAACCCAAACAATGAACTTAGAACTAATGTCCGTGTGTGTGTGTCTCTAAGGAGCGTATTATAGAGAGACTGAAGGAGCAGAGAGCGAGGGAGGACAACGAGAGGATGGATGAAGTAGAGTCTTATAAGAAGGAGAACAAGGACCTCAAGGAGAAGGTCAACACCCTGCAGCTGGAATTAACAGAGAAGGAGGTCAGTGTAAAATACGATAATGATTTTATTACCCCCAAGGGGGACATTTTTGTTGCGGCTCTGTGCATACATAAAAACACAAAAGACATTTCAAATACATGGGATGCTGTTCTCTCTGGAAGTATGACCCAGTTTGGCCTGTTCTGTTATTTTTCTACTGTGCTGTGCCTCCTGGTCTGGTACTGACTGTCCTCACTGTTCCTGTTTGTCGCCATGTAGTCCAGTCTCATTGACCTGAAGGAGCACGCCTCCTCCCTGGCCTCCTCCAGCCTGAAGAAGGAATCCAAGCTCAAGTCTCTGGAGATGGCCATCGAGCAGAAGAAAGAGGAGTGCAGTAAGTTGGAGACACAGTTACAGAAGGTAGGTCTCCTAACACTTTATCATTTAAACGTGTTCATGGAAGTGGGGCTTACATGGCTGGGATTCAAAGATGCACTGTAAATAATTACTCTTTGGATCAACCTAAAAAGTACAAACATTGTTATATTTGATCATTAACAAACCTATATTTCAAGTTGCAGCCTCTTTCTTTCAACACTCAACTTACTTTTCCCCTTTGGTTAAACTTAATAAATAACATAAATAGAAACGAATATACGTCGCATTCGGAAAGTATTCAGACTTTTTCCACCTTTTGTTATGTCACGACCTTATTCTAAAATGTATTAAATAGTTTTTCCCCCTCATCAATCTACACACTATACCCCATAATGATAAAGCAAAAACAGGTTTTTAGAAATCTTTGCAAATTTGTTACAAATAAAAACAGAAATATCACATTTACTCAAGTATTCAGACTCTTTACTCAGTACATTGTTGAAGAACCTTTGGCAGTGATTACTGCCTTGAGTCTTCTTGGGTATGATGCTACA
This sequence comes from Brachymystax lenok tsinlingensis, assembly GCA_030435695.1. Lineage (NCBI taxonomy): Eukaryota > Metazoa > Chordata > Actinopteri > Salmoniformes > Salmonidae > Brachymystax > Brachymystax lenok. The sequence continues at coordinate 43,963,292 of CM059797.1, read as the reverse complement.
AGCTTGGCACACCTGTATTTGGGGAGTTTCTTCCATTCTTGGCTGTATGCTTAGGGTCGTTGTCCTGTTGGAAGGTGAACCTTTGCCCCAGTCTGAGGTCCTGTAGCAGGTTTAAAAAAAAAAGATCTTTCTGTACTTTGCTCCGTTCATCTTTCCCTCGATCCTGACTAGTCTCCCAGTAGGTGGCGCTGAAAAACATCCCCACAGCATGATGCTGCCACCACCATGTTTCCTCTGTTTTAGTACCCTTCCCCAGATTTGTGCTTCGACACAATCCTTGTCCCATCGCGCTCTAGCGACTCTGTGTGGCAGTCTGGGCATATGCACGCTGACTTCGGTCGTCAATTGTAAGGTGTTTCCTCCGACACATTGTTGCGGCTGGCTTCCGGGTTAAGCGATCAGTGTGTCAAGAAGCAGTGCGGCTTGGCAGGGTCGTGTTTAGGAGGATGCATGGCACTCGACCTTCGCCTCTCCCGAGTCCGTACGAGAGTTGCAGCGATGGGACAAGACTGTAACTACCAATTAGGGAGAAAAAGGGGTAAAAAGTACAAAAATAACAAACCAAAGTGACATTTTGGACCATACCAATCAGAAAAAGCACTTCAGATGAACAACAGTACTGTCCCACTTTTTACAGTGTGCAGCACAGGAGGTTGGTGGCACCTTCATTTGGGAGTTCGAGCTCATAGTGATGGCTGGAGTGGAATTAGTGGAATGGTATCAAATACGCCAAACACATGGTTTCCATGTGTTTGATAACATTCCATTCACTCCATTCCAGCCATTATTATGAGGTGTTCTCTCCTCAGCAGCCTCCACTGGTGTACATTATTCTCGTTCTGATGTTTTATTATGTAAACTGGCGACGACAACCTGAACAACTAATTTGGGACGGCCTCAATGTTTAAGTCTGTCACAGTTAAAATCACTGTTAGAATCCCTGTTAAAGGGATGGCAAGGATTTAAATGACCATTGTTAGGTACAAAGCTTACTTATGTTTGATATTTGAGAGAAACTAAAGTCCATTGTGCATTGTTCTGCCAGTAAATGGTTAAATGGTTCAGTGAAACAAGTGGAAGAGATCCCTTTATACCATAATAATCACATTTACTAATCTGCTTCTCTTCGGTTGCATTCTTACAATTCAATCTAAACCTGCAGTATGTAGACAGTGTTATACCTGTACATCTGAAGACTTTTAATTTACCATGCATCAAGTCCAGCTGGCAGGCATAGTCACATTAAAGGTAATGTTCAGTATTGTGCAGTTGCCCCTATCACTTCCATTCAATTTATTTTTTACTGTAAGTTTGTAGTGGCTTTTTAAAGAAAACCGAACCATGGATTACAGATTCTCCTGGCCCATAGACTACTTTCAATATTAGGAAACATCGAACATTAAGTCGGAAAATACTTAATTTCCCCTTTAAATCACTTATAATTCAAGCATATCCAATTATGGAAAAATTGTTTCACTAATCTTAATTGCTACTGTATAATACAGCAACATCCTCAATTCAAGACCACTTTGGTTTAAATCTGGTTGTGTGCTATCCCTGCTGGTTACTGGACTTGTGTGTAAAAAGCTGCCATGTTTTATCTGTCATGGTGGATAACTCTGAAGCATTCTCTACTAATAAGCATGTCTGATATATACCCCAGTCCCTGCCAACGCACACCCTTTTCACAACGCTGCAGCAACATTGTGAAAATGTCCAATCCCTCATTTGAATATGCTGCTTGTTAAAACCCTCTCATCAGCGACAACAAATACCTGTTCATATAAATTCCTCTAGATAGAATGTGAAAACTGGATCAGAGTTAATAACGTTCAGGTTCCTACAACACCACTGAGATGGGGAGCAAAGATGTCCATCAGATCTCTGTCCCATAACCACCCATACTGTGTCCTCCTCCTCCCTCTGTTCCTCTCCAGTGGTTCTGGCTGTCTCAACCATAGAAATAGAATTACTAGAACGGGAATCCCCTTTCAAGTCAATGTTCCACGATGGGTGGACCGGCGGCCATATTGTGTGTAATTCTGTTTCTATGGTCTCAACATACTGTTCAACATGTACAGTAAACGTGTTCTCTGTATTGATACTGCTTTAACATGTAACATTTAACATGTAACATGTCTGTTCTTAGCTTTGTCCAGGAACAGTTTGTGCTGTCTCGCCAACTCCCTTGGTCATTGTCTGTTTGGAATGACATTGACCATGTAGGAGTTCACGAGAGAGCACAAACAGATCTGGCACCAGGCTAGTCTGTTCTACCCTGATCCTGCTGTTTCCACTCTCCTCTGGCTAATGGAGCTACATGCTAATGCTATCTTCCCAGGTCTCCCCCTCCCCCTCCCGCCTCGTTCCCCCTTCACCACTTTCCTTTGCAATGTAGCAAGCAGAGCAGCTGTTCAGTCAGATGAACAACCCTGTAAGTCCTTCTCCGCCCCGGAGCTCTCTGTGGTGGCACATATTGAAAGCATGAGGACACCCTCCGCCCACCAAAATCCACCTTAAAATCCTGGAACGTGCTATCCAGCTAGTGGGTGAACATGTCATGGTCACATGGACCCAGTCAAACTGTCACTGGTGTATCTTTCACATCATGTATTATGCATGTTGACCTTTGCACTTAATGAGAATGATTTAGCTTTCCAACTACACTCATATTATGAGTTAGGCATTCAATATTAATGTAAAAAGAAGTATATTTTTGGGGAGTTGGATATTTGCCTCTGTTCTTGGTGAGCTTAACATTAAAGTGGAACTGATAGCATTTTAGCAACATGAAATTATATTAAAATCTGTTCATATACACCCCCAGGATGAATATTACACTTTTAAAAAACATTTTCTGACAAGCGAGCACTTAGATATGGTCATTTTCAAATTTTCATGAATTCTTGGAATGTTTGGGAATTACATATACTAAGGCATTTGTGAAAATTCTATAGCGATATAGAGTTGGAAAGCGGCTGTGCGTTTGGACAATTAACAGACACTGCAGTAAATAAAACCGAATAAAAACATCCGTCTACGCAGATCGGAGCACCATGGCCAATCAGAGCTACAGTAGGCCTTTGTGCAAACAGGCAAGATGCTCTCGATGGTGCAGCTGTAGAACATTTTTGGGGATCTGAGGACCCATCTCAAATCTTTTCAGTCTCCTGAGGGGGAATAGGTTTTGTCGTGCCCACTTCACGACTGTCTTGGTGTGCTTGGACCATGTTAGTTTGTTGGTGATGTGGACACCAAGGAACTTGAAGCTCTCACAACCATGAAAAGGTAGTCTCTCTATCCCTCAGTTAGGCACATCAACAACAACAAGATCAACAACTAATGCTGGCCAGAGCAAGATGAACTAAAGTATAATGAAGCAACATTAGATAAACCCTCTCAAACTTTTTCAGCTAGTTGGCCGCCAAAATCGCATTGATAAACGATGGGGAATTGTAGCCTACTCGTCATTCTGCAGCTTGCCTGCCTGGCTAAAGTTGGCGAGCTTGCTAGCTATCTACTTCCAGACAGAAATGAGAGAACACCTCACTCTGACCATTTTACTCACCTCTAGCAGAGCTGGTTAGCTAGGCTGTTTACATGTTATCTAGAGCATTCGTGACAAACTACTTGTTTTGCCTGCGTTTACTGACACCGGTCATATTCAGCGTGTATTGCGTAAATTCATCAGTTATTCTGTGCTCTGGCGCACTCATACGAGAGTGCTCTGAAATCGTAGATAGCCAGAGTGAAAGTGCGAATGCAAGAGAGATGCCTACTGGATAACAGTTGCTCAAGTTCTTGCTAACTAACCAAATGACACCTGCATCTCTAGCTGTGTATAGCCACCGAAAAATTATATGAGGGGAACAAGTCAGTCCCTCACACACTCCTCCAATGACATGACATCCTCCAGCAGCTAGCTAGCTATCTAGCTAATGTTTTTAGCTTTCTACATAAATAGATACGCTAGCCTATTAACCAAGTTATGACTGACTTGTGATCATTGGCCTTGCTAGTTTGATCGTATTGACATTCCCAGCCTTAGTTACATACATTTTTGTCCAAAATAGAGTCATGGAAACTGAAACAGTGCATCCCGAATGTAGGCAGCAAACAATGTAGCAGGCCAGCTGTGATTTACAACCTGATAGCAATATGTTTTGGACTACCAAGCAGTCTATTGGTGAATTATATCAATCATGCATTGAACTGCATCCATCTATTCTGCCAACAATGCCTTAGTGTACGTCATGGAATGTTGAGTCAAATAGAACCTATTTTTAAAACCTCTTAGAAAGTTGGTTTGTAAGCATAAACTGGGAATTTTATATTTTGTACTGATATTATGATTGTCTGTTTGTTTCATATCTGAAAAGTAGTTAAAAAGCTGTCAGTTCCACTTTAAGCTTAGCATTTAGCTTACCATTTTGCTTAGCTAAGCCTAGCTAGATGTCTGTATGACTATACAGTTTGGGCTTGTTTTTTTGTGTCTTGATAGCAGGCCTAATCTATTGTTGATGCTCAACCCTTGGTCTCTGTAAGAAATAATTGTTTTAAGACCCGTGCAATGGTGGTATAATGTGATTTTCTTACAAATGTTCCTGGCAACAAAAAAAAGAGAATTCGCTGAAAGTTATGGACAGTTTCTTCTTCTTCATTTTCTATCGTGTTCTCACATCCGGCATCATGACCAAGATATTCATCAGCTCTGTACACCTCTTTTTAAACAAACTTGGATTTAATAATTAACCAATGTTAGTGTAGCAATAGGCCGTGCATACCTGTTTAGGGCCTATAAGGGTGTATTCCAAACAGCACCCTTTCCCAATACTGCACTACCATTGACCAGGGCCCATAGGGTAGTACACTGTAGGGAATAGGGTGCCATTTGGGATTAATTCTCAATTCTCATATCAGTTAGAGGTACGCAACAAACCCCACCCTCAGCTAAGAGCATTAGATTCCCCCAAACTATTAGTTCTCACCTTACTCCTCATGCTTGAAATATGTCACTTGTTGTCACTGCTGGATTGACCTGACTCTGTTCAAGGGGAAAGCATTGCAAAGACTGTCTTCCCTGCTGTGTTGGACTTGCTTTGCATGCTGTGGTTGGTCCTCCTGATTATCGCATGCTTTGTTTTATCGTCACTGTTTGGCTCGCTTCACTGTCTACACGTTGATAAGTGGTCCATTTAATAGAGGCGTAATATTACCCTTCTAACATTGGCAGTGGTTGAAGTGGCTTACTGTGGTGGTGTATATTTGTCTAGATACAGTATGCTCTCTCGTTGCATTAGCTCTTGTGTTGGGTCTGTGGTGTTGCTCTGTGACTGTCAGCGTTGTCCATATGATGTTTCAGAGGTGATGTGTTACTTCTGATCTGTTTTGTGCGTTTAGAAGACGACTCAAGCTGTTCAATTTGTACTGTTTGATGGTCAAAACCCTATCCTATTTCAGTGACTTGGACACACTACAGGTGATACGGTGTGATTATCCAGAGGGATAAGAGAGGAGAGATGACAGTGATACCTAGTGATTATAACCAGGGCCTAAATTCCCAAAGCATCTCAGAGTAGGAGTGCAGATCTATGATCAGTTTAACCTGTGAGATCATAAGGAATAAGATCGTATTGACAGGTGAAGAGCCTAGATCAGCACTCCTACTCTGAGATGCTTTGTGGATGCAGGCCCTAGTCCTTCCTGTACACGCAGGGCCTGTTTCCCCCAACCCAGATTAAGCTGACTCCTGGACTAAAAGGAATTCACGCTAAATGTTGAATCCATTGAAAGTGCTCTTTTGTCCAGGACTAGGCTTATTAATCTGTGCATGGGAAACAGTCTGCTTTGGCTCCTAAAAAGTTATTGTCATGAGGTCAGCGAGTCTGTAAGGAGGCAAACTAATGACACTAATGACAGAATTGCGAATCTCAACTTCTTCATATCGCTTGTATTTCCTGTTAGAATTTGCATATTGTAACAGGCATAAGCAGCCTTCAGTTGCGATCACGCTGGTACAGTAGTCTCACGGAACTGTTTAATGGAACAGATGACAGTCAGTCAGAGCTAATGAGCCAGTAGTAGTTCTGATACCACCTGTTCACTATGCTTTATTCAAATAGTAAAGAGAGAGAGAGAGAGCGAAAGACGAGAAGTGAGGAGAGGGAGAGGAGAGGAGACGAGTAGTTCATATAAGAAACTGACTGACTGTGGAGCTTGCCTGTTCTGTGTTCTCTCCCTTCTGTGTGTGTGTGTGTGTGTATGTGTCTGTTTCCCCACGTCTATGACCATGCAGAAGGCCCATGAGGTCCATGAGGTCCAACAGCAGCAGCAGATGGTGGGGCTGGGCTCCAAGGGGAACCCAGACTATGTGGAGCGGGAGCGGGAACAGCGGGTCAAGCTCCTGGAGAAGGAAGTGTCCTACTACAAGGAAGAGTCTGGCAAGGCCCAGGCGGAGGTGGAGAGGCTACTAACCATCCTCCGAGAGGTGGAGAGTGAGAAGAACGACAAGGACAAGAAGATCGCCGAGCTGGAGAGGTAATACCGTAGCTATGTTTTGTTTCTGTTACTCTGTGTAAGTGAGCTTGTATATGCCTGTGCTCTTGTGTAGTTGATGTAGTCGCTCATCCTGTTGTTGTTATTGTTGGTGTTGATGGTATGTGGGTGTTACATCATCCTGTGAGTTTGACTGTACTGTGCTGCTCAGATGTCATCCATGCCCTCCTATGTTTTGCCCCGCCTGGGACCTGTATTAGCCAATGGTGGCAACTTGCATCCTACTTATAGTTCATAGAGCATTAATGAATCAAACATTTCATCTTTAGACTTTGGATTGGCCATTTTAGTAAGAACCCAAGTGGTCATGTAAAATACTGCAGAAAAGGGTCTGTCCTGACACTCAAGGTGGGTCAAACTGTAAATTATTGTCTCATGAGCACCCCCTGGCAGTGATACGGTGCCATTATATTCCGTGTGCCAAACTCATGATGTGACTGTTGGATTAATTAACAGAGTGTTTTTGTTCTTCTTTACCGTCTTTTCCCAAATCTTCCCCCTTTAAATGTTCCTTGTTCACGCCAACCTCTCCTTTTTCCTCTCTCCATGTCTCCATGTCTTCTTTCCTGCTGCCTATCACTCCTGGCCATCCACCTCCTCTCCCTCAAACATTTTCTCCACCTTTTTCTTTCTTTCTTCCTCTTCTTACCACTATATCTCTCTCTCTCTCTCTCTCTCTCTCTCTCTCTCTCTCTCTCTCTCTCTCTCTCTCTCTCTCTCTCTCTCTCTCTCTCTCTCTCTGTATCTACCCACCACTTTACCCTTCTCATCCTCCTCCTTCTACCCCTGGCCCAGCCCCCCTCACTCTGCCCCTGTCCCTCGCCCCGGCCTCGGCCCTGTCCCTCGCCACGGTCCCGGTGGCAGAGCCCCCCCTGACCCACTCCCCCCTGTGTCCTCCGCTGCCCCCGCTGCCCCCCAGCAGATAGGGGGAATGGTGTGGGATTTCCTGGGAAAGTGAGTGCTCTGCCCCTGGCACTTCAGCTCGGCTGCCCTCGTGGTTTACGTCTGCGACTGCGACTGCACCTGCATCTGGTCTCACCTGTCCGTATGTCTGTCTGTCTGGGTCTGCCTGCTGTCAGTCTGTATGACTGAGAGATCCACAGATCTTTATACCAACGCTATGGGCTCTCTGCTGCTCTCATCTGTTCATTTCTTTGGTTTGATTTGGAAGCCCATCAGCTCATCCATGTTATGTAAAGATCACTGGATCTGTTTTGCAACTTTCATGATAGAATTTTTGCAAAAGTCTGCATCTGTGTTTGTGTGTGAATGTCTGTGTGTGTGTGAATGTCTGTGTGTGTGTGAATGTCTGTGTGTGTGTGTGAGTGCGTGTGAGTGCGTGTGTGTGTGTGTGTGTGTGTCTGTGTGTGCGTGTTTGCGTGCATGCTTTGTGTGTGAGTGTGTGTTATGTTGTATGTGCATGTGTTTGTATCATTGTGTGCATGTCTTCAACCTGCTTCTCCACGTGTCTGCACACCCTTTATGATTCAGTAACTAAGGTGAGAATGGGAAATTGAAAAAAAGGAATGTTATACAGTGCCTCCAGAAAGTATTCATACCCCTTGACTTATTCCAAATGGTGTTGTGTTACAGCTGTATTGTGCAACATTTGCCCATTATTCTTTTCAAAATTCTTCAAGCAATGTCAACTTGGTTGTTGATCATTGCTAGACAACCATTTTCAGGTCTTGCCATAGATTTTATAGCAGATTTAAGTCAAGACTGTAACTCGGAACATTCCATATCTTCTTGGTAAGCAACTCCAGTGTAAATGTGACCTTGTGTTTTAGTTATTGTCCTGCTGAAAGGTGAATTACTTTCCCAGTTTCTGGTGGAAAGCAGACTGAACTAGGTTTTAGTCTGTGCTTAGCTCCATTCCGTTTCTTTTTTATCCTGAAAATCTTGCCAGTCCTTACCACTTACAAGCATACCCATAACATGATGAAGCTACCACTATGCTTGGAAATATGGAGAGTGGTACCCCGTAATGTATTGGATTTGCCCCAAACATAATACTCAGGACAAAAAACGTTATTGTTTTGCCACAGTTTTTGCATTATTACTTTAGAACATTGTTGCAAATAGGATGCATGTTTTGGAATATTTTTATTCTGTACAGGCTTCTTTCTTTCTGTCCCCCTTCCTCTCCAGCAACTGAATTAGGAAGGACGCCTGTATCTTTGTAGTGACTGGGTGTATTAATGCACCATTCAAAGGTTAGATAATATCTTCACCATGCTAAAATGAATATTCAGTGTTTACTTTTTTTTATTTTTACCCATCTACCAATAGGTGCCCTTCTTTGCGAGGCATTGGAAAACCTCCCTGGTTTTTTGTGGTTGAATCTGTGATTGAAATTGAATGCTCAAATAAAAATAAAAAAAATTGCTGGCGCACACGCAGAGACAATTATTTATGTAGAGGTGCTGACTAACGGCGAATAAGCTATGAAAATAAAGAGAGTCACACTCTATATTTAAACTCCCGGTCATCTATTGGGTAAATCACCAACGTTTCGGCATCACTGTTTCTTCTTCAGGACATTGGAAAACCTCCCTGGTCTTTGTGGTTGAATCTGGGTTTGAAATGCAATGCTCGACTGAGGGACCTTGCAGATATGTAAGGGGTCCAGAGATGAGGTAGTCATTCAAAAATCATGTTAAACACTTTTATTGCACACAGGAGTGTGGACTCAGGAGTGAGTCCATGCAACTTATTGTGACTTGTTAAGCACATTTTTACTCCTGAACTTATTTAGGCTTGCCCTAACAAAGGGGTTAATTAATTGGTGTTGAAAAGCATAATTCCACTTTGACATTACGGGGTGTTGCCAGTGACAACAAAACTACATGTAATCCATTTTAAATTCAGGCTGTAACACAACAACAATTTGAAAAAGTAAAGGGGTGTGACTATGTTCTGAAGGCCCTGTATATGACTAAACTAACTCTATCACAAACTAATCAATCATCTGCAGTAGCATGTACTGTATGAATGAACATAAACCTACAGTATATTGTATTACTAATGAACTTGTCCATATGTTTAAAAACACATTAAACAAATACAATTGTACATATACAAGCCATAATGACATCAGATATTTATCATATATGTCTCATAAATGTCAGTTTTGACATATATAACATATGTATTCCTTTTCAATTATACATGCCCTGTTCCCATCTTTTAACATGCTCTCTCATTACAACAGAATACCATTATAGGATCTGTACTGTAGAAAATGCACATATTGTACATGTACCTTACACATATACCATAACCACACACACACACACACACACACACACACACCTTTTTATGGGTGTTGGCTGTTTGGTGTAGCTTGTGTACAGCGGGAAGGTCTTTAGAGCTGAGTCCTTCTCCTGCCGTGAGCACGCTGCTTCCCCTGCTCATTCCAACTCCCCATCTGCCTGCCTGCCCCCTCATCCTCCCCCACAACCACCCTTACCCAATATACTTCAATACCTCCACCCTACTACTCACAGTGAAACCCATCCTCTCTACACTGACCTCTCCCCTGCTCTCCCTTGTTCTCCCCTGCCCGGCCCTGCCCTGGGGTCTCCCCTGCCCACTCCCCTGCCCAGCTTGCTGTGCCAGATGTAAAGGCTAGCTCTCAGCCTAGTAGCCTGGCCTGCATGACTAGAGCTGCTGTGCTCCAGGCCAACTGTGCTTTGCTCAATGAGTGATCTGCTTTAGTAGGTAGGGTCTGTACGTCCTCTACTCAACCCTCCCAGAGTCTGGTTTGGTTTGGTCCCTAGGGGTGTCAGTCAGTTGGTTGGTCCCCTCTGTCTGTCTGTCTGTCTGTCTGTCTACCATGGCACCCTATACTGGTTTCCTTGCTGCCTTGCCCACTTGGGCTCTTCTCCGCCTTGCTGTCTAGCTGTACTAGCTCTCTTCTCCCCCTCCCTCCTCCTAGACTACACCCGCTCGCTCCCCCTCTATCTAGCCCAGCTGGTGTCCTGACTGACTGCATGCCCGGCCTGCCCTCACAGGCTGTGCAGCCAGCAGCTAATACACAGGCAGGGTTCTAACCTGGCTGTCAGAGGAGAAGGTGTATCCTGTGCATCCTGCATTAGCTTTGTCTGTCAGGCTGCTGTGTCCTTCAGTGACTGACTCTCATTGGTCCTTCTGATGATGATGATCTCCCTGTCTGTCTCTGAATACACTCCAACCTCTTCTGGTTCTGGGTCCTCTGTTGTCGTTCTTCTTTTCTGTTATGATTCTAACGTTTTTATGGTTTCTTTTACTCTTCTCCTCCTCTTTTCCTCCTGTCTCCTGTGTGCGCTGCTGCTTCCTCTTGTCGTGGCATCCCTCCTTCCTCCTCTTCCTCCTCCTCTTCTTCTTCCTCTCCTCCGCCTGCAGCCTAGCTCCCAGGTAAGTAGTGAACCCCTTTTGACATGCCCCCCCACCAACACCCTCCACCTCCATTCCTCCACCTGAGAGGTGCAACTACCCCTCTCCCATTCTAACTCTTGCTGCCTAAACCTGTGAGTCATTTCAGAGATCTCTAAACATATTAACATGGTCTATGTCTCATCTGTGTCTCATTTATGTATCCTGTATTATGTCTCCTGTGTGTCTCCTGAATGTTTTTCATTGATTTTATATAGAAATATCAGTGTAATTTACAGTACCTGTATGTCTAACCTGAGTTTCCTGTGGTATGTTGTGTCCATCTCTACGTGTTTCTATGGAGTCTCACAGTCACCTTGTATCACTCACTTATATTTGTGTTAAGCGGTTGGAGTTCTGTGTGTCTTGTTCATGTGTTATACTGTATTTACAGACAACAAATTATTAGTAATGCCTCAATAGTTGTTTCCCCAACCCAAAGGGACATAATCAGGAGCGATTGGTATCGGTAGTCCTGGAAGTGGTGCAGTACAAAGATGAGTAGTATGACTGTAGAGGGTTGAACTCTGACCTCTGTGGTACTCCATCCAGGCAGGCCAAGGAGCAAGTTACTAAGAAGGGGGGTCCCAACCTCAAACTAGGCCCCCAAGGGGACAAGAAACCTGGTCAGATAATGGGGGATCCTCGAAAGGACAACACCATGGACCCAGGCCAGCATGTGAAGGTGTGCTTATAAATACAGTTGAAGTTGGAAGTTTACATACACTTAGGTTGGAGTCATTAAAACACATTTTTCAACCACTCCACAGATTTCTTGTTAACAAACTATAGTTTTGGCAAGTCGGTTAGGACATCTACTTTGTGCATGACACAAGTAATTTTTCCAACAATTGTTTACAGACAGATTATTTCACTTATAATTCACTGTATCAGAATTCCAGAGGGTCAGAAGTTTACATACACTAAGTTGTCTGTGCCTTTAAACAGCTTGAAAAAGTTTTAGAAGCTTCTGATAGGCTAATGGACATTTGAGTCAATTGGAGGTGTACCTGTGGATATATTTCAAGGCCTACCTTCAAACTCGGTGCCTCTTTGCTTGACATCATGGGAAAATAAAAATAAATCAGTACTTTTTGGTGAAATGGTGAAATGTCCTCTGGTCTGATGAAACAAAAATAAAACTGTTTGGCCATAATGACCATCGTTTTGTTTTGAGAAAAAAAGGGGGATGCTTGCAAGCCGAAGAACACCATCCCAACCGTGAAGCACGGGGGTGGCAGCATCATGTTGTGGGGGTGCTTTGCTGCAGGAGGGACTGGTGCACTTCACAAAATAGATGGCATCATGAGGTAGGAAAATGATGTGGATATATTGAAGCAACATCTCAAGACATCAGTGTGGAAGTTAAAGCTTGGTTGCAAATGGGTCTTCAAAATGGACAATGACTACAAGCATACTTCCAAAGTTGTTTCAAAATGGCTTAAGGACAACAAAGTCATAAACCTACAGATCTGAAAAAGCGTGTGCGAGCAAGGAGGCCTACAAACCTGACTCAGTTACACCAGCTCTGTCAGGAGGAATGTGCCAAAATTCACTCAACTTATTGTGGGAAGCTTGTGGAAGGCTACCCGAAACATTTGACCCAAGTTAAAACATTTAAAGGCAATGCTACCAAATACTAATTGAGTGTACGTAAACTTCTGACCCACTGGGAATGTGATGAAAGAAATAAAAGCTGAAAGAAATAATTCTCTCTACCATTATTCTGACATTTCACGTTCTTAAAATAAAGTGGTGATCCTAACTGACCTAAGACAGGGAATTTTACTAGGATTAAATGTCAGGAATTGTGAAAAACTGAGTTTAAATGTATTTGGCTAAAGTGTGTGTAAACTTCTGACTTCAACTGTAGTGTGTGTGTGTGTGTGTGTGTGAGACAGAAGGATATATAGAGATGAGGAGAGAGAGAGAAATTAAATGTGAGTAATCACCTCCTCTGTTTGTGTGTCAGCTGGAGGAAATGATGAACACCCTGGAGAGGACCAGACAGGAGCTGGACGCCACCAAGCAGCGCCTCTCGTCTACCCAGCAGTCCCTGCAGGAGAGAGACGGTCACCTGACAAACATGCGGCAGGAGCGCAGGAAACAGTTGGAAGAGATCCTGGAGATGAAGTGTGTCACAGGAAATCATACTGTACATTAGCAGAGAAATGAAAGATATAATATAAAGCAGAACTTGCTTGGCCTTGTCATGATCAATCTTTGGATGTGGAAAAGATACATGTTTTGCCTTTCTCTCTCTCTCTCTCTCTCTCTCTCGCTCTCTCTCCTCAGGCAACAGGCCCTGCTGGCAGCGATCAGTGAGAAGGACGCTAACATCGCTCTGCTAGAGCTGTCTGCCTCTGGGAAGAAAAAGACCCAGGAAGAGGTTTTGGCTCTGAAGAGGGAGAAGGACAGACTGATGCACCAACTCAAACAGCAGGTTTGGAATTTCAGTTATCTTCCTGAATTGACTGAATTGAAATGGAATTGACCCCAACCCTGCCTTCATGTATACAGGAGATCCAAAAAGTATATTTTGCAGGAAGGACTTGCTCACGATAGCAGCAATGGTCCGTTCCAACCTTATTTCAACTACTCAGTTGCTACTCTCTCTCTTCTAACTTGTCATTAGGCACTCATAATGACTAACTCAGTGTTTGTGTCTCTCGTGTTAAATTGTAGCACTGACATGTTTGTGTTTTGTTCCACAGACACAGAGCAGGATGAAGCTGATTGCAGACAACTATGAAGACGACCACTACCACCCCCATCCTCCTCACCACACCCAACCCCAGCAACCCCACCCGGGCCCCCAGGCTCAGCTCCCCCAGCCCCAGTATCAGCACCCTCCCCACCACCAGCAGCAGCAGCAGCAACAGCCCCCATACCCCCATGCCCCACACTCCCAGCACCCCCAGCCCCCACCCCAACAACACCCGCACCCCCAGCAGCCTCAGCAGCAGTACCCCCCTCATCCACAGCAGCATCCACAGGGGCACCCCCAACAGCCCCCGCCTCAGCACCAACAACACCAACCACGGCCCCAGCACCCGCAGCAAGTGCAGCACCCACACCCACAACAACAACACGCCCACCCAGGACAGCACCCCCATGGGCCTCCACCACAGCAGCAGCACCCCCACCTACAACAGCACCCCCAACAGCACCCACAGCAGCACCCCCACGGCCCCCCACAGCAAGCCCCCCAACCCCAGCATCCACATCCCCAGCAGCACCCCCTCCACCCTCCACATGCCCCGCAACAGCACGGCGGGCACCCCCGTCACCCGCCCCCACACCACCGCGGAGGACCAGGGCCTGCCAGAGGACCCCCCCATGCCGGCCATCGCCCCTCCCCCGACCAGGTCAGATGTCTCCCTCTGTTGTGTTTACAATCAGGGCCTGGAACTATCCTCTCTGTGGTGTGGTGGTCTAATGGCTAGTGTTGCATTGTGGGTCTAAATCTACACTGTGTCTCAAATGGCACCCTATACAGTAGTGAAGTACTTTATATATACCACATATATATCAGTATATCAGCATGCTAGAGTTCAATGACTATAGTTCATTCGTATTTATACAACGGGTGGGTCTAATCCTGAATGCTGATTGGTTAAAAGCACATTCCAGCCCGTGTCTATTCCACAAGTTACCATGGCTAAATCTATGACGTTAAAATGCCTATTTACTCTGTTCCACTATCTCATCAGGAAGGGAAATTATAAACTTGATCTCCATTATAAAAAGCATCAAGACATTCTCACTTTTTTTTAACTAACGTTTAGTTTTCAACAGCTGAGATTTGTATAAACCTTACTGTTTCAATATTCAAATTAGATCTCCAACTGTTCCATAGTAATGAATGTGTAGGGGTCGGGACGAGAGGGAGAGAGAGGCAGGCAGCCTCTCTCAGCCAGTCAAAATCATGAATCAGGAATGAATGTGGAATATACATCACCTAACCCAGCCCTGGCTTGCTCCCAGGCCTCGATGAGTCTCCCCCTGGTGGCTGACATGCTGTACACCACTCTATACAAATAAATGTTAATTGAAAAAGGTAAAACGAAGTGCAGCTAGTTTGCAGTTTTTCCTAGCTTCAGTTAGAAGTTATTGTGTTTCCTGTGTTATTGCCTAACTCTTCAGAACAACAGTGTCCTAACGAGAGAGCATATTTCCTATGCTAGGTGAAACTGTGATTCATTAGCTCATTGTTATGGATGTATCCAAATAAATGTCACTATAAAACAGCTTAAACAAATGCAGCTAATGTTGTTATTCTGGCTGCACTGTTTGACGTGACTGTAAGTTAGCCGTATATGGCTAGCTAGCAATTAAGGGATAAGAACGTTACCAGCCAGTATGGCAATGGAACATTTAGAACAAACGACTGGGTCGCGTCCGTAGATACAGAACAAAAAGACTGAACGACTGGGTCGCGTCTCTGGAACCAATATAACGAACGACCAGCCGGCTTGGGTAGCAACCCTAGATTTGTTTTGGGACTATATCTTGTGGAAGGATGAAATAGTATGAATAAATTCATCAGAATTACATTTTTCTATCAAATCATGTCAATTGTTATTAGAATATGTTGGTAACTTCGTGTCGGGCCTAACACCCATGCTAAAATATCCTTTAAACACCGGCTTCTCTGGCATTATCACGTAAATGTTCTATGTTTGAAAACATTATTGGCATTGTTGAATTGGATTTTCATAATAGCAAGCGTGCACTTATGGTTTGGTTAGCTAAACTAGCAAGTCTTTTTGTTTGCTTACCAAGGCAACTACTGTAGCTATCTCGTAAACTTCTTAAATACTTCAGTGGATGTTTCCAGCGGCAAATGTGTTACTGCATATCCTTGGACATCCTGCAATAATTTGCTGTTGAGACTGTCAGAGAGCAGTATAACTCCAGTACACTACAGTATGAGTGCAGTATAACTGCAGTATGCTGCAAATACTCCATCCAAAATAAGTTTTTTTACTGCAGCAATTTTGCAGTTTATATGCATTTACAGCGCAGTATAACTGTTGTTCTACTGCAGTTATTCTGCAATTGCTGTGTCTAAAATACCACAGTCGACTGCAGTTACTGCAGTTTTAAAACTGTAGTCATTTTTTGTAAGGGATCACTACAAAGCTATAGCCGGCGCGTTGTGGAACACACATTCCACGTTATTCATTATTTTCCATAGAACGCATATCCCCTCGTTGATTATCCCTCACATAACCTTTGACTTATACTAACTCCTTTCTACTCTCTTCACTTCCTGCTGACCTTTGCCGGCCTATAACACTGTCACCAATAGGATGACGAGGAGGGCATTTGGGCGTAATCGTGTCCATGACAACCAAAGCTCTGATGTTGTTCTGAGGGGTGAGATGTTTTGAAACAACTTCCTTTCTCTTCCTCTTCCTCTTCATTTTTTTCTGTTCTGTTCTCTCTCTGTGTTAGGAGTGTGCTGTGGTAAAAACAAATTGCTGACTGATAAGTAACTCTCTCTCTCTCTCTCTCTCTCTCTCTCTCTCTCTCTCTCTCTCTCTCTCTCTCTCTCTCTCTCTCTCTCTCTCTCTCTATCTCCCCCCCTCTTGTTTGTAGATGATTCAGTTACTATTGGAGGAGCACAGCCATTCCACAATGCTGAAATACATTGACTACCTACCAACCTTTTGTTACCACCACACAATCCACACTTCAATGGGGCCTTTATTTTATATTTTACTGAGGACGAGGATACAGAGGAGGAGGAGGAAGAGGAGGGATCAAGCAGGTGGGAGGGCCAGATGAGCAGACTGACAGTTGAGGTACAACCCACTTCTAGATTCAACTTTATTTGGATTGTCCTCTTTGGGGTTGCAAAAATCTGATAACTTCAGAATCTTCCCAGGTTTTCCAGAAATGCTTATTCCTTCCTGATTCCAGGAATCTTCCAACCGGGATACATTTATAGATGTAGAATAAAGCACTGTGAGTTACTGGTTAGTGTTCAGTCGACAATCACTGTAAGAGGACAGCAACGACCGTAGTGCTGATTGTACTATTGTGTGTGTTTTTACAGGTGACTGAAGAGCCATCATGTGAAGAGGAGCAGCTGCAGCACTCTACAGACATTGGAGAAACTGGCCACCACTTTGAGAGTGACTCTGGGGAGGAGTCTTCCTACAGACACATAGGTGTGGTCTGTGAAGTTAGACTGGGTTGGACAGACTTGGTTCCACTCAGACAGACAGACATCTGAGCTGTCTGGTCTCAGCTTCGTGGTTCTGTTCACACAGCCAAACTCACACTGCGACTCTGGTATAGTTATCAAGATGCTCAGCTCACCTGTCTGTCACCTGCCGGCCCTGCAGAGTCCCGCCCGCTCTCATAAGACTAGCTGCACCCCTCACCCACCTGGCTAAGACCTAACGACTGGCTCTGCCCTGTTTACATGAGGTGTGTTCAGTTCACTTGAACATTTGCTACGTTGCGGAACGGTTTGTACTGAACAAAACGTTTCCCCAAAACATTCTTGTACGTTCTTGAACAGACTTCTAGGTACGTTTCCTCCCGTTTGGGTGGGTGTGGCTGGGTGTGGCTTGAAGTAATGAGTGACGTTTATAAAGGGCAGTGGCCATGCTGACAGCATTCCCCAACCCACAACCCAACCCCTCCCCGTTTTTCAACTGGTCATTCAGTACAGCACTGTTTCTGTTCAATTGAATGTTCCAGAACGTAAAAATGTACTGAACCCAGCCCTGGCTTGCTCCCCCGTTCTCACCAACCTGCGTCTAATTGGTTCACTCTCCTGTCTCCGCCTTGCTTACCTGAGCTTTCCACCTGATTAGTTCCTCTGTATCAACAGTCCTTTCTCTGATTGGTTCACCTGACTGGCTCCGCCCTGTTTACCTGATTTGCCCCACCCTGCTGACCCCCGGCTGGTTGTGATTGGCTCCCCTGTCTGGCAGGTTCCACCCTACTGACAGTCTTGAACAGCAGCTTCACAGAGCTTCTTTTACTATGTTGTTTTTTGTTGTTTTCTCTTTGTCAGAGATAGCCTGCTCTCTTTCCACATATTTAATGAAGCGCCATACAGTTACAGCTTTAGTTCACATTTACAGAAGCGTTAGCAGCTAACCTATTTCACAGGAAGTTCCTTTGCTGTGTCTCTAAAAGCGAAGTTGTGCTACTTGTTTTATTTTGTAATCTGTTGAGTGTTTCATTTGCAGTGCTTGACTATGGCTATGAGCGCTTTGTGTAAAGTGAATCAGAACACAGAAGAGGAAGAGCTCTTATCTGACCAATGGGCAGCCACGGGCCTTGCCTCGACTACTGAAGGTTTCCTTGTGCCGTTAATGTGCTGTCTGGCATGGCCTTATGGGCAGGGCCCTGTACTGGGGGTGTCGCAGGGCCTTTGGGCTTAGGGCTGCCATCTGTGTATCTCTCCTGTTACCTCCGTTGATAACCAGATGCAGTCAGATCTCCAATCTATGCAGACATCAGAACTAATAATGCCACTTTGAATCAAGGGCACCAATCAAAATGTGTTTAGATGTATTAAAGCAGCACGAGTACCAATCAGAATGGTCTATTCAGAACATACACCAATCAGATTGCATTGTTATAATGTGTTTCTCAGTGTGATATGCACCTATGCACCTCCTCCTCCCCTGTTGCAGGGATACTTCTAATGGTGCTTTTAGATCACTGGTGCTCACACAACATGGTGTCCAACCAGAGAAACAGCTGAGAGACATGGACATTGGACATTGTGCATCCATGTCATTCAATAGGGAGTTGATCCCAAAACCTGGTGTGCTTATAAACTGTAGAAGACTGTGTTGTACATAGGATCAGCTGGAGAGACTCTGAGGAAATGGTACAAGGAGGGTATAGATTTTATACGTTTAATGCCATCCATGGACACCCATGAGATTTCCTGCCGTACCTTTACAGCCGTCTCTCCTGCTCATTGACTCCCTCCTTCCTCCTCCTCTTCTTCTTCATCTCCCCTTTCTTCTTTCTTCTTCTCTTTCAGCAGTCTGTGCTAACCCAAACCCAAACCTAGTGACTAGTTTTGTCCTTCTCAACAATGTGGCCTGTGCCTCGTTCATATCGTATACATATTATATATATATATATATATACATATATAGAGAGAGAGACAGGAAGATCTATGGAGTGTGTCTATGTGTGGTCAGAATATTGTCAATAACAAAACATATTGAGGAAAAAAATACATGTTTTATAAAAAAAATTGAACTGGCCAAAGGATAGAGAAAACCCTTATTCAGTGTGTGGAGTGACGTATGTGACTTTCCTCTGTTTTGTACATTACAAGAAAAAACTCAGCAAGCAACATTCCCTGTCTGTGGTTCTCATGAAGGATCGTCTGGCCTAAGAAACCTTGAGACACAGCCCAAAGGAAAGGAGTGAGAAAATGATTCCATTCTCATTTAGAAGAGCTAATGTTACATTCCTGTTGCAGTGGGAGAAATCTATTTTGAGACTCTCATATACACGCCCAAGTTCACACACGCACACGCCCACGTTCACACACGCACGCGCACACACACACACACACACACACACACACACACACACACACACACACACACACACACACACACACACACACACACACACACAGTGTGAGACTGCACGGAGGGGGAGACATCCTATTTTTGCAGCTCACTAAAGTAGCAAAAAGGTTATTTTCTGCAGCACAGCGGACAGAAACTTGCACTTCTGAGTGAGGACTATCACTACCTTCGTTACTGTGGTTTGGAGTGACTCCGTTGTTGCAGATGCATTGTCCAGCCAGTCTCTGTGTTGCGTGTTTTGTTTGTTGTCGTTGTCAATGCCCTTGTCCTGGTGTACCCAGATGTGGTGACATGTGACAGTTGAGTGTGTAGAAAACCACACAAACCCTTCTAGTGGGAAAACAACCATGACTGTTACACCCCCCCCAAACACCACCACCACCTGCCCCCTTCCGTCCTCCATGGTGCCTGTGGTGTGTGTGTGTTCCCCTCTTCGTGGCTGATATCGTCACCAGTTCGGATTAAATCAAGTTCAAGAAAAAAATAAAGACGTTGCGTGGATGTTGTGTTTGTGTTATCAATGTCAGAGAGTGGTACTAATGATCTGTAAGGAAAGGCAATCCAGAAGAGCACACGGACGGAGGCTCAAAGAACCTCTCACTTTACCATGATGGGGAACGGATTCAGAATCCTCACTTTTCAGGTAATTTACTACTGAATACTTGAAGTAGGGGGTTCTCCTACTATGAGAAGTGAATATACAGCACCTGGTATATAGAACATGGTAGAAAACGTGGAACACTTCATTGTGCTGATGCATGCAGATTTTTACGTCATGTGCCAACTGAGAGTGAAAGGTTGGGGAGAATCTCCTATCCTCTATGCAGAGCGAGATCTTGATGTGCAATCAAACTGTTAAGGATTCATCAATGGCCTATCAGATAACATACACCAGGGTTGTGTTCATTAGGGCATGCAATGTTTAAAAACGTTTTGCTATGGAAAATGAGAATGAGCGTTTCTCATTGGATAAGTCCAGGTAGTCCTTCCCTGTTTCAGTGCATTTTTCTTCTGTTTGGTGCCTAATGAACACAACCCAGGAGTTGAAGGCCAACAGACATCACCAGTAGTAATAAAGAAGTAAAAGACCTTCTGATTCAGAGGATGAGAAGCCTAATACAGGGAGACAGATTCACCTTCTTTGTCGTAGACAGATTCACTTTCTTTGTCGTGTACAAGTTGCATTTGATTTATTGTATGATGTTGAAAATGCAAACCTTTGGATGAAACAAAACACTGTGACCAATGCAGATACATATTTTTTTTTTACTTAACAATTGCGTTAAGTTTTTGTATTTAAGTTATTCTTGACATTTTTTAAATCAGTTTGGTTTCTTGAATATGTCAGTTTGGGACTGTACTATTTGTAATAGTAAATGTTTTCTGCTGTACAGTAAAGATTTAGGAACAAGTTAAATGTGTGTCCAGCATGCTGAATGATTACTTGTGTGAACGTGGGCTTATTTCCCATGATGCTCCAGTCCTCATACATGAATTGCCTCTGCATCGTGACAGTGTGATGTTGTGTTTGAGAGTGGTGTGTGTCTCCTCACCTATCGTGTCCCCCTAGTAGACAGCCTGTGCAGTGTTATGAGAGAGGCGGCATATTTTTGGGGTGTTGCGCGTGTAAATCTGTGAGGAGTGTGTGTGTGTGTGTGTGTGCGCATGCATACATGTGTGTGTACTGTAGGTGTGTGTATGCGCGCATGTGTATGTGTAAGAGGCAAATAAATAGTGAGAGAGAATCTGAACACTCTGTTGCAGGAAACCCCCTGAGAGAAGAGAGACTGTTCTGTTCAGCATGGATACTGTGTTTTAAAACCTCTTGTAGGAGGCTGTCTCCAGGGCCCCAGACGTTTGCTATTGTACGTGCTGTATCAGAATATTACTATTGAGTGTTGGCCAGCTTGTTTATATTCATTCAATAAAGGTGACTTTCTTTCTGACTGGTCTGGTCTCTATGTAAATAGTACTGTATGTCTGGTTATAAACTACACATGAAGAACTGGAAGCACATTCATACTTTCCCTATGTATCATAGCTCTGATGTCTCTCTAGCCACCATAGCTATGATACTATGATACCTCTCTAGCCACGATAGCTATGATACTATGATACCTCTCTAGCCACCATAGCTATGATACTATGATACCTCTCTAGCCACCATAGCTCTGATACTATGATACCTCTCTAGCCACCATAGCTATGATACTATGATACCTCTCTAGCCACCATAGCTATGATACTATGATACCTCTCTAGCCACCATAGCTATGATACCTCTCCTACAGTATTATAGCCACCTCTCGTCACCTAAGAAAACAAACCTGCTGGTTGGTTGACCATGCTGTACAGTAGTTTTTCAATTTGGACAATTTTAGTTACAACATTAAATGAAATGTGTTAACAATATTTGGTTTAGTAAAAGGCTAGTTAACTTAATACGGAGATGCCATTCACTGCCTTTCTGTGTTCTCTGTTTGTGGGTACAACGATATTGACGAAGGGAACATAAGACTTAGATAATATTGGAGGTTTAACACATTGCCGTAGTGTGAAAATGTATTTTTCTCTGCTCTCACAGGCCTTCCTCAGCCTAGTCTGACAGTGTGTCCTTCAGTCATCAGAGAGAGAGAGACTCAGTTCAGCTGAGCTGTCTGACTCCTCCATCTGTCTCTGTAGCTCAGTGTTTCTTCTACATAGTGGGAAGAGTGAATTTACTTTAGCTTCACTCTGTAGACATCCACTCACAGGAGCTCAGCTGCTCAGATGAACAGGTCAGAGTTCACCAGCTGAGGTCAAAATACAATGTCAGTACAGTGCTACAGGTTCACAGGTTAGATCCATATACAGTGAGCCTTTAACAGTCACAATTCAGGGTAAGAAGATTGTTTGAATGATTGTAAACAATGTACTGTTGTGCATGATTACCATGTTCCTCTTGGGATATGTTATCATACTGTTTGTTGTAATGCTAGTTAGCAAAGTACTTCAAACTGCATGCAGTGACATAAAAATGGTATCCATAAGTTTATCTGACTCTGGGTAAGTAGAAAAAGGGGAATGAACATTTGACCCAAAGACTTGCCTGTAAATTGCAAAGACGAAGGGTGGAGCTCTTTGTTCCGGTTCTGATCCTCGTTCTGTTCTCTTCTCTTAACACACATGGAAACAGAATGTAATCAAGCATCTGATCAATGACGAAATACTTCAGTTGTGGGTTAATGGAGATTGTCTGAAATAACAAGGAGCGATTAGTTAGTAAATTTCTCAAAACCACAAAATGCTAACCGCTCAGTTCTTCTATTCTCACAGAACTTCCTCAGATGAAAGTGAGTTCTGGAGTCATCAGAGAGAGAGAGACTCAGTTCAGCTGAGCTGTCAGACTCCTCCATCTCTCCATGTGTCTCTCTGTTACTTCTATAAAGAGGGGTGATTTAATCTGCCAGGCTCATCCTGTACTCAGACACTCACAGGAACAGAGCTGCTCTCCTGGGAAGGTCAAGCATTTCCAGCTGTGAGCAAAGTGACGTGTTACTGCGCTTTAGAGATCAAAAAACACAGCCACAAATACAGTTGTCTAAAACATGAAACCAAAAAGTCTGACACATTTTTTACTCAGACAGACAAGTTAGTTTGTTGGTTTAGAAAATGTAATTGAAGGTATCAAATGATGCAAAATATCAGCTGTTAAAGACAAATTGCTACAGACAACAGAAATTACTGGTGAATTATTCGGAATGTTCCTCTGCAACATTAGCCACACTTACCGTATGAGACTGGTTTCTGCTATCTGTGGTTTTCCTGTGAACAAGCTCCACATCTACTTCTCTATTCAAACAATCCTCTCTGACACAGTCACCATCTTCTGTGAAGTCAGACTAACAGTCTGTAGATGTCTGATAAATGGTGTCTGTCATCCCTGATATGGCTGGTCATCTGTTTTTGGTCATCCTCCTTTTCGGTGAGTTATTCCTCCATTCCAAGTTCCATCATCTGTTAGTGCTACAGGATTCTCTCTCCTCTTTTAATATGTTACTTTAGGAACTCTTTACATATTTCTGAATCTCATGGCTGTAATGAGTGTGTCTTATTCCATTGATCATCTTAATGATGTATTTTTCTCTATCATTATATTTTGTTCAGATCAGAATGACTACTGCTTGATTACATGCCCATGGATCCATTGTAGTATATGATACTTTACCAACTTATGATACTTTATCAAATTCTGCAAAGTGTTCCTGTCTCTCAAGTTTTTAAAATATTTTTAGAATGGCATTTTCCTGATCAAGACCTATTGTGTTATTTCCAGACTCCTTCCAATACATCGAAGCCCAAGGTCATTACCAAGGTCATGGATTTTCTTTTTTACTAAATAATATTGCCATAAATCAATCAAAGTTATCTTGTTAACCTAAACTACATAATTGTAGATGTACTGTTATAATCTAATTGACAACAGTGGCTTAATTGTTTTTATTTTTCAAACTTGTATATCAAGTGGCCCCATTTTAAATAAGAATTTGTTCTTAAATTACTTGCTTATTTAAATAAAGGTTAAATAAAAAATATATAAATAAAAAAGTGCTATGAGTACTTAAACACTGAAAATGAATTTATAACACACTCCATCATCCCCCACACCATACAAGCAAGCAAAATAGTGATTCAATTTGATTTCACACACGAGAATGTAAGGAATTAAGTGAAAGGCAATCGTTGTAAACACACAGCACACATGATTAAATGGCACTCATAAATAGGCATGATATCAAATAAGACATGCTGTTATTTAATATAAAGAGAATGGCAGGCTCTAGTTTAGTAAGAGTGTCACTTGTGACATATACATTACATTCAAATAGAGTGATGCAAAAAGGAGTCTCTGTCCTTTCCTAACAGATCCAAAACCAGATATTACAGTCAACATTGATGAGGACTTCACCATCAACTGTTTGATTCCTGGATCCTTCAGTCCTGACACCACCTGTAACCTGTATGTTGGAGAGGAGAGTCAGCCATTCTTCACAGCAAAGATCAAGAAGAGAATAGCCACCTCAGCATCCGGACAGGGGTTCTGTCAATTCACTCCAAAACATAGTGACCTGATCAGTGGTCTACAGTCAGTGAGGAGTAAGGAGGTGAGCTGTGACTACAGAGTGAGATCAGGACCAAACTCTCTCTCTCCACACAGTGATGGGTACAGCTTTACAGGTGAGTCATTATCTAATCAAATCTAGCAGGGCTGCAGGTCTTCATGATCTGACTCACTTTGATTTTAGCATCTTCTTAGTATGACTATATTCATTCTGACCCACAAACTAAATACCACATTTCAATCCCCAAAATGTTTTTAGATCTGGTGGAGTTCACATTAGTGATCCAACAACTAAACCCTTTCCAACAGGTAGGCTACACATTAGTTTTGTTTCTTTTTAAATGTGCTTTGTGGTGCTGCTTAGGGCTGTGGCGGTCTCAAAATGTTGCCAGCCGGTGATTGTCAAGTAAATAACTGTCGGTCTCACAGTAATTGACCGTTAATTAACATAAACACATTTAGCATCTCCTGGCATCCACACATAGCCGACAAGCCATTTTAAAAAGTCTAATAAATCCATGTAATAAAGCCTACACCTTCACAAGAAATCCATAATTTATTTTAGGCAGGTCTAAAGAAGCATGATATGAAGAAAATGTTGTCTATTTCAGAAGAAAAGAATAGCATACTCTGAGTTGACTTTCTGTAAGGACCTGTTAGCTGTGGGCTGCACTAGTTCATTTAGTAGACAAGACTTACTTATAATTCCATGGTATTATTTTATATTATTCTATAACATGAAGAATACAATTGAACAAATGCTTAATTTAGAGTTATTAATGTAAATTTAGTTGTTCTACAAACGATGGGCTACATGTTTAGATATTTAATACTTTGTAAGGCTGAATGATGAGACTTAATGATGATTTGAAAAAAGTCTGTTGAAAGCTATGAGCTCTGCTTTGTTTCTTTGCGCAGGCTGTACACAATCCAATAGTCTCTCATTCACAATTTGACAAGCACTTGATAATGCCTCGAATTTCACGGTGACATCCCCTATGTGGCCGTAATGCACCCATAAAAAAAACATGCCTTTTGCAGCCCGGAGTGCTGTGATGCGCCCTCCTACCTGAGTGTGCTGCGCTATCCAAAGCTCTCTCACTCACAGGGCTCTCTGTCACATGATAGTGTCTTTCTCACAGGCTACAAGTGAAGACAGACACATCGGGGATGCAACTGTGCGCGTCCTTATCCAATTCTGAGGTGCGTATTGAAGATATTGGAAGAACTGTCCACATTTACTTTTTGTCAGCCAACAAGATGAGTAGGCCTAACGAACAGCAAAAGTACTAGAATATACCAATCTACTATCGCCCATAGTACAAAATTCGACCTATTCTATTCTGTGCAAGAAATATATATACCAAACATAGTCTGGGACAGTTGTGCGATGTGATAGATCCTAAATGAATACAACCACTAGCATCAAAAAAACGATGTTATGCAATGTGGCTGACGCAACAGATCAGAACGTTTAGCTTAACATGTTGATAAACTATTAGGCTATTTCTTCACATTATAAGAGCAGCAATGTGCACATGGTAGTAGGCTATAAGCGTGAATGTTCCATTAGCGGAACACACCATTATTAAAAATGTCCGCTTGTAAGTAAGCATTTCACGGTAAGGTCTACACCTGTTCTATACGGCACATGTGACTAATAAAGCCAGTGTAGTGGTAATACGGTCACCTCAACAGCCCTGGCACTGCTGTTATTTTATAGCAGAGATCGTTACAGCAGTAAGAAAGGCCCTGGTTCTACTTTGCCCCTCAGCATCACAGTGAGTCCTACAACAGGTGTATTGGTCCTCTAAGGGACCGTCTTTGCAAATACTGTTTCCAGTTGTACATTCAGTCAAAGTTCTGGGTTTTAAAAATAACGTGCCACATTATAATATTGTGAACATGTCATCTTTCTATTGACTGAGTTGTGTTGTTTTCTAACTAAGTGATGAATACCTTAATT
Source organism: Brachymystax lenok tsinlingensis (assembly GCA_030435695.1). Lineage (NCBI taxonomy): Eukaryota > Metazoa > Chordata > Actinopteri > Salmoniformes > Salmonidae > Brachymystax > Brachymystax lenok. Next base: position 43,936,666 of record CM059797.1, on the reverse strand, counting down.
CTTGTGTAAATAGAAACACAATTAACTTGTCTTGTATTGCTTCCCAGCAGGTTCAACTGTTAGTTCTACTTTGACCCCAACTCCCTAGTGAGACCAACAACCAATAGGCCCACTAAATGTAACTTAGTTTACAGTTAAACATTTTCTGTTCACATTAATTCACCAAAGCTCTGACCGGTTTACTGATAGATCTATTAATAGCTGCTTGTAATTTCAGCCCAGATTTGTGTACTTTTAGTCCATCTGATTTGTAGGTAATGTGTAGTATACTTCTCTCTTTCTGCTTAATTAATGACTTTCTTGTGTAATATGAGTTCTCTTCTCACCAGGTCTGACCTCTCCTTTGACCCCCAGTACAGCACTGAATCCTACATCAGGTGTGTTAGTCATCTTTACCTAGTTACAGTAGCAGATAGAACTGAAACAAATAGAATAGCTTTATGTTCCTCAGGTTTATGTACGTTTTCTTTCCTTAGAAATTTGCCTCATTACAAAAAGAGGTTGATACTTGACTAATTAAATCAAACCGTTTAGATACATTTAGATAATACGTTTTGAATAATTAGAATGACGTCTATGCACCAGGTTCGACTGTTAGTTCTACTTTGACCACTGCCACTCCAAGTAAAGGTAAGTATATTCACTACATTTTAGTTTAGTGTGTAATAAGTTGTGTTGTGTGCTAATTGTTGATAAAGGGTATCTCTCTTCCATGTGCACATGAGGTCAAAGCTCCGCAGACATTGTTGTGAATTCAAACAGTCAAGAAAGCGTTCTAGGTATGTGTCCTTCTCTAGCTACAACTGAGACATGCAACCTCACAATTTAATGCCACATTTTCTGAGATCAAATGTTGAAATGCAGTGTTGACCCCGGGGATACAAGCTAATGACCTTCCCAATGTCACCAAACAGCTGTGAAATTATGGCAGGCATCAGTGGTTGTAGCTTCTGGATTGGGCGTTAAAATACTTTTTCCAATTTTACATTCAGTCACTGGTCTAGATTTGAACAATAATATGCCATATAATGAAATTGTGAACACGTAATCTCTCTACTGACTGAGTTCTGTTGTTATCTGACATAAATAATGAATAACTTTATACTTGTGTAATCAGATATAAAATCACTTTTTGATCTCTTCCCAGCAGATTCGACTGTTCCTTCTACTTTGACCACTGGCATCACAGTGAGACCAACTACAAGTAAGTAGGCCCTAAGTTTAGCTTAGTAACTATAATATTTTGTTCACATAATTCAGCAAAGATCCAACTGGTTTACACATAAACCTATTCATATCTGCTTGTACTTTCCCTCTAAATTGTTGTACTTTTCTTAGATATCAAACATACTTTCTTCTCCTACATCAGTTGTGTCGGTCATCAGTAGTTAGCAAAACTGAAAAAGATACACTACCTTTATCTTACCCAGGATTTTTTTATTATCATTTTATTTATTATTATTATCACACATTTATACACAGGAGGTCAAAGCTCCAAAGACAGTGTTCTGAATTCAAACTGTCAAAAAAGAGTTTTGGATAAATGTCCTTATTTAGGATATTGCACTTGTCTTTTCCTACTAGCACTAACCTTGCAGATAACTACATTGTTGTTGTATCACCTAGCTATTTTAAGATTAATGGACTAATGTAAATCGCACTGGATAAGAGTGTCTCCTAATTGACTCAAATGTAAATGTTAAATGTTTAGCTGAGTTGCTGTCTATTCTCACACATATGAAAACAGAAACATTTTCTAAGACTGATAATAACATGGTTTAACATTTAAGTACTTAATGACCTCTCCTGATGACATCATGTCACCAAACAGAGGTGCAATTATGGCAGGCAGCAGTGGGTTTGGCTTCTGGAGTGGCCGTGTTCCTGATGGGATTGACAGCTGTCTGTCTCTGCAGGAGGACCAGTGAGTACTTCTGATTCTACATAACCAATCATATTTTCCTTTGTCATATTAATGTAAGTGCCTTTGTCATTGGTTAATCTATCAACTCATTTTGGTCATATTGTATAGGGTAGGCTATATTCAAAATAGTAATATGGCCTAATTTGTGTTTTCAGAGAACCAATTCTCAGAGGTAAGAATTCCCCTTGTGAATATGATGCAGATTGTATCAACCTTTAGTTCTGTATTGTCCATGATGAGATGTTCTTACCACAACCTTCTTATACTTTTATGTTGTACAGACCTACAGCCAGACAGGATGATCACAGCCAATGTATGTTCCAAACAAAATACATCAAACACTGCACACACTACTAAAACAACTACACACATGCATGTACAAACACAAATTGTCATTACATTTTCATTTTGTTTCTGTTCTAGATGATTTGTTGAAGGAAGCTGTGAGCAGTGCATGCATGTTGGATTCAAGGGATGCTGGGATCTATTCTCTCATCACCTCTGTACCGTCCACGTTATTGCCCTCATGTGAGTTTGTAACAGAATGTCTTCTGTACCTGTCTTCCAGACCTGGGACGTGAATTTGAGACCCTCAGCACAATAACACTTTGTCACTCAATGTCAACCGTACTAACTTAAAACCTAAAATAAGGTGTTAGTCAGAGCATCTTGACAGCGTGAGAACAGATCTGTAAGTCTACAGGGTGGTTTGAGTCAGGAGGAGAAGTGTGAAGTGACATTAAGCACAGCAAAGTAACACACACATCCAAACTTACACTTACTTGTGCGAACACGCACCCACGCACACAAACACACACAAACTCTAACTCAGGTTCCATGTGTGTTGTACAGGCCATGTTGAAGAGAATTGAAAGTAATCTGAAAACGACAATGTAAGTTCAGAATCACCCACTGTGTTTGGTGATTGTGAATGACTCTCAGTTTCAGATTGATGTTACATCCTTTTACAATACATTACAGTACTGTAGATTCAAAGGACTGAAGTTAAACTGTCTGTTTCTTTTCTCTAGTCTGATACGTACCACGTATACAGCTCAATCCCCGACAGACCAGCAACCTCAGCCCAGCCGGATGGGTTGTACAGTCTTCTGCAGACACACTGACACTACACCACTGGCTTTCTGTAGCTTTGTCTTACAGAAATACTGTTTCTTTCAGGATGTCCTTTATTTACCACACATCATGTTACTGTAAATATGTATCTAATACATCTACTGCAGTACCGTTTCTAGTCATAAGCGACATAAGCGGCAACCACCCCAATGCAAAACTGCAGGAAATTAGCTTTAAAACTAACAAATTCTCTCCCCCCCATGGCAGAATTAGTAGAATTGCAGAACAATAATACCATTAAAGCTGCACATTTTCTCTTCCCCGTCATGAGGTGGGCAAATCTTGCTTATGGCCCCCAAAATGCTAGAAACTGCCCTTATCTACTGTATCACACATATAATATTTCGGTTTTAAAAATTCTTACATTGTTGGCAACATCAGATAATCAAAACTGATAAAGATAGATTTCCTAAATACTATTAAATCTACCCATTTACCCATGTTCACCTGTTATTTTCCTAGTTCCCAGTTTAACTTCAGGACTTCAGAGTCTCCCCTCCAATGTGCAGTGTTGTAGACACATTCTAGCATTTTAGTCCAGTGACTGTGGAGCAGTTAAGATGAAATTGGTGAGAGACCATAACTTTCATGACATTTTTTTCTCTCCAGTTAACATGGGAGATTAGGCTCTTTTTACCTTCCTGATAAGACTCTTGAGGTACAGTAAATACAAAATCATATGCCTTTTTGCTCTGTTTGAAATGTTCTCTCCTGTAAAACAAAAAAGCAAGCAGAATAAATTGACTTCAACCATTCCCTCGTCTTTGTTAATATTTTACATGATTTGATTTTGATCTTGATTATTCTAGATAATGCTAAAAATATGTACTGTTGTCTATGTCATCATTTTCAGGCCACTGGTGAAGATCAAGGTGCTAATTTCATTAAATCTTTCTTTCAGTCCATGTAACTACCTTGTCATCGAAACCAAACCTCTTTTGGTCGGTTTCCCAGAGACAGTTTATGAATAGTCCTGGACTAAAAAGCATGCTCAATGGACAATTTACATATTTTTACTCCAGTGGTAGGCTTAATCTGGGTCTGGGAAACCAACCATTGGTGTTATGGACAACAGGTAGTCAAGGACATTGATAATTTTGTTCTTGCATCCAGATTATCTGTATTGTGGTCAGTTCTACTGTTAGGGGGCAAAGAGGCTTACATTCTCCTGCAGCATTCACAGACAGTCTGCAGATAACATACAAACCAGTATTTGTATGCTGTCACGTATCCATACCTACAAACAGATGCACGAGTACAAACATGCGCACACACACACACACACACACACACACACACACACACACACACACACACACACACACACACACACACACACACACACACACACACACACACACACACACACACACACACACACACACACACACACACACACACACACACACACACACACACACACACACCACAACAGGGTGGAAAGGCTCTTTCCGCATCCTATACATCTGAAACTTCAGCCTATCACATTTCAGAGACTCGTTGTGTTCAGAAGGCATTGATGGAAATACTGTTGAACCAAACCTCAGATACCTCAGATACATTTAACTGAAACAATTCAATGTCTTTACCAGACTATTTTAGCAAAATATGTAAACCAAAACTACATTCATCCAGCAAAAATACCAATATGAGAAATGTGTTTATGTTTCTGACTATTGCAACAAGCATCTCATGAGCATTGAAACCCCACTTGTCATGCTGTATTTCCATGGAAATATTCAGTGTTGTTGTTTTCTGCTTACGTATCTGCGTCTCTGTCTTATTAAGATAATAACTACAGTAGATGGGACATATATTGCCCCTAATGCACACTGGGAAGAGTCATATGGAGCCATAGCAAGAATGTTTCTTATTTTTAACTTTTGGATGTTGCCAATATATACTGTAGTTGTACATGAAACCTGCTTTTTATTCTGCATTATAGTTGTCAAAAAGTCAAAAAGGTTAAAAAGAAAGCCTGAATAAAATATAGTAATTTCCTCTGACAGATAAGCAAATGGTTTTGGCTTATGTTAAGAGGAGACATTGACCTTTTCCCAACCACCCATCACACCAGTTGATGGATTTAATGTGGTTTTAATGTGAGCAGCTTCCTCATCTTCCTCTCTATCTAATCCATTCTCTCAGTCACAGACACCGTACTTATTATGTAGTTAGTGACCGTCTGTCACTAGTTGCTGCAGTGAAACATGAAACTGCAGCGAATCATTCACAATCCATTTCTCAATTGTCTCAAAGCTTAAAAATCACTATTTAACCTGTCTCCTCTCTTTCATCTACACTGAATGAAGTGGATTTAACAAGTGACTTCAATAATGGATCATAGCTTTCACCTGGATTCACCTAGTCAGTCTTTGTCATCGAAAGAGCAGGTGTTCTTAATATTTTGTATACTCAGTGTACAATATTTACATGAGCAGTGGAGGCTCCTCAGAGGAGGAATCGGAGGACCATCATCCTCAGTGAATTTCAATAAAATAAAAATAGTAAAATATTAAAAAAGTTATAATTTTAAAATAAAACTATACTAAATATGTTCACATCGCCAAATAAATGATTACAACACAGTGTTTTGCAATAGTCTACAGTAGCGTCAACAGTAGTCTGTAGGGTAGCACCATTATGTAGCCGGAGACAGCTAGCTTTGCCCTCCTATGGGTACACTGACTTCAATCCAAAACCTAGGAGGCTCGTGGTACTCACCCGCTTTCTTAGACTTACACAGTAATTCTTACAACTTCCGGAGGACGTCCTCCAACCTATCAGACCGCTTGCAGCGTGAATTGACATGTTGTCCACCCAAACAAAGGATCAGTGAATCAATCTAGTACTGAAATCAAAGAAAACAGCTAGCTAGCACTGCAGTGCATAAAATGTGGTTAGTAGTTGAGACAAAGAGAGAAAGACAATAGTTGAACAGTTTTGAATGAGAGAGAGAGCTATAATTTGTAGTATGTTTTTTTCACTTTCACTTACTTAGCTAGCGAATGTGGCTAGATAGTTTAGCCTACTCAAACACCCGGTTAAAAGAGAGGGATGCTAAATTAGCTCACTGGCTATGGCTATCTAACACTGGAACTCTTCCGTGTCAAGGTACGCTTTTGGTTTTATTAATTTATTCCCCCCGGGGCCCACCAGTGTAACTGTTAAACTGCACGCTGTACTGCATGTTTTACTAACATGTTAGTTCTAGTCCCTATGTTGACTACGAAATTAATATGGTGACAACGATGTAGGCTGTGTGTAGTGGTTAGCGGTTATGATACGAAGGTTTGGCTTGGAAAGGTTTTCTTGACTGGAACAGCAAAGTGAGCACAACCACACCCACAACTGCAGGCACGCATGCACTTACTCACACTCACACTCACACACACACAAACTCACTCCGGCTTCTTCGTTGTTCAGGTCCTGTTGAAGAGAATGGACAGTCATCTGAAAATGACAATTCAAGTTCAGATTCACCCACTGTGTTTTATAAACCACTTTCCATTTCAGACTGGTCTTATATCCGTTTAGAATACATGACATTTACAGTACTGTAGATTCAAAGGACTAAAGTTGAACTGTCTGTTTCTATTCTCTAGTCTGATACGTACCACGTATACAGCTCAATCCTCGAGCGACCAGAAACCTCAGCACAGCCGGATGGGTTTTACAGTCTTCTACAGGCACACTGAAACTACACCACTGGCTTTCTGTAGCTATGTAACACATGTCTCATACATATACCCTCTTTCTCACATGATGTCCTTTATTATCACTCATCAAGTTACTGTAAATACGTCTCTTAGCAGGTAATATATATTTTACATATGGACACCTGGCTTATGTTACATGCCTGTCCAAGGTATCTGTTACTGTGTTAGTAGTAATATATTATATTTGTCTATTCTGTCATCGGTGTGATACCTCCATCTATAACAGTTCGATACAATGTATTAAATAAAATGTCTTTGGAGACAAAAGTGATGAATGCAGACAATTAATGTCGCCGAAGAGGATGGCTGACGTTTTACATGCTCCTAACCAACTGTGCTATTTTGTTTGTTTTTTTACGTTGCTTGTAACTTATTTACTTATTTTGTACATAATGTTGCTGCTACCGTCTCTTGTGACCGAAAATATCTTCTGGACATCAGAACAGCGATTACTAACCTCAAACTGGAAGAAGCTTTTTCCTTTAAGTCCGACGAGAAGGATATACTGTTTTCCACGGGAACAGGCACAAATCCCTGTCATTTGTGTGAAGAAAAGACTGAGAAAATGGGCCGCAGGTCGAACTCCCACGGCCATCCATTCTATTGGCTAACATGGGGTGGGGGTGTGTGTCTATTTGTCAATAACAGCTGGTGCGCGATGTCTAATATTAAAGAAATAACGAGGTATTGCTCACCTGAGGTAGAGTACCTTATGATAAGCTGTATACCACACTATCTACCGAGAAAGTTCTCATTTATATTATTCATAGCCCTCTATTTACCACCACAGACCGATGCTGGCACTAAGACCACATTCAACCAACTCTATAAGGCTATAAGCAAACAAGAAAAGGTTCATCCAGAAGCGGCGCTCCTAGTGGCCGGGGACTTTAATGCAGGCAAACTTCATCTGTTTTTGCAAAAAAAAAAAATCTAGACCACCTTTACTCCACACATAGAAATGCATACAAAGCTTTCCCACACCCTGCATTTAGAAAATCTGACCATCATTCTATCCTCCTGATTTCTTCTTACAAGCAAAAACTAAAGCAGGAAGTACCATTGACGACGTCGTCCCCACAGGGACCGTACATACCCCAACCAGAAGCCATGGACTACAGGCAACATCCGCATCGAGCTAAATGCTAGAGCTGCCGCTTTAAAGGAGCGGGACACTAATCAGGATGCTTAAATGAAATACCATTATGCCCTCAGAGGAACCATCAAACAAGCAAAGCGTCATTTCAGGATTAAGATTGAATCCTACTTCACCTGCTCTGATGCTTGTCGGATGTGTCAGGGCTTGAAAACTATTACGGACTACAAAGGGAAACCCAGACGCGAGCTGCCCAGTGACGCGAGTCTACCAGATGAGCTAAATGCCTTGTATGCTCGCTTCGAGGCAAGCAACACTGAAGCATGCATGAGAGCACCAGCTGTTCTGGGCGACTGTGTGATGACGCTTTCAGTAGCTGATGTGAGCAAGACCTTTAAACAGGACAACATTCATAAAGCTGCGGGGCCAGATGGATTACCAGGACGTGTACGAAAAAGCATGCTCGGACCAACCTCTCCCCGACCGAGTCTGTAATGCGTACATGTTTCAAGCAGACCACCATAGTCCCTGTGCCCAAGGAAGTGAAGGTAACCTGCCTAAATGATTACCATCTCGTAGCACTCATGTTGGTAGGAATGAAGTGCTTTGAAAGGCTGGTCATGGCTCACATCAACTGCATCCTACTGGATACCCTAGACCCACTCCAATTCGCATACCGCCCTCAACAGATCCACAGATTACGCAATCTCAATCGCACTCCACACTGCACTTTCCCACCTGGACAATAGGAACACTTATGTGAGAATACTGTTCATTGACTACAGCTCAGCATTCAACACCATAGTTGCAAAGGGGCTCTTCACTAAACTAAGGATCCTGGGATTAAACAACTCCCTTTGCAACTGGATCCTGGACTTCCTGACGTTTTTAAGGGTAGGCAACAACACGTCTGCCACGCTGTTCCTCAACACGGGACCCCTCAGGGTTGTGTACTTAGTCCATTCCACCCACGACTGCATGGCCAAACACAACTCCAACACCATCTTTAAGTTTGCTGACGACACAACAGTGGTGGGCCTGATCACGACAACGATGAGACAACCTATAGGGAGGAGAACAGAGAACTGGCAGTGTGGTGCCAGGACAACAGCCTCTCCCTCAATATGAGCAAGACAAAGGAGCTAATCATGGACTATAGGAAAAGGTGTGCCGAACAGGCCCCCATTAACATCGACAGGGGTGTAGTACTTTTTTTGGGGGGTGTAATTTCTTAAAACTGAATTGTTTGTTAAGGGATTGTAAGTAAGAATTTCACTGTTAGGTCTACACCTGTTGTATTCAGCGCATGTGACAAATAACATATGATTTGATATATGATTTGATATTTTCATCAAAGTTCATGAAATAATCACTGCTGAAGTGAAAGGCATCCTCTCTTGGGGAATGCTGTTTTTAAGTTAGCTTTACGACAGTTTAAAAAATAAATTTGGAATTGTTCTTATTCTCCTCAATTATGGTGGTAAAATAGGGTGTTCGGGCTCTTCGATATTGCATGTTACTGTCTTTCCAAGCTAGTCGGAAGACTTCCAGAACGGTGGAGCGCCATATCCGTTCCAATTTTCTGGAAGATTGCTTCAGGGCTCTGGTATTTTCTGTATATCTGGGAGCAAATTACTTTTGACAAATTATTTTTGTTTTTTGGAATGCGACTGCATCTAGGGTATTACATAAGGTTCAATTTAGATCCTCAGTTAGGTGGTTAACATATTTCTGTACTCTGACATCCTTGGGTAGGCTGTTGATGGTCCTTGGATGGGGTCTGAGCAGATGGGACAAAACTAGATCATTGGTATGACTGGGGCAATGTGTAGGTCCGTAGACATGTTGGACAAAACCCACTGAGTCAATGATGTCTTCGAAAGCCTTTTGGAGTGGGTCTCTGGACTTTTCCATGTGAATATTAAAGTCACCAAAAATGTGAATATTATCTGCCATGACTACAAAGTCCGATAGGAATTCAGGAAACTCAGTGAGGAACACTGTAAACGGCTCAGAAGGCCTGTAAACAGTTACTATAAAAAGTGATTGAGTAGGCTGCATAGATTTGATGACTAGATGCTCAAAAGATGAAAACGCAATCATATTTTTTCTTGTAGATAGAAATGTTCAGTAGCAAATGTCAGCAACACCTCCACCTTTAATGGCTAAGTGGGCAATATGGTCACTAGTGTAACCAGGAGAGGAGGCCTCATTTCACACAGTAACATCATCAGACTTGAGCCATGTTTCAGTCAGGCCAATACAATCAAGACTATGATCAGTGATTAGTTCATTGACTATGACTGCCTTGGAAGTGAGGGATCTAACATTAAGTAGCCCTATTTTGAGAGAGATCACAATCTCTTTCAATAATGACAGGAATGGAGGAGGTCTATATTCCAATGAGATTATGAAAAAAGTTGAGCGAGTGAAAAACTAAGACGTTGGTAAATGTGTTAAACACAGATTTGGATTCAAACCGAAAGGTTTGGAAGGAAGCCAAGTAGCAACAAACAACACACAGCAGCACGGAGACAAGTCTGGAAAATGTGACATAATTCCTACTTAAAATATCAATGGGATGCAAAATGCACTCATTTCCTGGAGCGACCCAGCATTTCAATGGTTTATGATTTCAGGACACTATTCAATCTGTATCGCTGAAGAGTTAGGGAGCATGCCTCCAACTCAATCATCAAGTTTGCAGACGACACAACAGTGGTAGGCTTGATTACCAACAACGACGAGACGGCCTACAGGGAGGAGGTGAGGGCACCCGATGTCACAGGAAGGCCAAAAAGATCATCAAGGACAACAAATGCCTGAGCCACTGCCTGTTCACCCCGCTTTCTTCCAGAAGGCGAGGTTAGTACAGGTGCATCAAAGCTGGGACCGAGAGACTGAAAAACAGCTTCTATCTCAAAGCCATCAGACTGCTAAACAGCCATCACAAACATTTGTATTTATTTATTTAAATGTTTTATTTCACCTTTATTTAACCAGGTAGGCTAGTTGAGAACAAGTTCTCATTTACAACTGCAACCTGGCCAAGATAAAGCACAGCAGTTCAACACATACAAAAACAAATAGTTACACATGGAATAAACAAACATACAGTCAATAATACAGTAGAAAAAAGAAGTCTATATACAGTGAGTACAAATGAGGTAAGATAAGGGAGGTAGGGCAATACATAGGCCATGGTGGCGAGGTAATTACAATATAGCAATTAAACACTGGAATGGTAGATGTGCATAAGATGAATGTGCAAGTAGAGGTACTGGGGTGCAAAGGAGCAAGATAAATAAATAAATACAGTATGGGGATGAGGTAGTAGGATGGGTTGTTTACAGACGGGCTATGTGCAGGTGCAGAGATCTGTGAGCTGCACTGATAGCTGGTGCTTAAAGCTAGAGATGGAGATATGAGTCTCCAGCTTCAGTGATTTTTGTAGTTCTTTCCAGTCATTGGCAGCAGAGAACTGGAAGGAAAGGCGGCCAAAGGAGGAATTGGCTTTGGGGGGGTGACCAGTGAGATATACCGGCTGGAGTGCGTGCTACGGGTGGGTGCTGCTTTGGTGACCAGTGAACTGAGATAAGGCTGGGCTTTACCTAGAAAAGACTTGTAGATGACCTGGAGACAGTGGGTTTCGCGACGAGTATGAAGCGAGGGCCAGCCAACGAGAGCGTACAGGTCATAATTGTGTGTAGTATATAGGGCTTTGGTGACAAAATGGATGGCACTGTGATAGACTGCATCCAATTTGTTGAGTAGAGTGTTGGAGGCTATTTTATAAATGACATCGCTGAAGGATGGTCAGTTTTACGAGGGTATGTTTGGCAGCTTCAGTGAAGGATGCTTTGATGCAAAATAGGAAGCTGATTCTAGATTTAATTTTGGATTGGAGATGTTTAATGTGAGTCTGGAAGGAGAGTTTACAGTCTAACCAGACACCTAGGTATTTGTAGTTGTCAACATATTCTAAGTCAGAACCGTCCAGAGTAGTGATGCAGGATGGGCGGGCAGGTGCGGGCAGTGATCGGTTGAAGAGCATGCATTTACTTTTACTTGCATTTAAGAGCAGTTGGAGGCCACGGAAGGAGAGTTGTATGGCATTGAAGCTCGTCTGGAGGTTAATGAACCTGTTTTGGATCCAATCCCGTGAACGGGATCGATTTTGACAACATCCGGTAAAATGCAAAGCGCCAAATTCAAATTACAAAAATACTAATTTCAAACATTCATGAAAATACAAATACTGCGCACCCTTCAAAAGCTTAGACTCTTGTTAATCTAACAGCACTGTCAGATTTCAAAAAGGCTTTACGGCGAAAGCAGAACATTTGATTGTGTGAGGACAGTACCCCCACTCAAAAACTCAATTAGCATAATAACATAACCAGCTGTGTCACAAAACTCAAAAATAGCATAAAATAAATCGCTTACCTTTGATGATCTTCCTCTGATGGCATATCAAAGCGTCCAGGTTACACAATAAAAGGTCCTTTTGTTTCGATAAAGTTCCTCTTTATATCCATATAGCTCCATTTGGTTGGCACGTTTTGTTCAGTAATCCACCTGCCCAAAGGCTTTCATCCATGCAGACAAACGATATCCCAAAAGTACCCGTAAAGTTCGTCGAAAAAAGTCAAACAGCATTTGTAATCAATCCTCAGATACCTTAAAATGAATATACACTATAATATTTCAGATGGAATATAACCTGCTGAATAGAAGAGAAAAAGAACTGAGCGCGCATTCCCTGTTACGCGAAAAAAATCCAAAACAGTAAACTTGACATGAACTGAGGAACAAGTGGTCTTACTCCCTTGATTTTCATGATTGAACGTTCAAACCTTTTTCCCCACCTCAATAGTTAAATTCAGAAGACACATTTCGGATGAATGCATTCAGTTGTGCAACTGATTAGGTATCCCCTTTCCCTTCCCACAGAGAAAACCCATTCAGCCTTGTTTGAAAACTGGAATGTGAGATGTAATCTGTGCACACACACCTTTTCTGTGTCCTGTTTGGTGTAGCTTGTGTACGGTAGGAAGGTCTTTAGTGTTGAGTTCTTATCCCGCCTTGATCACTGTTCATTCCAACTCCCCATCTGCCCGCCTGCCCCCCTCATCCTCCCCCACAACCACCCTCACCCAATATACTTCAATACCTCCACCCTACTACTCACAGTGAAACACATCCTCTCTACACTGACCTCTCCCCTGCTCTCCCCTGATCTCCCCGCCCTCTCCCCTGCCCGGCCCTGCCGGGCTCTCTCCACCGCCCTGCCCACTCCCCCTGCCCAGCTTGCTGTGCCAGATATAAAGGCTGGCTCTCAGCCTAGTAACCTGGTCTGCATGACTAGAGCTGCTGTGCTCCAGGTCAACTGTGCTCTGCTCAGTGAGTGAGCTGCTTCAGTAGGTAGGATCTGTATGTCCTCTACTCAACCCCCCCAGAGTCTGGTTTGGTTTGGTCCCCAGAGGTGCCAGTCAGTTGGTTGGTCCCTTCTGTCCGGCTGTCTGCCATGCCTCCATTGACTGGTTTCCTTGCTGCCTTGCCCACTTGGGCTCCTCTCTGCCTTGCTGTCTAGCTGTACTAGCTCTCTTGTCCCCCTCCCTCCTCCTAGCCTACCCCCGCTCGCTCCCCCTCTCTCTAGTCCGGCTGGTGTCCTGACTGACTGCATGCCAGGCCTGCCCTCACAGGCTGTGCAGCCAGCAGCTAATACACAGGCAGGGTTCTAACCTGGCTGTCAGAGGAGAAGATGTATCCTGTGCATCCTGCATTAGCTTTGTCTGTCAGGCTGCTGTGTCCTTCAGTGACTGACTCTCATTGGTGTTTCTGATGATGATGATCTCCCTGTCTGTCTCTGAATACACTCCAACCTCTTCTGGTTCTGGGTCCTCTGTTGTCGTTTCTATGGTTTCTTTTACTCTTCTCCTCTTTTCACTGCTGCTTCCTCTTGTCGTGGCATCCCTCCTTCCTCCTCTTCCTCCTCCTCTTCTTCCTCTCCTCCACCTGCAGCCTAGCTCCCAGGTAAGTAGTGAGCCCCTTTTGGCATGCCCCCCCACCAACACCCTCCACCTCCATTCCTCCACCTGAGAGGTCCAACTACCCCTCTCCCATTCTAACTCTTGCTGCCTAAACCTGTGAGTCATTTCAGAGATCTCTAAACATATTAACATGGACTTGTCTATGTCTCATCTGTGTCTCATTTATGTTTCCTGTATTATGTTTCCTGTGTGTCTCCTGAATGTTTTTCATAGATTTTATATCAAAATGTCAGTGTCATTTACAGTACCTGTATGTCTAACCTGAGTTTCCTGTGGTATGTTGTGTCCATCTCTACGTGTTTCTATTGAGTCTCACAGTCACCTTGTATCACTCACTTATACTGTATGTGTGTTAAGCGGTTGGAGTTCTGTGTGTCTTGTTCATGTGTTATACTGTATTTACAGACAACGTGCAGTAGACAAAGTATTAGAAATGCCTCAAAAGTTGTTTCCCCAACCCAAAGGGACATAATCAGGAACGATTGGTATCGGTAGTCCTGGTAGTGGTGCAGTACAAAGATGAGTTGTATGACTGTAGAGGGTTGAACTCTGACCTCCTCTGTACTCTGTACATTAGAAGAGCAATGAAAAATATTCATATTCTTCATATACATGTTATATTCATTCAGGGTTTTCAAGAGGAGCTGCGGTCAAATCATTCATGTAGTACAAGAATATAAAGCAGAACTTGCTTGGCCTTGTGAATCCTTGCCTCTCTCACTCTCTCTTCATCTCTCTCTCTCTTCCTCTCTCTCACTCTTCCTCTCTCTCCTTAGGCAAAAGGCCCTGCTGGCAGCGATCAGTGAGAAGGACGCTAACATCGCTCTGCTAGAGCTGTCTGCCTCTGGGAAGAAGAAGACCCAGGAAAAGGGTTTGGCTCTGAAGAGGGAGATGGACAGACTGATGCACCAACTCCAACAGCAGGTCAGGGCTGGAGACAATCTGCAACTGGACCTGTCAATGTCAATTCCATTTCAATTATCTCAATTCAATTAAGTCAATTCCATTTCAGTTCCAATTCCATTTCAGTAAGTAAAATCCCTTTCTTTCTCATTAAAGAGTATTAGAAATATGGAATTGGAATTTCAGTTATCTTCCTGAAGCAATGAAGCAATGAGTGACGTGTTTAAAGGGCAGTGGCCATGCTGACAGCATTCCCCAACCAACATCCCAACCCCTCCCCGTTTTTCAACTGGTCATTCAGTACAGCACTGTTTCTGTTCAATTGAATGTTCCAGAACGTAAAATGTACTGAACCCAGCCCTGGCTTGCTCCCCCGTTCTCACCAACCTGCGTCTAATTGGTTCACTCTCCTGTCTCCGCCTTGCTTACCTGAGCTTTCCACCTGATTAGTTCCTCTGTATCAACAGTCCTTTCTCTGATTGGTTCACCTGAATGTTTACCTGATTTGACCCACCCTGCTGACCCCCGGCTTGCCGTGATTGGCTCCCCTGTCTGGCAGGTTCCACCCTACTGACAGTCTTGCACAGCAGCTTCACAGAGCTTCTTTTACTATGTTGTTTTTTGTTGTTTTCTCTTTGTCAGAGATAGCCTGCTCTCTTTCCACATATTTAATGAAGCGCCATACAGTTACAGCTTTAGTTCACATTTACATATGCGTTAACAGCTAACCTATTTCACAGGAAGTTCCTTTGCTGTGACTCTAAAAGCGAAGTTGTGCTACTTGTTTTATTTTGTAATCTGTTGAGTGTTTCATTTGCAGTGCTTGACTATGGCTATGAGCGCTTTGTGTAAAGTGAATCAGAACACAGAAGAGGAAGAGCTCTTATCTGACCAATGGGCAGCCACGGGCCTTGCCTCGACTACTGAAGGGTTCCTTGTGCCGTTAATGTGCTGTCTGGCATGGCCTTATGGGCAGGGCCCTGTACTGGGGGTGTCGCAGGGCCTTTGGGCTTAGGGCTGCCATCTGTGTATCTCTCCTGTTACCTCCGTTGATAACCAGATGCAGTCAGAACTCCAATCTATGCAGACATCAGAACTAATAATGCCACTTTGAATCCAGTCATGAGTCAAGGGCACCAATCACAGTGTTTAGATGTATTAAAGCAGCACGAGTACCAATCAGAATGGTCTATTCAGAACATACACCAATCAGATTGCGTTGTTATAATGTGTTTCTCAGTGTGATATGCACCTATGCACCTCCTCCTCCCCTGTTGCAGGGATACTTCTAATGGTGCTTTTAGATCACTGGTGCTCACACAACATGGTGTCCAACCAGAGAAACAGCTGAGAGACATGGACATTGGACATTGTGCATCCATGTCATTCAATAGGGAGTTGATCCCAAAACTTGGTGTGCTTATAAACTGTAGAAGACTGTGTTGTACATAGGATCAGCTGGAGAGACTGAGGAAATGGTACAAGGAGGGTATAGATTTTTTACGTTTAATGCCATCCATGGACACCCATGAGATTTCCTGCCGTACCTTTACAGCCGTCTCTCCTGCTCATTGACTCCCTCCTTCCTCCTCCTCTTCTTCTTCATCTCCCCTTTCTTCTTTCTTCTTCTCTTTCAGCAGTCTGTGCTAACCCAAACCCAAACCTAGTGACTAGTTTTGTCCTTCTCAACAATGTGGCCTGTGCCTCGTTCATATCGTATACATATTATATATATATATATATATATATATATATATATATATATATATATATATATATATATATATATATCTACATATATAGAGAGAGAGACAGGAAGATCTATGGAGTGTGTCTATGTGTGGTCAGAATATTGTCATAATAAAAATATTGAGGATAAATGTTTAATTTAATTTTTACAAATTTTTTGAACTGGCCAAAGGATAGAGAAAACCCTTATTCAGTGTGTGGAGTGACGTATGTGACTTTCCTCTGTTTTGTACATTACAAGAAAAAACTCAGCAAGCAACATTCCCTGTCTGTGGTTGTCATGAAGGATCGTCTGGCCTAAGAAACCTTGAGACACAGCCCAAAGGAAAGGAGTGAGAAAATGATTCCATTCTCATTTAGAAGAGCTAATGTTACATTCCTGTTGCAGTGGGAGAAATCTATTTTGAGACTCTCTCACATACACACACACACGTTCACACACGCCCATGTTAACACACACACGCCCACGTTAACACGCACACACACACACGCACACGCACGCACGCACGCACACACACACACACACACACACACACACACACACACACACACACACACACACACACACACACACACACACACACACACACACACACACACATACCATTGGGTTAGAGTTAGAGCTGAGTCTCTGCACAGAGGGGGAGACATCCTATTTTGCAGCTCACTAAAGTAGCAATGAGGTTATTTTCTGCAGCACATCGGACAGAAACTTGCACTTGTGAGTGAGGACTATCACTGCCTTCGTTAAAGTGGTTTGGAGTGACTCCGTCGTTGTAGATGCTTTATCCTGCCAGTCTCTGTGTTGTGTGTTTGTTTGTTGTCGTCAACAATGACGTTGTCCTGGTGTACCCAGATGTGGTGACATGTGACAGTTGACTGTGTAGAAAACCACACAAACCCATCTAGTGGGAAAACAACCATGACTGTTACACCCCCCCTCCACCACCTACCCCCCGCCGTCCTCCATGGTGTCTGTGGTGTGTGTGTGTGTGTGTGTCCCTCCTCGTGGCTGATATCGTGACTGTTGTAGAAAAGTGCGCCATCCTCCATCGGGATCCAAACAGAAGGGATCCCTATACGAAGGTCACCTCTCTGTCAACTTCAACACAGAATACAGACAGGACAGGTGTCTCACAACTCCTTCTCCCATTGACCAACAATCACCAGTTCAGATTAAATCAAATTCAAGAAAAAAATAAAGACGTTGTGTGGATGTTGTGTTTGTGTTATCAATGTCAGAGAGTGGTACTAATGATCTGTAAGGAAAGGCAATCCAGAAGAGCACACGGACGGAGGCTCAAAGAACCTCTCACTTTACCATCATGGGGAACGGATTCAGAATCCTCACTTTTCAGGTAATTTACTTCTGAATACTTGAAGTAGGGGTTTCTCCTACTATGTGAAGTGAATATACAGCACCTGGTATATAGAACATTGTAGAAAACGTGGAACACTTCATTGTGCTGATGCATGCAGATTTTTACGTAATGTGCCAACTGAGAGTAAAAGGTTGGGGAGAATCTCCTATCCTCTATGCCGAGCGAGATCTTGATGTGCAATCAAACTGTTAAGGATTTACCATTGGCCTATCAGTTAACATACACCAGGGTTGTGTTCATTAGGGCATGCAATGTTTTAAAACGTTTTGCAACGGAAAATGAGAATTAGCGTTTCTCATTGGATAAGTCCAGGTAGTCCTTCCCTGTTTCAGTCCATTTTTCTTCTGTTTGGTGCCTAATGAACATGACCCAGGAGTTGAAGGCCAACAGACATCACCAGTAGTAATAAAGAAGTAAAAGACCTTCTGATTCAGAGGATGAGAAGCCTAATACAGGGAGACAGATTCACCTTCTTTGTCGTAGACAGATTCACTTTCTTTGTTGTGTAAAAGTTGCATTTTATTTATTGTATGATGTTGAAAATGCAAACTTTTGGATGAAACAAAATTTATGTGATTACTTGTGTGAATGTGGGCTTATTTCCCATGATGCTCCAGTCCTCATATATGAATTGCCTCTGCATCGTGACAGTGTGATGTTGTAGTGTGTGTCTCCTCACCTATCGTGTCCCCCTAGTAGACAGCCTGTGCAGTGTTACGAGAGAGGCGGCATATTTTTTGGGTGTTACGAGTGTAAATCTGTGAGGAGTGTGTGTGTGTGTGTGTGTGTGTGTGTGTGTGTGCGCATGCATACATGTGTGTGTGTACTGTAGGTGTGTGCATGCGCGCATGTGTATGTGTAAGAGACAAAGAAAGAGCGAGAGAGAATCTGAACACTCTGTTGCAGGAAACCCCCTGAGAGAAAGAGAGAGACTGTTCTGTTCAGCATGGATACTGTGTTTTAAAACCTCTTGTAGGAGGCTGTCTCCAGGGCCCCAGACGTTTGCTATTGTACGTGCTGTATCAGAATATTACTATTGAGTGTTGGCCAGCTTGTTTATATTCATTCAATAAAGGTGACTTTCTTTCAGACTAGTCTGGTCTCTATGTAACAGTACTGTATGTCTGGTTATAAACTACACATGAAGAACAGAGATCACATGCATACTTTCCCTATGTTTCATAGCTATGATACTATGATACCTCTCTAGCCACCATAGCTATGATACTATGATACCTCTCTAGCCACCATAGCTATGATACTATGATATCTCTCTAGCCACCATAGCTATGATACTATGATACCTCTCTAGTCATCATAGCTATGATACTATGATACCTCTCTAGCCATCATAGCTATGATACTATGATACCTCTCTAGCCACCATAGCTATGATACTATGATACCTCTCTAGCCACCATAGCTATGATACTATGATACCTCTCTAGCCACCATAGCTATGATACTATGATACCTCTCTAGCCACCATAGCTATGATACCTCTCCTACAGTATTATAGCCACCTCTCATCACCTAAGAAAACTAACCTGCTGGTTGGTTGACCATGCTGTACAAATGTGCATTCATGATACTGTATATAAAACAATTAAATGATCAGCCTGTGGAATATAAGTCATTATGTACTGTGTGATTGAGTTGTTACTGCTAATGAATAGTCTCCATTTTACTAATGTACTGCATCTGTATAGATGCACTGTAAATGGACAACAGAAGACACACAAAGACATTTGAAGGATGTTTTTTCTCCCAGAATGAGTGAGATGCTCATTTGACTTTTTGTCATTGCTGTTTTTTCATCTCTCCAAGCTCAAGGTTAGTGAGATAACATTGTTAAGGGTGATATAGTAAGATGTCCACACACTTTAGTTTTACAGTAGTTTTTCAATTTTAACGATTATGTTTTCTCCATTAAATGAAATGTGCTAACAATATTTTAGTCAGTCACTGCCATTTGTTCAGTAAAAGGCAAGTTAACTTAATATGGAGATGTCATTCTCTGTGTTCTCTGTTTGTGGGTACAATGATATTGAGAGATTTACTGGAGATTTATTGGAGATTTAACACATTGCCGTAGTGTGAAATATTACAGGCCTTCCTCAGCCTAGTCTGACAGTGTGTCCTTCAGTCATCAGAGAGAGAGAGACTCAGTTCAGCTGAGCTGTCTGACTCCTCCATCTGTCTCTGTAGCTCAGTGTTTCTTCTACATAGTGGGAAGAGTGAATTTACTCTAGCTTCACTCTGTAGACATACACTCACAGGAGCTCAGCTGCTCAGATGAACAGGTCAAAGTTCACCACCTGAGGTCAAAATACAATGTCAGTACAGTACTAAAGGTCAGCAGGTTAGATCCATATACAGTGAGCCTTCTACAGTCACAATGCAGAGTAAGACAATTTGAATGTTTGTAAATAATGTATTGTTGTGCCATCATTACCATGTTCCTCTTGGGATATGTTATCATACTGATTGTTGTCATGAAGCAATTAAGGAATATATTATCTCCTTCATTTCCCATAATGTCGCTGCATGAGGTAATGGACTCAAGATCCTTAAATGGATAGTATGAGATTTTGTCTATGAATCCCTTTTTTCTACTCAGCCAGAGTCAGATGAACTCATGGAAACCAAGTTGAAGGTAGCTTCGCAAGTTATTACTAGTGTTAACGTTACTTAGCAAATTCCATTTCTCAAAACCACAAAATTCCAACCCTTCAATTCCTCTATTCTCACAGACCTTCCTCAGCTGAAAGTGAGTTCTGGAGTCATCAGAGAGAGAGAGAGACTCAGTTCAGCTGAGCTGTCAGACTCCTCCATCTCTCCATGTGTCTCTCTGTTACTTCTATAAAGAGGGGTGATTTAATCTGCCAGGCTCATCCTGTACGCAGACAATCACAGGAAGCTGCTCTTTGGGCAGGTTAAATGTTCTAGCTGTGATCAAAATACAAATACAGTTGTCTAAAACATAAAACCAAAAAGTCAAAGGCAAATCGTTTACTCAGACAGACAAGTTAGTTTGTTGGTTTAGAAAATGTAATTGAAGCCATCTAATGATGCAAAATATCAGCTGTTATAGACAAAAAGCTACTGACAACAAAAATAATGACTGACAAATTATTTGGAATGTTCCTCTGCAACATTACCACACTTACCGTATGAGACTGGTTTCTGCTATCTGTGGTTTTCCTGTGAACAAGCTCCACATCTACTTCTCTATTCTAACAATCCTCTCTGACACAGTCACCATCTTCTGTGAAGTCAGACTAACAGTCTGTAGATGTCTGATAAATGGTGTCTGTCATCCCTGATATGGCTGGTCATCTGTTTTTGGTCATCCTCCTTTTCGGTGAGTTATGTCATGGCTGTAATAAGTGTGTCTAATTCCATTGACAATCATATTGATGTTGTCATGTTCAGGCCTGATATTATTAGGCTGGCGTGTTTAGTTTAGTTTCGGTGTAGGTTTTTTTGTTCTAGGTGTTGTATTTCTATGTTGGGGTAATGGTTCCCAATTAGAGGCAGCTGAGTGTCGTTACTTCTAATTGGGAACCATATATATCTTTGTAGTTTTCAGATGGATTTTGTGGGTTATTGTTTGATCATAGCTTTGTTTGTGTCACACATCACCCGTTATGGCTCACCCGTTATGGCTCACCCGTTATGGCTCACCCGTTATGGCTCACCCGTTATGGCTCACCCGTTATGGCTCACCCGTTATGGCTCACCCGTTATGGCTCACCCGTTATGGCTCACCCGTTATGGCTCAGTATCACGATATTAGTTAAGTTCACTTTGTTGTTTTTGCCCAGTTACGTTCTAAATAAAAATGTGTACTGGATGCCTCGCTGCGCCTTGGTCTGTCCCTTCAGGAGATCGTGACAGATGTATTTTTCTCTCTCATTATATTTTGTTCAGATCAGAATGACTACTGCATGATTACATGCCCATGAATCCATTATAGTATATGATATTTTACCAACTTGTGTTCCTGTCTCTCATGTTGATTTATTATCTTTTCCTGATCAAGACCTATTGTGTTATTTCCAGACTCCTTCCAATACATCGAAGTCCAAGGTCATTACCAAGGTCCTTGTGAGTGTTTAAAACTGGAATTATTTACAGTTTATTTAATTTTTTTTGTCTAACTATTTTTACAAAATAATAATACCATCAATCAATGTTATCTTGTTAACCTAAACTGCAAAATTGTATATACACTGTTATCATCTAATAGACAACCGTGACTTCATTGTTTTTCTTTTTTTCACTGCTACAATATCTATGAGTACTTAAACATTGAAAATTAATTTATAATTAAATGACACGTGACACACTCCATCATCCCCCACAGCATACAACCAACAAAATAGTCCATGTGATTCAATTTGATTTCACACATGAGAATGTTAGGAATTTAAATTAAAGGCAATAATTGTAAACACACAGCACACATGATTAAATGGCACTCATCAATATGCATGATATCAAATAAGACATGTTGATAGTTAAAATAAATGGCAGGCTTTAGTTTACTAAGAGTCAGTGTCACTTGTGACATATACATTACATTCAAATAGAGTGATGCAAAAAGGAGTCTCTGTCCTTTCCTAACAGATCCAAAACCAGACATTACAGTCAACATTGATGAGGACTTCATCATCAACTGTTTGATTCCTGGATCCTTCAGTCCTGACACCACCTGTAACCTGTATGTTGGAGAGGAGAGTCAGCCATCCTTCACAGCAAAGATCAAGAAGAGAAAAGCCACCTCAGCATCCAAACAGGGGTTCTGTCAATTCACTCCAAAACATAGTGACCTGATCAGAAGTCTACAGTCAGTGAGGAGGAAGGAGGTGAGCTGTGACTACAGAGTGAGATCAGGACCAAACTCTCTCTCACCACGCAGTGGTGAGTCATTATCTAATCAAATCTAGCAGGGCTGCAGGTCTTCATGATCTGACTCACTTTGATTTCAGCATCTTCTTAGTATGACTATATTCATTCTGACCCACAAACTAAATACCACATTTCAATCCCCCAAATGTTTTTAGATCTGGTGGAGTTCACATTAGTGATCCAACAACTAAACCCTTTCCAGCAGGTAGGCTACACATTAGTTTTGTTTCTTTTTTAAATGTGCTTTGTGGTGCTGCTTAGGGCTGTGGGGGTCTCTTGATTGTCATGCAAATAACTGTCGGTCTCACAATAATTGACCGTCAATTAACATAAACACATTTAGCATCTCCTGGTGTCACGTTGGTATAAAGGGATCGGGAGACAGGCACAGGAATGCCTAATAGTTTTTTTTATTCAAACCAAATTACAACTTGCCATGTAAAGGCACGGGGACGAAGACCAAACAAACACGTATACGAAACACAGGGTTAAAAACCAAACAAAAAATCAAGGACTACCTCAAATAAATAACACACGCACACTACGTTTGTACACGGGACAAGACCCGTAATCATCGACCAACGGACATTGGAACAATAATCGACAGGACGATGGTGAACAAAAGGCACACTTACACAATTACTAATCATTGGGCATAGAGACCAGGTGTGCGTAATGACACAGTTCCGGAGGGATCCGTGACACCTGGCTTCACCACACAGCCTACAAGCCATTTTAAAAAGTATAATAAATCCATGTAATATAGCCTATACATTAACAATAAATCAATTATTTATTTTAGACAGGTCTAAAGAAGCATGATATAAAGAAAATGTTGTCTATTTCAGAAGAAAAGAATAGCATACTCTGAGTTGACCTTCTGTTAGGTCCTGTTAGCTGTGGGCTACACTAGTTCATTTAGTAGACAAGATTTGTTTACAGTTCCGTGGTATTATTTTATATTATTTTATAGTATGAAGAATACAATTGAACAAAGCTGAATAAAATCGAAACATTTTCTCCAAAGGATTTGAGGGAGTGCGCACGTGGCTATTCTGTGTTTAGTGGATATCAAGGAAAAGGGTTGTAACGAATACGCAGAGGCAGAGTTAGATCCATGTGCGGAAGTTTATTCAGGGCAGGTTGCGGGAACATATACGAGAAGGCAGGCAGAGGGTCAAAACCAGAGAAGCAGTCAGATCTGTCGTCATCCAAAGGGGTAATCCAATAGGCATAGGTCAGTAGGCAGGCAAGAGATCTTAACACAAACATCAGTCCAACAGGTAATCAAAACGCTCAGTAAGGCAGGGTAACTGGCAATACTTCGCAATGAGTACAGGTTACAGGCTAAATAGCAAACCAAACAGGAAATTGATGCAGAGGAAGCCAAAGGGAGTGGAGCACCGTCAGTACTCAGGTGATGGCTCCCTCTGCTGGTTTGGCATTACAAGGGTACTCATTTATGCTTAATTTAGAGTTATTAATGTAACTTTAGTTGTTCTACAAACGATGGGCTACATGTTTAGATCTTTAATACTTTGTAAGGCTGAATGTTGAGACTCTAATGATGATTTGAAAAAAGTCTGTTGAAAGTTATGAGCTCTGCTTTGTTTCTTTGCGCAGGCTGTACACACTCCAATAGTCTCTCATTCACAATTTGACAAGCACTTGATAATGCCTCGAATTTCACGGCGGCATCCCCAATGTGGCCGTAATGCACCCTAAAAACATCCATGCCTTTTGTGACCCGGAGTGCTGCGTTGTGCCCTTCTCCCTGAGTGTGCTGCCAATCCGAAGCTCTCTCACTCACAGGGCTCTCTGTCACATGATAGGGTCTTTCTCACAGGCTACAAGTGAAGACAGACACATCGGGGATGCAACTGTGCGCGTCCTTATCCAATTCTGAGGTGCGTATTGAAGATATTGGAAGAACTGTCCACATTTACTTTTCGTCAGCCAACAAGATGAGTAGACCTAACGAACAGCAAAAGCACTAGAATATACCAATCTACTATCGCCCATAGTACAAAAATAAGCCCTATTCTTATCTGTGCGAGAAATAGATATACCAAACATCGTCTGGGACAGTTGTGGGATGTGATAGATCTCAAATGAATACAACCACTAGCATCAAAAAAACGATATTATGCAATGTGGCTGACGCAACAGATCAGAACGTTTAGCTTAAAATGTTGATAAACTATTAGGCTATTTCTTCACATTATAAGCGCAGCAATGCACATGGTAGTAGGCTAGAAGTGTGAATGTTCCATTAGCGGAAAACACAATTATGAAAAGTGACCGCTTGTAAGTAAGCATTTCACGGTAAGATCTAACAGTTGTATTCGGCGCATGTGACTAATAAAGCCAGTGTAGTGGTAATACGGTCACCTCAACAGCCCTGGCACTGCTGTTATTTTATAGCAGAGATCGTTACAGCAGTAAGAAAGGCCCTGGTTCTACTTTGCCCCTCATCATCACAGTGAGTTCTACAACAGGTGTATTGGTCCTCTAAGGGACCGACTTTGCAAATACTGTTTCCAGTTGTACATTCAGTTAAAAGTCTGGGTTTTAACAATAACGTGTCACATTATGCTATTCTGAACATGTCATCTTTCTATTGACTGAGTTGTGTTGTTTTCTAACTAAGTGATGAATACCTTATTTCTTGTGTAAATAGATACACAATGAACTTGTCTTGTATTGCTTCCCAGCAGGTTTGACTGCTAGTTCTACATTGACCCCCAACACCCCAGTAAGACCAACTACCAATAGGACCACTAAATGTAAGTATGCAGTTAGTATGCAGTTTACATTTTCTGTTCTCATTAATTTACTAAATCTCTGACTGGTTTACTAAAATACCTATTCATAGTTGCTCGTAATTTCAGTCCAGATTTGTGTACTTTTAGTCCATCTGATTTGTAGGTAATGTGTAGTATACTTCTCTCTTTCTGCTTAATTCATGACTTTCTTGTGTAATATGAGTTCTCTTCTCACCAGGTCTGACCTCTCCTTTGACCCCCAGTACAGCACTGAATCCTACATCAGGTGTGTTAGTCATCTTTACCTAGTTACAGTAGATAGAACTGAAACAAATAGAATAGCTTTATGTTCCTCAGGTTTTTATATGTTTTTTTCTTAGAAATTTGCCTCATTACAAAAAAGAGGTTGATACTTGACTAATTAAATCAACCCGTTTAGATACATTAAAAAAATATGTTATTGTATAATTAGAATGCCTTCCTTGCACCAGGTTTGACTGTTAGTTCTACTTTGACCACTGTCTTAAGATGAATGCACTAATGTCAGTCGCACTGGATAAGAGTGTCTGCTAAATGACTCAAATGTAAATGTCAAATGTTTAGCTGACTAGCTGTCTTTTCTCACACATATGAAAAGAGAAATGACAGATAATAATATGGATTACCATTGAAGTATTTACTTTGGGATTAAGCGCTAAAGGCCTCTCCTGATGACATCATGTCACCAAACAGAGGTGCAATTATGGCAGTTAGCAGTGGGTGTGGCTTCTGGAGTGGCCGTGTTCCTGATGGGATTGACAGCTGTCTGTCTCTGCAGGAGGACCAGTGAGTACTTATGATTCTGTATACCAAATATTTTTCAAACATTTTCCTTCATCATATTAATGTAAGTGCCTTGGTATGGGTTAATCAACTCATTTTGTTCATGTTGTATAGGCAAGACTATATTCAATATAATAATTTAGCCTAATTTGGTTTTCAGAGAAAACCAATTCTCAGAGGTAAGAATTCCCCTTGTGAATATGATGCAGATTGTATCAACCTTTAGTTCTGTATTGTCCATGATGACATGTTCTTACCACAACCTTCTTATACTTTTATGTTGTACAGACCTACAGCCAGACAGGATTATCACAGCCAATGTATGTTCCAAACAAAGTACATCAAACATACACACACTACTAACACAACTACACACATGCATGTACAAACACAAATTGTAATTACATTTTCATTTTGTTTCTGTTCTAGATGATTTGGTGATGGGAGCTGTGAGCAGTGCAGGCATGTTGGATTCAAGGGATGCTGGGATCTATTCTCTCATCACCTCTGTACCGTCCACGTTATTGCCCTCATGTGAGTTTGTAACAGAATGTCTTCTGTACATGTCTTCCAGACCTGGGACATGAATATGGGACCCTCAGCACAATAACACTTTGTCACTCAATGTCAACCGTACTAACTTAAAACCTAAAATAAGGTGTTAGTCAGAGCATCTTGACAGCGTGAGAACAGAGCTGTAAGTCTACAGGGTGGTTTGAGTCAGGAGGAGAAGTGTAAAGTGACATTAAGCACTGCAAATGAACACGCACAACCACACACACACAAATACGCACAAACACTCACTCTGTCTCCCTCTGTGTTGTACAGGTCCTGTTGAAGAGAATTGAAAGTCATCTGAAAAGGACAATGTAAGTTCAGAATCACCAACTGTGTTTGGTGATAGTGAATGATTCTCAGTTTCAGATTGATGTTACATCCACTTACAGTGAGGGAAAAAAGTATTTGATCCCCTTCTGATTTTGTACGTTTGCCCACTGACAAAGAAATGATCAGTCTATAATTTAATTGTAGGTTTATTTGAACAGTGAGAGACAGAATAACAACAAAAAAATCCAGAAAAACGCATGTGAAATTTTTTTGAAATTGATTTTCATTTTAATGAGGGAAATAAGTATTTGACCCCTGTACAAAACATGACTTAGTACTTGGTGGCAAAACCCTTGTTGGCAATCACAGAGGTCAGACGTTTCTTGTAGTTGGCCACCAGGTTTGCACACATCTCAGGAGGGATTTTGTCCCACTCCTCTTTGCAGATCTTCTCCAAGTCATTAAGGTTTCGAGGCTGACGTTTGGCAACTCGAACCTTCATCTCCCTCCACAGATTTTCTATGGGGTTAAGGTCTTGAGACTGGCTAGGCCACTCCAGGACCTTAATGTGCTTCTTCTTGAGTCACTCCTTTGTTGCCTTGGCCGTGTGTTTTGGGTCATTGTCATGCTGGAATACCCATCCACGACCCATTTCAATGCCCTGGCTGAGGGAAGGAGGTTCTCTCCCAAGATTTGACGGTACATGGCCCCGTCCATCTTCCCTTTGATGCGGTGAAGTTGTCCTGTCCCCTTAGCAGAAAAACACCCCCAAAGCATAATGTTTCCACCTCCATGTTTGACGGTGGGATGGTGTTCTTGGGGTCATTGGCAGCATTCCTCCTCCTCCAAACACAGCGAGTTGAGTTGATGCCAAAGAGCTCCATTTTGGTCTCATCTGACCACAACACTTTCACCCAGTTGTCCTCTGAATCATTCAGATGTTCATTGGCAAACTTCAGACGGCATGTATATGTGCTTTCTTGAGCAGGGGGACCTTGCGGGCGCTGCAGGATTTCAGTCCTTCACGGCATAGTGTGTTACCAATTGTTTTCTTGGTGACTATGGTCCCAGCTGCCTTGAGATCATTGACAAGATCCTCCCGTGTAGTTCTGGGCTGATTCCTCACCGTTCTCATGATCATTGCAACTCCACGAGGTGAGATCTTGCATGGAGCCCCAGGCCGAGGGAGATTGACAGTTCTTTTGTGTTTCTTCCATTTGCGAATAATCGCACCAACTGTTGTCACCTTCTCACCAAGCTGCTTGGCGATGGTCTTGTAGCCCATTCCAGCCTTGTCTAGGTCTACAATCGTGTCCCAGACAACCTTGGAGAGCTCTTTGGTCTTGGCCATGGTGGAGAGTTTGGAAACTGATTGATTGAATGCTTCTGTGGACAGGTGTCTTTTATACTGGTAACAAAATGAGATTAGGAGCACTCCTTTTAAGTGTGTGCTCCTAATCTCAGCTCGTTACCTGTATAAAAGACACCTGGAGCCAGAAATCTTTCTGATTGAGAGGGGTTCAAATATTTATTTCCCTCATTAAAATGCAAATCAATTTATAAAAATTTTCACATGCGTTTTTCTGGATTTTTTGTTGTTATTCTGTCTCTCACTGTTCAAATAAACCTACCATTAAAATTATAGACTAATCATTTCTTTGTCAGTGGGCAAACGTACAAAATCAGCAGGGGATCAAATGCTTTTTTCCCTCACTGTAGTATACACAGTTACATTTACAGTACTCTAGATTCAAAAGACTGAAGTTAAACTGTCTGTTTCTTTTCTGTAGTCTGATACATACCATGTATACAGCTCAATCCCCGACAGAACATCAACCTCAGCCCAGCCGGATGGGTTGTACAGTCTTCTGCAGACACACTGACGCTACACCTCTGGCTTTCTGTATCTATGTCTCACAGAAATACTGTTTCTTTCAGGATTACCTTTATTTATCACACATCATGTCACTGTAAATAAGTATCTAATACATCTACTGCAGTACTGTTTCTAGGCATAAGCGACATAAGCGATCGCCATCCCATGGCAAAATGTGTAGAACTGAAGGAAATTAGATTTAAAACTACAAAATTCTCTCCGCCCCATGGCAGAATGAGTAGAATTGCAGGAAATTAACTTTAAAGCTGCACATTTTTCACTCCCCTGCCATGAGGTGGGCCACTAAAATGTTTTGCTCGCTTAGGGTCTCCAAAATGTCAGAAACTGCCCTGATTTTCTGTAGCACACATGGACACCTGGCTTCGGTTACTGTGTTAGTATTTTTATTTGGGGGGGTTGGAGGGGTCCGGGGCATACTCCCCAAAATCTTGAAATCAAAATAGATCCAAATATAATATTTATGTTAAATGTTTACATTGTTGGCAACATCATCAACACTGAAACATATAGATTTCCAAAATGCTATTAAAATTTCCCCATGTGTACATGTTATTTGACGTCAATTTACTCAGCACTTCAGAGTCTCCCTTTCATTGTGCAGTGTTGTAGAGTTGTGGAGATGAGCCTATTTTGATCATCCCGATCTCGCGAGTTTACAGGTGAAGGATCTTAATTTGAGACAGTTTGCTACAGCTGGAAAATAATCCTGCAGCAACTGGAAATGTGAATTAATATGTGGATTGTAATTATTGGACATTTTTGTAGGGGTTGATAAATTTAAATGACAAACTTTAATAGCCTAAATACACTACACATTTTCATTTCCTGTTGTACAGGAAAACTCTCATAAAAATAGAGTGATCAAATTAAGATCCTACATCTGTACATTGTTTCGATACACACTTGAACCCAGCAGTAAGGATGGTGGATCAGGCTATAGGGGATGACCCTTGACGTACAGTAAATACAAAATCCTACACTTTTTTGCTCTGTTTGAAAAGCTCTCTTCAGATTACAGACAATTTACATATTTTACTACAGTGGTAGGCTTATTCTGGTTCTGGGAAACCAACCATTGGTGTTATGGACTACAGGTAGTCAAGGATATTTTTGCTCTTGAATCCAGGATCTCTGTATTGTGGTCAGTTCTACTGTGAGGAGGGTAAAGATGCTAAAAATTCTCATGCAGCTTCCTAAATTCTATCAGCATAATGAATGTGCGACACGGGCTGATAGAATTCTCGGCCATTGCTACTCTAACATAAGCGATGCACAGAAGCACTCCCCCGCCCTCCCGTTGGCAAATCTGACCATGACTACACTGTGTTGCTCCCAGCCTATAGACAGAAACTTAAACAGGAAACGCCCGTCCTCAGATCTATCCAACGCTCGTCTGACCAATTGGATTCCACACTTCAAGATTGCTTTGATCACGTGGACTGGGATATGTTCCGGGTAGACTCAGACAATAACATTGATGTATACGCTGACTCAGTGATCGAGTTTATTAGCAAGTGCATCGGTGATGTTGTACCCATTGTGACTATTAAAACCTTTCCTAACTAGAAACCGTGGATTGATGGCAGCATTCGCGAAAACTGAAAGCGCGAACCACCGCTTTTAACCATGGCAAGGCGACTGGAAACATAACCGAATACAAACAGTGTAGCTATTCCCTCCGCAATGCAATCAAACAAGCAATGCATCAGTATAGAGACAAAGCAGTTTAACTGCTCAAACACGAGACATATGTGGCAGAGTCTACAGTCATTCACGGTTTACAAAAAGAAAACCAGCCCCGTCGCGGACATCGACGTCTTGCTCCCAGACAAATTAAACAACTTCTTTGCTCGCTTTGAGGACAATACAGTGCCACTGACACGGCCCGCTACCAAAGCCTGTGGGCTCTCCTTCACCGTGGCCAACGTGAGTAAAACATTTAAACGTTTTAACCCTCACAGGGCTGCCGGCCCAGACGGCATCCCTAGCTGCGTCCTCAGAGCATGCGTAGACCATCGGGTTGGTGTGTTTACGGACATATTCAATCAATACTTATCCCAGTCTACTGTTCCCACATGCTTCAAGATGGCCACCATTGTTCCTGTTCCCAAGAAAGCTAAGGTAACTGAGCTAAATGACTATCGCCCCCGTAGCACTCACTTCTGTCATCATGAAGTGCTTTGAGAGACTAGTCAAGGATCATATCACCTACATCCTGCCAGACACCCTGGACCCACTCCAATTTGCTTACCGTCCCAATAGGTCCACAGACGACGCAATCGCAAACACACTGCATACTGCCCTAACCCATCTGGACAAGAGGAATACGTATGTAAGAATGCTGTTCATCGACTACAGCTCAGCATTTAACACCATAGTTCCCTCCAAGCTCGTCATTAAGCTTGAGACCCTAGGTCTCGAACCAGCCCTGTGCAACTGGGTCCTGGACTTCCTGAAGGGCCGGCCCCAGGTGGTGAGGGTAGGAAACAACACCTCCACCCCGCTGATCCTCAACACAAGGGTGTGTTCTCAGCCCTCTCCTGTACTCCCCTGTTCACCCATGACTGCGTGGCCAAGCACGCATCCAACTCAATCATCAAGTTTGCAGACGACACTACAGTGGTAAGCTTGATTAAGACAGCCTACAGGGAGGAAGTGAGGGCCCTCAGAGTGTGGTGTCAGGAAAATAACCTCTCACTCAATGTCAACAAAACAAAGGAGGTGATCCTGGACTACAGGAAACAGCAGAGGAAGCATCCCCCCATCCACATCGACGGGACAGTAGTGGTGGAAAGTTTTAACTTCCTCGGCGTACACATCACGGACAAACTGAAATGGTCCACCCACACAGACAGTGTGGTGAAGAAGGCGCAACATCCTCAAACTTCTACAGTTGCATCATCTGTAGAACATACTACAAAATACAGGTATCTCTCTCTCTCTCTTGCTCGCTCTCTTGTTCAACTACTGTCTTTCTCTCTCTTTGAGTCACCACATTTTATACTGTAGTGCTAGCTAGCTGTAGCTTGTGCTTTCAGTACTAGTATCATTATCTTATCCTTTGATTGGGTGGGCAACATGTCAGTTCATGCTGAAAGAGCTCCGATAGGTTGGAGAAAGTCCTCTGGAAGTTGTCATAATTACTGTGTATGTCAATGGAAGTGGGTGACAACCACGAGCCTCCTAGGTTTTGTATTGAAGTCAATGTAACCATAGGAGGACGGAAACTAGCTGTCCTCCGGCTATATCATGGTGCGAAGGTGCAACATCCTCAAACTTCTACAGATGCGTAGTCGAGAGCATCCTGTCGGGCTGTATCACCGCCTGGTACGGCAACTGCTCCGCCCACAACCGCAAGGCTCTCCAGAGGGTAGTGCAGTCTGCACAAAAAAATCAACAGCAAAATTCACCAATTTCATTGGATATAGGTAAAAAGTTGGCTGTAAAAAAATATAAAATTGCAACTCCTCAGCAAAAGGCACATCATAAAGTCACCTAAAGGACTCTCAGACCATTCTTTTTCAAACGTATATATCAAGTGCTACAATATAATACACTATAATATAATAGTATACTATAGCATACCAATAGCATAATTTACCATAAAACATTGTTATACCATATTCATTATGCTCATTCTGATAATGAGATCTTATAATGTCGTATTTCCTGAACGTGTTCATTTCACATAATGATAGGATTTACTGTACTTTGTGCAAACATAAATACTGACATAGTTGAACATTTTAATTATGGATTTCCCATACTGTTACTATGTATGGATTACCTGTAATCTGTTTTAAATGTAACTTTCAAAGAGACACTCTATTCTTCTGATCTCACAGACCCACCTCCTCGCAGGCTGACAGTCATCAGAGAGAGAGAGAGACTCAGTTCAGCTGGCCTGTCAAAGACCTCCATCCGTCTCTGTGTCTCACTGTTACTTCTGCATGGAAGGGAGAGGTCCTAAACCCTCACTCTGTCAGCAGACTCTCACAGGGACTGAGCTGGTGAAGTGGGCAGGTCAGAATTCACCTGCTGAGGTCAAAGTGGGATCTATCTATCAAGGTACAGTGACACTACTTCTGTCACTATTGTTGGTAAGAGATGACTGTTCAACTGGATACTGAAAGTATGACTTACTATGATCAGATATAAAATCCATCATTGTGTCATCATGTCAGCATTATATCAAATTAAACAACGTATGCTATCAACAGTATAGTTGTTTTCTCCTCACAGTTGAACTACAGAAACCAGACATTAACATCAATGATGAATCTTCTCATGACATCACCATTATTTGTGTACTTCCTGGGTCTGTGAGAGATGGTAGTAGCTGTAACCTGTACACTGGAGACCAGCCTCAGGCCTACAAAGAGGCTCAGGCCATTAGGATGAGGTGGAAGTCATTCTGAAAAATACTCTGTGCCTTCAGTGTGTCTAAGAATGATCTGTTCAGTCGTCTACAGGAGAGGAGAAATGTGAGCTGTGACTACAGAGAGAACACAGGATTTCTCTCTTTCTCTCCACACAGTGGTCGATACAACTTTACAGGTAAGAGACTCATTAATTATCCTGGCTGACATCTAATTCAAAGTCCTCCTGACTTCAGACTCTTGAAAGGCTACTTTGATGTTGTCGGGACGATGCGTCTTTCTCACTCAAACACCCACATGGACAGTCACACACAGCCCCCCGAGGACTGCCCCGTTCCAATACAACTGTTGGATTTGCAAATACAATACAATCAAATCAAATCCAATACATCTGTGTCCTTCTCTAGCTTCCTACCTGTCTTTTTTACACAACTAAGAAAACTGAGACATGCAGCCTCACAATTGAATGCCACAGTTACTGAGATCAAATCTTGAGATGTAGTATTGACCCTGGGAGTACAAGCTAATGACCTTCCCAATGTCACCAAACAGAAACAGCTGTGCAATTATGGCAGGCAGCAGTGGGTGTGGCTTCCGGAGTGGTTATGTTGCTGATGGGATTGACAGCTGTCTGTCTCTGCAGGAGGATCAGTGAGTACATCTGATTCTGCATAACAAATAATTTACAAACATTTTCTTTTGTCATATTAATGTAAGTGCCTTTGACATGGGTTAATCTATCAACTCCTTTTGATGATATTGTATAGGGTAGGCTGTATCTATCAACTCATTTTGGTGGTATTGTATAGGGTAGGCTATATTCAATATAAAAATATGGCCTAATTTGTTTTTCAGAGAAAACCAATTCTCAGAGGTAAGAATTCCCCTTGTGAATATGATGCATATTGTATCAACCTTTAGTTCTGTATTGTCCATGATGAGATGTTCTTACCACAACCTTCTTATACTTTTATGTTGTACAGACCTACAGCCAGACAGGATGATCACAGCCAATGTATGTTCCAAACAAAATACATCAAACACTGCATACACTACTAACACAACTACACACATGCATGTACAAACCCAAATTGTCATTACATCTTCATTTGGTTTCTGTTGTAGGTGATTTGTTGATGGGTGCTGTGAGCAGTGCAGGCATGTTGGATTCAAGGGATGCTGGGATCTTAAAACCTAAAATAAGGTGTTAGTCAGAGCATCTTGACAGCGTGAGAACAGAGCTGTAAGTCTACAGGGTGGTTTGAGTCAGGAGGAGAAGTGTGAAGTGACATTAAGCACAGCCAGGTAACACTCACATCCAAACGTACACTTACTTGTGCGCACACGTACCCACGCACACAAAAACAAATACACACAAACTCTAACTCAGGTTCCATGAGTGTTGTACAGGCCATGTTGAAGAGAATTGAAAGTAATCTGAAAAAGACAATGTCAGTTCAGAATCACCCACTGTGTTTGATGACTGTGATCAACTCTTAGTTTCAGATTGATGTTACATCCAATTAGTTTACACAGCTACATTTACAGTACTGTAGATTTAAAGGACTGAAGTTAAACTGTCTATTTCTTTTCTCTAGTCTGATACGTACCACGTATACAGCTCAATCCCCGACAGACCAGCAACCTCAGCCCAACCAGATGGGTTGTACAGTCTTCTACAGACACACTGACAATACACCTCTGGCTTTCTGTAGCTATGTCTTACAGAAATACTCTTGCTTTCAGGATGTCCTTTAATTAACAAAAATCATGTCACTGTAAATAAGTATCTAACACATCTACTCTGTACCGTTTCTAGTCATACGCGACATAAGCGGCCAATACCCGAATGCAAAATGTGTAGAACTGCAGAAAATTATCTTTAAAACTAACACATTTTCTCCCCCCCATGCAGAATTAATAGAATTGCAGTAAAATAATAACATTAAAGCTGCACATTTTCTCTTCCCCGCCATGAGGTGGGCAAATCTTGCTTATGGCCCCCAAAATGCTAGAAACTGCCCTTATCTACTGTATCACACATGGACACCTGGTTTCTGTTACATGCCTATCCATAATAATGGTTACTGTGTTAGTATTTTTATTCAGGGGTTTTGGAAGGGTCCGAGGCATACTCCCCTTTAAACATTTTTCTTATTCCCCACTCCAGTAAATGCTAAATAGATACTGTATTTACACATATTCTGTGATCTGTGTTATACGTCCTTCCATAACTGTTAGCTAGAATAAATTAAATTAAATGTATTTGAAATCAAAATAGATACAAATATTATAAAATATTTCAGTTTTAAAAATGCTTACATTGTTGGCAACATCAGATAATCAAAACTGAAAAAAATTGATTTCTTAAATACTATTAAATCTACCCATTTCCCCATGTTTACCTGTTATTTTCCAATTTCCCAGTTTAACTTCAGCACTTCAGAGTCTCTCCTCCAATGTGCAGTGTTGTAGACACATTCTAGCATTTTAGTCTAGTGACTGTGGAGCAGTTAACATGAAATTGGTGAGAGACCATAACTTTCATGAATTTTTTTTCTCTCCAGTTAACATGGGAGATTAGCCTCGTTTTACCTTCCTGATAAGACTCTTGAAGTACAGTAAATACAAAATCATATGCTTTTTTGCTCTGTTTGAAATGTTCTCCTCTGTAAAACAAAAAAGTAAGCAGAATAAATTTAATAAACTTCAACCATTCCCTCGTCTTTGTTAGTATTTTACATTATTTGATTTTGATCTTGATTATTCTAGATAATGTCTATGTCATTGTTTTCAGGCCATTGGTGAAGATCAAGGTGCTATTTTCATTAAATGTTTCTTTCAGTCCATGTAACTACCTTGTCATCGAAACCGAACCAGAAACAGTTTATGAATATTCCTGGACTAAAAAGCATGCTCAATGGATAATTTACATATTTTACTCCAGTGGTAGGATTAATCTGGGCCTGGAAAACCAACCATTGGTGTTATGGACAACAGGTAGTCAAGGACATTGATAATTTTTCTCTTGCATCCAGATTCTCTGTATTGTGGTCAGTTCTACTGTGAGGGGGGAAAAGAGGCCTACATTCTCCTGCAGCATTCACAGACAGTCTGCAGATCACATACAAACCAGTACATGTATGC
The DNA here is from genome assembly GCA_030435695.1 of Brachymystax lenok tsinlingensis. Lineage (NCBI taxonomy): Eukaryota > Metazoa > Chordata > Actinopteri > Salmoniformes > Salmonidae > Brachymystax > Brachymystax lenok. Next base: position 43,899,954 of record CM059797.1, on the reverse strand, counting down.
TGTCAAGGATCCATACCTACAAACAGATGCATGAGTGCACACATGCACACACACACACCACAACAGGGTGGAAAGGCTCATGCCGCATCCTATACTTCTGAAACTTCCCCTTATGACATTTCAGAGACTCTTTGTGTTCAGAAGGCATTGATGGAAATACTATTGAACCAAACCTCAGATACATCAGAGACATTTAAGTGAAACAATTCAACGTCTTTACCAGACTATTTTAGCAAAATATGAAAACACAAACTATACTCATCCTCCAAAAATACCAATATGAGAAATGTATTCATGTTCCTGACTATTGCAACAAGCATCTCATGAGCGTTGAAACCCCACTTGTCATGCTGTATTTCTATGGAAATATTCAGTGTTGTTGTTTTCTGCTTACGTATCTGCATCTCTATCTTATTAAGATAATAACTACAGTAGATGGGACATATATTGCCTCTAATGCATGCTGTAGAGAGTCATATGGAGACACAGCAAGAATGTTTCTTATTTTTTACTTTTGGATGTTGCCAATATATACTGTAGTTGTACATGAAACCTGCTTTTTATTGTGCATTGTAGTTAAAAAGAAAGCCTGAATAAAATATAGTAATTTCCTCTGACAGATAAGCAAACGGTTTTGGATTATGTTAAGAGAAGGAGACATTGACCTCTCCCCAACTACCCATCACACCAGTGGTTTTAATGTGAGCAGCCTCCTCATCTTCCTCTCTATTTAAACCATTCTCTCAGTCACAGACGCCGTACTTATTATGTAGTTAGTGACCATCTGTTTCTCTGAAAAACTGCAGTGAAACATGAAACTCATTACAAAAAGTGAGATCAAAAGTATTTTTTATTGTTCTTTATCATTCTTAAAGGGATAATCTTCAACCTCTGGAGAGCCTTACGGTTGTGGGCGGAGCAGTTGCCGTACCAGGCGGTGATACAGCCCGACAGGATGCTCTCGATTGTGCATCTGTAGAGGTTTGTGAGTTTTTTTGGTGACAAGCCGAATTTCTTCAGCCTCCTGAGGTTGAAGAGGCGCTGTTGCGGCTTCTTCCCCTCGCTGTCTGTGTGGGTGGACCATTTCAGTTTGTCTGTGATGTGTACGCCGAGGAAGTTAAAACTTTCCACCTTTTCCACTACTGTCCCGTCTATGTGGATAGGGGGGTGCTCCCTCTGCTGTTTCCTGAAGTCCACGATCATCTCCTTTGTTTTGATGAAGGTTAGTGAGAGGTTATTTTCCTGACACCACACTCCGAGGGCCCTCACCTCCTCCCTGTAGGCCGTCTCGTCGTTGTTGGAAATCAAGCCTACCACTGTCGTCTGCAAACTTGATGATTGAGTTGGAGGTGTGCTTGGCCACACAGTCATGGGTGAACAGGGGAGGGCTGAGAACGCACCCTTGTGGGGCCCCAGTGTTGAGGATCAGCGGGGTGGAGATGTTGTGTCCTACCCTCATCACCTGGGTCTGGCCCGTCAGGAAGTCCAGGACCCAGTTGCAAAAGGCGAGGTCAAGACCTAGGGTCTCGAGCATAATGACGAGTTTGGAGGGTACTATGGTGTTAAATGCTGAGCTGTTGTCGATATTCCTCTTGTCCAGATGGGTTAGGGCAGTGTGCAGTGTGTTTGCGATTGCGTCGTCTGTGGACCTATTGGGACGGTAAGCAAATTGGAGTGGGTCTGGGGGGCCGGTAGGATGGAGGTGATATGATCCTTGACTAGTCTCTCAAAGCACTTCATGATGACGGAAGTGAATGCTACGGGGCGATAGTTATTTAGCTCAGTTACCTTAGCTGTCTTAAGAACAGGAACAATGGTGGCCCTCTTGAAGCATGTGGGAACAGCAGACTGGGATAAGGATGGATTAAATATGTCCGTAAACACACCAGCCGGCTGGACTGCGCATGCTCTAAGAACGCGGCCTGGGATGCCATCTGGGCTGGCAGCCTTGCGAGGGTTAACACATTTAAATGTTTTACTCACGTTGGCTGCGGTGAAGGAGAGCCCGCAGGTTTTGGTAGCGGGCCGTGTCGGTGGCACTGTATTGTCCTCAAAGCGAGCAAAGAAGTTGTTTAATTTGTCTGGGAGCAAGACATCGTGGTCCGCGACAGGGTTGGTTTTCTTTTTGTAGTACGTGATTGACTGTAGACCCTGCCACATACCTCTCGTGTCTGAGCCATTGAATTGCGACTCTACTTTGTGTCTATACTGACGCTTAGCTTGTTTGATTGCCTTGCTGAGGGAATAGCTACACTGTTTGTATTCAGTCTTGTTTCCAGTCCCCTGTTTAAAAGCAGTGGTTCGCGCTTTCAGTTTTGCGCAAATTCTGCCATCAATCCACGGTTTCTGGTTGGGGAAGGTTTTAATAGTTGCTATGGGTACAACATCACCGATGCACTTGCTAAAAACTCGCTCACCGAATCAGCGTACACATCAATGGTGTTGTCTGAGGCTATCCGGAACATATCCCAGTTCATGTGCTCGAAGCAATCTTGAAGCGTGGAATTAGATTGGTCGGACCAGCGTTGAACAGACCTGAGCATGGGCGTTTCCTGTTTTAGTTTCTGTCTGTAGGCTGGGAGCAACAAAATGGAGTCGTGGTCAGATTTGCCGAAAGGGTGGCGGAGAATGGCTTTGTATGCGTTGCGGAAGTTAGAATAACAATGATCCAGGATTTTGCCGGCCCGGGTCGCACATTTGATATGGTGGTAAAATTTAGGTAGCCTTGTTTTCAGATTAGCCTTGTTAAAATCCCCAGCCACAGCCTCAGGATATGTGGTTTCCAGTTTACATAGAGTCCAATGAATTTCTTTCAGTGCCGTTGATGTGTCAGCTTGAGGGGAGATATATGCGACTGTGATTATAATCGAAGAGAATTCTCTTGGTAGATAATGCTGCCGGCATTTGATTGTAAGGAATTCTAGGTTAGGTGAACAAAAGGACTTGAGTTCCTGTATACTGTTATGATCACACCACGTCTCGTTAATCCTAAGGCTTACAACCCCGCCCTTCTTCTTACCAGATAGATGTTTGTTTCTGTCGGCGCTATGCGTGAAGAAAGTAGGTGGCTGTACCGACTGATAACGTATCCTGAGTGAGGCATGTTTCCGTGAAGCAAAGAACATTGAAATCTCTGATGTCTCTCTGGAAGGCAACCCTTGCTAGGATTTCGTCTACCTTGTTGTCCAGAGACTGGACATTGGCAAGTAGTATAATCGGGACCGGTGCGCGATGTGCCCGTCTATGGAGCCTGACCAGAACACCGCCTTGTCTGCCCCTCCTCCTGCAGCGACGTTGTTTTGGGTCGCCGGCTGGGATCCGGTCTATTGTCCTGGTTGGTGAACCAAACAGAGGATTCGCTTCGGGAAAGTCGTATTCCTGGTTGTAATGTTGATAAGTTGATGTTGCTCTTAAATCCAATAGTTCCTCCCGGTTGTATGTAATAAAACTTCAGATTTCCCGGGGTAACAATGTAAGAAGTAATACATAAAAAAACTAAATACTGCATAGCTTCCTAAGAACGAGAAGCGAGGCTGCCATCTCTGTTGGCACCGGAAGTTCCATTCCTGTCCAAGGTATCTGTTACTGTGTTAGTAGTAATTTACTGTATTTGTCTATTCTGTCATCTGTGTGATACTTCCTTCTATAACAGTTCAATACAATGTATGAAATAAAATGTCTTTGGAGACAAAAGTGATCAATGCAGACAATTTAAAATCATATTATCGTCAATTGGTTAAGATGTCGCCGAAGAGGATGGCTGACGTTTTACATGCTCCTAACCAACTGTGCTATTTTTTAATTTTTTTGCTTGTAACTTATTTTTTTAACGTATTTTGTACATAATGTTGCTGCTACCGTCTATTATGACCAAAAATATCTTCTGGACATCAGAACAGCGATTACTCACCTCGAACTGGAAGAAGCTTTTTTTCGTTAACGAGTCAACAAGAAGGACAAGAAGGATATACTGTTTTCCTGGGAACAGGCCTAAATCCCCGTCATTTGCGTGAAGAAAAGACGGATAAAAATGAGGCGCAGGTTGGGCTGCCTTCTGAGAATCCATAGACGATCGAGTAAACTCCCACTGCCATCCGTTCTATTGGCTAACGTGCAATCATTGGAAAATAAAATTGATGACCTACGATTAAGATGATCCTACCAACAGGACATTATAACTGGAATATCTTATGTTTCACAGAGTCATGGCTGAACTAAACACAGATAATATACAGCTGGTGGGATTTTCCAAGCCCCGGCAGAACAGAGAAGCTATGTCTCGTAAGACGAGGGGTGGGGGTGTGTGTCTATTTGTCAATAACAGCTGGTGTGCGATGTCTAATATCAAAGAAGTCTCGAGGTATTGCTCGCCTGAGGTAGAGTACGTTATGAGAAGCTGTATACCACGCTATCTACCGAGAGAGTTCTCATTTATATTATTCATAGCCATCTATTTACCACCACAGACCGATGCTGGCACTAAGACCGCATTCAACCAACTCTATAAGGCCATTAGCCAACAAGAAAAGGCTTATCCAGAAGCAACTCTCCTAGTGGCCAGGGACTTTAATGCAGGCAAACTTAATTCTGTTTTACCACATTTTTACCGAACCATCAAACAAGCAAAGCGTCAAAACAGGATTAAGATTGAATCCTACTCTGAATCTTGTTGGATGTGGAAGGGCCTTTTATGCTCGCTTCGAGGCAAGCAACATTGAAGCATGCAGGAGAGCACCAGCTGTTCTAGATGACTGTGTGATGACTCTCTCGGTAGTCGATGTGAGCAAGACCTTTAAACAGGTCAACATTCCCAAAGCCGCGGGTCCAGACGGATTACCAGGACGTGTACTCAAAGCATGCGCTGACCAACTGGCAAGTTTCTTCACTGACATTTTCAACCACTCCCTGACCGAGTCTGTAATACAGCTGAGCTGTTTTAGTAGGTAGGGTCTGTATGCCCTCTATTGAACCCAACCAGAGTCTGGTTTGGTACCCAGAGGTGTCAGTCAGTTGGTTGGTCCCCTCTATCTGTCTGTCATGGCTCCATTGACTGGTTTCCTTGCTGCCTTGCTCACTTGGGCTCCTCTCTGCCTTGCTGTCTAGCTATACTAGCTCTCTTGTCCCCCTCCCTCCTCCTAGCCTACCCCCGCTCGCTCCCCCTCTCTCTAGCCCAGCTGGTGTCCTGACTGACTGCATGCCCGGCCTGCCCTCACAGGCTGTGCAGCCAGCAGCTAATACACAGGCAGGGTTCTAACCTGGCTGTCAGAGGAGAAGGTGTATCCTGTGCATCCTGCATTAGCTTTGTCTGTCAGGCTGCTGTGTCCTTCAGTGACTGACTCTCATTGGTCCTTCTGATGATGATGATGTTCTCCCTGTCTGTCTCTGAATACACTCCAACCTCTTCTGGTTCTGGGTCCTCTGTTGTCGTTCTTCTTTTTCTGTTATGATTCTAACGTTTCTATGGTTTCTTTTACTCTTCTCCTCTTTTCACTGCTGCTTCCTCTTGTCGTGGCATCCCTCCTTCCTCCTCTTCCTCCTCCTCTTCTTCCTCTCCTCCGCCTGCAGCCTAGCTCCCAGGTAAGTAGCTAACCCCTTTGGCATGCCACCCCCACCCCCCACCAACACCCTCCACCTCCATTCCTCCACCTGGGAGGTGCAACTACCCCTCTCCCATTCTAACTCTTTCTGCCTAAACCTGTGAGTCATTTCAGAGATCTCTAAACATATTAACATGGACTTGTCTATGTCTCATCTGTGTCTCATTTATGTCTCCTGTATTATGTCTCCTGTGTGTCTCCTGAATGTTTTTCATTGATTTTATATCAAAATGTCAGTGTAATTTACAGTACCTGTATGTCTAACCTGAGTTTCCTGTTGTGTCCATCTCTACGTGTTTCTATGGAATCTGACAGTCACCTTGTATCACTCACTTATATTTGTGTTATGCTGTTGGGAGTTCTGAGTGTCTTGTTCATGTGTTATACTGTATTTACAGACAACGTGCAGTAGACAAAGTATTAGTAATGTCTCACAAGTTGTTTCCCCAACCCAAAGGGACATAATCAGGAACGATTGGTACCGGTAGTCCTGGTAGTGGTGCAGTACAAAGATGAGTAGTATGACTCTAGAGGGTTGAACTCTGACCTCCTCTGTGGTACTCCATCCAGGCAGGCCAAGGAGCAAGTTACTAAAAAGGGGGGTACCAATCTCAAACTAGGCCCCCAGGGGGACAAGAAGCCTGGTCAGCTAATGGGTGATCCTCGAAAGGACAACACCATGGACCCAGGCCAGCATGTAAAGGTGTGCTTATATATATACAGTGGGCTCCAAAATTACTGGCACCCCTGACTGGCAATGCACAAATAATACTTAAACAAATATAAACAATATAATAATAGAGATAAACTCAAAATACCAACATGTGAGAAATACTGTACTTTATTAATGTTTCAATGGAACCCACCAAAATAATTTATTGATTTAATTAAAAATCAATGTCCTCCAAATCAAGGTTTCACAATTAATGGCACCCTTAAAGATTATTGTAAATAACATCTACCAAAATTAAACCACAAATTAGATAAACTTAAATAAGTGGAATTTAAGTCTTAAGGAACTATATTGAGCCATTACATCACTTCCTGTTTCACTAGGGTATAAAAATGAGGTAACACGCATGCAATATCCCTTTGTCATCCAACACCATGAAGAAAACAAAATAACTGGCAGTTCAAAAGAGACAGATGGTCGTAGATCTTCATAAATCTGGTAATGGCTACAAGAAGATCTACAAACAATTGAATATACCACTGAGCACTATCAGGGCAATTATAAAAAAATTCAAAAGATATGGAACAGTTGAAAACCTCACGGGTAGAGGACGCAAATGCATTTTGCTCCCCAGGATTTTGCTCCCCTGTGGGCTGAGTGGAAGAGGGCAGTTGATAAGCGCAAACCCAAGAATGTGAAGGATCTTGAAAGGATCTGCATAGAGGAATGGTCCAAAATCCCTCCAAATGTGTTCCTTAACCTTGTCAAAGATTACAGGAAAAGACTCCATGCTGTTATCCTTGCCAGAGGTGGTTGCACTAAGTACTAAATGAGGAGTGCCAATAATTATGAAACCTTGATTTTGGTTAAATTTATTTTGTATTAAATAATTGCATGATTTTGGTTGGTTCCATTGAAACAATAATAAAGTACAGTATTTCTCACATGTTGGTATTTTGAGTTTATCTCTATAATTATATTGTTTATATTTTTTTAAGTATTGTTTGTGCATTGCTAGTCAGGGGTGCCAGTATTTTTGGAGCCCACTGTATATATATATATATATATATATATATATATATATATATATATATATATATATAGTGTTTGTGTGAGACGTGAGACAGAAAGAGAAAGATTTCCCATCATAGTTTAACAAGGTGGTGCATGTTGGAGAGTGGGAGAAATTGAGGGATATATATATATACATATATAGAGAGAGAGAGAGAGAGAGAGAGAGAGAGAGAGAGAGAGAGAATGTGAGTAATTACCTCCTCTGTTTGTGTGTCAGCTGGAGGAAATGATGATCACCCTCCAGACAGGATCTGGACGCCACCAAGCAGCACCCTTTGTCTACCCAGCAGTCCCTGCAGGAGAGAGACGGTCACCTGACAAACATGAGGCAGGAGCGCAGGAAACAGTTGGAGGAGATCCTGGAGATGAAGTAAGTCACAGGAAATCATACTGTACATTAGCAGAGCAATGAAAAACATTTATATTCTTCATATACATGTTATATTCATTCAGGGTTTTCAAGAGGAGCTGCGGTCAAATCATTCATGTAGTACAAGAATATAAAGCAGAACTTGCTTGGCCTTGTGAATGCTCAAAAGACATCTCATGATCAATCTGGATGTGGGAACGATACATGTTTTGCCTCGCTCTTCCCCTCTCTCTTTCTCTCTCTCGCTCTTTCTCTCTCTCTAGTTCTCTCTTGTTCTATCTCTCGTTCTTCCTCTCTCTTTCTCTCTCTTTCTCTCTCTCCTTCTCTCTTCCTCTCTCTCTCTTTCTCTCGTTCTTTCTCTCTCTCTCGCGCTTCCTCTCTCTCCTTAGGCAACAGGCCCGGCGGGCAGCGATCAGTGAGCTGTCTGCCTCTGGGAAGAAAAAGACCCAGGAGGAGGTTTTGGCTCTGAAGAGGGAGAAGGACAGACTGATGCACCAACTCAAACAGCAGGTCAGGGCTGGAGATAAACTGCAAGTGGACCTGTCAATTCCATTTCAATTATCTCAATTCAATTACGTCAATTCCATTTCAGTTCCAATTCCATTTCAGTAAGTAAAATCTAAATTCCCTTTCTTTCTCATTGAAGAGTATTAGAAATATGGAATTGGAATTTCAGTTATCTTCCTGAATTGACTGAATTTAAATGGAATAGACCCCAACCCTGCGTTTATGTATACAGGAGATCCAAAAGTATATTTTGCAGGAAGGACTTGCTCATGATAGCAGCAATGGTCCGTTCTAACCTTATTTCAACTACTTAGTTGCTACTCTCTCTCTTCTAACTTGTCATTAGGTACTCATAATGACTAACTAAGTGTTTGGGTCTCTCATGTTAAATTGTAGCACTGACATGTTTGTGTTTTGTTCCACAGACACAGAGCAGGATGAAGCTGATTGCAGCTTGTTGGTTTTTGTTGGTTTTTGTTTTGAAAGTGTAATTGAAGCCATCTAATGATGCAGAATATCAGCTGTTTAAGACAAATAGCTACAGACAACAAAAATAATGACTGATAAATTATTCTAAATGTTCCTCTGCACTCTTTCCATATGAGACTGGTTTCTGCTATCTGTGGTTTTCCTGTGAACAAGCTCCACATCTACTTCTCTATTCTAACAATCCTCTCTGACACAGTCACCATCTTCTGTGAAGTCAGACTAACAGTCTGCAGATGTCTGATAAATGGCGTTGTTCATCCCTGATATGGCTGGTCATCTGTTTTTGGTCATCCTCCTTTTCGGTGAGTTATTCCTCCATTCCAAGTTCCATCATCTGTTAGTGCTACAGGATTCTCTCTCCTCTTTTAATATGTTACTTTAGGAACTCTTTATATATTTCTGATTCTCATGACTGTAATGAGTGTGTTTTATTCCACTGATCATCTTATTGATGTATCATTATATTTTGTTCAGATCAGAATGACTACTGGTTGATAACATGCCCATGGATCTATTGTAGTATATGATACTTTACCAACTTGTGCAAAGTGTTCTTGTCTCTCATGTTTATTTATTATTTAGAATGGCACATGTTACTGATCAATACCTATTTTGTTATTTCCAGACAACTTCCAATACATTGAAGCCCAAGGTCATTACCAAGGTCATTGTGAGTGTTTTTTTTTGTGTCAAACTATTTTTACTAAATCATTTTACCATCAATCAATCAAAGTTATCTTTTTAACCTAAACTACATCATTGTAGATACACTGGTATCATCTAATAGACAACAGTGACTTCATTGTTTTTCTTTTTCAAACGTATATCAAGTGCTACAATATCTATGAGTACTTAAACATTGAAAATGAATGTATAATTAAATGAAAAGTGACACACTCCATCATCCCTCTGACCTCACAGACCTTCCTCCCAGTCTGACAGTGAGGCCCGCAGTCATCAAAGAGAGAGACTCAGTTCAGCTGAGTTGTGAGACGCCTCCATCTCTCCATGTGTCTCACTGTTACTTCTACATAGAGGGGGGGAAGAATCTTCCAGACTCATCCTGTACGCAGACAATAACAGGAACAGAGCTGCTCAATAGGGCAGATCAAACATTTCCAGCTGTGGTCAAAGTGAAGTGTTACTATGCTGTGGGGAAGTCTCACACATCTCATTTAAGTAACCCTGTCTCAGTCACTGTTCAGGGTAAGTAGGTGGTTAATAAAATGATACTTATAATACAATATTACACACTATAATAGTATAATATAGTACATATATTGTATAATACACCATAATACATTGTTATAGAAAATGTTCAACTATGTCAGTATTTATGTTTGTACAAAGTACATTAAATCCTATCATTATGTGAAATTAAGATCTTTAGGAAATACAACGTTATAGATCTCCTTTTTAGGGAGAGCATAATTAATATGGTATATGTTTTCCCCCGTACCGTTAGTATGTATGGATTACCTGGAATATTTTTTAAATGCCACTTTCAAATAAATCTCACAGATCTCACAGACCCACCTCCTCCCAGGCTGACAGTCAGTTCTACAGTCCTCAGTGAGAGAGACTCAGTTCATCTGAGCTGTGAGACTCCTCTATCTGTCTCTGTGTCTCACTGTTACTTCTGCATGGAAGGGAGAGATCCTAAACCCTCTCCCTGTCAGAAGACTGAGCTGGCAATGTGGGCAGGTCAACGTTCACCTGCTGAGGTCAAATTTATGTTTCTACACTGTAGAGACTCACTATCCATCAACGTTCAGTGACACTGCTTCTGTCACTATTGGTAAGAGATTATTGTTCGAATGAATACTGTAAATTTGACTTACTGTAATCACATATAAAATCCATCATTATATCATCATGTTGGCATTATATTAAATGAATCAATGTGTTCTCCTCACAGTTGAACTACAGAAACCAGACATTGACATCAATGATGAATCTTCTCATGACATCACCATTATTTGTGTACTTCCTGAGTCTGTCAGTGATGGTAGTAGCTGTAACCTGTACACTGGAGACCAGCCTCAGGCCTACAAAGAGGCTCAGGCCATTAGGATGAGGTGGAAGTCATTCTGAAAAATACTCTGTGCCTTCAGTGTGTCTAAGAATGATCTGTTCAGTCGTCTGCAGGAGAGGAGAGATGTGAGCTGTGACTACAGAGAACACAGGATTTCTCTCTCTCTCCTCTCCACACAGTGATCTATATAACTTTACAGGTAAGGGACTCATTAATTAGTCTGGCTGACACATAATTCGAAGTCCTGACTACAGACTCTTGAAAGGCTATTTTGATGTTGTCGGGACGATGCGTCTATCTCACTCAAACACCCACATGGACAGTCACACATAGCCCCCGAGGACTGCCCCGTTCCAATACAACTGTTGGATTTGCAAATCCAAACAAGGAGAGGTCCCAAAAAACTTTGAGAGAATCAATCAAAGCTCAAGCCAACTTCTGTGTGAATACTGCTCTAACAACAGACTCCTGTCCAGACCAGTGTGTCACAAATCTCTCTCGATGTGTACCACATGAGTAGCATCAGCCAATCTAGTAATTAATAGCGTCACAACAATATTAATTGATCTTATTTGTCAGTATGAACAGTTTCATTTTAATATTGTCTTATGATTGGAGAAAAAAGTTTGTCACATTTACATGTTCTAATTGTCATAGAAACCATAGATCCATAGTTTGAATGAACATCTGCATTGTAACTTTAGTTGTGAAAATGGAACTTATACAATATAATATAAAGAATGATATGCATGGATGTGTGTTCTACTCCCTTTCTGGGTGGAGTTCACATTAGTGATCCAACAACTAAACCTTCTCCAACAGTAGGCTACACATTAGTTTTGTTTCTTTTTTATGTACTTTGTTGCTCTGCTGTTTTTTTATAGCAGAGATCGTTACAGCAGTAAGAAAGGCCCTGGTTCTACTTTGCCCCTCATCATCACAGTGAGTCCTACAACAGGTGTATTGGTCCTCTAAGGGACCGTCTTTGTAAATACTGTTTCCAGTTGTACATTCAGTCAAAGGTCTGGGTTTTAACAATAACGTGTCACATTATAATATTGTGAACATGTCATCTTTCTATTGACTGAGTTGTGTTGTTTACATTTTTTTTGAATACCTTTATTCTTGTGTGATCAGACACAATGAACTTGTCTTGTATTGCTTCCCAGCAGGTTCGACTGTTAATTCTACTTTGACCCCCAACTCCCCAGTGAGACCAACAACCAATAGGACCACCAAATGTAACTTAGTTAGCAGTTTACATTTTTCTGTTCACATTAATTCACTAAAGCTCTGGCTGGTTTACTAACAGATCTATTCATAGTTGCTTGTAATTTCAGTCCAGATTTGTGTACTTCTAGTCCATCTGATTTGTAGGTAATGTGTAGTATACTTCTCTCTTTCTGCTTAATTAATGACTTTCTTGTGTAATATGAGTTCTCTTCTCACCAGGTCTGACCTCTCCTTTGACCCCCAGTACAGCACTGAATCCTACATCAGGTGTGTTGGTCATCTTTACCTAGTTAGCAGATAGAACCAAAACAAAAAGAATTGCTTTATGTTCTCGATTTTTTTATTTTACATATGTTCCTCATTACAAAAAAGAGGTTGATACTTGATTAAGTAAATCAACCAATGTAGATGTTTTTGTATAATTAGAATGAATTTCCTTGCACCAGGTTTGACTGTTAGTTCTACTTTGACATCTGACACTCCAAGTAAAGATAATTATGGCCACTAGACTTTAGTTTAGTCTGTAATAAGTTATGTTGTGTGGTAATTGTTGATAAAGGGTATCTCTCTTCCGTGTGTACATGAGGTCAAAGCTCCACAGACATTGTTGTGAATTCAAACAGTCAAGAAAGCGTTCCAGGAATGTGTCCTTCTCTAGCTGCCTATCTGTCTGTTTTACACAACTCAGACATGTAACCTCACAATTTAATGCCACAGTTACTGAGATCAAATCTTGAGATGTAGTATTGACCCTGGGAGTACAAGCTAATGTCCTTCCTAATGTCACCAAACAGAAAAGGCTGTGCAATTATGGCAGGGAGCAGTGAGTGTGGCTTCCGGAGTGGTTATGTTGCTGATGGGATTGACAGCTGTCTATCTCTGCAGGAGGACCAGTGAGTACTTCTGATTCTGCATAACAAATAACTTTCAAACATTTTCCTTTTTCATATTAATGTAAGTGCCTTTGACATGGGTTAATCTTTCAACTCATTTTCATAATATTGTACAGGGTAGGCTGTATCTATCAACTAAGTTTGGTGGTGTGTATATTGAATATAAATAATTTATAATATAAAACCAATTCTCAGAGGTAAGAATTCCCCTTGTGAATATGATGCATATTGTATCAACCTTTAGTTCTGTATTGTCCATGATGAGACGTTCTTACCACAACCTTCTTATACTTTTATGTTGTACAGACCTACAGCCAGACAGGATGATCACAGCCAATGTATGTTCCAAAACAAAATACATCAAACACTGCACACACTACTAAAACAACTACACACATGCATGTACAAACACAAATTGTCATTGCATTTTCATTTTGTTTCTGTTGTAGGTGATTTGTTGATCGGAGCTGTGAGCAGTGCAGGCATGTTGGATTCAAGGGATGCTGGGATCTATTCTCTCATCACCTCTGTACCGTCCACGTTTTTGCCCTCAGGTGAGTTTGTAACAGAATGTCTTCTGTACATGTCTTCCCGACCTTGGACGGGAAATTGTAACCAACAGCACAATCACACTTTGTCACCCAGTGTCAACCATACTAACTTAAAACCTAAAATAAGGTGTTAGTCAGAGCATCTTGAAAGCGTGAGAACAGAGCTGTAAGTCTACAGGGTGGTTTGAGTCAGGAGGAGAAGTGTGAAGTGACATTAAGCACAGCCAGGTAACACACACATCCAAACTTACACTTACGTGTGCACACGAACACACGCACACTCACACACAAATACACACAAACTCTAACTCAGGCTCCCTCTGTGTTGTACAGGCCCTGTTTAAGAGATTTGAAGGTAATCTGAAAACGACAATGTAAGTTCAGAATCACCCACTGTGTTTGATGATTGTGAATGACTCTTAGTTTCAGATTGATGTTACATCCTTTTAGAATACATAACATTTACAGTACAGTAGATTCAAAGACTGAAGTTAAACTGTCTGTTTCTTTTCTCTAGTCTGATATGTACCACGTATACAGCTCAATCCCCGACAGACCAGCAACCTCAGCCCAGCCGGATCAGCTGTACAGTCTTCTGCAGGCACACTGAAACTACACCTCCGGCTTTCTGTAGCTTTGTCTCACAGAAATACTCTTTCTTGCAGGATTACCTTAATTTATCAAACATCATGTCACTGTAAATAAGTATCTAATACATCTAATGCAGTACCATTTCTAGTCATAAGCGACATAAGCGGCCTCTATCCCATGGCAAAATGTGTAGAATTGCAGAACAATAACATTAAAGCTGCACATTTTCTCTCCCCTGCCATGAGGTGGGCCACATGTTTTGCCCGCGACGTGGGCAAATCTTGCTTAGGTCCCCCAAAATGCTAGAAGCTGCCCTGCTCTACTGTATCACTCATTGACACCTGGTTTCTGTTACATGCTGTCGGGTTCACCTAAGGGTCATGATACGGGCTGTACCAAATGTTTGATGTATTATAATAATTGTTTATGATTATGTTGTATTAATAGATGGGGAGGGGTTATAAGACCCCACCCTCCTTACATTTATAGGGTCTTAGACTACAGATTAACGATATATATTCATTATAGAGGTTTAGTATTGTTCCACAGTTGTTTTCTAGTTCTCTCTCTGCCTCTTATAAAGAGACCCCTCTGAGAAATGTGTGACTGGGACAGAACTCTGCAGGGGAGTGTAGGAGATAAGAGACTGGTCAGACATCCCACAATACATCAACTTTGGGGAGTTGACATTTAAAACACTGGAACTATTGTATCTCTTGCAAGTTTATATAGCTGTGTATTCATGGGCTTGATCTGATGAGTAGATAGTAATGACGTATGCAGTGACATCACAAGGGCTGGACCTTTTCTTTTATGCAGAACTTACTCGGAAACATGCGTGCTATGTTCCTGATTGTCAACTTCTGTCTGCAATTGCATTAATAAAGGTTTTTGAATTATTTAATTAAAGGTATTGTTATAACGCTAATTTCACCAATGAGTCAATGATTGACAAGGAACAAGAAAACGAACCCAAACAATGCCTATTCATAATAATGGTTACTGTGTTAGTATTTTTATTCAGGGGTTTTGGAGGGGACCGGGGCATACTCCCCTTTAAACATTTTTCTTATTCCCCCCTCCAGTAAATGCTAAATATATACTGTATTTATATTTTGTGTTATTACTTCCTTCCTTAACTGTTGGAAAGATATAATTAAATAAAATGTATTTGAAATCAAAATAGCTACAAATATAATATTTTGGTTTTAAAAAGGTTTACATTGTTGGCAAAATCAGTTATTTACAACTGAAAAAGATAGATTTCCTAAATACTATTAAATCTACCCATTTTCCCATGTTCACCTGTTATATTCCATGTTCCCAGTTTAACTTCAGCACTTCAGTCTCCCCTCCAATGTGCAGTGTTGTAGACACATTCTAGCATTTTAGTCTAGTGACTGTGGAGCAGTTAAGAGGAAATTGGTGTGAGACCATAACTTTCATGACATTTTTTTTTCTCCAGTTAACATGGGAGATTAGCCTCGTTTTAACTTCCTGATAAGACGCTTGAGGTACAGTAAATACAAAATTATATGCCTTTTTTCTCTGTTTGAAATGTTCTCCTCTGTAAAACAAAAAAGCAAGCAGAATAAATTGACTTTAACCATTCCCTTGTCTTTGTTAGTATTTGATTTTGATCTTGATTATTCTAGATAATGCTATGTATGTACTGTTATCTATGTCATCATTTTCAGGCCATTGGGGAAGATCAAGGTGCTATTTTCCCTAAATGTTTTTTTCAGTCCACATAAATACCTTGTAATCGAAACAGAACCTCTTTTGGTCGGTTTCCCAGAGACAGTTTATGCCTAGTCCTGGACTAAAAAGCATGTTCAATGGACAATTTACATATTTCTACTCCTGGGAAACCAACCATTGGTGTTATGGACAACAGGTAGTCAAGGACATTGATCATTTTGTTCTTGCATCCAGATTCTCTGTATTGTGGTTAGTTCTACAGTGAGGGAGGTAAAGATGCCTACATTCTCCTGCAGCAGTCACAGACAGTCTACAGATCACATACAAACCAGTACATGTATGCTGTCACGTAACCATACCTACAAACAGATGCATGAGTGAACACATGCGCACACACACACACACACACACACACACACACACACACACACACACACACACACACACACACACACACACACACACACACACACACACACACACACACACACACACACACACCACAACAGTGTGGAAAGGCTCTTGCTGCATCCTATACTTCTGAAACTTCAGCCTATCACATTTCAGAGACTCGTTGTGTTCAGAAGGCATTGATGGAAATACTGTTGAACCAAAACTCAGATACCTCAGATACATTTAACTGAAACAATTCAACGTCTTTACCAGACTATTTTAGCAAAATATGCAAACCCAAACTATACTCATCCACCAGAAATACCAATATGAGAAATGTGTTCATGTTTCTGACTATTGCAACAAGCCTCTCATGAACGATGAAATCGCACTTGTCATGCTGTATTTCCATGGAAATATTCAGTGTTGTTGTTTTCTGTTTACCTATCTATCTTATTAAGATAATAACTACAGTAGATGGGACATATATTGCCCCTAATGCACACTGTGGAGAGTCATATGGAGCCACAGCAAGAATGTTTCTTATTTTTTACTTTTGGATGTTGCCAATTTATACTGTAGTTGTACTTTAAACCTGCTTTTTACTGTGCATTGTAGTTGTCAAAATCAAAAAGGTAAAAAAAAAAAGCCAGAGTAAAATATAGTAATTTCCTCTGACAGATAAGCAAATGGTTTTGGATTATGTTAAGAGAAGGAGACATTGACCTCTCCCCAACCACCCATCACACCAGTTGATGGACTTTCTATGTGGTTTTAATGTGAGCAGCCTCCTCATCTTCCTCTCTATTTAAACCATTCTCTCAGTCACAGACACCGTACTTATTATGTAGTTAGTGACCGTCTGTTTCTCTGAAAAACTGCAGCGAAACACAAAGTGAGATAATAAAAAAAAAATCTTAAAGGGTTCTATACCCACTCCAGAAATGAAACTCATGAAACCTGTCAATTTGATGATTGTTTATGTTCTATGAGTGTAGTGGGTTTTTGTTGTTGTTGATTTAAGGTAGAATTCACATTTGATGACGACTCAACCAAATGTAAATCAAAACTAGACGTTCAACTGACGTCTGTGCCCAGTTGGTATTCACACAAGTTTGTTACAAAATTACGTCAGATCAGACTTCTTATTTAAATTTATCTCAC
Organism: Brachymystax lenok tsinlingensis; assembly: GCA_030435695.1. Classification (NCBI taxonomy): domain Eukaryota; kingdom Metazoa; phylum Chordata; class Actinopteri; order Salmoniformes; family Salmonidae; genus Brachymystax; species Brachymystax lenok. Next base: position 43,882,683 of record CM059797.1, on the reverse strand, counting down.
ACCTAGTATGAGCAATGGCAATACATTTCTAGAATATTGAGTTGCACCCCCACCCCACCATGTTGAGTCCAGTGCTTCCCACAGTTGTGTCAAGTTGGCTGGCTGGCTGTCCTTTGGGTGGTGGACCATTCTTGATACACACGGGAAACTGTTGAGTGTGAAAAACCCAGCAGATTTGCAGTTCTTCACCCAAACCGGTGCGCCTGGCGCCTACTAACTTAACACTTTCAAAGGCAATTCAATCTTTTGTCTTGCCCATTCACTCTCTGAATGGCACACATACACAATCCATGTATAAATTGTCTCAAGGCTTAAAAATAATTATTTACCCTGTCTCCTCCCCTTCATCTACACTGAATGAAGTGGATTTAACAAATGACATCAACAAGGAATCATAGCTTTCACCTGGATTCACCTAGTCAGTCTATGTCATGGAAATAGCAGATGTTCTTAATGTTTTATATTCTCAGTGTACAATATTTACATGAGCAGTGGAGGCTCCTCAGAGGAGGAAGCAGTGGACCATCCTCCTCACTGCATTTCATGAAAATAAAATGAGTAAAACTTTTAAAAAGTTATCATTTTTAGATGAAACTATCCTAAATACGTTCACGTCAACAAATGATTGATTAAAACACACTGAACAGCAAAGTGAGCACAACCACACCCACAACTGCATGCACGCATGCACTTACACACACAAACACACACACACACACACACACACACACACACACACACACACACACACACACACACACACACACACACACACACACACACACACACACACACACACACAAACTCTCACTCCGGCTTCTTCGTTGTTCAGGCCCTGTTGGATAAAATGACAATTCAAGTTCAGATCACTGTGTTTTATGAACCACTTTCAGCTTCAGATTGGTGTATATACATTTTGAATACATTACATTTACATTACTGTACATTCAAAGGACTGAAGTTGAACTGTCTCTTTCTTTTCTCTAGTCTGATACATACCAAGTATACAGCTCAATCTTCGAGAGACCAGAAACCTCAGCAAAGCCGGATGGGTTGTACAGTCTTCTACAGATCCAAAATGGAGGAAAACACCCTCTCGAGGCTGTTGACATCATAAGGAAGCGACGTGTACTGCATTTATATGCCTATATATGGTCATTTTCAATAGGGAGGGGTTCCCAAATGAGCAATGTGTCAAAATCACTTTATCCAGGACAGAAATTCCTCGGGGTTTTGCCTGCTATATGCGTTCTGATTCACTCACAGACAAATGGTTAACAGTTTTGGAAAATTCAGAGTGTTTCCTATCCAATGGTACTAAATATATGCATATCCTATTTTCTGGGCCTAAATGGGAGGCATTTTACTTTGGGCACGCCAGGCTCTCCAAAACGGTCACCTCATGCACCCATGCCCAAGAAGTTAAAGAAGTCTCGAGGTATTGCTTGCCTGAGGTAAAGAACCTTATGATAAGCTGTATACCACACTATCTACCAAGAGAGTTCTCACCTATATTATTCATAGCCATCTATTTACCACCACAGACCGATGCTGGCACTAAGACCGCATTCAACCAACTCTATAAGGCCATTAGCCAACAAGAAAAGGCTTATCCAGAAGTAACTCTCCTAGTGGCCAGGGACTTTAATGATGGCAAACTTAAATCCTTTTTACCATATTTTTACCAGCATCCAGAGGGAATATAATCTATACCACCTTTACTCCACACACAGAGACGCATACAAAGCTCTCCCACACCCTCCAATTTGGAAATCTGACCATAATTCTATCCTTCTGATTCCAGCTTACAAGCAAAAACTAAAGCAAGAAGTACCAGTGACTCGCTCAATACAGAGGTGGTCAGATGACGCAGATGCTCCGCTACAGGACTGTTTTGCTAGCACAGACTGTAATATGATCCGGGATTCATCCAATGGCCGTACGTACATATCCCATCCAGAAGCCATGGATTACAGGCAGCATCCGCATCGAGCTAAATGCTAGAGCTGCCACTTTCAAGGAGTGGAACACTAATCCGGACGCTTATAAGAAATACCGCTATATCCTCAGACGAACCATCAAACAAGCAAAGCGTCAATAAAGGATTAAGATTAAATCCTACTCCACCGGCTCTGAATCTTGTCGGATGTGGAAGGGCCTTTCATGCTTGCTTCGAGGCAAGCAACACTGAAGCATGCACGAGAGCACCAGCTGTTCTGGATGACTCTGTGATGATGCTCTCGGTAGCCGATGTGAGCAAGACCTTTAAACAGGTCAACATTCACAAAGCCGCGGGGCCAGACGGATTACCAAGATGTGTACTCAAAGCATGCGCAGACCAACTGGCAAGTGTCTTCACTGACATTTTCAACCTCTCCCTGACCGAGTCTGTAATACCTACATGTTTCAAGCAGACCACCATAGTCCTTGTGCCCATGGAAGCGAAGGTAACCTGCCTATATGATTACCGCCCCGTAGCACTCACATCGGTAACCATGAAGTGCTTTGAAAGTCTGGTCATGGCTCACATCAACAGCATCCTCCTGGATACCCTAGACCCACTCCAATTCGCATACCGCCTCAACAGATTTACAGATGATGCAATCTCAATTTATCTCCACACTGCCCTTTCCCACCTGGACAAAAGGAACACCAATGTGAGAATGCTGTTCATTGACTACAGCTCAGCATTCAACACCATAGTGCCCAAGAAGCTCATCACTAAGCTAAGGACCCTGGGACTAAACACCTCCCCCTGCAAATGGATCCTGGACTTCCTGGCGGGTCGCCCCCAGGTGGTAAGGGTAGGCAACAACACGTCTGCCACGCTGATCCTCAACACGGGGGCCCCTCAAGGGGTGTGTACTTAGTCCCCTCCTGTACTCCCTGTTCACCCACAACTGTGTGGCCAAACACAACTCCAACACCATCCTTAAGTTTGCTGACGAGACAACAGTGGTGGACCTGATCACGACAACGATGAGATAACCTAAAGAGAGGAGGCCAGAGAACTGGCAATGTGGTGCCAGGACAACAACCTCTCCCTCAATATGAGCAAGACAAAGGAGCTGATCGTGGACTACAGGAAAAGGTGGGCCAAACAGGCCCCCATTAACATCGACGGGGCTGTAGTGGAGCGGGTTGAGAGTTTCATGTTCTTTGGCGTCCACATTACCAACAAACTATCATGGTCCAAACACACCAAGACAGTCATGAAGACTGTCTCAGGAGACTGAAAAGATTTGGCATGGGTCCCCACATCCTCAAAAGGTCCTACAGCTGCGCCATCGAGAGCATCCTGACCGGTCCCATCACCGCCTGGTATGGCAACTGCTCGGCATCTGACCATAAGGCGTTACAAAGGGTAGTGCGTACGGCCCAGCACATCACTGGGGCCAAGCTTCCAGACATCCAGGACCTATATAATAGGAGGTGTCAGAGGAAAGACAATACATTTGTCAGAGACTCCAGTCACCCAAGTCATAGACTGTTTTGGCTGATACCGCACGGCAAGTGGTACCGGAGCACCAAGTCTAGGTGTCACAACTTCTGCCGATGTTCGGGCAGTGTTTGGCGGTCGACGTCACCGGTTTACTAGTCATCACCGCTACTTTTTTCGTTATCCATTGGTTTTGCCTTGATTCCTTTTCATACCTGTTGCTCATTCCCCCTCCTCAGTCTGCGTGTATTTATTCCTCTGTTTTCCTTCTTGTCCTTGTGAGTGATTATTCGTTTTTTCAGCCCGTGTTTATATTTTCCGTGGGCAGTATTTTGCCTACACCTTTGTACTTTGTTTTGTACTGGTGGCTTATTAAATACTTTGGTCTCCACGCATCTCAACTCTCCTGCGCCTGACTCCTTTATGTCGTCAATACACAGCATAACACTAGGACCAAAAGGCTCCTTAACTACTTAGGGAGTAGCGGCGCACTCCCGACACTACCTGGTGAAATGTAACGCGCCAAATTCAAAATCCAAATGTTAGATTATTAAACATTCATCAATCTACAAGTGTTGCATAGTCATCAAAAGCTCTGATTCTTGGCAATATCACAGTGTTGTCAGATTTCAAAAAGGCTTTAAGGCGAAAGCACAACATTTGATTGTTTGAGGATAGCACCTCATATATTTTCCCTATTAGCATAAATTCATATCCAGCGCGGGTCACACAAAACCCATATAAGAGCTAAAACATATCACTTACCTTTCGAAGAACTTCTGCTGAGGGCTTCCCAAGTGTCCAATGAAGACATCCAATGGTTCTTTTGTTAGGAAAAGTCATTTATTATATCCATAAATCTCTGTTTGGTTGTCGCGTTGTGATCAGAAAATCCACCGTTGAGTCGCCCATTGAACCGTGAAGAGAACACATTCAAATTATACCTATAAACTTTCTACAAACAAATCAAACATCATTTTTAATGTATCCTTAGGTATCCTTTTATGTATATTTACTGTAATATTTAAACCGGACGAAAACGTGAACGTTAGGAAAGGAAAATAAAGTGGGGAGCGCTCACAATCTCGCGCCCGTCAAATGTCGTTGCCAAAAGTTGTCCCCTGACTACTTCCTCTTCCTATCTGTTCTGCTTAGTGCTATAGCCTCCAGACACTGTATAAAGACTGTTGACATCTAGTGAAAGCCATAGGTACTGCAGTCTCAGTCCTAGTTAAAATAGAAATGAATAGGCAGCCTGGAGAAGAAGGTCATGTACAAAAAAATCTGCAAATCCGGATGGATTTTCCTCTGGTTTTCGCGCCTGCTATATCAGCTCTGTTATACTCACATACATTATTTTAACACTTTTAGAAACTTCAGACTGTTTCCTATCCAATAAAACTAATTATGTGAATATCCTATTTTCTGGGCCTGAGTGGCAGGCATTTTACTTTGGGCACGCCAGACTCTCCAAAACCGTCACCTCTGCTGCCGCTCCCTAAGAAGTTAACAGCTTCTACCCCAAAGCCGTTAGACTGCTGAACAATTAATCAATTGGCCACCGGACTATTTACATTGACCCCCATTTGTTTTGTAAACTGCTGTTCTCACTGTTGTCTATGCATAGTCAATAATATTATTATAATTCACTGTATCACAATTCCAGTGTGTCAGAAGTTTACATACACTAAGTTGGCTGTGCCTTTAAACAGCTTGGAAATTTCCAGAAAATGATGTCATGCTTTAGAAGCTTCTGATTTGCTAATTGACATAATTTGAGTCAATTGGAGGTGTACCTGTGGATGTATTTCAAGGCCTACCTTCAAACTCAGTGCCTCTTTGCTTGACATCATGGGAAAATCAAAAGAAATCAGCCAAGACTTCAGAAAGAATCCTTGGGAGCAATTTCCGAATGCCTGAAGGTACCACTTTCATCTGTACAAACAATTGTGCGCAAGTATAAACACCATGGGACCACGCAGCCGTCAAACCGCCCAGGAAGGAGATGCGTTCTGTCTCCTAGAGATGAATGTACTTTGGTGCGAAAAATGCAAATCAATCCCAGAACAACTGCAAAGGACCTTGTGAAGATGCTGGAGGAAACAGGTACAAAAGTATCTATATCCACAGTAAAACGACCCCTATATCAACATAACCTGAAAGGCCGCTCAGCAAGGAAGAAGTCACTGCTCCAAAACCGCCATAAAAAAAGCCAGACTACAGATTGCAACAGCACATGGGGACAACGATCGTACTTTTTGGAAAAATGTCCTCTGGTCTGATGAAACAAAAATAGAGCTGTTTAGCCATAATGACCATCGTTACGTTCGGAGGATAAAGGGGGAGGCTTGCAACCCGAAGAACACCATCCCAGCCGTGAAGCACGGGGTTGGCAGCATCATGTCGTGGGGGTGCTTTGCTGCAGGAGGGACTGGTGCACTTCACAAAATACAGTAGATGGCATTATATTGAAGCAAACATCTCAAGACGTCAGTCAGGAAGTTAAAGCTTGGTTGCAAATGGGTCTTCCAAATGGACAATGACCCCAAGCATACTTCCAAAGTTGTGGCAAAATGGCTTTTTCATTTTTCTGCACTCTAGAAAACCACATACGCTTAGTCTTACATGTATTCAATATTAATTTTACGTCAATAAAGGTTTTTCTGAAAATAATGAAAGCATACTGTAGTTTAGATAGATCATGATCATCAGGGCGGGCGATAGAGTACACAACTGTATCGTCTGCATACAGGTGCAGGTAACAGTTGATTATTATATTCATATTTTTTTGACAAAACAATATTGCTAATGTATACAATATAGTTGTTTATTAGACATTCTAACATATATGCATAGGTACAATTTTTTATGTGCAACATTTGAACAACAATTGCGACCCCTCTTGGGTTACGATGTGTATGACATGACAAGATACATTGGCTATTTTAGTAATCCTATTTTTTATTTACATGTTTTTTATCCAAAATTATGTTTTTAGAGGGGCGGGAAGTATTGTTTATGTTAAACTGTAGAGAACAAGAACCTTTTGTGAATCAAGGAGTCACTGATGTTTTATATACAGTACTAAACATATTCAGAAGGCTCGTTCTGACAATAAACAAGAAGCTTTAATGTTTCAAACAAGGCTGTCAAGACAGGTCCATACCGTAATACTACACTATTACACTGTTATGTACTACTAATGTACTAGTATCTAAGATGTTAAGGAATATCTACAGGGTATAACATGTACACAATATAACACATTCCTCACAGAATCTAAGGATGCACACTGCTCCAGACCATGGCATACCCTCCACCTCCAAATCGTTCCCGCTCCAGAGTACAGGCCTCGGTGTAACGCTCATTCCTTCTACGATAAACGTGAATCCGACCATCACCCCTGGTGAGACAAAACTGCGACTCGTCAGTGAAGAACCATTTTTGCCAGTCCTGTCTGATCCAGCAACGGTAGGTTTGTGCCCATAGGTAACATTGTTGCCGGTGATGTCTGGTGAGGACCTGCCTTACAACAGGCCTACAAGCCCTCAGTCCAGCCTCTCTCAGCCTATTGCGGACAGTCTGAGCACTGATGGAGGGATTGTGCGTTCCTGGTGTAACTTAGGCAGTCGTTGTTGCCATCTTGTACCTGTCTGCAGGTGTGATGTTCGGATGTACCGATCCTGTGCTGGTGTTGTTACACGTGGTATGCCACTGCGAGGACAATCAGCTGTCCGTCCTGTCTCCCTGTAGCGCTGTCTTAGGCGTCTCACAGTACGGACATTGAAATGTATTGCCCTTGCCACATCTGCAGTCCTTATGCCTCCTTGCAGCACGTTCACGCAGATGAGCAGGGACCCTGGGCATCTTTCTTTGGGTGTTTTTCAGAGTCAGTAGAAAGGCCTCTTTAGTGACCTAAGTTTTCATAACTGTGACCTTAATTTCCTACCGTCTGTAAGCTGTTAGTGTCTTAACGACCGTTCCACAGGTGCATGTTCATTAATTGTATATGGTTCAATGAACACACATGGGAAAGCGTGTTTAAACCTTTTACAATGAAGATCTGTGAAGTTATTTGGATTTTTATGAATTATCTTTGAAAAACAGGGTCCTGAAAAAGGGGCGTTTCTTTTTTTGCTGAATTTATTTAGTTCTTTCTAGACACCTTCCAATACATCGATGCCCAAGTGTTTAAAACCAAGTGTTTAAAACTGGAATTATTTTCCATATTTTTGAATTTCTTCCTACAGTAACTATTTGTACTAAACGATATTACAATCAATCAATTAAAGAAATATGGTTAAACCTAATTGTAGATACACTGTTATCATCTAACAGACAACAGTGACTTTATATTTTTTTCAAACGTATATCAAGTGCTACAAAGTGCTACAATGAGTACTTCAACATTGAAAATGAATTTATAGTTAAATGAAAAGTGACACACTCCTTCAGATCGCACAGACCTTCCTCCTCTCAGTCTGACAGTGTGGCCTGCAGTCATCAAAGAGAGATACATTGTTATACCATATTTATTATGCTTTCCCTGAAAATTAGATCTTATAATGATGTATTTCCTAAACATCTTCATTTCACATAATGATAGGATTTACTGTACTTTGCACAAACATAAATACTGACATAGTTGAACATTTTATCTATGGATTTTCCATACTGATAGTATACAGTGGGGCAAAAAAGTATTTAGTCAGCCACCAATTGTGCAAGTTCTCCAACTTAAAAAGATGAGAGAGGCCTGTAATTTTCATCATAGGTACACTTCAACTATGACAGACGAAATGAGAAAAAGAAATCCAGAAAATCACATTGTAGGATTTTTAATGAATTTATTTGCAAATTATGGTGGAAAATAAGTATTTGGTCAATAACAAAAGTTTATCTCAATACTTTGTTATATACCCTTTGTTGGCAATGACAGAGGTCAAACGTTTTCTGTAAGTCTTCACAAGGTTTTCACACACTGTTGCTGGTATTTTGGCCCATTCCTCCATGCAGATCTCCTCTAGAGCAGTGATGTTTTGGGGCTGTCGCTGGGCAACACGGACTTTCAACTCCCTCCAAAGATGTTCTATGGGGTTGAGATCTGGAGACTGGCTAGGCCACTCCAGGACCTTGAAATGCTTCTTACGGCCACTCCTTCGTTTCGGGCGGTGTGTTTGGGATCATTGTCATGCTGAAAGACCCAGCCACGTTTCATCTTCAATGCCCTTGCTGATGGAAGGAGGTTTTCACTCAAAATCTCACGATACATGGCCCCATTCATTCTTTCCTTTACACGGATCAGTCGTCCTGGTCCCTTTGCAGAAAAACAGCCCCAAAGCATGATGTTTCCACCCCCATGCTTCACAGTAGGTATGGTGTACTTTGGATGCAACTCAGCATTCTTTGTCCTCCAAACACGACGAGTTGAGTTTTTACCAAAAAGTTATATTTTGGTTTCATCTGACCATATGACATTCTCCCAATCCTCATCTGGATCATCCAAATGCTCTCTAGCAAACTTCAGACGGGCCTGAACATGTACTGGCTTAAGCAGGGGGACACATCTGGCACTGCAGGATTTGAGTCCCTGGCGGCGTAGTGTGTTACTGATGGTAGGCTTTGTTACTTTGGTCCCAGCTCTCTGCAGATCATTCACTAGGTCCCCCCGTGTGGTTCTGGGATTTTTGCTCACCGTTCTTGTGACCATTTTGACCCCACGGGGTGAGATCTTGCGTGAAGCCCCAGATCGAGGAAGATTATCAGTGGTCTTGTATGTCTTCCATTTCCTAATAATTGCTCCCACAGTTGATTTCTTCAAACCAAGCTGCTTACCTATTGCAGATTCAGTCTTCCCAACCTGGTGCAGGTCTACAATTTTGTTTCTGGTGTCCTTTGACAGCTCTTTGGTCTTGGCCATAGTGAAGTTTGGAGTGTGACTGTTTGAGGTTGTGGACAGGTGTCTTTATACTGATAACAAGTTCAAACAGGTGCCATTAATACAGGTAACGAGTGGAGGACAGAGGAGCCTCTTAAAGAAGAAGTTACAGGTCTGTGAGAGCCAGAAATCTTGCTTGTTTGTATGTGACCAAATACTTATTTTCCACCATAATTTGCAAATAAATTCATTAAAAATCCTACAATGTGATTTTCTGGATTTTTTTTCCTCATTTTGTCTGTCATAGTTGAAGTGTACCTATGATGAAAATTACAGGCCTCTCTCATCATTTTAAGTGAGAGAACTTGCACAATTGGTGGCTGACTAAATACTTTTTTGCCCCACTGTATATGGATTACCTGTAATGTTTTTTAAATGCAAATTTCGAATAAGCACACTCTCCTTCTGATCTAACAGATCCACCTCCTCCCAGGCTGACAGTGAGTTCTACAGTCATCACAGAGAGTTTAGCTAAGCTTTCAGACTCCTCCATCTGCCTCTGTGCCTTTCTGTTTCTTACTTTTACATAGAGGGGCTTTGTAATCTGCCAGACTCATCCTGTACTTAGACACTCACAGGAACAGAGCTGCTCTCTTGGAAAGGTCCAACATTTCCAGCTGTGGTCAAAGGGCCGTATTACTGTACTACGCTGTATGGAGGTCTCACAAATCTCCTTTCAGTGACCCTGTCTCAGTCACTGGTTAGGGTATGTAGGTGATTTATAAAATGATACACTTATAATACACTATAATACACTATAATATACAGTGCCTTCGGAAAGTATTCAGACTCCTTGACTTTTTATTGCCTTATTCTAAAATCCTCATCAATCTACACACAATTTATAGTTATTATCTCCTCGAATAATCATGGCCGACGGAAGGGAGGGTGGTGTGGCAGGTGCCGCTTCTCCTCCAGATACTGTTATTTTATCTAAAATACCAGGTGTACGTCGACCCCAGCTAAGTAACTCATGCAAATACTTAAAGCGCAATTATGTGTTTTATCTCCAGTACATTGTTATGATTGTCAGTTATGTAGCTGCTTTACTGATAATCTCAGTGCGTCCTTGCTGGGATGACACAATCAATCTACTGCCGGAGAATATCAACACCAAACACATTGATTCACCATTCAACGGGAGCGGACAGTACACAGCATACCATAATGTTCTGAATAATGGCCAAGTCTATCTTGCTCCCTATTCCGCTGAACCGCTTAGGCTTAACAAACACAAGTCCAAAATGTATCGGAAACTGTTAAACTACCTGTTCACTACCCTCCTACTCTCCGGGATGTGCAACTCAATCCTGGGCCTAACATCACCGAGCCAGCGATACTCACCGGAGTGGAAAGCAGTGGATGGTCTCGTCCACTGATCGTCGCCGCTGCGGAGGTGGGTGAGTGCTATGGTCCCCTGGTTTCTCTCGACTCACTCGACTCCAGGATGGAATTTGACTCTTTAAACATATCCAAGTCGCTATATGCGATCCCTGACTCTGCTTCTGGTATGCAAGCTGTTTTAATTAGTTCCCGCACCCAGTGCAAGCGGAGGGATAGTTAATTGCACTACCGAACTGCCCCGAATCAAAACGAAACAAAACGGCCTAAACCCAGCCGTCAGAAAACACAGAAAATTTAACTTTTTCCAATGTGTCAATCACTCTCGAGTCATCTGGGACCCACGAGCTAAGCCCAAGGGACTACTAGGGGGGCACTTGAACATTCGTAGTGTCATTCCAAAAAGTGATCAAATTCAACATCTTCTCACAGACTCCAACCTTGACTTCCTCTGCCTTTCAGAGACATGGCTCCATAAAAACTCTCCATATGCTGCTTTGATTGTGCCTGGCTACACTGTTTTCAGGAGAGACAGGATTGAAGGAAGAGGAGGGGGTCTGATGATTTACATTAAAGAACATATCCGATGTAAACAAATTGAGTGGTCATGTGATAATGAACTAGAATGTATTGGCCTGAATGTTACACTGTCTCCCCAAATGTCTTTTACCCTTATTGGTGTAACGCCCAGGCCTGAGATTACAGGCTGGAGCGTTACAATTGGATTATATAGACCATCTTGCACCAAAAGTGTGTTTTTTGATCAGTTTAAAAACATGCTTAGGGAATGTGATTTTGGGAAAGAGGTCATCTTAATGGGAGATTTTAACATTAATTATGAAGACAAGTCTTGTAGGAAAACCCTCAAACGGATCACTAATGCCTTTGACCTTACACAGCTAGTTAAAGGGCCAACCAGGGTGACTTGTTGCTCTAAAACACAGATTGATTTGGTGTTCAGTAATAAACCAGAGAGAGTGACTAAATCATTCAATATGGTTACTGGGCTGTCTGATCATAATCTGACACTTATAGCCAGAAAGCTTTCTAAGAGCAGGTTTAACCTCTCTACTGTTAGAAAGCCTGATCAACTAAGAATACCTAAGAGTGAATTAAATTATTTTGAAAACGCAATTAAGGGAATAAACTGGAATGGTCTCTTGTCCTATAAAGATGTGGAAGCTGATAGTCATGTTTTTCTAACTACAATCCAGACTACAATAAATGGCTTCCTAAAGAAAATCAAATCTAAACCTGGCCAAAAGAGCACTCTTCCTTGGCTAAATGGAGAAATCTGGAAACTGATGAAAGAACGAGATTATGCTCTAAAAACATCTCTAAAGTCCAAATTAGAGCACGACAGACGTAGGTTTACCATGTTGAGAAATAAGGTGATGAAAGAAATCAGACAGGCCAAGGCAAACTTTTTTATTAACATAATTGGTGAAGCAAAGGGAAATTCTAAATTGATCTGGGAGAATCTAAAAAGTTAACAGGGAAAGACCATAGTAACACTGCAAAAGACTAGAAATCATGGTGAATAACAATCTAACACAGGATGCAGTCGAAATAGCAATAGCCTTCAATTCCTACTTTATTGACTCTGTCAGGGTACTGTCACAGAACCCCTCCACTGGTTTCTTGGGCTCAGTGCTAGTGAATGACGCTCAACCTGTCTTCATCATAAGGGAGGTTTCTGAGTCAAAGGTGAACAAGGTGATTAGCTCACTAAAGAACTCTAAAGCCAAAGATGTGTTTGGGCTGGACTCTACCTTTCTTAAAAACCACAAAGAGTCACTCATTGGCCCTATTACTAAGGTCACCAACACATCTATTAGTCAGGGGGTGTTTCCAAGGGTCTGGAAGTCGGCCATAATAACGGCCATCTTTAAATCCGGTGACCCTGCTGACGTGAGTAACTACAGGCCCATTAGTATACTACCTGTGGTGTCAAAAGTTGTTGAAAAGTGTGTAGCAGAACAACTGATTTCACACCTCAACAACAGCCCCTTCACATTACACTCCATGCAGTTTGGCTTCAGAGCGAAACACTCCACAGAAACAGCCAACTGCTTTCTTCTGGAAAATGTGAAGTCCAAGATGGACAAAGGGGGCGTTGTTGGGGCTGTGTTTCTGGACCTAAGGAAGGCTTTTGATACTGTTAACCATAAGGTTCTCATCACAAAATTGTCCAAGTTCAACTTTTCCCCCGATGCCTTGAGGTGGATGAAATCATACCTTGAAGGCAGAACTCAGTGTGTCAGAGTGAGCAATGAGCTGTCGCCCACTCTTAGCTATGATGTGGGAGTGCCCCAAGGGTCAATACTGGGGCCCCTCCTGTTCAGCCTGTACATTAATGATCTGCCTTCTGTCTGTACTGGGTCTGAAGTTCAAATGTATGCAGATGATACAGTGATATATGTGCATGCAAAGAGCAAACAACAAGCTGCACAAGAACTCACTACTGTAATGGTCCAGGTTACAAAGTGGCTCAGTGACTCGTGTTTGCATCTCAATGTGAAAAAAACTGTCTGCATGTTCTTCACAAAGAGGGCAACAGATGCTACTGAGCCAGATGTCTATGTGTCAGGGGAAAAGCTCCAGGTGGTATCTGATTTCAAGTACCTTGGCATCATACTTGATTCCAACCTCTCTTTTAAAAAGCAGGTGATAAAGGTCATTCAAATAACCAAATTCAACCTAGCTAATTTCCGATTTATAAGAAATTGTTTGGCTACAGAGGTAGCAAAACTGTACTTCGAATCTATAATACTCCCTCACTTAACATACTGCTTGACTAGTTGGGCCCAAGCTTGCTGTACAACATTAAAACCCATTCAGTCTGTCTACAAACAGGCTCTCAAAGTGCTTGATAGGAAGCCCAATAGTCATCATCACTGTTACATCCTCAGAAAGCATGAGCTCCTGAGCTGGGAAAATCTTGTGCAATACACTGACGCATGTCTTGTATTCAAGATCCTAAATGGCCTTGCTCCCCCTCCACTTAGTACTTTTGTTAAACAGAAAACCCAAACATATGGCAGCAGATCCACAAGGTCTGCCATGAGAGGTGACTGTATAGTTCCCTTAAGGAAAAGCACCTTTAGTCAATCTGCTTTCTCTGTGAGAGCTTCCCATGTCTGGAATACACTGCCATCAGACACACATAACTGCACCACCTATCACACTTTCACAAAAAATATTAAGACATGGCTAAAGGTCAATCAGATTTGTGAACATAATCCCTAGCTGTGTATTGCCGCTTTCCATGTTGTCCGTTGTCTGTAGCTTGTGAGGTGTGGAAACACTGTTGCTTTTATGGATTTTGTCTTGTTGCTTTTTGTGCTATGTTGCTCTGTCTGCATGCTATGTCTTGCTTGTCCTATGTTGCTCTGCGTGTGCTCATTGATTGTCTGTATTGTAATTGTTTTTAATAACCTGCCCAGGGACTACGGTTGAAAATTAGCCGGCTGGCTAAAACCGGCACTTTTACTGAAACGTTGATTAATGTGCACTGTCCCTGTAAAAATAAAAATAAACTCAAACTCAAACTCAATACCCCATAATGACAAAGCGAAAACATGTTTTCAGAAATGTTTTCTTTACATTGTTTCTACAACTTGATTGGAGTCCTGTGGTAAATTCAATTTACTAGACATTATTTCGAAAGGCACACACCTGTCTATATAAGGTCCCACAGTTGACAGTGCATGACAGAGCAAAAAAACAAGCCATGAGGTCGCGGGAATTATGCGTAGAACTCCGAGACAGGATTGTGTCGAGGCACAGATCTGTGGAATGGTACCAAAAATATTCTGCAGCATTGAAGGTCCCCAAGAACACAGTGTCCTCCATCAATCCTAAATGGAAGACGCTTGGAACCACCAGACTCTTACTAGAGCTGGGGGGGGGGGCTTTGGTGGGGCCTTGGTTAGGAAGGTGACCTTCCTCCCCTCAGCAGCCTCCACTGGTATTAAGAATGGTTCACCACCCAAAGAACATCCAGCCAACTGTGGGATACATTAGAGTCAACATGGACCAGCATCCGTGTGGAACGCTTTCGACACCTTGTAGAATTTTTTATTATCCTTTATTTAACCAGGTAGGCCAGTTGAGAACAAGTTCTCATTTACAACTGCGACCTGGCATGCCCTATGCACCGACAGCTAAATATTATGAAGGTGTTCCTAATGTCTGGTATACTAACTGTATATCACTAAATCAATGAAGTAGCATTATACTGCATCCTACAGTAAATATATCATACAGATATCCCTCTCTGGATCCCTCTCCTCTCTCTCCATCAGAGCCACTTGATTTCCTGTGGCGTCACATCCTCACTGTGTTGGTCCTACTGGCTACTTGTGTAATACTTATACACCATGTCATCTCCCATCAACGCCCTAAAGGTCAGCTTAACTGTCAATCACTTCCTATTAGCCAATAGGAAATAGTAATGAGCAGATTTTAATGTATGATGATTTGAGCTATATCAAGGCTATGTAAAATAGTAAATCAATGTGATTTGTGTACGTGTCGTTTAAGTTAAATGTGTATGTGAATATGACACTAAAATGTACACCGTACATCTGTCTTTTCAGTTGTTCCAAAGAGAAGCAGGAGGGTGGACCAGAGTAATGAAGACTTTTTGTTGACTGTGTGCTAAATAACTGTGCATACAGTGGTTCCTCCTTTAAAAGTAGCGAGCTTACACCCTGGGATTTAGAGGTACCCAGCATCACGGCTTCATTGTTCCAGACCACCACAAGGGGGAGTTAGAGCACTCATTATGCATTTGGGTCCCAAGGTTTTCATATGACCAATCTTATCGAGACGAATTTGACGCGGGCCACCCGTCCCTGGTGACTTCAGCAAAGATGGCTGACAAAACATTACGGAGAAGCAAATGTAAGTAGTTATAACGTCATAACGAGACAAGCAAAAAAAAAATAATTGAGAGGAATGTGTTAGCTAATGTAGAGACAAGCGATTGTGCGTATTTTTTTGTCATAAAGTTCATTTACGAAAATCGCTATTTTGTTTTTCAGCCACATCCAATACCAGGTGTATCAAACTCATTAATTATACACTTCAACAGTGTTTATCACTCCTGCTCCTGGGACATCAATGATTACACGTTGTAACTTTACAATAGACTAGAAACATGATTTAAGTAAAGGCTGATTTGTAATTCATATATACAGAGTAAAAAACAGTACATCCTGCCAGCACGCCCACAAGCGAGCCACTCAGGCGGATACTGACGCGTGGAAGAGAGCGAGGAACGAGATGTGAATAACAATCCAGGCTATTTGCTCTGAGACCGGCATAATAATGTAATGAAACAAGCAGGGAGCAGGTTTCGAACCCTCAACATTCTAGCCCGAAGTCCAGCACGCTATCGACTGTGCCCAAATTTATTAATTGGGGTTGGGGCTGATTGTGGCTAAAAACACTTTTTCAATTGGAATCTTTAACGTGGAAAGGGGGGAAAATGTATTATGAGTTTTTCACAAGCATAGCAGGATGGGCTATTAGCTGAACAATAGACCATTCAACCTTTACTAAAGATTTGTCTAATAGCTGAGCTAGGTGTGAACCCCCCCTCCCCTCCCCAACTTGAGCTAGGTATGAAAAAAACAATAATAAGAAGAGGCTGTTCTAAGAAGAGGCTTTTCTCCCCAGTGTGTGGATGAAGCTCTTAATTTGGCATTGGGGGAACACGAGATGAACTGCTACACAAAAGACCCACTAAAGCTAAAGAACACTGTAATGTTCACAATGTAATATTTGTGTTGTGGAGAAATGACCAGACAAGAGACGGGAGAACAGTTAGTCTCGTTTAGTCGATCGGCTATCGAGGCTGGTTGTATTGTGCAGATGATTACGGGTCTCGTCCTGTGTTGTATCATTGTGCACTTGTGTTTTCAGGTCTTGTCCCATGTATTTATTTGAGGTACTCCTCGCTCTTTTGTTTGGGTTTCAACACTGTGTTTTGTATACGTGTTTGTTTTGTCTTCGTTTCCGTGCCTTTACATGGCACACTGTAATTTGGGTAAATAATAAAAAAATACATTACGAACTTCTTTGCCTGTCTTCCGATTCCTTCACACAACATGACAGAATAAAATAATCAACCAGTAAAGGAGACTGGGAATGACCCGTCCAACGCAACTTCGGCAGCTGCAACGGATCCTGACCGACCTGAACTCCGTTCCTGTGATCGTCCTCGAAGCCTGTGTCATCCTGCTGTATTTGGGAGGGGGGGTGGGGGTGGGGGGGTACTGTCACGGATCCCTCCGGCACTGCTGCTCATTCTGTGCACCAGGGGCCGGATTCACAAAACCTTCTTAAGAAGAAATGTCTTCTTAACTGCAATTTTTTCCTTAACTATAGACTTATGAAGAAAGTTAAGCAACGTTTCTATTCGTCAATAAAGTTATTGGAAATGTAATTTTTTACCTATGTTTCTTCCTAAGAAAGAAGTTAAGAAAAAATGGGAATCTAGAAAGTTATCTTTTAGGATTTCATCTTGGAAATGTACTTAACTTTAGGACAGCTAAACCCTATACTATTGTAACCATGAACGTTTTCTTGCGCCACAGACACAGTTGGCTACGGGATATTTAAATACAGCAAGAAAACAAATTAAACAAGCATTATCTAGTGTCGTGGAAATATTGGTCCAATAATATTTCTCAGATACAGGAACTTGTGTATTCAAATAGACTTTATTACAAAGTAACAAAGCCGAGCTGATCCATGGAGCAACTGACTTTTCCAGTCTCAGCACACTCCTGGTACAGTAATCGATGTTATACCTCTGGAACTTTAAACTATTCACATATAGGTAGTATAGTAATCATCCTCTGGGTCAGTTGGGCAAGCAAGAGGGTCATAGTTGGGGTCAACACCAGTGGCATCATAGTATTCATCATAGGAGGCAGGTAAACCCAATACCCTTAAACCAGGCATGGTCTTCTTCGCTGCCCATTTACCAAGACAACAAAAATGTCTGCCAGACTGTCTCCAGATTTTAGAAACAGGGTCAAGTTTACAACCCCGCTGTTGCCATACCAAATGAGAACCAACAAGCCTGTTTAGATGCCAAATCATCAGTGTCTCTCCCAACTGTAGCAGAGAAGAACATGGAGTGGCTATGACACTTTGAGGTAGTCAATTTAGCAGCCTCATCTGCCATGGCGTTACCCATACTCACAAAATCTTTCCCCCCAGTGTGAGCAGCAACCTTCACAATAGCCAAAGCAGAGGGCAGAATCATAGCCTCCAAGAGATCTAAAACCATAGTTCTATTACAAATACGACTTCCACAAGCATTGTGAAAACCCCTACTCCTCCAGACACCACACCAGGAGAGAAAAACTCCTATTGCGTAAGAAGAATTAGAGACAATTGTAACCCTTTTCCCCTCTCTCATTTTACATGCAGTGGTTAGTGCCAAAAGTTCAGCCTGTTGAGCTGAGAAAGTATCTGGTAATGGTTGTTGTATGTGAGTGTCACAATACCAAACCCTGCATGTTTCTTCCCTGTAGTTTGATCTATACAGTGGGGCAAAAAAAGTATTTAGTCAGCCACCAATTGTGCAAGTTCTCCAACTTAAAAAGATGAGAGAGGCCTGTAATTTTCATCATAGGTACACTTCAACTATGACAGACGAAATGAGAAAAAGAAATCCAGAAAATCACATTGTAGGATTTTTTATTTATTTATTTGCAAATTATGGTGGAAAATAAGTATTTGGTCAATAACAAAAGTTTATCTCAATACTTTGTTATATACCCTTTGTTGGCAATGACAGAGGTCAAACGTTTTCTGTAAGTCTTCACAAGGTTTTCACACACTGTTGCTGGTATTTTGGCCCATTCCTCCATGCAGATCTCCTCTTGGGGCTGTCGCTGGGCAACACAGACTTTCAACTCCCTCCAAAGATGTTCTATGGGGTTGAGATCTGGAGACTGGCTAGGCCACTCCAGGACCTTGAAATGCTTCTACGGCCACTCCTTCGTTCGGCGGTGTGTTTGGGATCATTGTCATGCTGAAAGACCCAGCCACGTTTCATCTTCAATGCCCTTGCTGATGGTAGGCTTTGTTACTTTGGTCCCAGCTCTCTGCAGGTCATTCACTAGGTCCCCCCGTGTGGTTCTGGGATTTTTACTCACCGTTCTTGTGATCATTTTGACCCCACGGGGTGAGATCTTGCGTGGCGCCCCAGATCGAGGAAGATTATCAGTGGTCTTGTATGTCTTCCATTTCCTAATAATTGTTCCCACAGTTGATTTCTTCAAACCAAGCTGCTTCCCAACCTGGTGCAGGTCTACAATTTTGTTTCTGGTGTCCTTTGACAGCTCTTTGGTCTTGGCCATAGTGGAGTTTGGAGTGTGACTGTTTGAGGTTGTGGACAGGTGTCTTTTATACTGATAACAAGTTCAAACAAGTGCCATTAATACAGGTAACGAGTGGAGGACAGAGGAGCCTCTTAAAGAAGAAGTTACAGGTCTGTGAGAGCCAGAAATCTTGCTTGTTTGTATGTGACCAAATACTTATTTTCCACCATAATTTGCAAGTAAATTCATTAAAAATCCCAGGACCAGGCTGGTAACCTCCTTGTGCCAGCTGGGTTTGGAATTGCTGCTGATATCCACCTTGTTGTTGGTATCCTCCTCTGTTTCCTCCTCTGAAATGTCCTATCCTTCTTCGGTTCACTCCAGGTGTTGTAGCCCATCCTTGATATTGAGGATTTTGTGGACATTGGTTCCTCATGTGTCCAAATTGCCCACACCCCCAGCATTGCATAGGTGGCATTCTGGGTGATGGTGGGCCCCATGGTTGTGGGTTCCCATAGGTCTGAGGGAGAAATAGTGCAAAAGGTATTATGGGCTGTGGTTGCAGCGCATGTCCACTTGGGGGTGTTGTAGGAGCAGGAGTGTTCATCATCACCATATCAGGCTCACCTCCTTTATTACTCTTCTCCAATTGAGCCAATTGGGCCTTTTTTACAGCACCATTAAGGCCCTGTTTTCTTGATTTCTCTGCTTGTTCATCATGAAGCCAGTTCTGGCAGTGGTGTCTCATATAATCCTCGCGTTCCCCACCCGACTTTCTATCCCAGTCCACGATCTCCCTCAGTTGCGTCTGTACTTATTCTGGGAGGTTGCGGCAGGCTCTGTCATAAAACATGTTCTCGGTGGCTTCAGAATGGCCATGGTGCTCTCCCAATTCCTCAAGCCATTTCTGTTTCAGGTGATCTGTCCAATCTCCGAAATCTGAGTCGGGTCCAAATTTATAGTCAGATAGTCTACTCATGTCTCACATGGTAGGGAACATATCTCTCAAGCAGTCCCATACATGTTGTCTGCACTGGCTTATCTCCAGCTCAGCGGGTTGAGCCATTAACCCACAACGGATCATTACATCAGTGAACTGTCCATGGGTGAGTGCCTGGGATAAAAAAATGCCTTCATATCTCCAAGGCATAGGCTCTGGTGGTCGTGCCTTGTTTCAAATTCTCTCATCCAAACTTCGGCTCTTTTCGACATTCTTGGTAGGGATTTAACAGCAATTGCAATATCTCCAAAACTTCAGGGCTTGTATTCAGCATACATTTGCCTCCCCCCTCCTGGCCTTGTTTATACACTAGAAGAAACATGCCCTTTGGGTTATCATCCGAACTTCTTGCGCTATATCCTCATTTTTCCTCTTACAGTTTCGTTCTTCCCATTTGCTGTTCTATATCACCTTCCATTCTTTCCTCTTCCATGAGTTGTTCTCTTAGTTCGTCATATTGTCTCCTGTTGTCCTCAGAATTGTCATCTTGTAGTTACCTCAATTGTTTTTCGGTGTTCACAGACTTTACGCCTTAAGTCTTTCCATTGTTCTTCAAAACACAGTATTCTTTTACTCGTTCCGAACTTTGTTCTTCCATCAAATGTCTGGCAGTTCTCACTAGTTTGTATGATATATTTTTCTTACTGCCTGTTTCCCAGTCCTCCTCATGATCCCAGGGTCCACTACTGCCCTTATATGAACTGCTGGCCATATGCGGAATCTTCCTGTCTTTGTCTTTGCCTGGGTTTCCTAGAGGGGTTGACGAGGACCCGGGGGACCCGAATTCCATAATTCGCCAATTACTGAAACTTTTCTCCATCTCGTTCTATTCTTTTTTTCCCGTTTGTAGCCTCTCACCCTCTTCTCCTTCTTCATCTTCTTTCATTAGTTCCCCCTTAATAATGACCTTTGTACCAGTAGCTATTAAAGGGTCTAAACCTTCTCTCACTTCCACACCTCCTTCTTTATCTTCATAAGGTGGGGGGAGCTGTAGGGTGAAGGGGCCCACATCCTGGGTCTCTCTTTTTCCCTTGCTCCACCACCCATTGACTCTTCAACTGTTTCAACTGACTTTGAGCATAAAACGTCTGTCCTTCAGTCTAAATTAGTCCCAATATAGTGGCTGACAGTATGGTAACCTTCTTATTACTCTTCTTCTTACTGGCTTGCCTTCCCTTGACTATGTCACTTATCACATCACACTTAGTATTATCAAATGTTCCTGTGACCGGATACCTGTACTTTTATTCTTTGTTTGTCCATTTATTCCATTTACAAAACACCCAGTCCAGGTCGGTTTTCAAGTAGGGATATTTGTCCTGAAAATATTGTTTATACAACACTTTCAATCACTTGTCACCCAGTACCTCAGTACTGACTTGTTTCATCCTAATCTATTACCAAGTTCCTCACACAAGGTTCCATTAGACCCTCTGGAATTTCTAACTATTACACCTGGGGTTCTGTGTAATTTATCATATATACATCCTATTACGGGCTTGAACATGAATGTAGGTATCGACTGTTCCTGTAATTATCAACCCCATGAGTGAGGTGCCACTTACATACTGGAATGAGTCATCAACCAGACAGTGCTTTTTCTAATTTCAGACTTTTGGTTTAACAGGCGTCTGCTTACCTTATAATTTGATGCGCTGCACAGTGGGACGAAGAACATCCAGACGCAATGGTCACTCACTCCTGGCAAGCTCACCAAATGTTGGGTGGTCCTTTGCATGGGGTGATGTAAGTTTACTTTAACAATCAGTCTTCCAAACAGATGACACAGACACAGGAACCTTGGTATAAAACTCTTTAGTAATACAATGCAACTGCAGACAGAAATTCACATACAGAATACCAATGCAAAAAATATCTCTAGCTTAAACTGACAGATTTTTATGGGGAAGTTTGTATTATGCTAATTAGATTTCCACTGGGGAACAGACATCAACCTCAGGGGTTTTAAGGACTGGGGAGTTTTCCAGGATAAAAAAGAAACAGAATGGAGCAAAGCACAGGCAAAGTCCTAGAGAAAACTAGTTCAGTCTGCTTTCTACCAGACACTGGGAGATTTACCTTTCAGCAGGACAATAACCTAAAAAACAATCCCAAATAGACATTAGAGTTGTTACCAAAATGACAGTGAATGTTCCTGAGCGGCAGGGTTACAGTTTTGAATTAAATATTCTTGAAAATCGATGGCAAGACCTAAAAATTCTTGACTAGCAATGATCAACAACACATTTGCAATGTTCAGGAATTGGAGGGTTTTGGGTGTTCGGAGTGACTTCTCTTTGGTTTAGAATGTATGTTTTAAACATTTATAAATAAATAAATGAAATAAATACAGCGAGAGGGAGAGGGAGAAAGAGATGGGGGAGTGTGTGTTTGTGCGCGCGTGCGTCAGTGTGTGATGTGAGTGTGAGTGGTTAGAACACTTACCTCTGGGTAGCTGTTTCCGCACACAGACGTTGTTTTTGCGTGTGAAGTCTTCAGCACAGTCACAGTGGAAAGAACCCTCCAAATTGGTACACACACACACACACACACACACACACACACACACACACACATTCTCCTACACAAACTACACCACTTATCTGAACACTTGGCTCTGGTTAGTCTGTAATGTAGCCAGTAGCACACTTCCTGCAGCGAGATGGCACAGCGCCCATACAGCCTACACAGGCCTGGTCACAGCCTGGCTGAAGACCACAAACCATCTGCATCAACTCATAACACCCATACACAGCTCACAGTTCACACTAATGGGAGAGGAGATTCTGTTTCAGAGATCGTAATCTAATTGTAGACAGCAAACTAAAGACTTAAGGATTCTGAATGAAATTGTACATTGAATTACACATTTTAAATAGGATCTCTGTGCTATTCAAGACACCTCTCATCTATACAATGAAGCTCTTGAAAGTCTTAAGGGCATGATTATGTCATTGGGAAACAAAAAGTGTACTTAAGTTGTAGTTAGGTATCACCCCATAGAGTGTGTCAATTGGCTGTTGAAGAGGAGGAAGTGTGCTCCTGACCTCTGAACCCTGGTAGACCTCTGCACTGATAGTTGCCCTCTTGGCCAGCCAGTCCTCATCACTCCCCCTCTATCTACCAGCCACTGAGACAGTATGGGAGAGTGGATTTGACCACCGAGTTCTATAGGAACCAGGGGACACCGACAGGAAAGTATACAGTTCCGTATCAGGTTGAGTTTTAAATGAATTATCCAAAGGCCTACCCATTGATTGTTGAAGAATATAGCAGGGTCATTCCACCAATTTGGGGCCTTTTGAGTAGCGTAACTTAGTGAGAAAAAGCTTCATTTCAACTAATTGTAACATTATGTCATGAAGAGTTCAACTTAATAAAAAACATGTTTTCTCATCTCAAGAGGTTAAATAAAAAAATGACTATAGTAAGTGCCTATTAAGTGCCAAACAAAGTTACAGGGTTGATGATATCATCTGAAGTCATCCTTGTGACAGGGGGAATGGAAGCTTGTTTTGTGCAACAGGAAGGGGCAATTGAATGCAAGTTTCACACAAAAAATGTAATTGTTAAAACAAGTCTAGCTCACCAGCTTTTACACTATAGTTAGAATATTAGATGTTCAATGTTTCTTTAGAAAAAAATATTTAACATCAGAGTTCAGTTCATTCTAGATTTTAACAATAATATGCCGTATAATGAAATTCTGAACATGTAATCTCTCTACTGACTGAGTTCTGCAGTTATCTGACATAAATAATAATGAATACCTTTATACTTGCATAATCAGATATAAAATCACGTTTTATTTCTTCCCAGCAGATTTGACTGTTACTTCTACTTTGACCCCTGGCATCACAGTGAGACCAACTAGTAAGTATCGCTTAGTTTTCTATTTGCAGCACCAGCTCCAGCTGGTTTACTCATAAACCTATTAATAGCTGCTTGTACTTTCCATCTAAATTGTTGTACTTTTATTAGATATGAAACATATTTTTTCTTCTCCTCCATCAGGTGTGTCGGTCATCTTTAGTTAGTAAAACTGAAACAAATAGACTACCTTTATCTTACCCAGGTTCTTGTATTTATTTATTTTTTCATCACACATTTGCACACAGGAGGTCAAAGCTCCAAAGACAGTGTTCTGAATTCAAACTGTCAAAAAAGAGTTTTGGATAAGTATACTTATTTAGTAATACCACGGCAAAATTGCACTTGTCTTTTCCTGCTAGCTCTGACTTTGCTGATTACTACCTCGTTGTTGTATCACCTAGCTATCTGAAGATTAATGCACTAATGTAGGTCGCACTGGATAAGAGTGGCTGCTAAATGACTCAAATGTAATTGTCAAATGTTTAGCTGAGTTGCTGTCTATTCTCACACATATGAAAACAGAAACATTTTCTCAGACTGATAATAACATGGTTTACCATTTAAGAACCTAATGACCTCTCCTGATGACATCATGTCACCAAACAGAGGTGCAATTATGGCAGGCAGCAGTGGGTGTGGCTTCTGGAGTGGCCGTATTTCCTGATGGGATTGACAGCTGTCTGTCTCTGCAGGAGGACCAGTGAGTACTTCTGACTCTACACAAAAAATAACTTGCAAACATTTTCCTTTGTCATTTTAATGTAAGTGCCTTTGACATGAGTAAATCACCTCATTTTGGTCTTATTGCATAGGGTAGGCTATATTCAATATAATAATATGGCCTAAATAGTTAAACAGAGAACCTACAGCCAGACAGGATGATCACAGCCAATGTATGTTCCAAACAAAATACATCAAACTCTGCACACACTACTAACACAACTAACACATGCATGTACAAAACAAATTGTAATTACATTTTCATTTTGTTTCTGTTCTAGGTTATTTGTTGAAGGGAGCTGTGAGCAGTGCAGGCATGTTGGATTCAAGGGATGCTGGGATCTATTCTCTCATCACCTATGTACCTTCCACGTTATTGCCCTCATGTGAGTTTGTAACAGAATGTCTTCTGTACATGTCTTCCCGGGAATGTGAGACCCTCAGCACAATAACACTTTGTCACTCAATGTCAACCGTACTAACTTAAAACCTAAAATAAGGTGTTAGTCAGAGCATCTTGACAGCGTGAGAACAGAGCTGTAAGTCTACAGGGTGGTTTGAGTCAGGAGGAGAAGTGTGAAGTGACATTAAGCACAGTAAAGTAACACACACATCCAAACTTACACTTACGTGTGCGCACACGCGCAGTCGCACACAAACACAAATACACACAAATTCTAACTCAGGCTCCCTGTTGAAGAGAATTGAAAGTAATCTGAAAACGACAATGTAAGTTCAGAATCACCCACTGTGTTTGGTGATTGTGAATGACTCTCAGTTTCAGATTGATGTTACATCCTTTTACAATACATTACAGTACTGTACATTTAAAGGACTGAAGTTAAACTGTCTGTTTCTTTTCTCTAGTCTGATACATACCACGTATACAGCTCAATCCCCGACAGACCAGCAACCTCAGCCCAGCCGGATGGGTTATACAGTCTTCTGCAGACACACTGACACTACACCACTGGCTTTCTGTAGCTATGTCTCATATAAATACTCTTGCTTTCAGGATGTCCTCTATTTATCAAAAGTCACGTCACTGTAAATAAGTGTCTAATACATCTACTGCAGTACCGTTTCTAGTCATAAGCAATATGAGCGGCCTCCATCCCATGGCAAAATGCAGGAAATTAGCTTTGAAACAAAATAATTTTCAACGCCCCATGGCAGAATGAGTAGAATTGCAGAATGAGTAGAATTACAAACCAGTACATGTATGCTGTCACGTATCCATACCTACAAACAGATGTTCGAGTGCAAACATGCACACACACACACACACACACACACACACACACACACACACACACACACACACACACACACACACACACACACACACACACACACACACACCACAACAGGGTGGAACGGCTCTTGCTGCATCCTATACTTCTGAAACTTCAGCCTATCACATTTCAGAGACTCGTTGTGTTCAGAAGGCATTGATGGAAATACTGTTGAACCAAACCTCAGATACATTTAACTGAAACAATTCAACGTCTTTACCAGACTATTTTAGCAAAATATGGAAACCAAAAGGACATTCATCCACCAGAAATACCAATATGAGAAATGTATTCATGTTTCTGACTATTGCAACAAGCCTCTCATGAGCGTTGAAACCCCACTTGTCATGCTGTATTTCCATGGAAATATTCAGTGTTGTTGTTTTCTGCTTACGTATCTGCACCTCTGTTATCTTATTAAGATAATAACTACAGTAGATGGGACATATATTGCCTCTAATGCACACTGTGGAGAGTCATATGGAGCCACAGCAAGAATGTTTCTTATTTTTTACTTTTGGATGTTGCCAATT
The DNA here is from genome assembly GCA_030435695.1 of Brachymystax lenok tsinlingensis. Classification (NCBI taxonomy): domain Eukaryota; kingdom Metazoa; phylum Chordata; class Actinopteri; order Salmoniformes; family Salmonidae; genus Brachymystax; species Brachymystax lenok. Next base: position 43,856,199 of record CM059797.1, on the reverse strand, counting down.
TTACTGTAGTTGTACATTAAACCTTATTTTTATTGTGCATTGTAGTTTACTTTCTATGTGGTTTTAATGTGAGCAGCCTCCTCATCTTCCTCTCTATTTAAACCATTCAGTCACAGACGCCGTACTTATTATGTAGTTCGTGACCGTCTGTTTCTCAGAAAAACTGCAGTGAAACATGAGACTCATTACAAAAAGTGAGATCAAAAGTATTTTTATTATTCTTTATCATTCTTAAAGGGATAATCCACTCCAGAAATTAAACTCATGAAGCACCTGTCAATTTGATGATCGTTTATGTCCTATGAGTGTGTAGTAGAATTCACATTTGTTAATCAAAACTAGAGGTTCAATAACGTCCGTGCACAGTTTGTATTCACACAAGTTTGTTACAAAATTACGTCAGATCAGACTTCTTATTGAAATGTATCTCACACCTAGTATGAGCAATAGCAATACATTTCTAGAATATTGAGTTGCACCCCCACCCCCCCGTGTTGAGTCCAGTGCTTCCCACACTTGTGTCAGGTTGGCTGGCTGGCTGTCCTTTGGGTGGTGGACCATTCTTGATACACACAGGAAACAGTTGAGCATAAAAAAAAACAGCAGATTTGCAGTTCTTCACACAAACCGGTGCGCCTGGCGCCTACTAACTTAACACTTTCAAAGGCACTTCAATCTTTTGTCTTGCCCATTCCCCCTCTGAATGGCAGACGTACACAATCCATGTATAAATTGTCTCAAGGCTTAAAAATAATTATTTACCCTGTCTCCTCCCCTTCATCTACACTGAATGAAGTGGATTTAACAAATGACATCAACAAGGGATCATAACTTTCACCTGGATCCACCTAGTCAGTCTATGTCATGGAAATAGCAGATGTTCTTAATGTTTTATATTCTCAGTGTACAATATTTACATGAGCAGTGGAGGCTCCTCAGAGGAGGAAGCAGTGGACCATCCTCCTCACTGCATTTCATGAAAATAAAATGAGTAAAACTTTTAAAAAGTTATCATTTTTAGATGAAACTATACTAAATATGTTCACGTCAACAAATTATTGATTAAAACACACTGAACAGCAAAGTGAGCACAACCACACCCACAACTGCATGCACGCATGCACTTACACACACACACACACACACACACACACACACACACACACACACACACACACACACACACAAACTCTCACTCCGGCTTCTTCGTTGTTCAGGCCCTGTTGGATAAAATGACAATTCAAGTTCAGAATCACCCACTGTGTTTTATGAACCACTTTCAGTTTCAGATTGGTGTTATATCCGTTTAGAATACATTACATTTACATTACTGTACATTCAAAGGACTGAAGTTGAACTGTCTGTTTCTTTTCTCTAGTCTGATACATACCAAGTATACAGCTCAATCCCCGACAGACCAGCAACCTCAGCCCAGCCGGATGGGTTGTACAGTCTTCTGCAGGCACATTGACACTACACCACTGGCTCTCTGTAGCTATGTCTCACATATCTCATACAAATACCCTCTTTCTCACACGATGTCCTTCATTATCACTCTTCAAGTTACTGTAAATACGTCTCTTAGCAGGTAATATATATTTTACATATGGACACCTTGCTTATGTTACATGCCTGTCCAATGTATCTGTTACTGTGTTATTATTTTAATTTTGGAGTTTTGGAGGGGTTTGGGGCATACTCCCCTTTGACTATTTTTCTTCTTTTTTCCTCCTAGTAATTGCTAAATGTACTGTAATTATGTCTAGTCTATTATTTGGAGACAAAAGTGATGAATGCTGAGAATTTGAAATCATATTATCGTCAATTGGTTAAGATGGCGCAGAGGAAGATGGCTGAGGTTTACATGCTCCTAACTAACTGTGCTATTTTGTTAGTTTTGCGTTGTTTGTAACTCATTTTTTAAACTTATTTTGTACATACTGCAATGTTGCTGCTACCGTCTCTTATGACCGAAAATAACTTCTGGACATCAGAACAGCGATTACTAACCTCGAACTGGAAGAAGCTTTTTCCTTTAACGAGTCCGACTAGAAGGATATACTGCTTTCCCGGGAACAGAACTTAATCCCCGTCATTTGCGTGAAGAAAAGATGGAGAAAAAGGGGGCGCAGGTCGGGCTGCCTTCTGAGAATACATAGACAACCGAGTAAACTCCCACTGCCATCCGTTCTATTGGCTAACATGCAATCATTGGAAAATAAGATTGATGACCTACGATTAATATTATCCTTCCAACGGGACATTAAAAACTCTAATATCTTATATATCACAGAGAAGTGGCTGAACGATACATAGAGCTGGCGGGATTTTCCATGCACTGGCAGAACAGAGAAGCTATGTCTGGTAAGACGAGGGTTTGGGGTGTGTCTATTTGTCAATAACAGCTGGTGTGCGATGTCTAATATTAAAGAAGTATCTAGGTATTGCTCGCCTGAGGTAGAGTACCTTATGATAAGCAGTATACCACACTTTCTACCACGAGAGTTCTCATCTATATTATTCATTGCCATCTATTTACTACCACAGACCGATGCTGGCACTAAGACTGCATTCAACCAACTCTATAAGGCCATAAGCAAACAGGAAAAGGCTCATCCAGAAGCGGCACTCCTGGTGGCCGGGGACTTTAACGCAGGCAAACTAAAATCTGTTTTTGCAAATTTTGACCAGTATGTCACATGTGCAACCATAAATCTATCCTCCTGATTCCTGCTTACAAGCAAAAACTAAAGCAGGAAGAACCAGTGGCTCGCTCAATACAGAAGTGGTCAGATGACGCGTATGCTACGCTACAGGGCTGTTTTGCTAGCACAGACTGTAATATGTTCCGGGATTCATCCAATGGCATTGAGGAGTATTCCACCTCTGTCATCGGCTTTATCAATAAGTGCATCAACGACGTTGTCCCCACAGTGACCATACATACCCCAACCAGATGCCACGGATTATAGGCAACATCCGCATCGATCTAAATGCTAGAGCTGCCGCTTTCAATGAGCGAGACACTAATCCGGACACTTAACCTCTTACGGAGCAGTGGCGCTAGTGCCCCACTCCCGACACTACCCGGTGAAATGCAAGGCGCCAAATTCAAAATCCAAAAGTTGAATTATTAAACATTCATCAATATACAAGTGTTGCATAGTCATCAAAAGCTCTGCTTCTTGGCAATATCACAGCGTTGTCAGATTTCAAAAAGGCTTTACAATGAAAGCACTACATTTGATAGTTTGAGGGTAGCACCTCCAACATGTTTTCTATTAGCATAAATTCATAAACCATCGCGGTTCACACAAAACACATTTCACAGCGAAAACAAATTCTTTAACTTTTGAAGAACTTCTGCTGAGTGCTTCCCAAGTGTCCAACGAAGACAATCCATGGTTCTTTTGTTAGAAAAAGTCTCCGTTTGGTTGGTGCGTTATGATGAGAAAATACAGCGTCCACTCACCCATTGAACCGTGAAGAGAACTCGTTCAACCTATACCTATACACTTGTCCAAGAACAATCTAACATCATTGATAATGTATCCTTAGGAACCCTTTTATGTATATTTAGTATAATATTTCAACCGGATTATAAACTGGGCTATAGGAAAGGAAAAAACCACACACATACACACCTTTTTCTGTGTCCTTTTTTGTGTTGGCTGTTTGGTGTAGCTTCTGTACAGTAGGAAGGTCTTTAGAGCTGCGTCCTCCTGCCGTGAGTACACTGCTTCCCCTGCTCATTCCAACTCCCCATCTGCCTTCCTGCCCCCTCATCCTCCCCCACAACCACCCTTACCCAATATACTTCAATACCTCACAGTGAAACCCATCCTCTCTACACTGACCTCTCCACTGATGTCCCTTGGTCTCCCCTGCCCGGCCCTGCCGTGGGCTCTCCCCTGCCCACTCCCCTGCCCAGCTTGCTGTGCCAGATGTAAAGGCTAGCTCTCAGCCTAGTAGCCTGGCCTGCATGACTAGAGCTGCTGTGCTCCAGGTCAACTGTGCTCTGCTCAATGAGTGAGCTGCTTCAGTAGGCAGGGTCTGTATGTCCTCTACTCAATCCCCCTAGAGTCTTGTTTGGTTTGGTCCCTAGGGGTGTCAGTCAGTTGGTTGGTCCCCTCTATCTGGCTGTCTACCATGGCACCCTATACTGGTTCCCTTGCTGTCTTGCTCACTTGGGCTCCTCTCCGCCTTGCTGTCTAGCCATACTAGCTCTCTTGTCCCCCTCCATCCTCCTAGACTACCCCCGCTCGCTCCCCCTCTCTCTAGCCCAGCTGGTGTCCTGACTGACTGCATGCCCGGCCTGCCCTCACAGGCTGTGCAGCCAGCAGCTAATACACAGGCAGGGTTCTAACCTGGCTGTCAGAGGAGAAGGTGTATCCTGTGCATCCTGCATTAGCTTTGTCTGTCAGGCTGCTGTGTCCTTCAGTGACTGACTCTCATTGGTGCTTCTGATGATGATGATCTCCCTGTCTGTCTCTGAATACACTCCAACCTCTTCTGGTTCTGGGTCCTCTGTTGTCGTTCTTCTTTTCTGTTATGATTCTAACCATTTCTATGGTTTCTTTTACTCTTCTCCTCCTCTTTTCCTCCTGTCTCCTGTGTGCGCTGCTGCTTCCTCTTGTCGTGCCATCCCTCCTTCCTCCTCTTCCTCCTCCTCTTCTTCCTCTCCTCCGCCTGCAGCCTAGCTCCCAGGTAAGTAGCTAACCCCTTTGGCATGCCCCCACCAACACCCTCTCCCATTCTAACTCTTGCTGCCTAAACCTGTGAGTCATTTCAGAGATCTCTAAACATATTAACATGGACTTGTCTATGTCTCATCTGTGTCTCATTTATGTTTCCTGTATTATGTTTCCTGTGTGTCTCCTGAATGTTTTTCATAGATTTTATATCAAAATGTCAGTGTAATTTACAGTACCTGTATGTCTAACCTGAGTTTCCTGTTGTATTTTGTGTCCATCTCCACGTGTTTCTAATGAGTCTCACAGTCACCTTGTATCACTCACTTATACTGTATGTGTGTTAAGCGGTTGGAGTTTTGTGTGTCTTGTTCATGTGTTATACTGTATTTACAGACAACGTGTATTAGACAAAAGTTTTTTCCCCAACCCAAAGGGACATAATCAGGAACGATTGGTATCGGTAGTCCTGGTAGTGGTGCAGTACAAAGTTGAGTAGTATGACTGTAGAGGGTTGAACTCTGACCTCCTCTGTGGTATTCCATCCAGGCAGGCCAAGGAGCAAGTTACTAAGAAGGGGGGTCCCAACCTCAAACTAGGCCCCCAAGGGGACAAGAAGCCTGATCAGATAATGGGTGATCCTCGAAAGGACAACACCAAGGACCCAGGCCGTCAGGTAGCCTAGTGGTTAGAGCATTGGACTAGAAACCGAAAGGTTGCAAGATTGAATTCCCGAGCTGACTAGGTAAAAATCTGTCATTCTGCCCCTGAAAAAGGCAGTTAACCCACTGTTCCTAGGCCGTCATTGAAAATAAGAATTTGTTCTTCACTGACTTGCCTACTAAAATAAAGGTTAAAAAAATTAAAAATTAAGTGTGCTTATATATAGTGTTTGTGTGAAAGAGAATGATTTCTCATCATAGTTTAGAGAGAGAGAGAGAAATAAATCACCTCCTCTGCTTGTGTGTCAGCTGGAGGAGATGATGATGATGAACAGACAGGATCTGGACGCCACCAAGCAGGGCCTCTCGTCTACCCTGCAGGAGAGAGACAGTCACCTGACAAGCAGGAAACAGTTGGAGGAGATCATGAAGGAAATCACACTTTACATTAGCAGAGCAATGAAAAATATTCATATTCTTCATATACATGTTATATTCATTCAGGGTTTTCAAGAGGAGCTGCGGTCAAATCATTCATGTAGTACAAGAATATAAAGCAGAACTTGCTTGGCCTTGTGAATGCTCAAAAGACATCTCATGATCAAAAGATGCATGTTTTGCCTCTCTCTTCCTCTGTCTTCCTCTCTCGCTCTTTCTCTCTCTCTCTTCCTCTCTCTCACTCTTCCTCTCTCTCCTTAGGCAAAAGGCCCTGCTGGCAGCGATCAGTGAGCAGGACACTAACATCGCTCTGCTAGAGCTGTCTGCCTCTGGTAAGAAGAAGACCCAGGAAGAGGGTTTGGCTCTGAAGAGGGAGAAGGACAGACTGATGCACCAACTCAAACAGCAGGTCAGGCCTGGAGACAAACTGCAAGTGGACCTTGTATTCAACCTTTATTTCAATTAAGTCAATTCAGTAAGTAAAATTTTTTAATCCAATTGCCTTTCTTTCTCATTGAAGAGTATTAGAAATATGGAATTGGAATTTCAGTTGTCTTCCTGAATTGACTGAATTGAAATGGAATTGTCCCCAACCCTGCCTTTTTGTATACAGGAGATCCAAAAAGTATATTTTGCAGGAAGGACTTACTCACGATAGCAGCACTGGTCCGTTCTAACCTTATTTCAACTACTCAGTTGCTACTCTCTCTCTTCTAACTTGTCATTAGGTATTCATAATGACTAACTCAGTGTTTGGGTCTCTCGTGTTAAATTGTAGCACTGACATGTTTGAGTTTTGTTCCACAGACACAGAGCAGGATGAAGCTGATTGCAGACAATGAAGACGACCACAACCACCCCCATCCTCCTTACCACACCCAACCCCAGCAACCCCACCCGGGCCCCCAGGCTCAGCTCCCCCAGCCACAGTATCAGCACCCTCCCCACCACCAGCAACCCCACCCGGGCCCCCAGGCTCAGCTCCCCCAGCCCCAGTATCAGCACCCTCCCAACCCCAGCAACCCCACCCGGGCCCCCAGGCTCAGCTCCCCCAGCCACAGTATCAGCACCCTCCCAACCCACAACAGCATCAACAGCTGTTTCAGAGTAGCAGTGCTGATCTAGTATCAGGTCAATAGTACCCTGTCAATATAATCATATTCTTTATGATCTGTAAGGTCAAACTGGCTCTAGATCAGCACTATTCTAACACGTTTTACGACAAAAGGCCCAGAACTCAGAACTGATATTATTTTACTCATTGTAGCTACTAAAGTGGAGCACTTACTGTACTTACTTATCCAAAACCATAATATCTATTTAGGTCCATTTTGTTTCGACAATAACATATGTTTTTGCAGACACTATTAGACAAAAAGCAGACTGTACCTCTCAGTTTCCTATCCTCTCTGTGCTGTGGTGGTCTAATGGCTAGAGTGTTGCATTGTGGGTCTAAATCTATGTTTAGATTAACTCTAAGCCTGTGTCTCAAATTGCACCCTACACAGTAGTGAAGTACTTTTGACCAGAGCTCCCTGAGCCCTGGTCAAAAGTGTGAACTTTAAGGAATAGGGTGCCGTTTGGGACAAACTTCAACTTTACTGCCTCTCGTTCCTGATGTGAGGTGAAAAGACACCCAGTTTCTATGCTCAGCTTTGTCCTGCAGTCATGCCTTGATCAAGCTGAACACTCTTAACCTTTTCAACCAATACACTGGCTTGCAATATCACAAAGTGGCTCTTTAATTAACGGAGGCAATGCAGATTGGATTGATAAGCAACAAGCAGACTTACGTGATGTCAACATTGCTCTTTCTTTAATCCTATTATACCATGGCAATGTTGAATACTCGTTTCTGATTGGCTTGAAGGGCATTCTAGAACGTGCATTATTTCACTGTAACGCATGGTATATCAGCATGGAATAATGCGATGGATATAGTTAATTCTTACATGTTCTTTGTTTGAAAACATTATTGGCATTGCTGAATTTGATTTCCATTATATCAAGCTGGGACTTATGGTTTGGTTAACTAAACTAGCAGCCTTTTAGTTAGGTTACCAAGGTAACTACTGTAGCTATCTAGTAAACTTGTTAGTTACTTCAGTGGATGTTGAACACATTTCTAGGACAAATGTGTTAAATTATAGCCATGGTATAAAGGCCATGTTTGTTGTTACAGCATATCCTTGAACATCCTGGCAATAATTGGCTCTTGAGACTGTTCTGTATTTTTTTTTTTTTTTGTCTTTCTTACGAAAAAAGTATTGCAGTATGACTGCAGAACGCTACAGTGTAACTGCAGTTACAGTGCAGTAGAACTGTTGTTCTACTGCAGTTATTCTGCAATTACTGCATCCAGAATACCACAGTCAACTGCAGTTACTGCACTTTTACTGCAGTTTCAAAACTGCAATCATTTCTTGTAAGCGATCCCCACAAAGCTATACACGGCGCGTCGTTCCATATTTTCCATAGAACGCATATCCCCTCGTTGATTATCCCTTACATAACATTTGACTTATACTAACTCCTTTCTACTCTCTTCACTTCCTGCTGACATTTTCTTCTGGCCTATAACACTGTCACCGATAGGATGACGAGGAGAGCATTTGGGCGTAATCGTGTCCATGACAACCGAAGCTCTGATGTTGTTCTGAGGCGTGAGACGTTTTGTAACAACGTCCTGTCTTTTATTTTCTCTTTCTGTTCCTCTTCCTTTTTGCTGTTCTGTTCTCTCTGTGTTAGGAGTGTGCTGTGGTCATTCATTTTTTGCTGACTGATAAGTAACTCTCTCTCTCTCTCTCTCTCTCTCTCTCTCTCTCTCTCTCTCTCTCTCTCTCTCTCTCTCTCTCTCTCTCCACCTCACTCCCCCTCTCGTTTGTAGATGATTCAGTTACTATTGGAGGAGCACAGCCATTCCACGATGCTGAAATACATTGACTACCTACCAACCTTTTGTTACCACCACATAATCCACACTTCAATGGGGCCTTTATTTTATATTTTACTGAGGATGAGGATACAGAGGAGGAGGAGGAAGAGGAGGGATCAAGCAGGTGGGAGGGCCAGACGAGGAGACTGATAGTTGAGGTACAACCCACTTCTGGATTCAGTCCTTTATTTGGATTGTCCTCTTTGGGGTTGCAAAAATCTGATAACTTCAGAATCTTCCCAGGTTTTCCAGAAATGCTTATTCCTTCCTTATTCCAGGAATCTTCCAACCGGGATACATTTATAGATGTAGAATAAAGCACTGTGAGTTACTGGTTAGTGTTCAGTCGACAATCACTGTAAGAGGACAGCAACGACCGTAGTGCTGATTGTACTATTGTGTGTGTTTTTACAGGTGACTGAAGAGCCATCATGTGAAGAGGAGCAGCTGCAGCACTCTACAGACATTGAAGAAACTGGCCAGCCCGGTGAGAGTGACTCTGGGGAGGAGTCTTCCTACAGACACATAGGTGTGGTCTGTGAAGTTAGACTGGGTTGGACAGACTGAGTCCCACTCAGACAGACAGACATCTGAGCTGTCTGGTCTCAGCTTCGTGGTTCTGTTCACACAGCCAAACTCACACTGCGACTCTGGTATAGTTGTCAAGATGCTCAGCTCACCTGTCTGTCACCTGCCGGCCCTACAGAGCCCCGCCCGCTCTCATAAGACTAGCTGCACCCTCACCCACCTGGCTAAGACCTAACGACTGGCTCTGCCCTGTTTACATGAGATGCGTTCAGTTCACTTGAACATTTGCTACGTTGAGGAACGGTTTGTTCTGAACAAAACGTTTCCCCAAAACTCTTGTACGTTCTTGAACAGACTTCTAGGTACGATTCCTCCCGTTTGGGTGGGTGTGGCTGGGTGTGGCTTGAAGCAATGAGTGACGTTTATAAAGGGCAGTGGCCATGCTGACAGCATTCCCCAACCCACAACCCAACCCCTCCCAGTTTTTCAACTGGTCATTCAGTACAGCACTGTTTCTGTTCAATTGAATGTTCCAGAACGTAAAAATGTACTTCACCCAGCCCTGGCTTGCTCCCCCGTTCTCACCAACCTGCGTCTAATTGGTTCACTCTCCTGTCTCCGCCTTGCTTACCTGAGCTTTCCACCTGATTAGTTCCTCTGTATCAACAGTTCTTTCTCTGATTGATTCACCTGACAGTTTACCTGATTTGCCCCACCCTGCTGACCCCCGGCTGGCTGTGATTGGCTCCCCTGTCTGGCAGGTTCCACCCTACTGACAGTCTTGCACAGCAGCTTCACAGTAATTCTTTTACTATGTTGTTTTTTGTTGTTTTCTCTTTGTCAGAGATAGCCTGCTCTCTTTCCACATATTTAATGAAGCGCCATACAGTTACAGCTTTAGTTCACATTTACAGAAGCGTTAACAGCTAACCTATTTCACAGGAAGTTCCTTTGCTGTGTCTCTAAAAGCGAAGTTGTGCTACTTGTTTTATTTTGTAACCTGTTGAGTGTTTCATTTGCAGTGCTTGACTATGGCTATGAGTGCTTTGTGTAAAGTGAATCAGAACAAGGAAGAGGAAGAGCTTTTATCTGAACAAAACAGCCACTAGAGCTCTTATCTGACCAATGTGCAGCCACGGGCCTTGCCTCGACTACTGAAGGTTTCCTTGTGCCGTTAATGTGCTGTCTGGCATGGCCTTATGGGCAGGGCCTTGTACTGGGGGTGTCGCAGGGCCTTTGGGCTTAGGGCTGCCATCTGTGTATCTCTCCTGTTAACTCAGTTGATAACCAGATGCAGTCAGAACTCCAATCTATGTAGACGTCAGAACTAATAATGCCACTTTGAATCCAGTCATGAGTCAAGGGCACCAATCAAAATCTGTTTAGATGTATTAAAGAAGCACGAGTACCAATCAGAATGGTCTATTCAGAACATACACCAATCAGATTGCGTTGTTATAATGTGTTTCTCAGTGTGATATGCACCTATGCACCTCCTCCTCCCCTGTTGCAGGGATACTTCTAATGGTGCTTTTAGATCACTGGTGCTCACACAACATGGTGTCCAACCAGAGAAACAGCTGAGAGACATGGACATTGGACATTGTGCATCCATGTCATTCAATAGGGAGTTGATCCCAAAACCTGGTGTGCTTATAAACTGTAGAAGACTGTGTTGTACATAGGATCAGCTGGAGAGACTCTGAGGAAATGGTACAAGGAGGGTATAGATTTGATATGTTTAATGCCATCCATGGACACCCATGAGATTTCCTGCCGTACCTTTACAGCCGTCTCTCCTGCTCATTGACTCCCTCCTTCCTCCTCCTCTTCTTCTTCATCTCCCCTTTCTTCTTTCTTCTTCTCTTTCAGCAGTCTGTGCTAACCCAAACCCAAACCTAGTGACTAGTTTTGTCCTTCTCAACAATGTGGCCTGTGCCTCGTTCATATTGTATACATATATATATATGTATATATATATACGATATGAACTGGTTGGTTGACCATGCTGTACAAATGTACATTCATGGTACTGTATATAAAACAATTAAATTATCAGCCTGTGGAATGTAAGTCATTACGTACTGTGTGATTGAGTTGTTACTGCTAATGAACAGTCTCCATTTTACTAATGTACTGCATCTGTATAGATGTACTGTAAATGGACAACAGAAAACACACAAAGACATTTGAAGGATGTTTTTTCTCCGAGAATGAGTGAGAAGCTCATTTGACTATTTGACATTGCTGTTTTTCATCTCTCCAAGCTCAAGGTTAGTGAGATAACATTGTTAAGGGTGATATAGTAAGATGTCCACACACTTTAGTTTTACAGTAGTTTTTCCATTTTAATGATTTTAGTTAAACGAACCCCATTAAACGAAATGTGCTAACAATATTTTAGTCAGTCACTGTCATCTGTTTAGTAAAAGGCTTGTTAACTTAATATGGAGATGTCATTCTCTGTGTTCTCTGTTTGTGGGTACAATGATATTGAGGAAGGGAACATAAGACTGAGACAACATTGCCGTAGTGTGAAATATTTTTTTCCTCTGATCTCACAGGCCTTCCTCAGCCTAGTCTGACAGTGTGTCCTTCAGTCATCAGAGAGAGAGACAGTTCAGCTGAGCTGTCTGACTCCTCCATCTGTCTCTGTAGCGCAATGTTTCTTCTACACAGTGGGAAGAGTGAATTTACTCTAGCTTCACTCTGTAGACATACACTCACAGGAGCTCAGCGCTCAGATGAACAGGTCAAAGTTCACCACCTGAGGTCAAAATACAATGTCAGTACAGTGCTAAAGGTCAGCAGGTTAGATCCATATACAGTGAACCTTCTACAGTCACAATTCATGGTAGGAAGACAATTTGACTGTTTGTAAACAATGTACTGTTTTGCCATTTTACTATGTTCCTCTTGGGATATGTTATCATACTGTTTGTTGTAATGCTAGTTAGCAAAGTACTTCAAACTGCACGCAGGGACATAAAAAATGGTATCCATAAGTTTATCTGACTCTGGGTAAGTAGAAAAGGGGGCATTTGACCCATAGACTTGCCTGTAACTTGCAAAGACAAAGGGTCGAGCTCCTCGTTCCGTTTCCGATCCTCGTTCTGTTCTCTTCTCTTAACACATATGGACTCAGAACATAAATAAAGCATCTGACCAATTACGCAAGACTTTAGTTCAGAGTTAACCGAGATTGTCTGAAATTACAAGGAGCGATTAGTAAAACTCAAACTCAACCACAAATACAGTTGTCAAACACATGAAACCAAAAAGTCAAAGACAAATCTTATACTCAAACAGTGAGTTTGTTGGATTTGAAAGTGTAATTGAAGCCATCTAATGATGCAACATATCAGCTGTTGAAGACAAATAGCTACAGACAACAAGAATAATGATTGATTAATTAGTCTGAATGTTCCTCAGCAACGTTTGCCACACTTTCCGTATGAGACTAGTTTCTGCTATCTGTGGTTTTCCTGTGAACAAGCTCCACATCTACTTCTCTATTCAAACAATCCTCTCTGACACAGTCACCATCTTCTGTGAAGTCAGACTAACAGTCTGTAGATGTCTGATAAATGGCGTTGTTCCTCCCTGATATGGCTGGTCATCTGTTTTTGGTCATCCTCCTTTTCGGTGAGTTATTCCTCCATTCCAAGTTCCATCATCTGTTAGTGCTACAGGATTCTGTCTCCTCTTTTAATATGTTACTTTAGGAACTCTTTATATATTTCTGAATCTCATGGCTGTAATGTGTGTTTTATTCCATTGATCATCTTAATGACTTATTTTTCTCTATCATTATATTTTGTTCAGATCAGAATGACTACTTCTTGATAACATGCCCATTGATCTATGGTAGTATATGATACTTTACCAACTTCTGCAAATAGTTCCTGTCTCTCATGTTATTCTGAATGGCACAAGACCTAATTTGTTATTTCCAGTCACCTTCCAATACATCAAAGGTCAAAACAAAGGACACTGTGAGTGTTTTTTATTTTTACTAAATAATAATACCATCAATCAATCAAAGTTATCTTGTTAACCTAAACTACATTATTGTAGATTATCATCTAGTAGACAACAGTGAATTCATTGTTTTTCATTTTCAAATGTATATCAAGTGCTGCGATATCTATGAGTACTTAAACATTGAAAATTAATTCATAATGAAATGGCAAGTGACACACTCCATCATCCTCCACACCATACATGCAAGCAAAATAGTCCATGCGATTCAATTTCATTTCACACACGAGAATGTAAGGAATTAAGTGAAAGGCAATCGTTGTAAAGACACAGCACACATGATTAAATGGCACTCATAAATAGGCATGATATCAAATAAGACATGCTGATACGTAATATGAAGAGAATGGCAGGCTCTAGTTTACTAAGAGTCAGTGTCACTTGTGACATATACATTACATTCAAATAGAGTGATGCAAAAAGGAGCCTCTGTCCTTTCCTAACAGATCCAAAACCGAACATTACAGTCCATTTTGATGGGTACTTCAACATCATCTGTTTGATTTCTGGATCCGTCAGTCCTGACACCACCTGTAACCTGTATGTTGGAGAGGAGAGTCAGCCATCCTTCACAGCAAAGATCAAGAAGAGAAAAGCCACCTCAGCATCAGGACAGACGTTCTGTCCATTCACTCCAAAACATAGTGACCTGATCAGTTGTCTACAGTCAGTGAGGAGGAAGGAGGTGAGCTGTGACTACAGAGTGAGATCAGGACCAAACTCTCTCTCACCACGCAGTGATGGGTACAGCTTTACAGGTGAGTCATTATCTAATCAAATCTATCAGGGCTGCAGGTCTTCATGATCTGACTCACTTTGATTTTAGCATCTTCTTAGTATGACTATATTCATTCTGACCCACAAACTAAATACCACATTTCAATCCTCAAAATGTTTTTAGATCTGGTGGGAGTTCACATTAGTGATCCAACAACTAAACCCTTTCCAACAGGTAGGCTACATATTAGTTTTGTTTCATTTTTTTTAAATGTACTTTGTTGCGCTGCTTAGGGCTGTGGCGGTCTCAAAATTTCGACGGCCGTGATTGTCAAGCAAATAACTGTTGGTCTCACGGTTATTGACCGTTAATTAACATAAACACATTTAGCATCTCCTGGCTTCCACACATAGCCGACAAGCCATTTTAATAAGTCAAATAAATCCATGTAATATAGCCTACACCTTCACAAGAAATCCATTATTTATTTTAGACAGGTCTAAAGAAGTATGATATGAAGAAAAGGTAGTCTATTTCAGAAAAAAAGAATAGCCTACTCTGAGTTGTCCTTCTGTTAGGTCCTGATGTGGCTATGCCGAATGGCTGTGGGCTACACTAGTTCATTTAGCAGACAAGATTTGCTTATAATTCTGTGGTATATTTTATGTTATGAAGAACACAATTGAACAAATGCTTCATTTAGAGTTATTAATGTAACTTTAGATGGGCTACATGTTTAGATCTTTAATACATTGTAAGGCTGAATGATGAGACTCTAATGATGATTTGAAAAAGGTTTGTTGAAAGGCATGAGCTCTGCTTTGTTTATTGCACAGACTGTACACACTCCAATAGTCTCTCATTCCCAATTTGACAAGCACTTGATAATGCCTCGAATATCACGGTGGCATCCCCTATGTTGCCGTAATGCACCCTAAAGAAATCCATGCCTTTGCGCCCGGGGTGTGCTGCTCTGTGTCCTTCTCCCTGAGAGTTCTGCCAATCCGAAACTCTCTCACTCTCTCACTCACAGGGCTCTCTGTCACGTGATAGGGTCTTTTTTTACAGGCTACAAGTTATGACAGACACATCGGGACGCAACCTTATCCATTCCAAGGTGCATATTTCAGATATTTTAAGAACTGTCCTCATTTACTTTTCGTCAGCCAACAAGATGAGTAGGCCTAACGAACAGCAAAAGCACTAGCATATACCAATCTACTGTCCACCATAGTACAAACATCGACCTATTCTATTCTGTGCGAGAAATAGATATACCATACATAGTCTGAGACAGTTGTGCGATGTGATAGATCCCAAATGAATACAACCACTAGCACAAAAGAAAACGCTTTTATGCAATGTGGCTGACGCAACAGATCAGAACGTTTAGCTTAAAATGTTGATAAACTATTAGGCTATTTCTTCACATTATAAGAGCAGCAATGCGCACTTGGTAGTAAGCTGTAAGCGCAAATGTTCTATTAGCAGAAAACACCATTCTGAAAAGTGACCACTTTTAAGTAAGCATTTCACGGTAAGGTCTACCAGTTGTATTCGGCGCATGTGACTAATAAAGCCATTGTAGTGGTAATACGGTCACCTCAACAGCCCTGGCACTGCTGTTATTTTATAGCAGAGCTCCTTACAGCAGTAAGAAAGGCCCTGGTTCTACTTTGCCCCCTCATCATCACAGTGAGTCCTACAACAGGTGTATTGGTCCTCTAAGGGACCGTCTTTGCAAATACTGTTTCCTGTTGTACATTCAGTTAAAGGTCTGGGTTTTAACAATAATGTTATGCCATTGTTCATTTTTCTATTGACTGAGTTGTGTTGCTTTCTAACAAAATTATGAATACCTTAATTATTGTGTAAACAGATACACAATTAATTTGTCTTGTATTGCTTCCCAGCAGGTTCGACTGTTAGTTCTACTCTACTGACCCCCAACACCCCAGTGAGATCAACAACCAAAAGGCCCACTAAATGTAACTTAGTTTGAATTTAAACATTTTCTGTTCTCATTAATTCACTAAAGCTCCGACCGGTTTATTAATATATCTATTCATAGCTGCTTGTAATTTCAGCCCAGATTTGTGTACTTTTAGTCCATCTGATTTGTAGGTAATGTGTAGTAAACTTCTCTTTTTCTGCTTAATTAATGACTTTCTTGTGTAATATGAGTTCTCTTCTCACCAGGTTTGACCTCTCCTTTGACCCCCAGTACAGCACTGAATCCTACATCAGGTGTGTTAGTCATCTTTACCTAGTTACAGTAGCAGATAGAACTGAAACAAATAGAATAGCTTTATGTTCCTCAGGTTTATGTACGTTTTTTTCTTTAGAAATTTGCCTCATTATAAAAAAAGAGGTTGATACTTGACTAATTAAATCAACCCATTTAGATACATTTAGATGATACATTTTTGAATAATTAGAATGACTTCCTTGCACCAGGTTCCACTGTTAGTTCTTCTTTGACCACTGCCACTCCAAGTAATGGTAAGTACGTCCACTACATTTTAGTCTAGTCTGTAATAAGTTGTATTGTGTGGTAATTGTTGATAAAGGGTATCTCTCTTCCATGTGCACATGAGGTCAAAGCTCCACAGACATTGTTGTAAATTCAAACAGTCAAGAAAGCGTTCCAGGTATGTGTCCTTCTCTAGCTGCCTACCTGTCTTTTTTACACAACTGAGACAACTGAGGCATGCAACCTCACAATTTAATGACACATTTTCTAAGAACAAATGTTGAGATGTGGTATTGACCCTGGGGACACAAGCTAATGACCTTCCCAAAGTCACCAAACAGCTGTGCAATTATGTCAGGCAGCAATGTATGTGACTTCTGGAGTGGCCATTCAAATACTTTTTCCAATTGTGCATTCAGTCAAGGGTCTAGATTTTAACAATAATATGCCATATAATGACATTCTGAACATGTAATCTCTCTACTGACTGTTCTGTTGTTATCTGACATAAATTATGAATACCTTTATACTGTAATCAGATATAAAACCAGCAGATTCGACTGTTACTTCTACTTTGACCCCTGGCATCACAGTGAGACCAACTACAAGTAAGTAGGCCCTAAGTTTAGCTTAGTAACTATAATATTTTTGTTCACATTAATTCACTAAAGCTCCAACTGGTTTGCAAGAAAAATAGACCTATTCATAGCTGCTTGTCCTTTTAGTCTGTAGGTTATGCATTGGATGCTTCTAACTTTCTTCTTTAAATTACAATAGTAAATATGAAACAAATTTGATTAATACATTTGTTTATGTGTAATATGAGTTCTCATTTGACCAGGATTGACCTCTCCTTTGACCCCCAGCACAGCAGTGAATCCTACATCAGGTGTGTTGGTCGTCTTTACCTAGTTAACAGATAGAACCTAAACAAATAAAGTTATTCTATTTTACCCATGTTTTGTTCTCACAAATTTCCCCTGATTAAAGAAGAACTCATTTAGATACCTTTATGTGTGTTTAATCAGATCCAATGACTTTGCTTTGCACCAGGTTCAACTACTAGTTCTACTTTGACAACTGACACCCCAAAAGAGAACACGATTTTGGGTAAGTGGCTTAATAAGTTGTGTTGTGTGTTAACTGTTAACAACTGTTAACAGCTATGCAAATATGTCAGGCAGCAGTAGGTGTGGCTTCTGGGGTGGGCATTCAAATACTGTTTCCAATTGTACATTCAGTCAAGGTTTTAACATATTATAAAATTGTGAACATAATATTTCTACAGAATTAGTTGTGTTCTACTGACTCAGAAATAATGAATACCTTTTGTCTTGTGTAATCAGATACAGAATTATCTTGTATTACTTTCCAGCAGGTTGGACTGTTACTTCTACTTTGACCCCTGGCATCACAGTGAGAACAACTAGTAAGTATCACTTAGTTTGCTATTTAATTTGTGTTCACTCTAATTCACTAAAGCTCCAACTGGTTTACTCATAAACCTATTCATAGCTGCTTGTTCTTTCCCTCTAAATTGTTGTTCTTTTCTTAGATATGAGAAATTGCACTTGTCTTTTCCTACTAGCACTAACCTTGCTGATTACTACCTTGTTGTTGTATCACCTAGCTATCTTAAGATTAATGCACTAATGTAATTCCCACTGGATAAGAGTGGCTGCTAAATGACTCAAATGTAATTGTCAAATGTGTCGCTGATTAGCTGTCTATTCTCACACATATGAAAACAGAAACATTTTCTAAGACTGATAATAACATGGTTTACCATTTAAGAACCTAATGACCTCTCCTGATGACATCATGTCACCAAACAGAGGTGCAATTATGGCAGGCAGCAGTGGGTATGGCTTCTGGAGTGGCCGTGTTCCTGATGGGATTGACAGCTGTCTGTCTCTGCAGGAGGACCAGTGAGTACTTCTGATTCTGTATAACAAATATTTTGCTAACATTTTCCTTTGTCATATTAATGTAAGTGCCTTTGACATGGGTTAATCTATCAACTCATTTTGGTCATAATGTATAGGTTAGGCTATATTCAATATAATAATTTAGCCTAATTTGTTTTTCAGAGAAAACCAATTCTCAGAGGTAAGAATTCCCCTTGTGAATATGGTGCAAATTGTATCAACCTTTAGTTCTGTATTGTCCATGATGAGATGTTCTTACCACAACCTTCTTATACGTTTATGTTGTACAGACCTACAGCCAGACAGGATGATCACAGCCAATGTATGTTCCAAACAAAATACATCAAACACTGCACACACTACTAACACAACTACACACATGCATGTACAAACACAAATTGTCATTACATTTTCATTTTGTTTGTGTTGTAGGTGATTTGGTGATGGGAGCTGTGAGCAGTGCAGGCATGTTGGATTCAAGGGATGCTGGGATCTATTCTCTCATCACCTCTGTACCGTCCACGTTTTTGCCCTCAGGTGAGTTTGTATCAGAATGTCTTCTGTCCCTGTCTTCCCCACCTGGGACATGAATATGGGACCCTCAGCACAATCACACTTTGTCACTCAATGTCAACCGTACTAACTTAAAACCTAAAATAAGGTGTTAGTCAGAGCATCTTGACAGCGTGAGAACAGAGCTGTAAGTCTACAGGGTGGTTTGAGACAGGAAGAGCAGTGTAAAGTGACATTAAGCACAGCAAAGTAACAGACACATCCACACCTACACTTACGCATGAGCGCGCACATACACACGCACCGAATTACACAGAAACTCTAATTCAGGCTCCCTCTGTGTTATACAGGCCCTGTTGAAGAGAATGGACAGTCATCTGAAAAAGGCAATGTAAGTTCAGAATCACCCACTGTGTTTGGTGATTGTGAATGACTCTCAGTTTCAGATTGATGTTACATCCTTTTACAATACATTACAGTACTGTACATTCAAAGGACTGAAGTTAAACTGTCTGTTTCTTTTCTCTAGTCTGATACATACCAAGTATACAGCTCAATCCCCGACAGACCAGCAACCTCAGCCCAGCCGGATGGGTTGTACAGTCTTCTGCAGACACACTGACACTACACCACTGGCTTTCTGTAGCTTTGTCTTACAGAAATACTGTTTCTTTCAGGATGTCCTTTATTTGTCACACATCATGTTACTGTAAATATGTATCTAATACATCTACTGCAGTACCGTTTCTAGGCATAAGCATCATAAAGAGCCGCCATCCCATGGCAAAATGTTTAGAACTGGAGGAAATTAGCTTTAAAACTGAATTTCTTTCTTTCAACCTCATGGCATAATGTGTAGAATTGTAGGAAATTAGCTTTATAACTGCAAAGCTTTCTCTGCCCCATGGCAACATTTGTAGAATTGCAGGACATTATCTTTCAAGCTGCACATTTTTCACTCCCTGCCATGAGGGGGGCCCCTAAAATGTTTTCCCGCGAGGTGGGCAAATCTAGCTTAGGGCCCCCAAAATGCTAGAAACGGCCCTGATCTACTGTATCACACATGGACACCTGGTTTCTGTTACATGCCTATCCATAATAATGGTTACTGTGTTAGTATTTTTATTTGGGGGTGTTGGGTATGTTCGGCCATACTGTCCTTAAAAATAATACTATTCCCCCAGCAGTAAATGCTAAATATATACTGTATTTATATATATTCTGTCATCTGTGTGATACCTCCTTCCATAACGGTTGGAAACAATTTATGAAGTAAAAAGTATTTGAAAAAAAGATAAAAATCTAAATATAATAATTCGGTTTTAAAAGTGTTTACATTGTTGTCAACATCAGATCATCAAAACTGAAAAATATAGATTTCCTAAATGCTTTTAAAATCTCCCCATTTCCCAATGTTTACCTGTTATTTTCCAAGTTCCCAGTTTAACTTCAGCACCTCAGTCTCTCCTCCAATGTGCAGTGTTGTAGACACATTCTAGCAATTTAGTCCAGTGACTGCGTAGCAGTTAAATTGTAAATGGTGTGTGACCATAACATTCATTAAAATAAATTGTCCAGTTAACATTGGAGAATAGCCTCATTTGACCATCCTGATCTTGTCAGTTTACAGACGTAGGATCTAAATTTGAGCCAGATTGCTACAGCAGAAAAATTATCCTGCAGCTGCTGGAAATTATTATGTGGATTATAATTTATTGAATTTTTTGGAGGGGTTTATAAATGTTTCTTTATGGCTAGTTTAGTCTGACATTTCAAAGTGGAAATTACAAACTTTAGAAGTCTACATACACTATACATTTGCATTTCCTGCTGTGCAAAACTATGGCAGTTTTAAAAACATTACAATACATTCAGACTGTGTGCCCTCAGGCCCTACTCCACCACTATCGCATACTATATACAGTACAAAATCCATGTGTACGTGTGTGTATGCTATCGTGTGTGTGTATGCGCCTATGTTTGCGTTGCTTCACAGTCCCCGCTGTTTTAATCTAATTTGACTGCTTGCATGAGCTACTTGATGTGGAATAGAGTTCCATGTTGTCATGACTCTATTTAGTACTGTGCGGCTTCCATAGTCTGTTCTGGACTTGGGGACTGTGAAGAGACCTCTTGTGGCATGTCTTGTGAGGTACAGCAAATACAAAATCCTATGCTTTTTTGCTCTGTTTGAAATGTTCTCCTCTGTAAAACAAAAAAAGCAAGCAGAATACATTGACTTCAACCATTCCCTCTTCTTTGTTAGTATTTTAGATTATTTGATTTTGATCTTGATTATTCTAGATAATGCTAAAACTATGTACTGTTATCTATGTCATCGTTTTCAGGCCGTTGGGGAAGATCAACGTACTATTTTACCTAAATGTTTCTTTCAGTCCTTGTAACTACCTTGTCACCGAACAGAACCTCTTTTGGTCGGTTTCCTAGAGACAGTTTATGCCTAGTCCTGGACTAAAAAGCATGTTCAATGGACAATTTACATATTTTTACTCCAATGGTAGGCTTAATATGGGTCTTGGAAACCAACCATTGGTGTTATGGACTATACAGTAGGTAGTCAAGGAAATAGATATTTTTGCTCTTGCAACCAGATTCTCTGTGTTGTGGTCAGTTCTACTGTGAGGGTGGTAAAGACAGTCAACAGATCACATACAAACCAGTACATGTATGCTGTCACGTATCCACACCTAAAAACAGGTGTGTACGAGTGCACACATGAGTGAACATAACATCATTCTTTTATGAAAGTTAGTTTTTTGGGCCGAAATGCTCTCTGGAACATGTGAACTTTCATGTGCCTTAACAACGAACTTGCATGCCATCTGTAAATATGAATAAAATTGTTTAAAATAAACAGTGGGGATTTTGAAAGAGGGGGATTACAACCACAAAGAAATAGTGGTAAGAAAGATCATAAAGGTAATTTCAGATTCAGGTTTAGGGGGGTAAGAACTTTTTGGAAACCACTATTCACACTATGTGGATTATAAATATGTACAGACAGAGAATCATCACATCAAGGAGGTGTAACAGTGATGAATGGCTATTCAATGTACAACAGTAGACTTCTGTAACATGCAATACGAGGTAAATATGTTCACATACATCCATGACTGAATGGTTCGTTGAACTCCTTTAAAGGTTTTGTAAGTAAGTAGTAACAAGTCTGAATCATTCAGCAGTCTGAATTAACCTAGAGGCACCAAAACATCAATGTTTAGATATGTTTGGAGATTATTCCACAAGTAAGTGGCAAAGAGCTGATTTACCTTATTCTGTACAGACCAAAGGAATTCCCAGAGCTAGCCATCCCTGAGACTGTATGATAACGCCACCTCTCATGTCTAACGGTAATTGTAGATGTTAACTACAACGGGAGTTTATGTCAAAGAGAGCAATGCATGGACCTACGTGACCATGAAGAGGGTCATCCTACTTTCTGATAGGCTCCGAGGCTCCTGCATCTGGGTTAGGGAGGGTGTCAGGTGTCTCAGTGCAGCAGGTAAGCAGAGTCAGGCGCAGGACAACGGAGATGAGTAATCACGTATATTTTACTCAAAATACAAACTACTAAATAGTAGTAAAAATCAAGCTCACAAATACAGACCATCTAACACAGAACAAACACGCACAAAACCATGGGGGAACCAGAGGGTTTAAATAAGGAACATGTAATTATGGGAATAGAAACCAGGTGTGTATAATGAAGACAAAACAAACAGAAATTGAAAAGTGGATCGGCAGTAGCTAGAAGACCGGTGACGTCGACCGCCGAAACGCCACCCGAACAAGGAGAGGGACCGACTTCGGTGGAAGTCGTGACAGAGGGTTTGGCCGGGGTAGGTTGTCATTGTGGGGTGGCAGGTAGTCTAGTTGTTAGACTGTTGGACTTGTAACCGAAAGGTTGCAAGATTGAATTCCCGTGCTGACAAGGTAAATATCTGTCGTTCTGCCCCTGAACAAGGTAGTTAACTCACTGTTCCTAAGCCGTCATTGAAAATAAGAATTTGTTCTTAACTATTTCTATAGAAGAAGCCCCTTTTTGTATTCAGCATCTTCATTAACTACTTAGGGAGTGGTGGGACACTACCCGATGAAATGCAAGGCGCCAAATTAAAAATCCAAAAGCTGAATTATTAAACATTCATCAATATACAAGTGTTGCATAGTCATCAAAAGCTCTGCTTCTTGGCAATATCACAGCGTTGTCAGATTTCAAAAGGCTTCACGGCGAAAGCACAACATTTGATTGTTTGAGGGTAGCACCTCAATATTTCCATTAGCATAAATTCATAAACCATCGCGGTTCACACAAAACACATTTCACAGCGAAAACAAATCCCTTACCTTTTGAAGAACTTCTGCTGAGGGCTTCCCAAGTGTCCAACGAAGACAATCCATGGTTCTTTTGTTAGAAAAAGTCATTTATTATATCCATAAATCTCCGTTTGGTTGGTGCGTTATGTTCAGAAAATCCAATGTCGAATCGCCCATTGAGACGTGAAGAGAACGCGTTCAAATATACCTATAAACTTTAGCTATCCTTTTATGAATATTAGCGATAATATTTCACTCGGATGGTCACCTAAACGTTATATAAGTAAAATAAAGTGGGGCGCTCCAGCTCCAGACTCGCGCCCGAGAAAACGTGTTGACATTTCAGGTCCCCATGCCATTTCCTGTACCTATTCGTTGTGTTTTCTCCAATCTCTCTAAGTCTTTGTATATAGACTGCTGACATCTAGTGGAAGCCATAGGTTCTGCAGTCTCAGTCCTGGTAACAAATGTATTCAATAGGGAGTGTCTAACAGAGCCAAAGGTCACCAGAAACTGATTTCCGGATGGTTTTTCTCTGGTTTTGCCTGCTAAATGAGTTCTGTTATACTCACAGACATTATGTTAACACTTTTAGAAACTTCAGAGTGTTTCCTATCCATGTGCATATCCTATTTTCTGAGCCTGAGTGGCAGGCATTTTACTCTCCAAAACCGTCACCTCGGGAGCCGCTCCCCTAAGAAGTTAAACAGGGTCAAGTTTACAACCCCGCTGTTGCCATACCAAATGAGAACCAACAAGCCTGTTTAGATGCCAAATCATGAGTGTCTTTCCCAACAGTAGCAGAGAAGAACATGGAGTGGCTATGACACTTTGAGGTAGCCAATTTAGCAGCCTCATCTGCCATGGCGTTACCCATACCTACAAAATCTTTCCCCCCCCAGTGTGAGCAGCAACCTTCACAATAGCCAAAGCAGAGGGCAGCATCATAGCCTCCAAGAGATCTAAAACCATAGTTCTATTACAAATACGACTTCCACAAGCATTATGAAAACTCTTACACCTCCAGACACCACACCAGGAGAGACAAACCCCTATTGCGTAAGCAAAATCAGAGAAAATTGTAACCCTTTTCCCTTCTCCCATTTTACAGGCAGTGGTTAGTGCCAGAAGTTCAGCCTGTTGAGCTGAGAAAGTATCTGGTAATGGTTGTTGTATGTGAGTGGTTCTATCAATTGTCACAATACCAAACCCTGCATGTTTCTTCCCTGTAGTTTGATCTATATATGCAGAACCGTCAACGAAACGCTCAAAGTCAACATCATTCAGGGCAGGTTCAGAGAGGTCAGGTAATTTTCCCATCTTCGAATATGTACTGGGGACACTGGAGGAAAGGGTGTTCTGTTGGTGTTCTGATTTCCTTGTGGCCAGACACCTCCGCTTCCCCCTCTCTGTGGTTGATTTCCTCCGCGTCCTCCTTGGTGGCCAGGACCAGGCCAGGACCAGGCTGGTAACTTCCTTGTGCCTGCTGGGGAAGTCCTCCATAGGTTTGGGGTTGCTGCTGACATCCTGACATCCACCTTATTGTTCGTATCCTCCTCTGTTTCTTCCTCTGAAATTTCCTCTCCCTCTTCGGTTCACTCCAGGTGTTGTAGCCCATCCTTGATAATGAGGATTTTGTTGACATTGGTTCCTCATGTGTCCAAATTGTCCACACCCCCAGCATTACATAGGTGGCATTCTGGGTGATGGTGGGCCCCATGGTTGTGGGTTCCCATAGGTCTGAGGGGGAAATTGTGCAAAAGGTATTATGGGCTGTGGTTGCAGCGCATGTCCACTTGGGGGTGCCGTAGGAGCAGGAGTGTTCATCATCACCATGTCAGCCTCACCTCCTTTATTACTCTTCTCCAATTGAGCCAATTGGGCCTTTTTTTACAGCACCATCAAGACCCTGTTTTCTTCATTTCTCTGCTTGTTCATCACAAAGCCAGTTCAGGCAGTGGTGTCTCATATAATCCTTGCGTTCCCCACCAACTTTCTATCCCAGCCCACAACATCCCTCAGTTGCGTCTGTACTTATTCTGGGAGGTTGCGGCAGGCTCTGTCATTAAACATGTTCTTGTTGGTTTCAGAATGGTCATGGCGCTCTCCCAATTCCTCAAGCCATTTCTGTTTCAGGTTATCTATCCAATCTCCAAAATCTGAGTTGGGTCCAAATTTATAGTCTGATAGTCTACTCATGTCTCGCATGGTAGGGAAAATATCTCTCAAGCAGTCCCATAGGTGTTGTTTGGCTTAACTCCAGCTCAGCGGGTTGAGCCATTAACCCACAATGGATCATTACATCAGTGACCTGTCCATGGGTGAGTGCCGGGATAAAATTGCCTTCATATCTCCAAGGCATAGGGTATGGTGGCCCTGCCTTGTTTCAAATTCTTGCAATATCTCCAAAACTCCAGGATTTGTATTGAGTATACATAGTGTTTGTACACTAGAGGGAACACGCCCTTTGGGTCATCATCTGAAATTCTTGCGCTATATCCTATACATTTTTCGTCTTCCAGTTTCATTCTTTCCATTTTCTCTTCTATATCACCTTCCATTCTTTCTTCTTCCGTGAGTTGTTCTTTTAGTTAGTCATATTGTCTCCAGTTTTTTTTTTAAGTCCGGTGTTCGCGGACTTTACGCCTTAAGTCTTTCCATTGTTCTTCGAAAACACAGTATTCTTTTACTCGTTCCAAACTTTGTTCTTCCATCATATGTATGGCAGTTCCCACTAGTTTGTATGATATATTTCTCTTACTGCCTGTTTCCCAGTCCTCCTCATGATCCCAGGGTCCACTACTGCCCTTATATGAACTGCTGGCCATATGCGGAATCTTCCTGTCTTTGTCTTTTCCTGGGTTTCCTAGAGGGCTTGACGAGGACCCATGGGACCCGAATTCTGCCATTTGCCAAACTTTTTTCTCCATCTCGTTCTATTCTTTCTTTTCCATTTGTAGACTCTCACCCTCTTCTCCTTCTTCATCTTCTTTCATTAGTTCCCCCTTAATAATGACCTTTGTACCAGTAGCTATTAAAGGGTCTAAACCTTCTCTCACTTCCACACCTCCTTCTTTATCTTCATAAGGTGGGGGAGCTGTAGGGTGAAGGGGCCCACATCCTGGGTCTCTCTTTTTCCCTTGTTCCACCACCCATTGACTCTTCAACTGTTTCAACTGACTTTGAGCATAAAACGTCTGTCCTTCAGTCTAAATTAGTCCCAATATAGTGGCTGACAGTATGGTAACCTTCTTATTACTCTTCTTCTTACTGGCTTGCCTTCCCTTGACTATGTCACTTATCACATCACACTTAGTCTTATCAAATGTTCCTGTGACCGGATACCTGTATTTTTATTCTTTGTTTGTCCATTTATTCCATTTACAAAACACCCAGTCTAGGTCGGTTTTCAAGTAGGGATATTTGTCCTGAAAATATTGTTTAGGACTAATATGTTTCATTGGTGTGAGACCCACTGTCTCTGCACTGCCATTGGTTGAATCTGTCACGGTGCCCCAGGATTTTGTTTTAATCAGGTTCTATGTAATGTGGACTGAATGACTTATCTGTATGGTACTGTAGAAAAACCCAGATCTATCCCTGTATACGGGTGTCACGGTTCATGAATTCATCGGCCCGCTCTGTGTGTATGTGTGTGAGTGTGGGTGTGGCCGCTGATCACCACTCAGCTCATTATCAGCACCAGCTGCCACTCATCTTCTGTGTCTATTTATACTATTTGTCTTTGTCTTGTGTTTGTCAGTTCGTTTGGTTGTGTCCTGTGTGCTAGCTCGTTCCCTGGCTGATTCCGGTGTCTCCTATGGTTGCGGTCTCTGTTTGTGGATTCTACGTCGCTCTGCTGTCTCTCCGGTGGAGGATTTGACGCTGGGTTCTTCCTGGTTTCACGGACTAGGGATTTCCTCTCGCTACACTCATCGTCTTCCATCACGAGCCCATGCAGGTGGGAGGAGCTCGACTCTCCCGGGAGGAGAGGCAACGACGGAGGACTAGAGGACCTTGTCTGTATTGTGTATTTTTTTGAACAACTGTCATGTAAAAGATCAAGCCCGATAGTAAGTCAGGGGCTACTATCGGGCGGCCTCTCTGTGGATAAGGCCTCTTCTTCAACCCTCCTCCCGGTAAGACTGAAATGGGGTACCCATTCCCACCACTGTCGTGCCTTATTGGACTCAGGGGCGGAGGGTAATTTTATGGACCTGAGTCTAGCCCAGCAACTTCACATTCCCATCACTCCTCTCACTCACCAGATTACTGTTAAGGCACTCAACGGACAAGAACTCCCGAACATTCATCTCGGCACTAAACTCATAACCCTCATCACTTCTGGCAATCACTCGGAGGAGATTTCATTTCTGCTCATGGACTCTCCACATATCCCGTAGTACTCGGCCATCCCTGGCTAGTGAAACATTGTCCCAGGGTGGACTGGGGACACAGTTCTGTCTCAGCCTGGGGTAATGAGTGTTATGCGCCCTGTCTTGTGTCTGCTTGTTCGTCTGTGTCTGGTTCTGTGTTGCAGGAGGAGCCGGTGAATTTGTCTAACGTGCCTCGTGCGGCTTCCCTGCCTCCACACCGTCCCTACGACTGTGCTATTGAGTTACGGCCAGGTACGTCTCCGCCTAAGGGC
Source organism: Brachymystax lenok tsinlingensis (assembly GCA_030435695.1). Taxonomy (NCBI): domain Eukaryota; kingdom Metazoa; phylum Chordata; class Actinopteri; order Salmoniformes; family Salmonidae; genus Brachymystax; species Brachymystax lenok. Next base: position 43,828,286 of record CM059797.1, on the reverse strand, counting down.
AAGTAATACTCTCTTTCAGCTCCAGAGAGGGAGGCCATGGAGAAGTACATTTCGGAGTCCCTAGCAACCGGGTTCATCCGCCCTTCCTCTTCTCCAGCGGGTGCGGGGTTCTTTTTTGTGGGGAAGAAGGACGGCTCTCTGCGACCTTGTATTGACTACCGAGGGCTGAACAACATCACGGTAAAGAATACTTATCCTTTGCCGCTGATGTCTTCAGCCTTTGAGAGGTTACAGGGAGCGTCCGTCTTCACAAAGTTGGACTTACGTAATGCTTATCATTTGGTTCGCATAAAGGAGGGGGATGAGTGGAAGACCGCGTTTAATACCCCCAGGGGCCATTTTGAGTATTTGGTTATGCCTTTTGGGCTGTCTAACTCCCCTGCGGTCTTCCAGGCACTCATTAATGACATGCTGAGAGACATGGTGGATCAGTTTATTTATGTCTATCTGGATGACATACTGATCTTTTCATCCTCTCTTCAGCCACACGTTCAGCACGTTAGTCGAGTGCTCCAGAGGTTGCTAGAGAATGGGCTCTTCGTCAAGGCGGAGAAATGTGAATTTCACGCACAGTCGGTTCCCTGCCTGGGATACATCATCTCATCCGAGGGGATGCGCATGGATCCTGACAAGGTTAAGGCGGTGGTGGATTGGCCACGTCCGGATTCCTGGAAGGCCCTGCAGAGATTTCTGGTATTCGCCAACTTTTACCGACGGTTCATTCACAATTTCAGCCAGCTAGCCACTCCTCTGACTGCCTTGACTTCCCCAGAACCACGTTCAGGTGGTCGGTGCAGCTGAGACTGCATTTTCCGACCTTAAGGGTCGCTTTGTTTCAGCCCCCATCCTGATAGCCCCTGATCCGTCACGTCAGTTCGTGGTGGAGGTCGATGCATCAGAGGTAGGGGTAGGGGCGGTTCTTTCCCAGCGCTCCTCCTTGGACGACAAGATGCATCCTTGTGCATTTTTGTCCCATCGGTTATCGCCTGCCGAACGTAATTACGATATTGGTAATAGAGAGTTGTTGGCAGTTAAGCTAGCGTTGGAGGAGTGGCGTCATTGGTTAGAAGGGTCGGGTGTGCCTTTCATTGTCTGGACCAACCACAAGAACTTAGAATACATCAGATCCGCCAAGAGACTTAACTCCAGGCAGGCTCGGTGGGCTCTTTTTTTTCGGACGTTTAGATTTTTCCCTCTCATACCGTCCGGGGTCTAAAAACATCAAACCTGATGCTTTGTCTCGCGTTTTTGACCGCTCCGAATGCCCGTCTTCTCCTGAGTGCATTTTACCTGAGAAACGTATTGTTTCTACACTCACTTGGGAGATCAAGTCGAGGGTCAAATCGGCCTTGGAGGGGATAACGCCTCCGCCTGGTTGCCCACCGAGTCGGTTATTTGTGCTGGAGGAACTGCGGTCCGATGTCGTTCGTTGGGGTCACTGTTCCCCAGTGGCTTGTCATCCCGGAGTTAACCGTACTAGCTTCTTGGTGAAGCAGCGATTCTGGTGGCCAGCTATGGCCCAGGACATTCAGAGTTTTGTGTTGGCCTGTTCGTGCTGTGCTACCGGCAAGACTTCCAATCGACCCCCTGATGGGTTACTCCAACCGTTGTCGGTCCCTTCGAGGCCTTGGTCCCATATAGCGCTAGATTTTATCACGTGCTTTCCACCCTCTCAGGGCAGGACAGTCATCTTGACTGTTGTGGACCCGATTCTCGGCGGCTCATTTCATTCCCTTGCTTAAATTACCATCTGCCAAGGAGACAGCGGTAGCTGTCGTGGACCATGTCTTTCGGTTACATGGCCTTCCGATGGACGTGGTTTCGGACAGGGGGCCACAATTTGTGTCCAAGTTCTGGCGGGAGTTTTGTAGACTACTGGGTGCAACTGTAAGTCTATCTTCGGGGTTTCATCCCCAGAGTAATGGTCAAGCCGAGAGAGCCAACCAAGATCTTGAGAGAGTGTTGCGGTGTATGGTATCCCAGAACCCTTCATCCTGGAGTCAGCAACTCTCATTGGTCGAGTATGCTCACAACTCGCTACCAGTATCATCCACGGGCTTTACGTCGTTTGAATGTAGTTTGGGTTACCAGCCACCTATATTCCCTAGCCTAGAATCCGAGGTCGCGGTCCCCTCCGCTCAAGCCTTTGTCCAGAGGTGTCATCGCACGTGGACCAGAGCCCGGGAGACCCTCCTCCGGGTGGGAGCACGCACCAAGGTTAAGGCCGATCGCCACCGGCTGAAGCCTCCCGCTTACGTCGTAGGTCAAAGGTGTGGCTTTCTACCAGGAACATTCCTCTCCGCTCCATTAGCAACAAGTTGGCTCCTAAGTTCATCGGTCCGTTCAGGGTCACTCGAGTCCTTAGCCCGGTGGCAGTTCGTCTTAAACTCCCGCCGGCGTACAGGAAAATTCACCCCGGTTTTCATGTATCCAGATTGAAGCCCGTGTTTCGTTCACCTATTAACCCGCCAGCCCCGGTTCCCCCCCCACCGCGACTCGTGGATGGGGAACCTACTTATTCGGTCAATCGCATTCTGGACTCAAGACGGAGGGGACGCGGTATTCAGTACTTGGTGGACTGGGAGGGTTACGGGCCGGAGGAGAGAAGTTGGGTTCCGGCTGGAGACATTCTGGATCACTCCCTTATTGATGATTACAATCAACAGGTAAGTCCCTCTGGGAGCGCCAAGAGGCGCTCCTAGGGGGGGAGGGGTACTGTCACGGTTCATGAATTCACCGGCCCGCTCTGTGTGTATGTGTGTGAGTGTGGGTGTGGCCGCTGATCACCACTCAGCTCGCACCAGCTGCCACTCATCTTCTGTGTCTATTTATACTGTTTGTCTTTGTCTTGTGTTTGTCAATTCGTTTGGTTGTGTCCTGTGTGCTAGCTCGTTCCCCTGGCTGATTCCGGTGTCTCCTATGGTTGCGGTCTCTGTTTGTGGATTCTACGTCGCTCTGCTGTCTCTCCGGTGGAGGATTTGACGCCGGGCTCTTCCTGGTTTCACGGACTAGGGATTTCCTCTTGCTACACTCATCGTCACGGAGGATCTGGATTATCCCATTCAGTCCCTGCGCTACCAAGGCTCTGACTGTTCTTGCTACGCTGTTATCCTTGTGGTTTTTATTAAACGTTTAACTTCACTCGCTACTGAATCCTCTGTTATTTTATGTGACAACGGGTAGAAGAACCTAATACAGGATAATATACCCAACGCCGTTCTATTTTCTCTAACCCCTCCTTCTTTAGTTTCACTACATTTATTCACTAACCACTCTACTTGTCACGACTTCCGCCGGGGGTGCCTCCTCTGCCTGTTCGGGCGGCGTTCGGCGGTCGTCGTCACCGGCCTACTAGCTGCTACCGATCCCTTTTCCCTCATTGTCTATTGTATTGGTTTCACCTGTGTCTTGTTTAGTTTGTAGGCTAGGGCTATTTAAGTTGGTTAGGCCTGCCTCCTTTTTGTGCGGGCTTGTATTTCTGTTAGTTGGTAGGACTTTTGCTGTATTCTCATTCGCTGTAAATTTGTATTCTGTTTTGTTGGCCGTCTTTGTTTAAGTGCGCCTGTTTGGTGTGTTTTGTGGTTGTTTCATTTTCGCACTTGATTAAAAGACGGGTCTGCATTTAAACACTCTGCTCTCTGCGCCTGACTCCACACCTTACACTCCTGCCTTGTGACACTACTGTAAATGGTTCCACATACTTTGTGTGGTAAATAACCACACTTGGTTTCAATTGTATTTTAACTTCAGTACGGGGTCTCCCTGTCTCCTCTCTTGTGTATGTAATGGAAGAGTAAACTCACAACATGTCTTTCCCAAGACGCAATTCTCAAATGTATCCATTCTTGTACTAGTCTTAAAGACTTGCTGTCTATACCAGTCCAGATTTATTTCAGTACATAGAAATTCTTGATATTGACTAGCATATATCCATTCACTGTTATCAAATACACTCAACTCATACAACAATTGTCCCACACCAAATCTATATGTCACGATCTTTGAAAGGAGCGGACCAAGATGCAGCGAGGGTTCCAGTATACATCTTTTAATTAAGTAGTGCAACTGGCAAAAACAACAAAAAAGAAAGAAAGACCGTAACGCAGGTGTGGCTCAACACAGAGACACAAATACAAACATTCAATAACCCACAAAACAGGTGAAAAGGGAACCAACTTAAATAGGATTCCCAATTAGAGGCAACGACAACCCGCTGCCTCTAATTGGGAACCAACTCAAAACTAACAGAGTTCCCTAGAAAACTCAAGTCACGCCTGACCCAACATACCATAGAGAAACCTAGAGGGCTCTCTATGGCCAGGGCGTGACACTATAATCCCACCAATTATACATATATCAAAAACAAAACCAATGCCTTCCCTCAGGTAAGAACACCATACATAAATCCAGTATCTTCCCTCAGGTAAGAACACCATACATAAATCCAATGTCTTCCCTCAGGTAAGAACACCATACATAAATCCAGTGTCTTCCCTCAGGCAAGGTCACCATATATAAATCCAGTGTCTTCCCTCAGGTAAGAACACCATACATAAATCCAGTGTCTTCCCTCAGGTAAGGTCACCATATATAAATCCAGTGTTTTCCCTCAGGTAAGGACACCATACATAAATCCAGTGTCTTCCTCAGGTAAGAACACCAATCACAACATTTCTTTAAAAACCTGTGCCTTCCCTCAATCACTTGTTACCCAGTACCTCAGTACTGACTTGGTTCATCCTAATCTATAACCAAGTTTCTCACACAAGGTTCCATTAGACCCTCAGGTATTTCTAACTATTACACCTGGGGTTCTGTGTAATTTATCACATATACATCATATTACGGGATTGAACATAAATGTAGGTATCGACTGTTCCTGTAATTATCAACCCCATGAGTGAGGTGCCACTTACATACTGGAATGAGTCATCAACCAGACACTGCTTTTTCTAATTTCAGACTTTCGGTTTACCTTATTTGATGCGCTGCACAGTGGGACGAAGATCATACAGACGTAGTGGTCACTCACTCCTGGCAAGCTCACCAAATGTTGGGTGGTCCTTAGCATGGGGTGATGTAAGTTTCCTTTAACTACTTAGGGAGTGGTGGGGCGCCTGGCACCTACTACCATACCCCGTTCAAAGGCACTTCAATATTTTGTCTTTCTGATTCACCCTGTGAGTGGCTCACATACACAATCGATGTCTCAATTGTCTCAAGGCTTTAAAATCATTCTATAACCTGTCTCCTCCCCTTCATCTATAATGCTTGAAGTGAATTGAACAAGTGACATCAATAAGGGATCATAGCTTTCACCTGAATTCACCTGGTGAGTCTATGTCATGGAAAGAACAGGTGTTCATATTGTTTTGTTCAATCAGTGTATATACATAAATTAACACACACACACACATATATTTGCACACATTCATTTGAGTTTAACACCGTTTTATGCGATCAAGTGTCCTTTCTATAATCTTTGTTGAAATTGACTGCATGATAGTGTTGAAGGCAAGTTGCACACAGCAATGTTTATTATTAAAGCTTTTCAAATAACAGTTTGTCTCAGGGATCTATATTTATTTACAAATAATATGTAATAGTCTGTTTAGCCTGGATGCCAGTCTGTTTCTACTCTCTTGCCAACTCCAAATTAAATTGCCATGTTTAGCAAATTTCATAAGGAGTTGGCAAGAGAGCATAAACAGACTGGCACCCAGGCTAGTGTCTGATTGGTGTTAATGTCAATTATAAATGTCTTATATACATATACCACCAACAGGTTTTGGTAATAAGTCCTTGATAGCAGTGTAGTTCTAGCGTCCCTTCAGAAAGCTGTCCAGTACGCAGTCTCACCTGTCTGAGAGCCAGTATCCAGCCATGGCCGCCACTCCACCCATGAAGATGGAGGTGAAGACCATGTCTCCTTTAGCAGCCAGGGTGGCCAAAGCACAGAGCAGCACCCCAAAGAACATCTGCTGGAGAACCTTCACCTTTTCATCCTGGACGTCCTCAAACAGACCTTCCTCACCCACACCTACAGGGAGAGAGAGAGAGAGATTAATTTAACACAATACTTTTCAATAGAAAGTTAACAAAAACCGACAAGATCCTACAGCAACGGAGGTAAATACCTTCCTATTCATTGAAAATTACATTGATAAACTTATGTCACAGTTTACTTACTTACTTATGGCGTTGCCTACTCCAGATTATGATTTTTTCAAGTAATATGAGCAAATCATATTTCGCTTTATCTGGAACGCTAAGGCAGACAAGATTAAACATGCCTATTTATATAATGAATATCAGTTTGGGTGGCTGAAATTATACACTTTTAAGCACTAAACCTCTCACTAAAAGCCTCACTCATACAAAAGCTTAACTTAAATCAAAACTTGTTCTCCAGTAGATTCATAAGAAAGGCTCATCCCTTGTTAAAAAATTGCCTGTTTGCCTTTATACAGATTGCTACCTCTCATTTTTGGGTTAACTGAAAATGTCACTTTGTTCAAAGTACATTATAACAAATATTATAGTTAAACTCAAATATAATGATTGATTAAAAAAAAATATGAGCTGATATGCAAGATTCAACACTGAGTTTTTTTGTTTTTTGCTACGAACAAAATGTTAAATATATGCAGGATATACCATCTCAGCCCTGCAGAGAAAAATCACAACATTAATTAAATATGAACCCTACAAATACTACTGTTGGGAGATTTGGAAAGACAGTCAATCCATCAACAATACAATAATACTCTTGCAAAAATATTTATCTTTAAAACCCTATTGTCGATGTCCGTGCACTCGTGGAAATCGAATTAGCATAACAAAAATCCAAAGAAAATAACATTTACCGGTTTAATTGTTTTTATTTCCATAAGCAAATTCATACTTTCTTATATTTTGGTTGCTAGAGACAAGACCCAGTTGGTTTTTCGATTAGTTCAATATTTACAGACGTGACCCAGTCGTTCATTCAATATGTTCTGTTTCCATGCTTAGTGGCAAATTTCTTATCCCTTGCTTGCTGCTAGCTAGCCAATTAGCTACGGCTACACAGTCATGTTCTCTGCAGCCAGAATAACATTGAAGTTCATTCCGTTGCATTTGTTTAAGCTGTTTATTCCACTTATACCACAGTTGCCAAAGTAAACAATACTATAGGCACACATTTACCGGTAGGAATTACATTTTTTGTTGATATTTTCATTTATATAAGAGAAATCATACTTTCTCATATTTTGTTTGCTAGAGACTCGACCCAGTCGTTTGTTCGATTAAATTGATATTTATGGTTGTGACCCAGTCGTTTGTTCTTTATGTTCCTAGCCACGGCTAACACAGTCACAATTTATGCATCCAGAATAACAGCAAAGTAGCTGTTATCTATTGACATTCATTTGAATACATCCATAACAATGAGCTGATAATACCCGATTTTGCCTGGCATTGCTAGAAAAGTTTGCCTTTTCATCAGGACAATCGTCAACACTGACTGTTAATTACGAGGAGATTACATTGCATATCAAACACCCGGCTAGAAGCTAGCTCAAGACAAAGTGTAGAATCTTGTAGTGTGTGACCACCGTCTGTGACATATTGTTTAGTGAGCGCACCAGTACGTTGTCAAGACAAAACAAACTACAAGAAAGCTGGTCGTTTAATTTGAAAGGTTTAGCGATGCTAGGATTTTGAAAGTCGTGTAGTGTACACCCGGCTTTAGAGACTTACCCAGAGATATTCACAGCTGCAATCGCTGCCAAAGGTGCTTCTACAAAGTACTGACTCAAGAGTGTGAATACAATTCTAATGAAGATATATTTGTGTTTATTTTTTTTTTTTTTTGCAAATGTTCAACATTTTCTATTATTTCGATGGTTGGGACTGGGAGGGGGCCAGAGACAATTACTTGATAACAACACATATTTTTAGCTAACTTACACGCTGAAGCTATGTTCCGCTTGGTGACTTCTGTCTGTTTCATCCTAACATTGTTGGTGCTGATGTGGATAACAATATGCCTATACTCTCTACACTCACCAGTTTTAGCCTTAGCCAGCACCATCTTCAGATTAGCCTTAACGTCGGTAGCCCTGCCACCTGGTAAACAGTGTATGATTGCTGAATGATTCGTTTAAAGTCTAATATTGCGGGTAATGGAGTCGCCAATGGCTAGGGTTTTCGATTTGTCAGAGCTAATGGAGGGAGGCTTCGGAGGCTCAGACCCCATAATGGGTGGAGGAGAGCCCTGAGAAGGCTATCCGGTTGAACGTTTTTTGCCAAATGATTGCATCTGAAGCTGGGCTTGCAACACGGCTATCCTCACCATAAGGCGATTGTTCTCCTGTATATTATGAGTACAGTGACTGCAATTAGATTGCATACTGCTAATGTTACTACTTCGCTTTTTTGGCTGGTGGAGGTCCTGTAGAACCATGTCCAGATAAAGTTTTATGAAAAAATTTGAGCGAGGGAAAAATAAATACGTTGGTAAATGTGTTAGAAGCAGATTTTGATTAAAACCTCAAGTTTGGCAGGTAGCCAAGTAGCCACAAACAGCACAGCAGCGCGGAGACAATTCCTAGAATGACCCAGCATTTCAATGCCTTATGAGTTCAGGACTCTATTCGGTCTGTATCGTTGAAGAGTTAGAGATTGTCCTATTTTCTGGGCCTGAGTGGGAGACATTTTACTTTGGGCACGCCAGACTCTCCAAAACCTTCACCTCGGGAGCCGCTCCCTAAGAAGTTAAGAGGTATTAGAAAAAGACAAAAAGGATCCATGAAATGCATTTGGTGCATCATGGTGGTCTTTGACTTGTGGTAAGACTTGCTCAGGTGGAACATAGCTGATGTTTTGACGGTGTCAGAGGTGGAACTTCGATAGAGCTGTCAAATTCACAAGCGGCTCCTGGAATTATACCTAAAACGGGCATTGGCTGCTAGTAACTGAAAGGTCGCTGGTTCGAATCCTCGAGCCAGCAAGGTGGAAAAATTCTCTGTTTTGCCCATGAGCAAGGAAGTTAACCCCTGAACAACACCTAATCCCCAGGTGCCGATGACATGACCGTTGATTAAGGCAGTCCCTCGCCCCACCCCTCTGGTTAACTGCCGAAGATACATTTTGGTTGAATGCATTCAGTTGTGCAACTGATTAGGTATCCCCTATCCCACATTAAGAGAAAACCCATTCAACTTTTTTTGAAAACTGGAATGTGAGAAGTAATCTACACGCATACACACCTTTTTCTGTGTCCTTTTGTGTGTTGGCTGTTTGGTGTAGCTTCTGTACAGTAGGAAGGTCTTTAGAGCTGCGTTTTCCTGCCGTGAGTACACTGCTTCCCCTGCTCATTCCAACTCCCCATCTGCCCGCCTGCCCCCTCATCCTCCCCCATTTGCTGATTCGGTGAGCGAGTTTATTAGCAAGTGCATTGGTGATGTTGTACCCATAGCAACTATTAAAACCTTCCCCAACCAGAAACCGTGGATTGATGGCAGCATTCACGCAAAACTGAAAGTGCGAACCACTGCTTTTAACCAGGGTAAGGCGACCGGAAACATGAATGAATACAAACAGTGTAGCTATTCCCTCCGCAAGGCAATCAAACAAGCTAAGCGTCAATATAGAGACAAAGTAGAGTCACAATTCAATGGCTCAGACACGAGAGGAATGTGTCAGGGTCTACAGTCAATCACGGACTACAAAAAGAAAACCAGCCCTGTCGCGGACCATGACGTCCTGCTCCCAGACAAACTAAACAACTTCTTTGCTCGCTTTGAGGACAATACAGAGTCACCGACACGGCCCGCTACCAAAACCTGCAGGCTCTCCTTCACCGCAGCCAACGTGAGGAAAACATTTAAATGTGTTAACCCTCGCAAGGCTGCTGGCCCAGATGGCATCCCTGGTCGTGTCCTCAGAGCATGCGCAGACCAGCTGGCTGGTGTGTTTACGGACATATTCAATCAGTCCCTATCCCAGTCTGCTGTTCCCACATGCTTCAAGAGGGCCACCATTGTTCCTGTTCCCAAGAAAGCTAAGGTAACTGAGCTAAATGACTATTGCCCCGTAGCACTCACTTCAGTCATCATGAAGTGCTTTGAGGGACTAGTCAAGGATCATATCACCTCCATCCTGCCAGATACCCTGGACCCACTCCAATTTGCTTACCGTCCCAATAGGTCCACAGACGACGCAATCGCAATCACACTGCATACTGCCCTAACCCATCTGGACAAGAGGAATACCGTTCATGCTGTTCATCGACTACAGCTCAGCATTTAACACCATAGTTCCCTCCAAGCTCGTCTTTAAGCTCGAGACCCTAGGTCTCGACCCAGCCCTGTGCAACTGGGTCCTGGACTTCCTGACGGGCCGGCCCCAGGGTAGGAAACAACATCTCCACCCCACTGATCCTCAACACTGGGGCCCCACAAGGGTGCGTTCTCATCCCTCTCCTGTAACTCCCTGTTTACCCATGACTGCGTGGCCAAGCACGCATCCAACTCAAGCATCAAGTTTGCTGACGACACTACAGTGGTAGGCTTGATTTTCCAACAACGACGAGATGGCCTACAGGGAGGAGGTGAGGGCCCTCGGAGTGTGGTGTCAGGAAATAACCTCTCACTCAATGTCAACAAAACAAAGGAGATGATCGTGGACTTCAGGAAACAGGAGAGGGAGCACCCCCCTATCCACATCGACGAGACAGTAGTGGAGAAGGTGGAAAGTTTTATGTTCCTCGGCCTACACATCACGGACAAACTGAAATGGTCCACCCACACAGACAGCGTGGTGAAGAAGGTGCAATTTTAATGATTTTAGTTGCTAACAATATTTTAGTCAGTCACTGTCATCTGTTCAGTAAAATGCTAGTTATCTTAATATGGAGATTTCATTCACTGTCACTCTGTGTTTGTGGGTACAATGATATTGACGAAGGGAACATAAGACTTAGACAACATTGCCGTAGTGTGAAATATTATTTTCTTCTGATCTCACAGGCCTTCCTCAGCCTAGTCTGACAGTGTGTCCTTCAGTCATCAGAGAGAGAGACTCAGTTCAGCTGAGCTGTCAGACTCCTCCATCTGTCTCTGTAGCTCAGTGTTTCTTCTACACAGTGGGAAGAGTGAATTTACTCTAGCTTCACTCTGTAGACATGCACTCACAGGAGCTCAGCTGCTCAGATGAACAGGTCAAAGTTCACCAGCTGAGGTCAAAATACAATGTCAGTACAGTACTAAAGGTCAGCAGGTTAGATCCATATACAGTGAGCCTTCTACAGTCACAATGCAGGGTAAGAAGATTTGAATGTTTATTAACAATGTACTGTTGTGCCGTCATTACCATGTTCCTCTTGGGATATGTTATCATACTGTTTGTTGTCATAAGCTATTACATGAAGCAATTAAGGAATATAATATCTCCTTAATTTCCCATACTGTCGCTGCATGAGGTAATGGACTCAAGATCTTTAAATGGAGAGTACAAGATTTTGGCTATGAATCTTTTTCTACTTAGCCAGAGTCAGATGAACTCATGGAGACCAAGTTGAAGGTAGTTTCACAAGTTATTACTAGTGCTAATCACTCAATTCTTCTATCCTCACAGACCTTCCTCAGATGAAAGTGAGTTCTGGAGTCATCAGAGAGAGAGAGACTCAGTTCAGCTGAGCTGTCAGACTCCTCCATCTCTCCATGTGTCTCTCTGTTACTTCTATAAAGAGGGGTCATTTAATCTGCCAGGCTCATCCTGTACTCAGACACTCACAGGAACAGAGCTGCTCTCCTGGGAAGGTCAAGCATTTCCAGCTGTGAGCAAAGTGACGTGTTACTGCGCTTTAGAGATCAAAAAACACAGCCACAAATACAGTTGTCAAAAACATGAAACCAAAATGTCAAAGGCAAAACTTTTACTCAGACAGACAATGTAATTGAAGCCATCTAATGATGCAAAATATCAGCTGTTAAAGACAAATAGCTACAGACAACAAAAATAATGACTGATAAATTCTTTGGAATGTTCCTCTGCAACATCAGCCACACTTTCCATATGAGACTGGTTTCTGCTATCTGTGGTTTTCCTGTGAACAAGCTCCACATCTACTTCTCTATTCAAACAATCCTCTCTGACACAGTCACCATCTTCTGTGAAGTCAGACTAACAGTCTGTAGATGTCTGAAACATGGCTTTGTTCCTCCATGATATGGCTGGTCATCTGTTTTTGGTCATCCTCCTTTTCGGTGAGTTATTCCTCCATTCCAAGTTCCATCATCTGTTAGTGCTACAGGATTCTCTCTCCTCTTTTAATATGTTACTTTAGGAACTCTTTATATATTTCTGAATCTCATGGCTGTAATGAGTGTGTTTTATTCCATTGATCACCTTAATTATGTATTTTTCTCTCTCATTATATTTTGTTCAGATCAGAATGACTACTGCTTGATAACATGCCCATGAATCCATTGTAGTATATGATACTTTACCAACTTGTGCAAAGTGTTCCTCTCTCTCATTTCTTTTGACATTTTCCTGATCAAGGCCTATTTGTTATTTCCAGACTCCTTCCAATACATTGAAGACCAAAGTCATTACCAAGGTCCTTGTGAGTGTTTAAAACTGGAATTATTTACATTTTATTTAATTATTTTGTCTATTTTTACTAAATAATAATACCATCAATCAATCAACGATATCTTGTTAACCTAAACTGCATAATTGTAGATGCACTGGTATCATCTAAAAGACAACAGTGACTTAATTGTTCTTCTTTTTCAGACGTATATCAAGTGCTACAATATCTATGAGTACTTAAACATTGAAAATGTCTTCATAATCATCCCCCACACCATATAAGCAAAATAGTCCATGCGATTCAATTTCATTTCACACATGAGAATGTAAGGAATTAAGTGAAAGGCAATCATTGTAAACACAATGATTAAATGGCATGATATCAAATAAGACATGCTGATATGTAATATAAAGAGAATGGCAGGCTCTAGTTTACTAAGAGTCAGTGTCACTTGTGACATTCAAATAGAGTGATGGAAAAAAAGAGTCTCTGTCCTTTCCTAACAGATCCAAAACCAGACATTACAGTCAACATTGATGAGGACTTCAACATCATCTGTTTGATTCCTGGATCCGTCAGTCCTGACACCACCTGTAACCTGTATGTTGGAGAGGACAGTGGTTCTGTCAATTCACTCCAAAACATAGTGACCTGATCAGTGGTCTACAGTCAGTGAGGAGGAAGGAGGTGAGCTGTGACTACAGAGTGAGTTCAGGGCCAAACTCTCTCTCTCCACGTAGTGATGGATACAGCTTTGCACGTGAGTCATTATCTAAAGAAATCTATCAGGGCTGCAGGTCTTCATGATCTGACTCACTTTGATTTCAGCATCTTCTTAGTATGATTATATTCATTCTGACCCACAAACTAAATACACATTTCAATCCCCAAAATGTTTTTAGATCTGGTGGGAGTTCACATTAGTGATCCAACAACTATACATACACATTCTATAGCAGGTAGGCCACTCATTTATACAGCTGTTACACATGTTTACCTTTGTTTCATTATGATTTTTAACAGAACACTGTTGTTGTGATAAAATGATTAACATTATCCTAGCACAACAGTGAATTCTTCAACAGGTGTGTTGGTCCTCTGGAGACAATTTCCATTTTTATTCAACATGTCAACCCTATACTTATTAGTAATCTTGAGTATAAATATGAATAATCATAATTAATTAACGATTAATATGAATAATATATGTCACGATCAGCTAGGAGTGGTGGGTGTGGAGTCAGACGCAGAGAGCACGGTGTAGGGGAAAACACTCTTCTTTAATACGGCGTGTGAAATACAATGCCCAATACACGGCAGGCGCACAAACAAACAGGCGCTCAAAAACAGACACGGGCATAAAAATGATGACACACACGAACGTCCACCAAAACAGAGAAACAAGCCCGCACAAAAGGAGGCGGGCTTGATCGGCTTAAATAGCCCTAGAATAAAAACACAAAACAGGTGCAAACAATAGAATAATCAACAGAAAGGAAATGAGGATCGGTGGCAGCTAATAGGCGGTGACGATGACCGCGACGCCGCCCGAACAGGCAGAGGAGCCACCGTCGGTGGAAGTCGTGACAGTACCCCCTCCTGACGCGGCTCCGGCTCCGCAGCGCCGACAGCGACCTCGAGGGCGACCGGAGGGCGGCGCAGGGCGATCCGGGTGAAGGTGGTGAAACTCCGCCAGTAGTGACGGATCCAAGATGTCTGTCACCGGTACCCAGCACCTCTCCTCCGGGCGTACCCTCCCAGTCCACGAGGTACTGCAGGCCCCTCACCCGGCGCCTAGAGTCCAGAATGGAGCGGACTGTGTACGCCGGGACCCTCGATGTCCAAGGGGGCCTCCGGCACCTCACCTTCCTGCAGGGGACCAGCTACCACCGGCCTGAGGAGAGACACATGAAACGAGGGGTTAATGCGGTAGTAAGATGGAAGCTGTAGCCTATAACACACCTCGTTTATCCTCCTCAGGACTTTAAATGGCCCCACATACTGCGGCCCCAGCTTCCGGCAGGGCAAGCGGAGGGGCAGGTTCGGGTCGAGCCAGACCCGGTCCCCCAGTGCGAACACGGGGGCCTCACTGCGGTGACGGTCAGCGCTCCTCTTCTGTAGCCCACCAGCCTTTTTTAGTGATTCCTGGACGGCTCTCCAGGTCTCCTTTGAGCGCTGCACCCACTCCTCCACCGCAGGAGCTTCAGTCTGGCTCTGATGGAATGGTGCCAGGACCGGCTGGTAGCCCAACACGCACTGGAATGGTGACATGTTGGTAGAGGAGTGACGGAGTGAGTTCTGCGCCACCTCCGCCCATGGGACGTACCTCGCCCACTCCCCGGGCCGGTCCTGGCAATACGACCGCAGAAACCTACCCACCTCTTGGTTCACTCTCTCCACCTGCCCATTACTCTCCGGGTGGAAACCTGAGGTCAGGCTGATCGAGACCCCCAGACGCTCCATAAACGCCCTCCACACTCGGGCGTGAACTAGGGACCCCGATCAGAAACGATGTCCTCAGGCACCCCGTAGTGCCGGAAGACGTGGGTAAACAGGGCCTCCGCAGTCTGTAGGGCCGTAGGGAGACCGGGCAACGGGATGAGACGACAGGACTTAGAGAACCGATCCACAACGACCAGGATCGTGGTGTTTCCCCTGGGACGGAAGAAGATCCGTGAGGAAATCCACCGACAGGTGAGACCATGGCCGTTGTGGAACGGGAGGGGCTGTAACTTCCCTCTAGGCAGGTGTCTAGGAGCCTTACTCTGAGCGCACACCGAACAGGAGGAGACATACAACCTTACGTCCTTAGCCAAGGTGGGCCACCAGTATTTCCCCCTAAGACCTCGCACTGTCCTCTCAATACCAGGATGACCCGAAGAGGGTAGCACATGAGCCCATCGAATCAATTTGTCACGAACACCGAGCGGAACGTACTGGCGACCCGTAGGACACTGAGGAGGCGCAGGTTCCAACCGCCGTGCCCGCTCGATGTCCGCGTCCACCTCCCATACCACCGGTGCCACCAGACACGAAGCAGGAAGTATGGGAGTAGGCTCGATGGACCGCTCCTCAGTGTCATAGAGACGGGACAGCGCGTCGGCCTTAGTATTCTGGGAACCTGGCCTATAGGAGATCTTGAACTGAAAGCGGGTAAAAAACATGGCCCACCTGGCCTGCCGCGGATTCAGTCTCCTCGCTGCCCGGATATACTCCAGATTACGGTGGTCAGTCCAGATGAGAAAAGGGTGCTTAGCCCCCTCAAGCCAATGTCTCCACACCTTCAGGGCTCTGACCACAGCTAACAACTCCCGGTCCCCCACGTCATAGTTACGCTCCGCCGGGCCGAGCTTCCTTGAAAAGAAAGCGCAGGGACGGAGTTTCGTGGCGTGCCCGAGCGCTGTGATAGCACGGCTCCAACACCAGCCTCAGACGCGTCCACCTCCACTATGAACGCCAAAGAGGGGTCCGGATGAGCCAGCAAGGGCGCCAAGTAGTAAACAGCTCCTTCAACCTAACTGAAAGCTCTGTCCGCCTCCGCCGACCACCGCAACCGAGCCGGCCCCCCCTTCAGCAGTGAGGTAATGGGAGCAGCCACCTGACCAAAACCCTGGATAAACCTCCGGTAGTAATTGGCAAACCCTAAAAACCGCTGCACCTCCTTTACCGTGGTCGGAGTCGGCCAATTACGCACGGCTGTAATGCGGTCACACTCCATCACCACCCCAGAAGTGGAAATGCGATATCCCAGGAAGGAAACGGCTCGTTTGGAAAACACACATTTCTCCGCTTTGACGTACAGGTCATGCTCCAGCAGTCGCTCAAGTACTTTGCGCACCAGAGACACATGCGCGGCGCGTGTGGCGGAATAGATCAATATATCATCTATATACACCACCACACCCTGCCCGTGCAGGTCCCTGAGAATCTCGTCCACGAAAGATTGAAAGACGGCGGGAGCATTCTTCAACCCATACGGCATAACGAGGTACTCATAATGACCAGATGTAGTACTAAACGCTGTCATCCACTCATCTCCCTCCCGGATACGCACCAGATTATAAGCACTCCTGAGATCCAGTTTTGTGAAAAAAACGCGCCCCGTGAAATGATTCAACCGCCGTAGCAATGAGAGGTAGCGGGTAACTAAATCCCACTGTGATGGCATTTAGACCTCTATAATCAATGCACGGGCGCAGACCACCCTCCTTTTTTTCACAAAAAAAGAAACTCGAGGAGACGGGTGATACGGAGGGCCGAATGTACCCCTGTCGCAGAGATTCAGTGATATAGGTCTCCATAGCCACTGTCTCCTCCTGTGACAACGGGTACACGTGACTCCTGGGAAGTGTCGCGTTTACCTGGAGGTTTATCGCGCAATCCCCTCGTCGATGAGGTGGTAATTTGGTCGCCCTCTTTTTACAGAAGGCGATAGCCAAATCGGCATATTCAGAGGGAATGCGCACAGTGGAAACCTGGTCTGGACTCTCCACCGTTGTGGCACCGATGGAAACTCCATCACACCTACCTGAACACTCCTCGGACCACCCCTGGAGAGCCCCTGTTTCCACGAAATCATAGGGTTGTGCTTAGCCAGCCAGGGAATCCCCAGCACCACTGGAAACGCAGGCGCATCAATGAGGTATAGACTAATCCGCTCCCCATGACCCCCCTGCGTTACCATGTCCAGAGGAACCGTGGCCTCCTGACCAGCCCTGACCCTAACGGTCTGCTATCTAGGGAGTGAACGGGGATGGGTTGATCTATCGATACTAGCGGAATACCTAGTCTCGAGGCGAGTCCGCGATCAATAAAGTTCCCAGCTGCGCCTGAATCGACTAGCGCCTTATGCTGGAGAGAGGGAAAAAACTCAGGGAAAGAGATTAATACAAACATGTGACCAACAGGGAGCTCTGAGTGAGTCTGGTGCAGACTCACCTGGGGTGACCGAGCAGTGCTCCGCCTGCCCTCTCGATTCCCAGAGGGACTCCCCCAGCACCGATCGGCAGTGTGTCCTCTCCGACCACAACTGGTGCAGGAGGAGCCTCCTCCTCCGGTTCCCCTCGATGCTGCCCCCCCTAACTCCATAGGGATAGGAGCGGAAGGTTCGGAAGGTGGAACAAACAGGGCCCTTCCCGACCGTCCGCGAGCCGCCAGCAGGTTGTCCAGTCGTATGGACATGTCGATCAGCTCATCGAGGGAGAGGGTAGCGTCTCGACACGCCAACTCCCTGCGGACATCCTCCCGGAGACTACAACGGTAGTGGTCGATCAGGGCCCGGTCGTTCCACCCCGCTCCAGCAGCCAGGGTCCGAAACTCTAGAGCAAAGTCCTGTGCACTCCTCGTCTCCTGTCTAAGGTGAAACAGCCGTTCACCCGCCGCTCGGCCCTCTGGTGGGTGGTCGAACACGGCCCGGAAACGGCGGGCGAACTCCGGGTAGTTGTCCCTGGCGGAGTCTGGGCCATCCCATACAGCGTTGGCCCATTCCAGGGCTCTACCCGTCAGACAGGAGACGAGGGCGCTCACGCTCTCCTCCCCAGAGGGCGTCGGGCGGACGGTGGCCAGGTACAACTCCAACTGGAGCAGGAACCCCTTACATCCAGCCGCCGTCCCATCGTACTCCTTAGGGGGGGCGAGACGGAGCGTGCTGGATCCGGACGCCGCCGAAGGAGTCTGTTGAGGCAGGGAAGGTTGAGTGGGCGAGGGAAGGAGACCACCCCTCTCCCATCGGTCCATTCTCTCCATCATCTGGTCCATTGCCGACCCGATCAGGTGGAGGACGGTGGTGTGGTGGAGGACACGCTCCTCCATAGATGGGAGAGGGGGAGTCGCTGCTCCTGCTGACTCCATGAAGATTTGGTGCGGGCTTCTGTCACGATCAGCTAGGAGTGGTGGGTGTGGAGTCAGACGCAGAGAGCACGGTGTAGGGGAAAACACTCCTCTTTAATACGGCGTGTGAAATACAATGCCCAATACACGGCAGGCGCACAAACAAACAGGCGCTCAAAAACAGACACGGGCATAAAAATGATGACACACACGAACGTCCACCAAAACAGAGAAACAAGCCCGCACAAAAGGAGGCGGGCTTGATCGGCTTAAATAGCCCTAGAATAAAAACACAAAACAGGTGCAAACAATAGAATAATCAACAGAAAGGAAATGAGGATCGGTGGCAGCTAATAGGCCGGTGACGACGACCGCCGAACGCCGCCCGAACAGGCAGAGGAGCCACCGTCGGTGGAAGTCGTGACAATATACCTCAACTCAAACCATGGATTTTAAAGGAATCAACAACTCTAAATAAGATAATGTCCATTGATATTGTTCTCATTTCAGAAACCTTAGTTGTCATCCTGACTCCTCATTCTACTGAATCAACCGGTCCTCTCATCACAACCTCTGAGATCTCTACAGGAAACACCACTTACCCCACACTGACTCCAATGGGGAAAGGTAAGAATAATATACAGCATTGTGGTTTAACAGGACAATAGAAGCTCCTTGTGATTCTCTCTGACAACAACTACAAAATGTGAAGCTCCATGGTTAGCTCCATAAACAATCCAATGTTAATTTCAACCGCTGTCGTTCCCAACATAGAAAAGACAAAGTGACTGAAAACAATTGTGACAAACCTCTTCAAGGTTAGGAGCGTTTGTAACAATTTAAGTGGGAAACAGTCACCAAAATCACACCAAACTGAGAGTTATGTAGAACAGGACAGTACCTGTGTGCTTGTTCCTCCGTTCTGGTGCACCCAGGCCACTGGCAAGGTCAAGGATAGCAGGGTTCGGTACACAAATCAGGTTCTCAGTCGGTCCAGGTCCAAACGCCGACAGGTAAGTCCAAAACAGTCCAGTTCATACACGGTATATCCAGCCAATATCTTGTTTCTACCTCTAAGCTTCATAGATCCTTCCAGCACTCTCTCTCCCTTCCTGGTTTGTCTTGACCTCTTATATGTGGGTTGGCCCCACCTTCTGAGGGTTCCCCTTGCTTCCGGGAATTGTAGTTTTGGCGGTCGGCCATTTTGTGATCTGTAGTTCTGATCAGGGTTGCCATTTTAGTGATAGGGCAGAGCCCGTTTATTAGTTCTGCTCTCACATATCTGCCATTTATCACTCGACCCCTTCTTTGCCACACATCTCCCCCCCTAGATCCGACCCCCTAGGTCGGGCTACCGCAGCAAAATATGCGTGCATGCGGGATAACCCATCCACATTTCCCATTTCCTTCCCTGCTCTGTGTTTTAAGTCAAAGTGGAATGGTTGGAGACTCAAAACCACCGCATCACCCGAGCATTCTTCTCTTTAGCCCTATGCATCCAGGTGAGTGGGGCATGGTCACTGATGAGGGTGAAGTGGCGCCCTAGCAGGTAGTATTTCAGGCTTTCTAAAGCCCACTTTACTGCCAGAGCCTCTTTCTCAACGACTGAGTAGTTGGTCTCCGTGGTTCCAGCTTCCTGCTTAAAAACAGGATGGGGTGTTCCACCCCTTCTACCTCTTGGGATAGCACTGCTCCTAAGCCGACCTCTGAGGCATCCGTCTGAACCACGAACTCTCTATCAAAGTCTGGTACCACCAACACTGGATTACAGCAGAGAGCCTCCTGTAATGTTCTAAATGCTTTGGTGGCCACTTCATCCCATTGGACCATGTTTGGCCCTCTGGCTCTAGTCATGTCGGTGAGTGGGGCGGCCACTGTGGCATAATTTGGGATGAACTTCCGGTAGTAACCGGTCAACCCTAGGAAGGCTCGAACCTGCTTCTTATTCACTGGTTTTGGCCATTCTCTGATTGCCTCCACCTTCTTACGTTGGGGTTTGATTAACCCTCTTCCCACGGTGTATCCCAGATACTCTGTTTCCTCTAACCCCACGTAACACTTGGCAGGGTTCGCTGTGAGCCCTGCCTTTCTAAGGGCATCTAATACTGCCTGTACCGGGGTAAGTGGGATTCCCAATCTGGGCTGTAGATCCCCACATCATCTAGATAGGCTGCGGCGTGCGGCAGTGCGGTTTCAGGACCTTGTCCATTAGCCGTTGAAAGGTGGCTGGGGCCCCGTGTAAGCCGAATGGCATAACAGTGTATTGAAACAAACCGTCAGGGGTTGCAAAGGCTGTCTTTTCTTTGGCTCTGGGGGTCAGAGGAATTTGCCAGTACCCTTTGGTTAGGTCCAGGGTCGTAATGTACCGAGCTTTACCAATTTTTCAAGTAGATCATCTACTCGGGGCATGGGGTAGGCATCAAACTTGGAGATCTCATTTACCTTCCGAAAGTCGTTACAGAACCGCAAAGACCCATCAGGTTTGGAGACCATCACAATTGGGCTAGACCACTCACTATGTGACTCTTCGATCACTCCCACTGCTAACATTTTCTCTGTCTCTGCTCTAATCGCAGCCTTTCGAGCCTCAGGTACCCGATATGGCCTCATGTTCACTTTTCTCCCTGGTAGGGAGACGATATCATGAGCCATAACTTCAGTTCGGCCGGGTACCTCTGAAAACACATCTCGGTTTTTCTGGATCAGGGTCTTTACTTCCTGTACTTGTGCTGGGGACAAAGTAGGTGAGATATTTACTTCGGCTGTTTCCTGAGTGTGTGTGGGGTACGTGACCATTAGTGTTTCTCTCTCTCCATGCTTTTAACAGGTTTATGTGGTAGATCTGTTCCTGGGGCCGTCGACCTGGCTGTCGGATGCGATAATTCACTTCTCCTATCTTCTCCAGTACTTCATATGGTCCTTTCCATGTGGCTAGTAGTTTGCACTCTACCGTGGGGATCAGCACTAACACCTTATCTCCCGGTTGAAATTCCCTCAGGGTAGCCTGCCGATTATAAGTGTGCCGCTGGTGCTCTTGTGCTTGTCTCATGTGCTCTCTGACGATGGGCATGACTGTGGCTATCCTGTCTTGCATTGCCGTGGCGTGCTCTATGACACTAGTATACGGGGTGGATTGGTGCTCCCAGGTTTCCGGGCGATGTCTAAGATTCCCGGGGTGCCTCCCATATACCAACTCAAAGGGGAAAACCCCAGAGAGGCTTGGGAACCTCTCTAATGGCAAACATCAGATACGGCAACATGAAATCCCAGTTTTTCCCATCCTTATCGATTACCTTCCTGAGCATCGATTTCAGGGTGCGGTTGAATCTCTCAACCAACCCGTCTGTCTGAGGATGGTAAACCGATGTCCTCAACTGTTTCACCTGCCACAATTTACAAAGGTCGGCCATAAGGCGGGACATAAAGGGGTCCCTGGTCAGTAAGGATCTCCTTTGGAACCCCT
Source organism: Brachymystax lenok tsinlingensis (assembly GCA_030435695.1). Classification (NCBI taxonomy): domain Eukaryota; kingdom Metazoa; phylum Chordata; class Actinopteri; order Salmoniformes; family Salmonidae; genus Brachymystax; species Brachymystax lenok. The sequence continues at coordinate 43,806,408 of CM059797.1, read as the reverse complement.
ACTCTGGTGAACAGGAGCACTAATTCCTTGGCAATATTTTTGGAAGCCATCGTCCTAAGGGGAATGGCTTCTGGGTAGCGAGTGGCATAATCTAGAATAACCAGAATGTATTGGTGCCCTCTGGCGGATTTGGGTAGCGGGCCCACTATATCCATTGCTATCCTCTCAAAAGGTGTTTCGATTATGGGGAGTGGCACTAATGGGCTTCTAACAGCTGGTCGGGGAGCTGTTAACTGGCACTCGGGCACCCTCCACAATGCCGAGCCACTTCAGCCTGAATTCCTGGCCAGTAAAACCTCCTTACGATCCGGTCTCGGGTTTTATCAATACCCAGGTGTCCACCCAGAATGTGCCCATGAGCGAGATCCAGTACTGTCTTCCGGTACCGGGTGGGGACCAACAATTGTTCCACCACATCAACCCCTATTTTTGAGACTCTGTACAACAAACCCTTTTTCATGATGAAGTGGGGAAAACTAGTAGGCATCATCCCATCATTTATGGGAGTACCATCCACGACCTGCACATCTGCTCTGGCTTGCTGCAGAGTAGGATCCTGGTTTTGGGCCGTCCCGAAATTAGTCAGGGACCCTGCCAGGTCTGTTGGTTCTAGATCGTCATCCTCTGGATTCAGATCGAACCCAGCCCCACTAGTACTGGGCTGCTCGTTATCAACGAGGTCTGCCACTTCTTCTTCATCCTCCCCTACTAGCACCTGTGAGATTGGCCCCTGGGAGACCTCCTTTCTTGTCTTTGGTTGAAGGCTACATGTTACTACTGGCTTGGTCAGGGTTGTTGGCTTCTCAAATATGCCATTCTTTTGGCCTAACTTCGCAAAGTTAGGAAAGTTTCTACCCAGTATTACATCATATGGCATCTTTGGGACCACGCCAACCTCATAATCCAGCAGCCCTTCCTCGGTTTGGATGCTCACTACGGCTGTGGGGTACGGACGGGTATCCCCATGAATGCACGTAACACTGATATCCTGACTTGTATCCAGTTTATGAGTTGGCACTAGGTTTGCAACGACCAGGGTTAGCATACTGCCGGAATCCAGAAGGGCTTCAACCTCTTTTCCTTCAACATTCACCCGGCACATATGTTTATTTCTTGATTTTTCAAGTACTGTGGTGACCACAGGACATGCATACCACATATCAGCTTCTTCTTTTTCACTGAGGTTACATTGCATTGGCTCTTCTTTAATAGGGCAGTAGGCTGCAATATGTCCTGGTCGATTACAATTGTAACAGATAACAGGGTTTCGGGAGACCCCTCAACCCCTGGTCCCGGTTTCTAGCTTTTTCCGTAGTGGCTTGGCCTGATTCTGATTCTTTCCTCACGGCCCCTCCAAATGTTGGGACAGTCTTACCCAGTCCGCTGATTCGCCCAGGCCTGGGGAATGGGAATCTTTCCTCCCAGCTGTTCCTGCCGTACAATACCGTTCAACCAGACCCACAAGATGGTCAGCGGAAAGTACCTCGTTCTGGCCAACCCATCGTCGAACTTCTTGGGGTAGACCTCGTTGAAACTGGTCAAGTACAATGGTCTCGGCGATCTCGGCGGATGAACGGGTTTCCGGTTGCAACCATTTCCGTGCCAGGTGAATCAAGTCAAACATCTGTGTTCGGGGCGGTTTTCCAGGTTGGTACGACCACAGGTGGAAGCGATGTGCCCTCACAGTATCGGTCACTCCCAGTCTAGTCAGAATCTCCCCCTTTAGTTTATCGTAATCCTGTGCATCTTTCAACTCCAGGTCGAAATCGCTTTTTGAGCGTCCCCTGCCAGGTATGGTGCCAGAAGCCCTGCCCATTCTTCTTTCGGCCACTTCTCTCGCTCTGCCGTCCTTTCAAAGGTGGTGAGATATGCTTCCACATCATCCTGCTTTGTCATTTTTGAAGAAAATGATTGGCCCGCCTCTGGGTATTTGTAGCTGGTAACTGAGCCCCAATTTGGTCCGCTAGCCCCTTTAGGCCTTCTCTTAACTCCCGGGTGTTTCTCTCTTGCTCTTCTCTGAGCAACTGATTGGTGCGGAGCTGGACCTGTAACGTGTCCTGATACATTCGCATTGCATCCTGATGAGCTATTTGTTGAGCTCTAGTTGCTTCTTGTTGGGCCGCCGCCGCTTGTAACAGGGCCTGTATGGCTCCCTCCATACTCATTTTCCCGAAAAACTACCCTAACCAAACAAGCCACCAAAAAAAAACCTAACTCCCCTTTGGAGTGCTAACTAAACTTTTTTTTTTTTTTCTATCTAACCACAGGTATGATGCCGTTTCTATACTGCCCGCATCCTCCTCCACGTGTGACAAACCTCTTCAAGGTTAGGAGCGTTTGTAACAATTTAAGTGGGAAACAGTCACCAAAATCACACCAAACTGAGAGTTATGTAGAACAGGACAGTACCTGTGTGCTTGTTCCTCCGTTCTGGTGCACCCAGGCCACTGGCAAGGTCAAGGATAGCAGGGTTCGGTACACAAATCAGGTTCTCAGTCGGTCCAGGTCCAAACGCCGACAGGTAAGTCCAAAACAGTCCAGTTCATACACGGTATATCCAGCCAATATCTTGTTTCTACCTCTAAGCTTCATAGATCCTTCCAGCACTCTCTCTCCCTTCCTGGTTTGTCTTGACCTCTTATATGTGGGTTGGCCCCACCTTCTGAGGGTTCCCCTTGCTTCCGGGAATTGTAGTTTTGGCGGTCGGCCATTTTGTGATCTGTAGTTCTGATCAGGGTTGCCATTTTAGTGATAGGGCAGAGCCCGTTTATTAGTTCTGCTCTCACATATCTGCCATTTATCACTCGACCCCCTTCTTTGCCACACAATGTTACAGGACACTACCGTCTTACACTGAGTAGATAAAACATTAAGAACACCTGTTCTTTCCATGACATAGACTGACCAGGTGAATCCAGGTGAAATCTATTATCCTTTCTTATTTATGTCACTTGTTAAATCTACCTCAAAAGGCTAAAGAATGATTTGTGCCATTCAGAGGGTGAATGGGCAAGATAAAAATATAAGTCCTTTGAACGGGGTATGGTAGTAGGTGCCAGGTGCATTGTTTTTTGTCAAGAACTGCAACGCTTCTGAGGTTTTCACGCTTGACAGCTCCCATGTGTATCAAGCACAGGAGGTTGGTGGCACCTTAATTGGGGATGACGGGCTCATGGTAATGGCTGGTGTGGACTGAGTGGAATGGTATCAGGTATTCCATTTATACCATTTCAGCCATTATAATGAGCCGTCCTCCCCTCAGCAGCCTCCACTGGTATCAAGAATTGTCCACCACCGAAAGGACATCCAGCCAACTTGACACGACTGGGAATTGGAGTCACAATCAGCCAGCATCCCTGTGGAACGCTTTCGACACCTTGTAGAGTCTATGACTCAACGTATTGAGTCTGTTCTGATGGCAAAATGGGGTTGGGGAGGTGCAACTCAATATTCAACTTGTTAGGGACTGGCAGCTGAGGGGTCGGTTTTGGAGAGTCTGGCGTGCCTAAAGTAAAATGCTTGCCACTCAGGCTCAGAAAATAGGATATGCACATAATTAGTACTATTGGATAGGAAACACTCTGAGGTTTCCAAAAGTGTTAACATTTTGTCTGTGAGTGTAACAGAACTCATTTGGCAGGCAAAAACCAGAGAAAATTCCATCCGGAAATGTCATTCTGGTGGCTTATGGCTCACTTAGAGAGACTGCCTATTGAAATGAATGCAATACCTTTTTGCTTCCACTGGATGTCAGCAGTGTATAGGTAAAGTTTCATGGCAATCGGAACCAATGTGTTCAATAGGTAGAGGTTTTAGTGAGGGGAGCTCTTTTTCAGTTGCACGTTTTTGGGCGCACGTTTGGCTGAGCGGTCCACTTTATTTGACTTATATAACGTTTAGGTGACCATCCAAGTGAAAGATTATCACTTTTATTCATAAAAGATAAGCTAAGGATGCATTTTAATTGTTTTTTTGTTTTGTTGAGGGAAAGTTTATAGGTTTAGTTGAACGCGTTCTCTTCACGTTGGATTTTCTGAACACAAGGCGCCAACCAAACAGAGATTTATGGATATAATAAATTACTTTTTCTAACCAAATACCCATGGATTGTCTTCGTTGGACACTTAGGAAGCCCTCTGCAGAAGTTCTACAAAAAGAAAGGCACAGATTTTCCCTGTGAAATGCATTTCCTATGGACCGCGCTGGCTAAAGATTTCATGGTTATGGAAAATATTGAAGGTGCTACCCTCAAACAATCAAATGTAGTGCTTTCGCCGTAAAGCCTTTTTGAAATCGACAACGCTGGGATATTGCCAAGAAGCAGAGCTTTTGATGAGTATGAAACACTTGTATATTGGTGCATGTTTAATAATTCAACTTTTGGATTTTGCCTTGCATTTCACCTGGTAGTGTCGGGAGTGGGGGCGCTAGCGCCCCAACGCACCATGCTGCTCCCTAAGAAGTTAAAGAAGCTGTTCCTAATGTTTGGTATACTCAGTGTATATCCCTAAATCAATGAAGTAGCATTTTACTGCATCCTACAGTAAATATATCATACAGATATCTTTCTCTGGATCCATCTCCTCTCTCTCCCTCAGAACCACTTGATTTCCTGTGGCGTAATATCCTCACTGTGTTGGTCCTACTGGCTACTTGTGGAGTACTTATACACTATGTCATCTCCCATCGACGCCCCTAAAGGTCAGCTTACCTGTCAATCACTTACTTTTAGTCAATAGGAAATAGTAATGTGTAGATTTTAATGTATGGTGATTTGGGCTATAGCAAAGCTATGTAAAATAGTAAATCAATGTGATTTGTGTACGTGTCGTTTAAGTTAAAGGTGTATGTGAATATGACACTAAAATGTACACCGTACATCTGTCTTTTCAGTGGTTCCAAAGAGAAGCAGGAGGGTGGACCAGAGTAATGAAGACTTTTCGTTGACAGTTTGCTAAATCACTGTGCATACCTACAAATGTACATGCACGCATACACACAAACACACATACAGACACACAAACATATTATTCTTTTTTTGTTGGTTTTACGTTTTATGCGTCTTTGTGATTTCTGTTATTTTTCTTTTGAAATTGAGTGCATGGTAGTGTTGCAAGGCAAGTTCATAACTTAATGTACATAATGAACATACATACATTGACTGTACAAAACATTAAGAACACACCTCCCTCCAGTTTGAAGTGAGTTACTAACTAGCGTTAGGGGCATGGACTCTACAAGGTGTTGAAAGCGTTCCACAGGGATGCTGACTCCAAGGCTTCCCACAGTTGTGTCAAGTTGGATGGATATCCTTTGGGTGGTGGACCATTCTTGATACACACAGGAAACTGTTGAGCGTGAAACACCCAGCAGCGTTGGAGTTCTTGACACAAACTGGTGCGCCTGGCACCTACTACCATACCCCGCTCAAAGGCACTTAAATATTTTGTCCATTCACCCTGTGAGTGGCACACATACACAATCGATGTCTCAATTGCCTCAAAACTAAAAAATAAGGCTATAGACAAGGTGCACACAGCAATGTTTATTATTTAAGCTTTTCAAATAACAGTTTGTCTCAGGGATCTTTATTAATTTACAAATAATATGTAATAGTCTGTTTAGCCTGGGTGCCAGTCTGTATCTACTCTCTTGCCAACTCTTTATGCAATTGCCATGTTTAGACAATTTCATAAGGAGTTGGCAAGAGAGAATAAACAGACTGGCACCCAGGCTAGTGTCTGATTGGTGTTAATGTCAATTATAAATGTCTTATATACATATACCACCAACAGGTTTTGGTAATAAGTCCTTGATAGCAGTGTAGTTCTAGCGTCCCTTCAGAAAGCTGTCCAGAACGCTGTCTCCCCTGTCTATGAGCCAGTATCCAGCCATGGCCGCCACTCCACCCATGAAGATGGAGGTGAAGACCATGTCTCCTTTAGCAGCCAGAGTGGCCAAAGCACAGAGCAGCACCCCAAAGAACATCTGCTGGAGAACCTTCACCTTTTCATCCTGGACATCCTCAAACAGACCTTCCTCACCCACACCTACAGGGAGAGAGAGAGAGAGAGAGAGAGAGAGAGAGAGAGAGACATAAATTAATTTACTAAAATACATTTCAATAGAAAGTTAACAAAAATAGATAATATCCTTCAACGACGGAGACGTAAATTACTTTCTATTCATGGAAAAATTACACTGATAAACTTATATCACAGTTTACTTACTTACTTATGGCGTTGCCTACTCCAGAATATTTGTTTTTCAAGTAATATGAACAAAACATACTTTGATTTATCTAGAACGCTAATGCAGACAAGATTAAACAATCCTATTTATATAATGAATATCAGTTTCTGGGGCTGAAATGATTAAATATTAAAGCACTAAACCTCTCACTTAAAACCTCACTCACACAAAAGCTTAACTTAAACCCAAACTTGTTCTCCAGTAGATTCATAAGAAAGGCTCATCCCTTGTTCAAAAATGGCCTTTTTGCTTTTATACAGATTGCTACGTCTCATTTTCGGTTAGTTGAAAATGAAACCTTGTTCAAAGTACATTATAACAAATATTATAGTTAAACTCAAATATTCTGATTGATAAAAAAAAACTCTTTATGGAAAAAATTATTTAAAAAGTTATTATACTTGTGAAATTATGAATAGGAATAGTAGAGTTATGTCACAACTGCAGCTTTTGGAAATATATGAAAGTCCAATCCAAAGTTACAACCAATTGATTGCAGCACTACCGCATAAATTGAGGAGGCAAGTAGAAGGGGGAGGAAGTAGGGAACTGGTCTGTCTGCCCTATATTAAGGACCAAAATTGTCTAAAAACATTTGTATTAATAAAAAAATATATCAGTATCATTTGAGGACCAAAATGTTGACAGCTGTGCCACACAAGTTGCAAAATAGCTTGGAATACATGTTTGATGTACCAATTCCATGGTACAAGGTGTATGATATACAAAACAACGCAAGATTCAACACTGAGTTTTTCCAATTGAAATTACTGTACAACATTTTTGCTACAAATAACATTTTAAATATATACAGCATACAACCATCTCAGCATAGCTAGAAAAGTTTGCCTTCTCCTCAGGACATTCATCAACACTGACTGTTAATTACGAGGAGATTACATTGCATACCAAACACCTGGCTAGGAGGCAGCTGAACAGTTTGTTGCTAGCAAACCTCCCAATATGACAGTGGAGTAACTACCGTTCGGACGCTACAAATGATTTTGTCTCATGGTCTGACAAACACGGCTCTAGCTCTGTCACCTTTCACCGCAGATGTGGAAGAGCGACATAGGCGGATGAGGTTGATTGAGAAGCATATCTCTAACTGGCAGATTTGTATGGGGTTGTTTTTATTATGCTAATTCAGTTTTCACTGGGGCAAAGACATCAACCTTAAGGGGTTTAGTGACTGAGGAGGATTCCAAAATAAAAAAGAAACACAATGGAGCAAAGCACAGGCAAAGTCTAAACCAGGAAAACTGGTTCAGTCTGCTTCCACCAGACACTGGGAGATTAATTCACCTTTCAGCAGGACAAGAACCTAAAACACAAGGCCAAATAGACATTAGAGTTGTTACCAAGACGACAGTGAATGTTCCTGAGTGGCAGGGTTACAGTTTTGACAAGTCTATGACAAGTCTATGACAAGTCCTGAAAATGGTTGTCTAGCAATGATCAACAACCAATTTGACAAAGCTTGAAAAGTATTGAAAATAATAATGGGCAAATGTTGCACAATCCAGGTGTGGAAAGCTCAAGCCAGGTGTACATACATTACACGATTCTGGATCCGATTTAGCTGTCCCAGACACGTTTTTGAGATGGGAGACAAAATCCCCATGTCGTTGTCTACTCGAGGCGAGCAGCCGTCACTGAGGCATGTTTAATGTGAGCGGGTCAGAGATGCAATCTGAGGGCCACCGATTTTGTCTTTGAACAGTCCCAGACGTCCCAATATTTTATCAGCACAAAATCTGTAATGCTCTTGTCGTGTGAGATGTGCAATGACATGTTTTAGAACGGTGATGAGCAATAACCAATGAGAGCTCGCCAGAGAAGAAGCCAGTGAGATGATGACGTTGTTTCGCATCACCCAGAATGTGTAGACTCTTGAGAAGGAATGATGACGACATTAGGTATGCGTTTGTACTTGTCTTTAATCAAAGCTAAAGCGTCAAATCGTTACAGCTCTGAAGTTCACAAGATATGTTGTTCAATTCAAAATGTTGGCTAGACATTTCAACTCTTTATATTTCAGCTCGTTGTCACGATCTTGTGTCAGAGAGGACCAAAGTGCAGCGCGGGTGTGGTTCCACATGTTTAATTTAATGAAACTTACAAAGATACTATAAAAAGAACGAAACAGATCGGACTTGAACGTAGTGCATAGAAGACACTAACAGTAACAAACACCCATTACAAACAATGACCCACAAAGCACATGGGGAAATGAACAAACATATATATGGTCCCCAATTAGAGGCAAAGACACTCATCTGCCTCTAATTGGGAACCATCAAAAAACCAAACATAGAAAATAAAACATAGAACAAAAAAAAAACCTGATCACGTCCTGACCAAAACACCCTAGATGAGCCAGAAGGCTATCTGTGGCCAGGACATGACAGTACCCCGTGGAGCAGGAACAGGACGTGCTGGGCTCCGAAGGCGCACAGGGGACCTGATGCATGGAGCAGGAATAGGACGTGACGAGCTCTGAAGGCGCACAGGGGACCTGGTGCATGGAGCAGGAACAGGACGTGCCGGGCTCTGAATGCGCACAGGGAACCTGGTGCATGGAGCAGGAACAGGTCGTGCCGGGCTCTGAAGGCGCACAGGGGACCTGATGCGTGGAGCCGGCACCATGTGCCCCCCCCCAAAAAAATATTGGGTCTGCTGTGGCTGCGAACCCCCCAAGGGGCTGTTGCGCCTTCTTCACCACGCTGTCTGTGTGGGTGGACCATTTTAGTTTGTCCGTGATGTGTACGCCAAGGAACTTAAAACTTTCCACCTTCTCCACTACTGTCGCGCCGAGGTGGATAGGGGGGTGCTCCGTCTCCTGTTTCCTGAAGTCCACGATCATCTCCTTTGTTTTGTTGACATTGAGTGAGAGGTTATTTTCCTGACACCACACTCTCTCTTTGCCCTCACCTCCTCCCTGTAGGCCGTCTCGTCGTTGTTGGTAATCAAGCCTACCACTGTAGTGTCGTCAGCAAACTTGATGATTGAGTTGGATGCGTGCTTGGCCACGCAGTCATGGGTAAACAGGGAGTATAGGAGAGGGATGAGAACGCACCCTTGTGGGGCCCCAGTGTTGAGGATCAGCGTTGTGGAGATGTTGTTTCCTACCCTCACCACCTGGGGCCGGCCCGTCAGGAAGTCCAGGACCCAGTTGCACAGGACTGGGTCGAGACCTAGGGTCTCGAGCTTAATGACGAGCTTGAAGGGAACTATGGTGATAAATGCTGAGCTGTAGTCGATGAACAGCATTCTTACATAGGTATTCCTCTTGTCCAGATGGGTTAGGGCAGTATGCAGTGTGATTGCGATTGCGTCGTCTGGGGACCTATTGGGACGGTAAGCATATTGGAGTGGGTCCAGGGTATCTGGCAGGATGGAGGTGATTTGATCCTTGACTAGTCTCTAAAAGCACTTCATGATGACGGAAGTGAGTGCTACGGGGCGATAGTCATTTAGCTCAGTAACCTTAGCTTTCTTGGGAACAGGAACAATGGTGGCCCTCTTCAAGCATGTGGGAACAGCAGACTGGGATAGGGACTGATTGAATATGTCCGTAAACACACCAGCCAGCTGGTCTGCGCATGCTCTGAGGAGACGGCCAGGGATGCCATCTGGGCCAGCAGCCTTGCGAGGGTTAACACATTTAAATGTTTTCCTCACGTTGGCTGCGGTGAAGGAGAGCCCACAGGTTTTGGTAGCTGGCCTTGTCGGTGGCACTGTATTGTCCTCAAAGCGAGCAAAGAAGTTGGGAGCAGGACGTCGTGGTCCGCGACGGGGCTGGTTTTCATTTTGTAGTCCGTGATTGACTGTAGACCCTGCCACATTCCTCTTAAGACTTTGTCTCTATATTGACGCTTAGCTTGTTTGATTGCCTTGCGGAGGGAATAGCTACACTGTTTGTATTCAGTCATGTTCCCGGTCGCCTTACTCTGGTTAAAAGCAGTGGTTCGCGCTTTCAGTTTTGTGCGAATGCTGCCATCAATCCACAGTTTCTGGTTGGGGAAGGTTTTAATAGTTGCTATGGGTACCACATCACCAATGCACTTGCTAATAAACTCCCTCACTGAATCAGCGTTTACATCAATGTTGTTGTCAGATGCTATCCGGAACATATCCCAGTCTACGTGCTCGAAGCAATCTTGCAGCATGGAATCAGATTGGTCGGACCAGCATTGAACAGACCTGAGAACGGGCGTTTCCTGTTTTAGCTTCTGTTTTTAGGCTGGGAGCAACAAAACGAAGTCATGGTCAGACTTTCCATAAGGAGGGCAGAGAATAGCCTTATATGCATCACGGAAGTTAGAATAACAACGATCCAGGATTTTACCGGCCCGGATGGCACATTCGATATGCTGATAAAATTTCGTGAGCCTTGTTTTCAAATTAGCCTTATTAAAATCCCCAGCCACAATAAATGCAGCCTCAGGATATGTGGTTTCCAATTTACATAGAGTCCAATGGATTTCTTTCAGTGCCGTCGATGTGTCAGCTTGAGGGGGGATATACACGGATGTGATTATAATCGAGGAGAATTCTCTTGGTAGATAATGCAGTCGGCATTTGATTGTAAGGAATTATATGTCAGGTGAACTAAAGGACTTGAGTTCCTGTAATATTGTTATGATCACACCACGTCTCGTTAATCCTAAGACACACACCCCCGCCCTTCTTCTTACCAGATAGATTCTGTCGGAGCGATGCGTGGAGAAAGCAGGTGGCTGTACCGACTCATAATGTGTCCTGAGTGAGCCATGTTTCCGTGAAACAAAGAACTTTGCAGACTCGGATGTCTCTCTGGAAGGCAATCCTTGCTCTGATTTCGTCCACTTTGTTGTCCAGAGACTGGACATTGGAAAGTAAAATACTCTGGAGAGGTGCACGATGCGCCCGTCTACGTAGCTTCATCCAGACCTGAACACGCCAGAACCCGCTCACTGCATTCATCTGTATCTGAGGGAGAGAGGGAGAGATAGAGATTCTAAGATTCAGACTGACACATACACTCCCCGACAAACATCCAGACAGAGAGACAGACAGACTGACTAACAGACACATACATCCTCCCCTTCCCCTGTCCCAAACACACACACACGCACATACTCTCACTGCATTCATCTCCTCGTGAGAGAGAGAAACACTCATCCTTATACATACACATTCTCCTACACAAACTACACCACTTACCTAAACACTTGGCTCTGGTTAGTCTGTAGCTAGTAGCACACTTCCTGCAGTGAGCTGGCCCAGTGCCCATACAGCCTACACAGGCCTGGTCACAGCCTGGTCACAGCCTACATCTGGCCAGGTCTCTGACCTCCTCCCTATACGCTGTCTCGTCGTTGTCGGTGATCAGGCCCACCACTGTTGTGTCGTCTGCAAACTTAATGATGGTGTTGGAGCCGTGCCTGGCCATGCAGTTGTGGGTGAACAGGGAGTACAGGAGGGGACTGAGCATGCAGCCCTGAGGAGCTCCAGTGTTCAGGATCAGCGTGGAGGATGTGTTGTTACCTAACCTTACCACTAGGAGGTGGCCCATCAGGAAGACCAGGATCCAGTTGCAGAGGGAGGTGTTTAGTCCCATCATCCTTAGCTTAGTAATGAGCTTGGAGGGCACAATGGTGTTGAATGTTGAGCTGTAGTCAATGAAAAGCATTCTCAGGTACTATAGGTGTTCCTTTTATCCAGGTGGGAAAGGGAAGTGTGGAGTGCAATTGAGATTGCATCATCTATGGATCTGTTTGAGAGATATGCAAATTGGAGTGGGTCTAGGGTTTCTGGGATAACTGTGTTAATGTGAGCCATTACCAGCCTTTCAAAGCACTTCATGGCTACGGACGTGAGTGCTAGGGGTCTGTTGTCATTTAGGCAGGTTACCTTACTGTTCTTGGGCACAGGGACTGTGGTGGTCTGCTTGAAGCATGTTGGTATTACAGACTCAATCAGGGACATGTCGGCTACAGAGAGTGTGATCACACAGTCGTCCGGAACAGCTGATGCTCTCATGCATGCCTCAGTGTTGCTTGCCTCGAAGCGAGCATAGAAGTGATTTAGTTCGTCTGGTAGGCTTGTGTCACTGGGCAGCTTGCGGCTGTGCTTCCCTTTGTACTCTGTAATAGTATCAGGCCCTGCGACATCTGACGAGCGTCGGAGCCGGTCCTGTATTGGCGCTTTGCCTGTTTGATGGTTCGTTGGAGGGCAAAGCAGGATTTCTTGTAAGCTTCTCAGTGCGAATGTTAAATCAGTGCGAATGTTGCCTGTAATCCATTGCTTCTGGTTGGGGTATGTGCATGCAGTCACTGTGGGGACGACGTATGTCATTTTAGGCAAAAGTTGAAAAAGAGGTTTAACATCCTAAAGAGGTTTAACAAGGTATTGCATGTAGGAGAGCGAGAGAAAGTGAGGGATATATATATATATATATATATATATATAGAGAGAGAGAGAGTGAGTAAAATCATCTCTGTTTTTATGTCAGCTGGAGGAGATGATGAACACCCTGGAGAGGACCAGACAGGAGCTGGACGCCACCAAGCAGCGCCTCTCGTCTACCCAGCAGTCCCTGCAGGAGAGAGACAGTCACCTGACAAACATGAGGCAGGAGCGCAGGAAACAGTTGGAGGAGATCCTGGAGATTAAGTAAGTCACGGGAAATCATGCTGTACATTACAGAGGAATGAAAATTCTTCATATTCTTCATATTCACGAAGATATTCATTCTCTCTCTCTCTCTCTCTCCCCCAGTTGTAGATGATTCAGTTACTATTGGAAGAGCACAGCCATTCCACAATGCTGAAATACATTGACTACCTGCCAACCTTTAGTTACCACCACACAATCCACAGTCTTTATTTATTTTTTACTGAGGATGAGGATACAGAGGAGGAGGAGGAAGAGGAGGGATGAAGCAGGTGGGAGGGCCAGACAAAGAGACTGACAGTTGAGGTACAACCCACTTCTAGATTCAGTCCAACTTTATTTGGAGAGTCCTCTTTAGGGTTGCAAAATTCCAGTAACTTCAGAAAATTGCCAGGTTTTCCAGAAATGCTTGTTCCTTCCTGATTCCAGAAATGTTCCAACCGGGATACATTCATAGATGTAGCACTGTGAGTTACTGGTTAGTGTTCAGTTGACAATAACTGATTGTACTGTTGTGTGTTTTTTTACGGGTGACTGAAGAGCCATCATGTGAAGAAGAGCAGCTGCAGCTCTTTGAGAGTGACTCTAAGGAGTAGGAGTCTTCCTACAGACACATAGGTGTGGTCTGTGAAGTTAGACTGGGTTGGACAGACTGAGTCCCACTCAGACAGACAGACATCTGAGCTGTCTGGTCTCAGCTTCGTGGTTCTGCTAACACAGCCAAAGTCACACAGCCACTCTGGTATAGTTGTCAAGATGCTCAGCTCACCTGTCTGTCACCTGCTGGCCCTACAGAGCCCCGCCCGCTCTCATAAGACTAGCTGCACCCCTCACCCACCTGGCTAAGACCTAACGACTGGCTATGCCCTGTTTACATGAGGTGCGTTCAGTTCACTTGAACATTTGCTACGTTGCGGAACGGTTTGTACTGAACAAAACGTTTCCCCAAAACATTCTTGTACGTTCTTGATCAGACTTCTAGGTACGATTCCTCCCGTTTGGGTGGGTGTGGCTGGGTGTGGCTTGAAGTAATGAGTGACGTTTATAAAGGGCAGTGGCCATGCTGACAGCATTCCCCAACCCACAACCCAACCCCTCCCCGTTTTTCAACTGGTCATTCAGTACAGCACTGTTTCTGTTCAATTGAATGTTCCAGAACGTAAAAATGTACTTCACCCAGCCCTGGCATGCTCCCCCCGTTCTCACCAACCTGCGTCTAATTGGTTCACTCTCCTGTCTCCGCCTTGCTTACCTGAGCTTTCCACCTGATTAGTTCCTCTGTATCAACAGTTCTTTCTCTGTTTGATTTACCTGAATGTTTACCTGATTTGACCCACCCTGCTGACCCCCGGCTGGTTGTGATTGGCTCCCCTGTCTGGCAGGTTCCACCCTACTGACAGTCTTGCACAGCAGCTTCACAGTGCTTCTTTTACTATGTTGTTTTTTGTTGTTTTCTCTTTGTCAGAGATAGCCTGCTCTCTTTCCACATATTTAATGAAGCGCTATACAGTTACAGCTTTAGTTCACATTTACAGAAGCGTTAACAGCTAACCTATTTCACAGGAAGTTCAGAACAAGGAAGAGGAAGAGCTCTTATCTGAACAAAACAGCCACTAGAGCTCTATCTGACCAATGGGCAGCCACGGGCCTTGCCTCGACTACTGAAGGTTTCCTTGTGCCGTTAATGTGCTGTCTGGCATGGCCTTATGGGCAGGGCCCTGTACTGGGGTTGTAGCAGGGCCTTTGGGCTTAGGGCTGCCATCTGTGTATCTCTCCTGTTACCTCCATTGATAACCAGATGCAGTCAGAACTCCAATCTATGCAGACATCAGAACTAATAATGCCACTTTGAATCCAGTCATGAGTCAAGGGCACCATTTAAAAAGTGTTTAGATGTATTAAAGCAGTACCAATCAGAATGGTCTATTCAGAACATACACCAATCAGATTGCGTTGTTATAATGTGTTTCTCAGTGTGATATGCACCTATGCACCTCCTCCTCCCCTGTTGCAGGGATACTTCTAATGGTGCTTTTAGATCACTGGTGCTCACACAACATGGTGTCCAACCAGAGAAACAGCTGAGAGACATGGACATTGGACATTGTGCATCCATGTCATTCAATAGGGAGTTGATCCCAAAACCTGGTGTGCTTATAAACTGTAGAAGACTGTGTTGTACATAGGATCAGCTGGAGAGACTCTGAGGAAATGGTACAAGGAGGGTATAGATTTTATATGTTTACAGCCGTCTCTCCTGCTCATTAAATAATAATAATAATACATTTTATTTAAGGCGCCTTTCTTGACACTCAAGGACACCGTACAGGGAAACATAAGACATTTAAAAGCATAGAACAGCATTAAAAACAACAAAAGAAGCAGAGCAGTTGACGTCAAGTGAGATAGGCAGTTTTAAACAGGTGTGTTTTGAGTTGTGATTTGAAATGGGAAAATGAATCGATGTTTCTGAGTTGGGATGGTAATGAGTTACAGAGACGGGGAGCAGAGCGGCTGAATGCTCTGCTCCCCATAGACTCCCTCCTTCTCTTTATAGACTGATCATTTCTTTGTCATTGGGCAAACGCACAAAAATCAGCAAGGGATCAAATACTTTTTTCCCTCACTGTATATATATATATATATATTTATATACACATAATATGTATACGATTTGAACTGTTTGGTTGACCATGCTGTACAAATGTACATTCATGATACTGTATATAAAACAATTAAATGATCAGCCTGTGGAATGTAAGTCATTATGTACTGTGTGATTGAGTTGTTACTGCTAATGAATAGTCTCCATTTTACTAATGTACTGCATCTGTATAGATGCACTGTAAATGGACAACAGAAGACACACAAAGACATTTGAAGGATGTTTTTTCTCCCAGAATGAGTAAGATGCTCATTTGACTTTTTGTCATTGCTAGATGCTGTTTAGTCTCTCCAAGCTCAAGGTTAGTGAGATAACATTGTTAAAGGTGATATAGTAAGATGTCCACACACTTTAGTTTTACAGTAGTTTTTCCATTTTAATGATTTTAGTTACGCCATTAAACGAAATGTGCTAACAATATTTTAGTCAGTCACTGTCATCTGTTTAGTAAAAGGCTTGTTAACTTACTATGGAGATGTCATTCACTGTGTATCTGTGTTCTCTGTTTGTGGGTACAATGATATTGATGAAGGGAACATAAGACTGAGACAACATTGCCGTAGTGTGAAATATTATTTTCCTCTGATCTCACAGGCCTTCCTCAGCCTAGTCTGACAGTGTGTCCTTCAGTCATCAGAGAGAGAGAGACTCAGTTCAGCTGAGCTGTCAGACTCCTCCATCTGTCTCTGTAGCTCAGTGTTTCTTCTACATAGTGTGAAGAGTGAATTTACTCTAGCTTCACTCTGTAGACATGCACTCACAGGAGCTCAGCTGCTCAGATGAACAGGTCAAAGTTCACCAGCTGAGGTCAAAATACAATGGCAGTACAGTGCTAAAGGTCAGCAGGTTAGATCCATATACAGTGAGCCTTCTACAGTCACAACTCATGGTAGGAAGACAATTTGAATGTTTGTAAACAATGTACTGTTTTGCCGTTTTACTATGTTCCTCTTGGGATATGTTATCATACTGTTTGTTGTAATGCTAGTTAGCAAAGTACTTCAAACTGCACGCAGGGACATAAAAATGGTATCCATAAGTTTATCTGACTCTGGGTAAGTAGAAAGGGGGAGGGGGCATTTGGCCCATAGACTTGCCTGTAACTTGCAAAGACAAAGGGTCGAGCTCCTCGTTCCGTTTCCGATCCTCGTTCTGTTCTCTTCTCTTAACACATATGGACTCAGAACATAAATAAAGCATCTGACCAATTACGCAAGACTTTAGTTCTGGGTTAACCGAGATTGTCTGAAATTACAAGGAGCGATTAGTAAAACTCAAACTCAACCACAAATACAAATACAGTTGTCAAACACATGAAACCAAAAAGTCAAAGACAAATCTTTTACTCAGACAGTTAGTTTGTTGGATTTGAAAGTGTAATTGAAGCCATCTAATGATGCAACATATCAGCTGTTGAAGACAAATAGCTACAGACAACAAGAATAATGAGTGATCAATTAGTCTGAATGTTCCTCAGCAACGTTAGCCACACTTTCCGTATGAGACTAGTTTCTGCTATCTGTGGTTTTCCTGTGAACAAGCTCCACATCTACTTCTCTATTCTAACAATCCTCTCTGACACAGTCACCATCTTCTGTGAAGTCAGACTAACAGTCTGTAGATGTCTGATAAATGGCGTTGTTCATCCCTGATATGGCTGGTCATCTGTTTTTGGTCATCCTCCTTTTCGGTGAGTTATTCCTCCATTCCAAGTTCCATCATCTGTTAGTGCTACAGGATTCTCTCTCCTCTTTTAATATGTTACTTTAGGAACTCTTTATATATTTCTGTATTTCATGACTGTAATGAGTGTGTCATATTCCATTGATCACCTTAATGATGTATTTTTCTCTATCATTATATTTTGTTCTTATCAGAATGACTACTTCTTGATAACATGCCCATGGATCCATTGTAGTAATAGATACTTTCACAATTTCTGCAAATAGTTCCTGTCTCTCATGTTTTTTCTGAATGGCACAAGACCTAATTTGTTATTTCCAGTCACCTTCCAATACATCAAAGGTCATTACCAAGGACACTGTGAGTGTTTTTTATTTTTACTAAATAATAATACCATCAAAAAATCCAAGTTATCTTGTTAACCTAAACTACATTATTGTAGATTATCATCTAGTAGACAACAGTGAATTCATTGTTTTTCATTTTCAAATGTATATCAAGTGCTGCGATATCTATGAGTACTTAAACATTGAAAATTATTCATAATGAAATGGCAAGTGACACACCATCATTCTCCACACCATACATGCAAGCAAAATAGTCCATGTGATTCAATTTCATTTCACACACGAGAATGTAAGGTATTAAGTGAAAGGCAATCGTTGTAAACACACAGCACACATGATTAAATGGCACTCATAAATAGGCATGACATCAAAGAAGACATGCTGATAGTTAATATAAAGAGAATGGCAGGCTCTAGTTTAGTAAGAGTCAGTGTCACTTGTGACATATACATTACATTCAAATAGAGTGATGGAAAATGAAGTCTCTGTCCTTTCCTAACAGATCCAAAACCAGATATTACAGTCAATGTTGATGAGGACTTCACCATCATCTGTTTGATTCCTGGTCCTGCTGGTAATGACACCACCTGTAACCTGTATGTTGGAGAGGAGAGTCAGCCATCCTTCACAGAAAAGATCTGGAAAGAACAAAGCAAAGCTTCCAAACAGTGGTTCTGTAGATTCACTGTAACTGAGAGGGATCTCTTCAGAAGTCTACAGTCAGTGAGGAGGAAGGAGGTGAGCTGTGACTACAGAGTGAGATCAGGACCAAACTCTCTCTCTCCACGCAGTGATGGGTACAGCTTTACAGGTGAGTCATTATCTAAACAAATCTATCAGGGCTGCAGGTCTTCATGATCTGACTCACTTTGATTTTAGCATCTTCTTAGTATGACTATATTCATTCTGACCCACAAACTAAATACCACATTTCAATCCCCCAAATGTTTTTAGATCTGGTGGGAGTTCACATTAGTGATCCAACAACTAAACCCTTTCCAGCAGGTAGGCTACACATTAGTTTTGTTTCATTTTTTAAATGTGCTTTGTGGTGCTGCTTAGGGCTGTGGCGGTCTCAAAATTTCGCTGGCCGTGATTGTCAAGCAAATAACTGTTGGTCTCACGGTTATTGACCGTTAATTAACATAAACACATTTAGCATCTCCTGGCTTCCACACATAGCCGACAAGCCATTATAAAAAGTCAAATAAATCCATGTAATATAGCCTACACCTTCACAATAAATCCATTATTTATTTTAGACAGGTCTAAAGAAGTATGATATGAAGAAAAGGTAATCTATTTCAGAAAAAAAGAATAGCCTAATCTGAGTTGTCCTTCTGTTAGGTCCTGATGTGGCTATGCCGAATGGCTGTGGGCTACACTAGTTCATTTAGCAGACAAGATCTGCTTATAATTCTGTGGTATATTTTATGTTATGAAGAACACAACTGAACAAATGCTTCATTTAGAGTTATTAATGTAACTTTAGATGGGCTACATGTTTAGATCTTTAATACATTGTAAGGCTGAATGATGAGACTCTAATGATGATTTGAAAAAGGTTTGTTGAAAGGCATGAGCTCAGCTTTGTTTATTGCACAGACTGTACACACTCCAATAGTCTCTCATTCACAATTTGACAAGCACTTGATAAAGCCTCGGATTTCACGTAGGCATCCCCTATGTTGCCGTAATGCACCCTAAAGAAATCCATGCCTTTGCGCCCGGAGTGCTGCTCTGTGCCCTTCTCCCTGAGAGTGCTGCCAATCCGAAACTCTCTCACTCTCTCACTCACAGGGCTCTCTGTCACGTGGGTCTTTTTTACAGGCTACAAGTTATGACAGACACATCCGGACGCAACCTTATCCATTCCCGAGGTGCATATTTAAGATATTTGAAGAACTGTCCACATTTACTTTTCGTCAGCCAACAAGATGAGTAGGCCTAACGAACAGCAAAAGCACTAGCCTATACCAATCTACTATCCACCATAGTACAAAAATCGACCTATTCTATTCTGTGCGAGAAATAGATATACCAAACATAGTCTGGGACAGTTGTGCGATGCGATAGATCCCAAATTAATACAACCACTAGCACAAAAAAAAACACTTTTATGCAATGTGGCTGATACAACAGATCAGAACGTTTAGCTTAAAATGTTGATAAACTAATTGTCTATTTCTTCACATTATAAGCGCAGCAATGCGCACTTGGTAGTAGGCTGTAAGCGCAAATGTTCCATTAGCGGAAAACACCATTCTGAAAAGTGACCGCTTTTAAGTAAGCATTTCACAGTAAGGTCTACCAGTTGTATACGGCACATGTGACTAATAAAGCCAGTGTAGTGGTAATACGGTCACCTCAACAGCCCTGGCACTGCTGTTATTTTATATCAGAGCTCATTACAGCAGTAAGAAAGGCCCTGGTTCTACTTTGCCCCTCATCATCACAGTGAGTCCTACAACAGGTGTATTGGTCCTCTAAGGGACCGTCTTTGCAAATACTGTTTCCAGTTGTACATTCAGTTAAAGGTCTGGGTTTTAACAATAACGTTATACTATTGTTCACATTATGCTATTGTGAACATGTCATTTTTCTATTGACTGAGTTGTGTTGCTTTCTAACAAAATTATGAATACCTTAATTATTGTGTAAACAGATACACAATTAATTTGTCTTGTATTGCTTCCCAGCAGGTTCGACTGTTAGTTCTACTCTACTGACCCCCAACACCCCAGTGAGATCAACAACCAACAGGCCCACTAAATGTAACTTAGACTGCATTTTAACATTTTCTGTTCTCATTAATTCACTAAAGCTCTGACTGGTTTACTAAAATACCTATTCATAGCTGCTTGTAATTTCAGTCCAGATTTGTGTACTTTTAGTCCATCTGATTAGTAGGTAATGTGTAATATACTTCTCTTTTTCTGCTTAATTAATGACTTTCTTGTGTAATATGAGTTCTCTTCTCACCAGGTCTGACCTCTCCTTTGACCCCCAGTACAGCACTGAATCCTACATCAGGTGTGTTAGTCATCTTTACCTAGTTACAGTAGCAGATAGAACTGAAACAAATAGAATAGCTTTATGTTCCTCAGGTTTATGTACGTTTTTTTCTTTAGAAATTTGCCTCATTATAAAAAAAAGAGGTTGATACTTGACTAATTAAATCAACCCATTTAGATACATTTAGATGATACATTTTTGAATAATTAGAATGACTTCCTTGCACCAGGTTCGACTGTTAGTTCTACTTTGACCACTGACACTCCAAGTAAAGGTAAGTCCACTACATTTTAGTCTAGTCTGTAATAAGTTGTATTGTGTGGTAAATGTTGATAAAGGGTATCTCTCTTCCATGTGCACATGAGGTCAAAGCTCCACAGACATTGTTGTGAATTCAAACAGTCAAGACAGCGTTCCAGGTATGTGTCCTTCTCTAGCTGCCTACCTGTCTTTTTTACACAACTGAGACAACTGAGACATGCAACCTCACAATTTAATGACACATTTTCTGACATCAAATCTTGAGATGTAGTATTGACCCCGGGGATACAAGCTAATGACCTTCCCAATGTCACCAAACAGCTGTGCAATTATGTCAGGCAGCAATGTATGTGACTTCTGGAGTGGCCGTTCAAATACTTTTTCCAATTGTGCATTCAGTCAAGGGTCTAGATTTTAACAATAATATGCCATATAATGAAATTCTGAACATGTAATCTCTCTACTGACTGAGTTCTGTTGTTATCTGACATAAATAATGAATACCTTTATACTGTAATCAGATATAAAACCAGCAGATTCGACTGTTACTTCTACTTTGACCCCTGGCATCACAGTTAGACCAACTACAAGTAAGTAGGCCCTAAGTTTAGCTTAGTAACTATAATATTTTTGTTCACATTAATTCACCAAAGCTCCAACTGGTTTGCAAGAAAAATAGACCTATTCATAGCTGCTTGTCCTTTTAGTCTGTAGGTTATGCATTGGATGCTTCTAACTTTCTTCTTAAAATTACAATAGTAAATATGAAACAAATTTGAATAATACATTTGTTCTTGTGTAATATGAGTTATCTCATCTCACCAGGTCTGACCTCTCCTTTGACCCCCAGCACAGCAGTGAATCCTACATCAGGTGTGTTGGTCATCTTTCTCTAGTTAACAATTAGAACCTAAACAAATAAAGTTATTCTATTTTAACCATGTTTTGTTCTCACATATTTCCCCTGATTAAAGAAGAAGTTGATATTTCATTAATTAAATAAACCCATTTAGATACCTTTATGTGTGTTTAATCAGATCCAATGACTTTGCTTTGCACCAGGTTCGACTACTAGTTCTACTTTGACAACTGACACCCCAAAAGAGAACACGATTTTGGGTAAGTGGCTTAATAAGTTGGGTTGTGGTTTAACTGGTAACAGCTGTGCAATTATGGCAGACAGCAGTAGGTGTGGCTTCTGGGGTGGGCATTCAAATACTGTTTCCAGTTGTACATTCAGTCAAGGTTTAACACATTATAAAATAGTGAACATGTAATATTTCTACAGAATCAGTTGTGTTCTACTGACCCAGAAATAATGAATATCTTTTGTCTTGTATAATCAGATACAGAATTAACTTGTATTACTTTCCAGCAGGTTGGACTGTTCCTTCTACTTTGACCCCTGACATCACAGTGAGACCAACTAGTAAGTATCCCTTACTTTGCAATTACATGTTTAGTTCACTCTAATTCACTAAAGCTCCAACAGGTTTACTGATAAACCTATTCATAGCTGCTTGTACTTTCCATCTATATTGTTGTACTTTTCTTAGATATGAAACATATTTTTTCTTCTCCTCCATCAGGTGTGTCGGTCATCTTTAGTTAGTAAAACTGAAACAAATAGACTACCTTTATCTTACCCAGGTTCTTGTATTTATTTATCTTTCATCACACATTTATACACAGGAGGTCAAAGCTCCAAAGACAGTGTTCTGAATTCAAACTGTCAAAAAAGAGTTTTGGATAAGTATCCTTACTTAGTAATCCAACTGCAAAATTGCACTTGTCTTTTCCTACTAGCTCTGACTTTGCTGATAACTACATTGTTGTTGTATCACCTAGCTATCTTAAGATTAATGCACTAATGTAAGTCACACTGGATAAGAGTGGCTGCTAAATGACTCAAATGTAATTGTCAAATGTTTAGCTGAGTTGCTGTCTATTCTCACACATATGAAAACAGAAACATTTTCTAGGACTGATAATAACATGGTTTACCATTTAAGAACCTAATGACCTCTCCTGATGACATCATGTCACCAAACAGAGGTGCAATTATGGCAGGTAGCAGTGGGTGTGGCTTCTGTGGCCGTGTTCCTGATGGGATTGACAGCTGTCTGTCTCTGCAGGAGGACCAGTGAGTACTTCTGATTCTGTATACCACATATTTTGCTAACATTTTCCTTTGTCATAATAATGTAAGGGCCTTTGACATGTGTTAATCTATCAACTCATTTTGGTCATAATGTATAGGTTAGGCTATTTTCAATATAATAATTTAGCCTCATTTGTTTTTCAGAGAAAACCAATTCTCAGAGGTAAGAATTCCCCTTGTGAATATGATGCAGAATGTATCAACCTTTAGTTCTGTATTGTCCATGATGAGATGTTCTTACCACAACCTTCTTATACGTTTATGTTGTACAGACCTACAGCCAGACAGGATGATCACAGCCAATGTATGTTCCAAACAAAATACATCAAACACTGCACACACTACTAACACAACTACACACATGCATGTACGAACACAAATTGTAATTACATTTTCATTTTGTTTGTGTTGTAGGTGATTTGGTGATGGGAGCTGTGAGCAGTGCAGGCATGTTGGATTCAAGGGATGCTGGGATCTATTCTCTCATCACCTCTGTACCGTCCACAGTGTTGCCCTCATGTGAGTTTGTAACAGAATGTCTTCTGTCCCTGTCTTCCCGACCTGGGACATGAATATGGGACCCTCAGCACAATAACACTTTGTCACTCAATGTCAACCGTACTAACTTAAAACCTAAAATAAGGTGTTAGTCAGAGCATCTTGACAGCGTGAGAACAGAGCTGTAAGTCTACAGGGTGGTTTGAGACAGGAAGAGCAGTGTGAAGTGACATTAAAGCACTGCAAATTAACACACACACACACACACACACACTCACTCAGTCTCCCTCTGTGTTGTACAGGTCCTGTTGAAGAGATTGGAAAGTCATCTGAAAAAGACAATGTAAGTTCAGAATCACCCACTGTGTTTGGTGATTGTGAATGACTCTCAGTTTCAGATTGATGTTACATCCTTTTACAATACATTACAGTACTGTACATTCAAAGGACTGAAGTTAAACTGTCTGTTTCTTTTCTCTAGTCTGATACGTACCACGTATACAGCTCAATCCCCGACAGACCAGCAACCTCAGCCCAACCGGATGGGTTGTACAGTCTTCTGCAGATACACTGACACTACACCACTGGCTTTCTGTAGCTTTGTCTCACAGAAAAGCTCTTTCCTGCAGGATGACCTTTATTTATCACACGTCATGTTACTGTAAATATGTATCTAATACATCTACTGCAGTGCCGTTTCTAGGCATAAGCGACATAAGCGGCTGCTATCCCATGGCAAAATGTGTAGAACTGGAGGAAATTAGATTTAAAAATACACAATTCTCTCCGCCCCATGGCAGAATGAGTAGAATTGCAGGAAATTAACTTTAAAGCTGCACATTTTTCACTCCCCTGCCATGAGGTGGGCCACTAAAATGTTTTGCTCGCTTAGGGTCTCCAAAATGTCAGAAACTGCCCTGATTTTCTGTAGCACACATGGACACCTGGCTTCGGTTACTGTGTTAGTATTTTTATTTGGGGGTGTTGGAGGGGTCTGGGGAATACTCACCAAAGTCTTGAAATCAAAATAGATCAAAATAAAATATTTAGGTTTTAAAAATGTTTACATCGTTGGCAACATCATCAACACTGAAACATATAGATTTCTAAAATGCTATTAAAATCTCCCCATTTCCCCATGTGTACATGTTATTTGACGTCAATTTACTCAGCACTTCAGAGTCTCCCTTTCATTGTGCAGTGTTGTAGAGTTGTGGAGATGAGCCTATTTTGACCATCTTGATCTCGTGAGTTTACAGGTGAAGGATCTTAATTTGAGCCAGTTTGGTACAGCTGGAAAATAATCCTGCAGCAACTGGAAATGTGAATTAATATGTGGATTGTAATTATTGGACATATTTGTAGGGGTTGATAAATTTAAATGACAAACTTTAGAAGCCTAAATACACTATACATTTGCATTTCCTGCTGTACAGGAAAACTCTCATACAAGTAGAGTGATCAAATTAAGATCCTACATCTGTACATTGTTTCGATACACACTTGAACCCAGCAGTAAGGATGGTGGATCAGGCTATAGGGGATGACCCTTGACGTACAGTAAATACAAAATCCTACACTTTTTTGCTCTGTTTGAAACGCTCTCTTCTGTAAGGACAGATTATGCCTAGTCCTGGACTAAAAAGCATGTTCAGAGGACAATTAACATATTTTACTCCAGTGGTAGGCTTAATCTGGGTCTGGGAAACCAACCATTGGTGTTACGTATGTGGCAGGGTCTACAGTCAATCACGGATTACAAAAAGAAAACCAGCCCCATCGCGGACATCAATGTCTTGCTCCCAGACAAATTCAACAACTTCTTTGCTCGCTTTGAGGACAATACATTGCCACTGACACGGCTCTCCTTAAACATTTTAACCCTCACAAGGCCTCCAGGTCCAGACGGCATCCCTAGCCGCGTCCTCAAAGCATGCGTAGACCATCTGGCTGGTGTGTTTACAGACATATTCAATCAATCCTTATCCCAGTCTGCTGTTCCCACATGCTTCAAGATGGCCACCATTGTTCCTGTTCCCAAGAAAGCTAAGGAAACTGAGATAAACGACTATCGCCCCGTAGCACTCACTTAAGTCATCATGAAGTGCTTTGAGAGACTAGTCAAGGATCATATCACCTCCACCCTACCTGATACCCTAGACCCACTCCAATTTGCTTACCGCCCCAATAGGTCGACAGATGACGCAATCGCCATCACACTGCACACTGCCCTATACCATCTGGACAAGAGAAATACCTATGTAAGAATGCTGTTCATTGACTACAACTCAGCATTTAACACCATAGTACCTCCAAACCTGTCATTAAGCTCGAGACCCTGGATCTCGACCCAGCCCTGTGCAACCGGGTCTTGGACTTTCTGATGGGCTGCCCCCAGGTGGTGAGGGTAGGAAACAACATCTCCACCCCGCTGATCCTCAACACTAGGGCCCCACAAGGGTGCGTTCTCAGCCCTCTCCTGTACTCCCTGTTCACCCATGACTGCGTGGCCATGCACGCCTCCAACTCAATCATCATGTTTGCAGACGACACTACAGCGGTAGGCTTGATTACAAACAACGACTAGACAGCCTACGGGGAGGAAGTGAGGGCCCTCAGAGTGTGGTGTCAGGAAAATAACCTCTCACTCAATGTCAACAAAACAAAGGAGGTGATCCTGGACTACAGGAAACAGCAGAGGGAGCATCCCCCCATCCACATCGACGGGACAGTAGTGGAGAAGGTGGAAGGTTTTAAGTTCCTCGGCTTACACATCACGGACAAACTGAAATGGTCCATCCACACAGACAGTGTGGTGAAGAAGGCGCAACAACCTCAAACTTCTACAGATGCACAATCGAGAGCATCTTGTCGGGCTGTATCACCGTCTGGTACTGCAACTGCTCCGCTCACAACCCCAAGGCTCTCCAGAGGGTAGTGCAGTCTGCACAACGCATCACCGGGGGCAAACTACATGCCCTCCAGGACACCTACAACACCTGATGTCACAGGAAGGCCAAAAAGATCATCAAGGACAACAACCACCCGAGCCACTGTCTGTTCACCCCGCTATCATCCAGAAGGCGAGGTCAGTACAGGTGCATCAAAGCTGGGACCGAGAGACTGAAAAGCAGCTTCTATCTCAAGTCCATCAGGCCAACATACAGACTCAAATCTCTTGCCACTTTGATTAATTTAATACATGGATTTAATAAAGATATCACAAGTCACATTAAATAACGCCACTTTAATAATGTCTAGATATCCTACATTACTGATTTCATATCAGGGAGGCAGGTAGCCTAGTGGTTAGAGCGTTGCACTTGTAACTGGAAGGTTGCAAGGTCAAATCCCGGAGCTGATGAGTTGAAAAGCTTTTGTTCTGCACCTGAACAAGGCAGTTAACCCACTGTTCCTAGGCTGTCATTGAAAATAACAACTTGTTCTTAACTGACTTGCCTAGTTAAATAAAGGTAATACAATATTTATATACTGTATTCTATACCATCTACTGTTTTTTGCCTATGCTGCACGGCCATCGCTCATCCATATATTTATATGTACATATTCTTATTCATCCCTTTACATTTGTGTGTATGAGGTAGTCGTTGTGAATTTGTTAGATTACTTGTTAGATATTACTGCACTGTCGGAACTAGAAGCACAATCATTTCGCTACACTCACATTAACATCTGCTAACCATGTGTATGTGATCAATGAAATTTGATTTGATTTAATATTCCTCCGATCCAACTCATGCACTAGTATACATACACTGTATACAGCTATAACGTTGGTATTGAGTGTCTAATTTGATCAATTTGATCATATCACATGTAGCGTGGCAGTCGTTGCCGTTTAAGACAAGGGAGGACAATCTTTTTGTTGTGAGCATGACCTTATTTATTTTAGAGCATATTGGATGACCGCTATTCATTTTCCATGAACCCAGCTCAAAGTAACATCGATAGGTTTAAGATAATACATGATACTTGAATTTTCCCTATACCCACCATGAGGTTGCTACAACCTAGCCTATGAATGAAAGTTTACATCATAGGTGGGAGAGAAAGTTGAGTAATCAAGGTGACAGACACTGACACATTCAACAGCGCCTTGCACACTCTTGCCTGCATCTAGCTGATCTAGGGTGTAATCATTAGTCCAACAGTTGCAAACGATAGTTTCTATTGGACAAATTTCAGGTATGTTTATACCGTTTCGATCTGTTTGCTTCCGTTTCAGAAACTTTTTTCAACAGAATCTTGCGGAATGAATACACCCCTGATCACGTGCAAACACAGTTCACTTTCATAGCAACCACATACAAACAGCATGATCCCTTTGATCGTTGTATTCCTTCTTGCATCTACACGCTCTCCTCCTCTCACCTTTTCAGTGCACAACACATCAGATTTCTGTGACCAGGCAAAAAAAACTTTCCAAGTCAAACCTTCACAGCATAACTGCTAAGTGCTACAGCCTACATTGTTGTCACCATATTAACATCATAGTCAACATAGTAACTAAATCTAGCGCGTTAGTAAACAATGCTGTGTAGTGTACAGTCAGCAGCAAGCAGTTTAGCAGTTACACCGGTGGGCCCCGGTGAATAAATAAAACCAAAAGCGTACCTTGACATGGAAGAGTTCCAGTGTTGGATAGCCATAGCCAGCTAGCTAACATAGCATCCCTCTGTTTGAGCTGGGTGTTTGAGTTGGCTTAACTAGCTAGCAGCATTCGCTAGCTAAGTTAGTGAAAATGAAAAAAAAAAAACATACAACAAAATACAGGTCTCTCTCTCTCTTGCTCTCTCTCTTGTTTAAAACTGTTCAACTACTGTCTTTCTCTCTCTTTGAGTCACCACATTTTTTGCACAGTAGTGCTAGCTGGCTGTAGCTTATGCTTTCAGTACTAGTATCATTCTCTTATCCTTTGATTGGGTGGGAGAAAGTCCTCTGGAAGTTGTCATAATTACTGTGTAAGTCTATGAAAGTGGGTGACAACCACGAGCCTCCTAGGTTTTGTATTGAAATACATGTAACCATAGGAGGACGGAAACTAGCTATATCGTGGTGCTACCCTACAGAGGGATGTTGAGGCTACTATAAACCATTCCAAAACAATGTGTTTTAATGAATTACTTGGTGACATGAATATATTTAGTATATTTTTATCTAAAAATGAAATTCGTTGAAGAGTATTGTCCTCCCGTTCCTCCTCTGAGGAGCTTCCACTGCTTATATAAATATTGTACATGACATGGACTGACCAGGTGAATCCTGGAGTCAATATGGGCCAGCGCTTTCGACACCTTGCAGAGTCCATGCCTCTACGAATTGAGGCTATTCTGAATGAAAAAGGGGGGTACGTGCAAATCAATATCAGGAATGTGCTTCTAATATTTGGTATACTCAGTGTTTATTTTTTTTGATCAAATTAAATAATACATCTGATCTGACGTAGTTTTGTCACAAACTTGTGTGAATAACAACTGGGCACATACATCAGTTCAACATTTACTTCTGATTTCCATTTGTATGTGAACTAATTAGAATTAAACATGAAATAAACAACAAAAATCAACAACAAAATTCACAAATATTATTGGATTTAGGTTAAAAGTTGGCTGTAAAAAAAATATAAAATTGCAACTCCTCAGCAGAAGGCACATCATAAAGTCACCTAAAGGACACTCAGACCATGAGAAACAAGATTGGCTGTTCTGATGAAACCAAGATTGAACTCTTTGGCCTGATTGCAAAGCATCACATCTGGAGTAAACCTGGCACCGTCCCTACGGTGAAGCATGGTGGGAGCAGCATCATGTTGTGGGGATGTTTTTCAGTGGCAGGGACTGGGAGACTAGTCAGATCAAGGAAAAGATGAACGGAGCAAAGCATTGAGAGATCCTTGATGAAAACCTGCTCCAGAGGGCTCAGGATCTCAGACTGGAGCGAAGGTTCACCTTCCAACAGGACAACGACCCTAAGCACACAGCCAAGATAACATAGAAGTGGCTTTGGGACAAGTCTCTGAATGTCCATGAGTGGCCCAGCCAGAGCCCAGACTTGAACCCGATCGAACATGTCTGGAGAGACCTGAATATAGATTTGCAGCAGCACTACTGTACCCATCTAACCTGACAGAGTTTGATATGATCTGCAAGTAAGAATGGGAGAAGCTCTCCAAATGCAGGTGTGCCAAGCTTATAGCATCATACCCAAGAAAAATCGAGGCTGTAATCGCTGCCAAAGCTACAAAGTACTCAGTAAAGTGTCTGAATACTTATGTAAATGTCATATTTAAGTTAATCTTTTTTTATGAATTTTACAAACATGAAAAAAACTGTTTTGCTTTTTCATTATGGGGTATGTTGTGTATATAAAAACATATGAAACTGTAATCCATTTTATTATAAGGCTGTAATGTCACAAAATGTGGAAAAAGTCGAGGGGTCTGAATACTTTCCAAATCCAATGTGCCTTCCAATTCATCAAAGCACAAGGTCAGTTTCATCATTAATTCAAGTTAAGTTGAAGAGGTCAGAAGACAGATAGTTGTTTATAATTGAGTATTGTATATTGTATACTTACACAGTTAACATTTATTACATTATGGGCCGGCTTCCTTAAGCCTTAACTATCCTTTTCAATGGAGATTCTTCATTGAAAGTGTATTTAAATCCAAGACAAAGCTTAATGTGTCTGGGGAAACCAGCCCAAAGTGTCACACTCCATCCCTCTAACCTCACTCTTCATCTACCCTCTTCATCTCACAGACCTTCCTCAGCCCAGTCTGACAGTGAGTTTCTACAGTCATCAGAGAGAGAGACTCAGTTCAGCTGAGCTGTCAGACTTCTCCATCCATCTATGAAGCTCAGTGTTATTCTTACTTAAAAGGCAGAAAGGAAAATACCTTCACCTTACCCTGTCAGCAGACACTCACCTGAACTCTACTGGTGACATGAACAGGTCAAAGTTCACCAGCTGAGGTCAAAATACAATGTCAGTACAGTGCTACAGGTTCACAGTTTAGATCCATATACAGTGAGCCTTCAACAGTCACAATTCAGGGTAAGAAGACTATTTGAATGGTTGTAAACAATGTACTGTTGTGCCATCATTACCATGTTCCTCTTGGGATATGTTATCATACTGTTTGTTGTCATAAGCTATTACATGAAGCAATTAAGGAATATATTATATCTCCTTAATTTCCCATACTGTCGCTGCATGAGGTAATACGTAGTAGGGGATTTTGGCAATTGATCCCTTTGTCTAATTACCCAGAGTCAGATTAACTCATGGAAACCATTTTTATGTATTTGCGTGGAGTTTGAAGGAAGTTGAAGGTAGTTTCGAAAGAAATTGACCCATAGACTTGCCTGTAACTTGCAAAGACAAAGGGTGGAGCTCTTTGTTCCGGTTCTGATCCTCGTTCTGTTCTCTTTTCTTAATGAACACAAATGGACTCAGAACGTAGTCAAGCATCTGACCAATTACTAAATACTTCAGTTTTGGGTTAATGGAGATTGTCTGAAATAACAAGCAGCGATTAGTCCGTCAGTAAATTTCTAAAAACCACAAAATGCTAACCGCTCAATTCTTCTATCCTCACAGACCTTCCTCAGCTGAAATTGAGTTCTGAAAATGACAATGCCAGTTCAGATTCACCCACTGTGTTTTATGAACCACTTTCAGTTTCAGATTGGTGTTATATCTGTTTAGAATACATTACATTTACATTACTGTACATTCAAAGGACTGAAGATAAACTGTCTGTTTCCTTTCTCTAGTCTGATATGTACATGTACCACATATACACCTCAATCCCCAACAGGCCAGCAACCTCAGCCAGCTGGATGGGTTATACAGTCTTCTACAGGCACACTGAAACGACACCACTGGCTTTGTGTAGCTATGTCTCACATGTCTCATACAAATACCCTCTTTCTCACATGATGTCCTTTATTATCACTCATCAAGTTACTGTAAATAGGTCTCTTAGCAGGGAATATATATTTTACATATGGACACCTTATGTTACATGCCTGTCCATAATATCTGTTACTGTGTTCGCATTTTATATTGGATTTTTGGAGGAGTTTGTAGTATACTTTCTATTTTTTCACCCTAGTAAATGCTGTATTTATGTATATTCTGTCATCTGTGTGATTCTTCATTCCATAGCGGTCGGATACAATTTATTAAATAAAATGTCTTTGTAGTCAAAATCAATAAATACAGACTATTTAAAATCACATTATCATTAATTAATCTATTGCATTATCTACAATATCAAAATGATTGTTTTAACCATGTTTTGAGGATATATCGAGTTTGTTTACATTTACATTGTTTACAAACGTTGGATTAAAACAAGATTATAATTTGGGGTCTTTATTGGGAACGACAGTTTAACTAAGCTAGTCATGAGGCATTTATACGTTATATTCTTCATGAATCACTGGTTGATATAATTAATTCATTGGGCCAAAAATGTATGTATTAACTGCAGATTGCCTCTTTAATACACACACACTGTAGGCCTACAAACCTGACTTAGCTTTTGCAGACACCTTTTCATCTTTCTTGGGTGCATCAGAAGATGATGAAATTACTTCTTCGGAGGCTACTGCTTTTTTGGGTGGCATTATCAAACTATTAATCTCAAATTAGACTATATAACAGTTTTTCTTAAAAAACAGAACAACTGTATTTTCTAGCCTCCAAATGGAATGGGATTCCAGCTTTATGCACTTCAAACAACTCCTCCAAAAACCACAGGCTTAATCAGAACAGATTCTGACAATTAGGTAGCAGTTTTATTTTGCTGATCAGCTTACCTCCACTGCTCTGGCATATTTTTTATTTTTTTTACTTTATTTAACAGTTAAGAACAAATTCTTATTTACAATGATGGCCTACCACAGCCAACCCGTAACTCGGATGACGCTGGGACAATTATGCACCGCATTATGGGACTCCCTATCACGGCCGGCTGTGATACAGCCTGGAATCGAACCAGGGTCTGTAGTGACATCTCGAGCACCAGGGTCTGTAGTGCAGTGCCCTTAGACGCAGTGCCTTAGACCACTCCACCACTTGGGAGCCCCTAAAAGTGTTTGGTGAGTCATTTTATTGAACATGACTCACCAAACATACATTAAATGTGAAAACTCTTTAGAGTTACACTTTACTTGACATCCAGTATCATAATATGTCATAACAGCTGATTTAACTTGTCATAACCTGTCATTTTATGGTCATAACCCTTCTCATAACCCATATATGTACACCTGTTGTGACATATATTGCATTATTTTATGGCTAGCTATGACATATTTAACTTGTCAAAATATGTTTTTTCCCTGCCAAGAAGTTTCCTTTCGTTTGAAAGTTTGTTTCTTAAATCCTTTGTTGTTGTAATGAATTCTTTACCATTTATGTTTTTTACATGATATTTTAAATAACTTCATGACATTGTCTTTAAGCGTTATGACCAACCTGTGTCGCTTGGCCTAAATAAATACGCTTTATGACACTGTGAAGAAGGATTATGAGCATCATAATCATATAAACCACACAGGCCTCTCACATACATGCCTTTATATCAGTCATCAGTGAAAAAGAGGGTGTCTTGTCCTGCTCCTGAAGTCTACTCCTGCATTCAGGAGGTGCATGTCTGACATCAATGTGTGCGCAATTACAATGATAATTTAATGTGGTCAAGAAAAAAAAATATATATATAACATAATCATACTGTTGACAAGTACAGTAGGCTATGGTGTAATGGAATGTTTTTGCCTTGTGTTGTAGGTTTTGTGGGTTTTGACACTCTTATTGTCATAACCAGCCATAAAATAACACAATATATGTCACAATATGTCTGATGATATTATAACAGGTTATGACAAGTTTTGTCAGTTGTTATGACATATTATGACATGGTTATGGGTGTCACCCATAACCATTATGAGAGAGAGAGAGACTCAGCTGAGCTGTCATAGACCTCCATCCGTCTCTGTGTCTCACTGTTACTTCTGCATGGAAGGGAGAGATCCCAAACCCTCTCCCTGTCAGCAGACTCTCACAGGGACTGAGCTGGTGAAGACCAGTGTGATATAGTTCTCCCTCGGTGTGTACCACATGAGTAGCAACAGCCAATCTAGTAATTAATAGCATCACAACAATATTAATTGATCTTATGTGTCAGTATGAACAGTTTATTTGAATATAATTAGAGAAAAAAGTTGAATGTGTCAAGACACCCTCTTTTTGACTGATGACTGATATTAAGGCATGTACGTGAGAGGCCTGTGTGGTTTATCTAATTGTTATAGAAATTATAGATCCATAATTTGAATGAACATCTACACTACCGTTCAAAGGTTTTGGGTCACTTAGACACTTACTTGTCCATTAAACAAGGAAATGTGCCTAGAAGCCCAGCATCCAGGAGTCGCCTCTTCACTGTTGACGTTGACGAGTTTCCGAAGAAAGTTCATTTTTTCTTGACATTTTGAGCCTGTAATCGAACCCACAAATGCTGATGCTCCAGATACTCAACTAGTCTAAAGAAGGCCAGGAGTATTTCATCGTCATCTGTTTTATTTAACATCATCATCTTTAACTCTATTTCTTGAACTGCATTATTGGTTAAGGGCTTCTAAGTAAGCACTTCACGGTAAGGTCTACTACACCTGTTGTATTCGACGCATGTGAAAAATAACATTTGACTTGATTTGATTCCTGGCCCTGCTGGTAATGACACACCTGTATCCTATATGTTGGAGAGCATAGTCAGCTATTTTTGTTAGAAAATGTTTTGTTACGTTATAATGCATAGATCTGCAGTTTGGGGATCATAATGTTTAGTCAAACAGCTAAGAAGAGGAGGGATGTGGTGTATTAGCTACATCTAGTGGTGCAATACCAGTGGTGCACTATGGGTCACGTGAGGAAAAAAGGGAGGCTATGCTTGGGGGACCAGGAATAAAGTACATGTGAATGATTCTCAAGAGTCTGAGTCACGTCAATACATTACAGAGACCAACAGCCCACGAAATGTAACTTAGTTTACAGTTTACATTTTCTGTTCTCATTAATTTATTTAAGCTCCGACCGGTTTACTAAAATACCTATTCATAGCTGCTTGTAATTTCAGTCCAGATTTGTGTACTTTTAGTCCATCTGATTTGTAGGTAATGTGTAGTCTACTTCTCTCTTTCTGCTTAATTAATGACTTTCTTGTGTAATATGAGTTCTCTTCTCACCAGGTTTGACCTCTCCTTTGACTCCCAGCACAGCACTGAATCCTACATCAGGTGTGTTAGTCATCTTTACCTAGTTACAGTAGCAGATAGAACTGAAACAAATAGAATAGCTTTATGTTCCTCAGGTTTATGTACGTTTTTTTCTTCAGAAATGTGCCTCATTACAAAAAACATGTTGATACTTGATTAATTAAATCAACCCATTTATATATTTTTCTATAATTAGAATGACTTCCTTGCACCAGGTTTTACTGTAAGTTCTACCTTGACATCTGACACTCCAAGTAAAGGTAAATATGGCCACTAGACTTTAGTTTAGTCTGTAATAAGTTGTGTTGTGTGTTAATTGTTGATAAAGGGTATCTCTCTTCCATGTGCACATTAGGTCAAAGCTCCACAGACATTGTTGTGAATTCAAACAGTCAAGAAAGCGTTCCAGGTATGTGTCCTTCTCTAGCTGCCTACCTGTCTTTTTTTACAAAACTACAACAACTCAGACATGCAACCTCACAATTTAATGACACATTTTCTGAGATCAAATCTTGAGATGTATTGAGCCAGGGAGTACAAGCTAATGACCTTCCCAATGTTACCAAACAGCTGTGTAATTATGGCAGGCAGCAGTGGGTGTGGTTTCTGGAGTGGGCGTTCAAATACTTTTTCCAATTGTACATTCAGTAAAGGGTCTAGATTTTAACAATAATATGCCACATTATGAAATTGTGAACATGTAATCTCTCTACTGACTGAGTTCTGTTGTTATCTGACGTAAATAAAGAATAGCTTTATTCTTGTGCAATCTGATAGAAATGACCTTTTATTTCTTCCCAGCAAGTTCGACTGATCCTTCTACTTTGACCCCTGGCATCACAGTGAGACCAACTACAAGTAAGTAGGCCCTAAGTTTAGCTTAGTAATTCAAGTGTTTTAGTTCACATTTATTCAGCAAAGCTCCAACTGGTTTACAAGAACAATATACCTATTTATATCTGCTTGTCCATTTAGTAGGTAATGCACTGGATGCTTTTAACGTCCTTCATAAAATGACCGTAGTAGATATGGAACAATATCATTTGTTTTTCTGTAATATGAGTTCTCATCTCACCAGGTTTGACCTCTCCTTTGACCCCCAGCACAGCAGTGAATCCTACATCAGGTGTGTTGGTCATCTTTCTCTAGAGAGAGGATGATATTTCATTAATTAAATCAACCCATATAGACACCTTTATTTTGCATAATCAGATCCATTGACTTTGCTTTGCACCAGGTTTGACTACTAGTTCTACCTTGACAACTGACACCCCAAAGTGGCCACACGATTGTAGTTTATTGGCGTAATAAATTGTGTTGTGTGTTAACTGTTATTAAACTGTCTCCCTCTTGCATGTGCCCAGGAGGTCAAAGCTCAAAAAGAAGCGTTGTGGGTAAGTATCCATCTCTAGCTGACTAATTGTCTTTTCTTACACAAATTAAACAACTGAGACATACAACCTCACAACATACATTTAGATCAACTCTTGAGATGTAGTATTGACCCTGGGAATACAAGCTAATGACCTTCCCAATGTCACCAAACAGAAACAGCTGTGCAATTATGGCAGGGAGCAGTGGGTGTGGCTTCTGGAGTGGGTGTGTTCCTGATGGGATTGCTAGCTGTCTATCTCTGGAAGAGGACCAGTGAGTACTTCTGATTCTGCATAACAAATCATTTGCAAACACTTTCCTTTGTTATATTAATATAAGTGCCTTTGACATGGGTTAATCTATAAACTCTGTCATATTGTGTAGGGTAGACTATATTGAATATAATTTTATAATAATTTAGTCTAATTTGTTTTTCAGAGAAGAACAATTCTCAGAGGTAAGAATTCCCCTTGTGAATATGATGCAGATTGTATCAACCTTTAGTTCTGTATTGTCCATGATGAGATGTTCTTACCACAACCTTCTTATACTTTTATGTTGTACAGACCTACAGCCAGGTCACCCATGACTGCGTGGCCAAGCACGCATCCAACTCAATCATCAAGTTTGCTGACGACACTACAGTGGTAGGCTTGATTACCAACAACGACGAGACGGCCTACAGAGAGGAGGTGAGGGCCCTCGGAGTGTGGTGTCAGGAAAATAACCTCTCACTCAATGTCAACAAAACAAAGGAGATGATCGTGGACTTCAGGAAACAGGAGAGGGAGCACCCCCCTATCCACATCGAGGGGACAGTAGTGGAGAAGGTGGAAAGTTTTAAGTTCCTCGGCGTACACATCACGGACAAACTGAATTGGTCCACCCACACAGACAGCGTGGTAAAGAAGGCGCACAGCGCCTCTTCAACCTCAGGAGGCTGAAGAAATTTGGCTTGTCACCAAAATCACTCACAAACTTTTACAGATGCACAATCGAGAGCATCCTGTCGGGCTGTATCACCGCCTGGTACGGCAACTGCTCCGCCCACAACCGTAAGGCTCTCCAGAGGGTAGTGAGGACTGCACAACGCATCACCGGGTTAAACTACCTGCCCTCCAGGACACCTACACCACCCGATGTCACAGAAAGGCCAAAGATCATCAAGGACAACAACCACCCGAGCCACTGCCTGTTCACCCCGCTATCATCCAGAAGGCGAGGTCAGTACAGGTGCATCAAAGCTGGGACCGAGAGACTGAAAAACAGCTTCTACCTCAAGGCCATCAGACTGTTAAACAGCCATCACTAACATTGAGTGGCTGCTGCCAACATACTGACTTAAATCTCTAGCCACTTTATACATAGGAATTGGATGTAACAAATGTATCACTAGCCACTTTAAACAATTTTGTATATAATGTTTACGTATCCGACATACTCATATCAAATGTATACACTGTACTCTAAACCATCTACTGTATCTTGCCTATGCTGCCGTTCGGTCATCGACCCAAATCTCTAGCCACTTTAATAATTATAATTGGATGAAATAATGTATCACTAGCCACTTTAAACAATGCCATTTATATAATGTTTACATATCCTACATTACTCATCTCATATATATGTGTATATACTGTACTCCATACCATCTACTGCATCTTGCCTATGCCGGTCAGCCATCGCTCATCCATATATTTATATGTACATACTCGTATTCATTCCTTTACTCTTGTGTGTATAAGGTAGTTGTTGTGAATTTGTTAGATTACTTGTTAGATACTACTGCATGGTCGGAACTAGAAGCACAAGCATTTCGCTACACTCGCATTAACATCTGCTAACCATGTGTATGTGACAAATAAAATTTGATTTGATTTGATTTGATTTGACAGGATGATCACAGCCAATGTATGTTCCAAAACAAAATACATCAAACACTGCACACACTACTAACACAATTACACACATGCATGTACGAACACAAATTGTAATTACATTTTCATTTTGTTTGTGTTGTAGGTGATTTGGTGATGGGACCTGTGAGCAGCGCAGGCATGTTGGATTCAAGGGATGCTGGGATCTATTCTCTCATCACCTCTGTACCGTCCACGTTTTTGCCCTCAGGTGAGTTTGTATCAGAATGTCTTCTGTCCATGTCTTCCAGACCTGGGTACGAGAATTTGAGACCCTCAGCACAATCACACTTTGTCACTCAAAGTCAACCGTACTAACTTAAAACCTAAAATAAGGTGTTAGTCAGAGCATCTTGACAGCGTGAGAACAGAGCTGTAAGTCTACAGGGTGGTTTGAGTCAGGAGGAGAAGTGTAAAGTGACATTAAGCACAGTAAAGTAACAGACACAACCACACCTACACTTACGCATGAGCGCGCACATACACACGCACCGAATTACACAGAAACTCTAATTCAGGCTCCCTCTGTGTTATACAGGCCCTGTTGAAGAGAATGGACAGTCATCTGAAAAAGGCAATGTAAGTTCAGAATCACCCACTGTGTTTGGTGATTGTGAATGACTCTCAGTTTCAGATTGATGTTACATCCTTTTACAATACATTACAGTACTGTACATTCAAAGGACTGAAGTTAAACTGTCTGTTTCTTTTCTCTCGTCTGATACTTACCACGTATACAGCTCAATCCCCGACAGACCAGCAACCTCAGCCCAGCCGGATGGGTTGTAGTCTTCTGCAGACACACTGACACTACACCACTGGCTTTCTGTAGCTTTGTCTTACAGAAATATTGTTTCTTTCAGGATGTCCTTTATTTACCACACATCATGTTACTGTAAATATGTATCTAATACATCTACTGCAGTACCGTTTCTAGGCATAAGCATCATAAAGAGCCGCCATCCCATGGCAAAATGTTTAGAACTGGAGGAAATTAGCTTTAAAACTGAATTTCTTTCTTTCAACCTCATGGCATAATGTGTAGAATTGTAGGAAATTAGCTTTATAACTGCAAAGCTTTCTCCGCCCCATGGCAACATTTGTAGAATTGCAGGACATTATCTTTCAAGCTGCACATTTTTCACTCCCCTGCCATGAGGGGGGCCCCTAAAATGTTTTCCCGCGAGGTGGGCAAATCTAGCTTAGG
Organism: Brachymystax lenok tsinlingensis; assembly: GCA_030435695.1. Lineage (NCBI taxonomy): Eukaryota > Metazoa > Chordata > Actinopteri > Salmoniformes > Salmonidae > Brachymystax > Brachymystax lenok. The sequence continues at coordinate 43,767,056 of CM059797.1, read as the reverse complement.
GCCCCCAAAATGCTAGAAACGGCCCTGATCTACTGTATCACACATGGACACCTGGTTTCTGTTACATGCCTATCCATAATAATGGTTACTGTGTTAGTATTTTTTTGGGGGGGTTTTGGGTGGGTTCGGCCATACTGTCCTTAAAAACAAATACTATTCCCCCAGCAGTAAATGCTAAATATATACTGTATTTATATATATTCTGTCATCTGTGTGATACCTCCTTCCATAATGTTTGGAAACAATTTATGAAGTATAAAGTATTTGAAAAAAAGATACAAATCTAAATATAATAATTCGGTTTTAAAAGTGTTTACATTGTTGTCAACATCAGATCATCAAAACTGAAAAATATAGATTTCCTAAATGCTTTTAAAATCTCCCCATTTCCCAATGTTTACCTGTTATTTTCCAAGTTCCCAGTTTAACTTCAGCACCTCAGTCTCTCCTCCAATGTGCAGTGTTGTAGACACATTCTAGCAATTTAGTCCAGTGACTGCGTAGCAGTTAAGTTGTAAATGGTGTGTGACCATAACTTTCATTAAAATAAATTATCTAGTTAACATTGGAGAATAGCCTCATTTGACCATCCTGATCTTGTCAGTTTACAGACGTAGGATCTAAATTTGAGCCAGATTGCTACAGCAGAAAAATTATCCTGCAGCTGCTGGAAATTATTATGTGGATTATAATTTATTGAATTTTTTGGAAGGGTTTATCAATTTTTCTTTATGGCTAGTTTAGTCTGACATTTAAAAGTGGAAATTACAAACTTTAGAAGTCTACATACACTATACATTTGCATTTCCTGCTGTGCAGAATTATGGCAGTTTTAAAAACATTACAATACATTCAGACTGTGTGTCCTCAGGCCCTACTCCACCACTATCGCATACTATATACAGTACAAAATCCATGTGTACGTGTGTGTATGCTATCGTGTGTGTGTATGCGCCTATGTTTGCGTTGCTTCACAGTCCCCGCTGTTTTAATCTAATTTGACTGCTTGCATGAGCTACTTGATGTGGAATAGAGTTCCATGTTGTCATGACTCTATTTAGTACTGTGCGGCTTCCATAGTCTGTTCTGGACTTGGGGACTGTGAAGAGACCTCTTGTGGCATGTCTTGTGAGGTACAGCAAATACAAAATCCTATGCTTTTTTGCTCTGTTTGAAATGTTCTCCTCTGTAAAACAAAAAAAGCAAGCAGAATACATTGACTTCAACCATTCCCTCTTCTTTGTTAGTATTTTAGATTATTTGATTTTGATCTTGATTATTCTAGATAATGCTAAAACTATGTACTGTTATCTATGTCATCGTTTTCAGGCCGTTGGGGAAGATCAACGTACTATTTTACCTAAATGTTTCTTTCAGTCCTTGTAACTACCTTGTCACCGAACAGAACCTCTTTTGGTCGGTTTCCTAGAGACAGTTTATGCCTAGTCCTGGACTAAAAAGCATGTTCAATGGACAATTTACATATTTTTACTCCAATGGTAGGCTTAATATGGGTCTTGGAAACCAACCATTGGTGTTATGGACTATACAGTAGGTAGTCAAGGAAATAGATATTTTTGCTCTTGCAACCAGATTCTCTGTGTTGTGGTCAGTTCTACTGTGAGGGTGGTAAAGACAGTCAACAGATCACATACAAACCAGTACATGTATGCTGTCACGTATCCACACCTAAAAACAGGTGTGTACGAGTGCACACATGAGTGAACATAACATCATTCTTTTATGAAAGTTAGTTTTTGGGCCAGAAATGCTCTCTGGAACATGTGAACTTTCATGTGCCTTAACAACGAACTTGCATGCCATCTGTAAATATGAATAAAATTGTTTAAAATAAACAGTGGGGATTTTGAAAGAGGGGGATTACAACCACAAAGAAATAGTGGTAAGAAAGATCATAAAGGTAATTTCAGATTCAGGTTTAGGGGGGTAAGAACTTTTTGGAAACCACTATTCACACTATGTGGATTATAAATATGTACAGACAGAGAATCATCACATCAAGGAGGTGTAACAGTGATGAATGGCTATTCAATGTACAACAGTAGACTTCTGTAACATGCAATACGAGGTAAATATGTTCACATACATCCATGACTGAATGGTTCGTTGAACTCCTTTAAAGGTTTTGTAAGTAAGTAGTAACAAGTCTGAATCATTCAGCAGTCTGAATTAACCTAGAGGCACCAAAACATCAATGTTTAGATATGTTTGGAGATTATTCCACAAGTAAGTGGCAAAGAGCTGATTTACCTTATTCTGTACAGACCAAAGGAATTCCCAGAGCTAGCCATCCCTGAGACTGTATGATAACGCCACCTCTCATGTCTAACGGTAATTGTAGATGTTAACTACAACGGGAGTTTATGTCAAAGAGAGCAATGCATGGACCTACGTGACCATGAAGAGGGTCATCCTACTTTCTGATAGGCTCCCGAGGCTCCTGCATCTGGGTTAGGGGAGGGTGTCAGGTGTCTCAGTGCAGCAGGTAAGCAGAGTCAGGCGCAGGACAACGGAGATGAGTAATCACGTATATTTTACTCAAAATACAAACTACTAAATAGTAGTAAAAATCAAGCTCACAAATACAGACCATCTAACACAGAACAAACACGCACAAAACCATGGGGGAACCAGAGGGTTTAAATAAGGAACATGTAATTATGGGAATAGAAACCAGGTGTGTATAATGAAGACAAAACAAACAGAAATTGAAAAGTGGATCGGCAGTAGCTAGAAGACCGGTGACGTCGACCGCCGAAACGCCACCCGAACAAGGAGAGGGACCGACTTCGGTGGAAGTCGTGACAGAGGGTTTGGCCGGGGTAGGTTGTCATTGTGGGGTGGCAGGTAGTCTAGTTGTTAGACTGTTGGACTTGTAACCGAAAGGTTGCAAGATTGAATTCCCGTGCTGACAAGGTAAATATCTGTCGTTCTGCCCCTGAACAAGGTAGTTAACTCACTGTTCCTAAGCCGTCATTGAAAATAAGAATTTGTTCTTAACTATTTCTATAGAAGAAGCCCCTTTTTGTATTCAGCATCTTCATTAACTACTTAGGGAGTGGTGGGACACTACCCGATGAAATGCAAGGCGCCAAATTAAAAATCCAAAAGCTGAATTATTAAACATTCATCAATATACAAGTGTTGCATAGTCATCAAAAGCTCTGCTTCTTGGCAATATCACAGCGTTGTCAGATTTCAAAAAGGCTTCACGGCGAAAGCACAACATTTGATTGTTTGAGGGTAGCACCTCCAATATTTCCATTAGCATAAATTCATAAACCATCGCGGTTCACACAAAACACATTTCACAGCGAAAACAAATCCCTTACCTTTTGAAGAACTTCTGCTGAGGGCTTCCCAAGTGTCCAACGAAGACAATCCATGGTTCTTTTGTTAGAAAAAGTCATTTATTATATCCATAAATCTCCGTTTGGTTGGTGCGTTATGTTCAGAAAATCCAATGTCGAATCGCCCATTGAGACGTGAAGAGAACGCGTTCAAATATATCTATAAACTTTAGCTATCCTTTTATGAATATTAGCGATAATATTTCACTCGGATGGTCACCTAAACGTTATATAAGTAAAATAAAGTGGGGCGCTCCAGCTCCAGACTCGCGCCCGAGAAAACGTGTTGACATTTCAGGTCCCCATGCCATTTCCTGTACCTATTCGTTGTGTTTTCTCCAATCTCTCTAAGTCTTTGTATATAGACTGCTGACATCTAGTGGAAGCCATAGGTTCTGCAGTCTCAGTCCTGGTAACAAATGTATTCAATAGGGAGTGTCTAACAGAGCCAAAGGTCACCAGAAACTGATTTCGGATGTTTTTCTCTGGTTTTGCCTGCTAAATGAGTTCTGTTATACTCACAGACATTATGTTAACACTTTTAGAAACTTCAGAGTGTTTCCTATCCATGTGCATATCCTATTTTCTGAGCCTGAGTGGCAGGCATTTTACTCTCCAAAACCGTCACCTCGGGAGCCGCTCCTAAGAAGTTAAACAGGGTCAAGTTTACAACCCGCTGTTGCCATACCAAATGAGAACCAACAAGCCTGTTTAGATGCCAAATCATGAGTGTCTTTCCCAACAGTAGCAGAGAAGAACATGGAGTGGCTATGACACTTTGAGGTAGCCAATTTAGCAGCCTCATCTGCCATGGCGTTACCCATACCTACAAAATCTTTCCCCCCAGTGTGAGCAGCAACCTTCACAATAGCCAAAGCAGAGGGCAGCATCATAGCCTCCAAGAGATCTAAAACCATAGTTCTATTACAAATACGACTTCCACAAGCATTATGAAAACTCTTACACCTCCAGACACCACACCAGGAGAGACAAACCCCTATTATGTAAGCAAAATCAGAGAAAATTGTAACCCTTTTCCCTTCTCCCATTTTACAGGCAGTGGTTAGTGCCAGAAGTTCAGCCTGTTGAGCTGAGAAAGTATCTGGTAATGGTTGTTGTATGTGAGTGGTTCTATCAATTGTCACAATACCAAACCCTGCATGTTTCTTCCCTGTAGTTTGATCTATATATGCAGAACCGTCAACGAAACGCTCAAAGTCAACATCATTCAGGGCAGGTTCAGAGAGGTCAGGTAATTTTCCCATCTTCGAATATGTACTGGGGACACTGGAGGAAAGGGTGTTCTGTTGGTGTTCTGATTTCCTTGTGGCCAGACACCTCCGCTTCCCCCTCTCTGTGGTTGATTTCCTCCGCGTCCTCCTTGGTGGCCAGGACCAGGCCAGGACCAGGCTGGTAACTTCCTTGTGCCTGCTGGGGAAGTCCTCCATAGGTTTGGGGTTGCTGCTGACATCCTGACATCCACCTTATTGTTCGTATCCTCCTCTGTTTCTTCCTCTGAAATTTCCTCTCCCTCTTCGGTTCACTCCAGGTGTTGTAGCCCATCCTTGATAATGAGGATTTTGTTGACATTGGTTCCTCATGTGTCCAAATTGTCCACACCCCCAGCATTACATAGGTGGCATTCTGGGTGATGGTGGGCCCCATGGTTGTGGGTTCCCATAGGTCTGAGGGGAAATTGTGCAAAAGGTATTATGGGCTGTGGTTGCAGCGCATGTCCACTTGGGTGCCGTAGGAGCAGGAGTGTTCATCATCACCATGTCAGCCTCACCTCCTTTATTACTCTTCTCCAATTGAGCCAATTGGGCCTTTTTTACAGCACCATCAAGACCCTGTTTTCTTCATTTCTCTGCTTGTTCATCACAAAGCCAGTTCAGGCAGTGGTGTCTCATATAATCCTTGCGTTCCCCACCAACTTTCTATCCCAGCCCACAACATCCCTCAGTTGCGTCTGTACTTATTCTGGGAGGTTGCGGCAGGCTCTGTCATTAAACATGTTCTTGTTGGTTTCAGAATGGTCATGGCGCTCTCCCAATTCCTCAAGCCATTTCTGTTTCAGGTTATCTATCCAATCTCCAAAATCTGAGTTGGGTCCAAATTTATAGTCTGATAGTCTACTCATGTCTCGCATGGTAGGGAAAATATCTCTCAAGCAGTCCCATAGGTGTTGTTTGGCTTAACTCCAGCTCAGCGGGTTGAGCCATTAACCCACAATGGATCATTACATCAGTGACCTGTCCATGGGTGAGTGCCCGGGATAAAATTGCCTTCATATCTCCAAGGCATAGGGTATGGTGGCCCTGCCTTGTTTCAAATTCTTGCAATATCTCCAAAACTCCAGGATTTGTATTGAGTATACATAGTGTTTGTACACTAGAGGGAACACGCCCTTTGGGTCATCATCTGAAATTCTTGCGCTATATCCTATACATTTTTCGTCTTCCAGTTTCATTCTTTCCATTTTCTCTTCTATATCACCTTCCATTCTTTCTTCTTCCGTGAGTTGTTCTTTTAGTTAGTCATATTGTCTCCAGTTTTTTTTTTAAGTCCGGTGTTCGCGGACTTTACGCCTTAAGTCTTTCCATTGTTCTTCGAAAACACAGTATTCTTTTACTCGTTCCAAACTTTGTTCTTCCATCATATGTATGGCAGTTCCCACTAGTTTGTATGATATATTTTTCTTACTGCCTGTTTCCCAGTCCTCCTCATGATCCCAGGGTCCACTACTGCCCTTATATGAACTGCTGGCCATATGCGGAATCTTCCTGTCTTTGTCTTTTCCTGGGTTTCCTAGAGGGCTTGACCAGGACCCATGGGACCCGAATTCTGCCATTTGCCAAACTTTTTTCTCCATCTCGTTCTATTCTTTCTTTTCCATTTGTAGACTCTCACCCTCTTCTCCTTCTTCATCTTCTTTCATTAGTTCCCCCTTAATAATGACCTTTGTACCAGTAGCTATTAAAGGGTCTAAACCTTCTCTCACTTCCACACCTCCTTCTTTATCTTCATAAGGTGGGGAGCTGTAGGGTGAAGGGCCCACATCCTGGGTCTCTCTTTTTCCCTTGTTCCACCACCCATTGACTCTTCAACTGTTTCAACTGACTTTGAGCATAAAACGTCTGTCCTTCAGTCTAAATTAGTCCCAATATAGTGGCTGACAGTATGGTAACCTTCTTATTACTCTTCTTCTTACTGGCTTGCCTTCCCTTGACTATGTCACTTATCACATCACACTTAGTCTTATCAAATGTTCCTGTGACCGGATACCTGTATTTTTATTCTTTGTTTGTCCATTTATTCCATTTACAAAACACCCAGTCTAGGTCGGTTTTCAAGTAGGGATATTTGTCCTGAAAATATTGTTTAGGACTAATATGTTTCATTGGTGTGAGACCCACTGTCTCTGCACTGCCATTGGTTGAATCTGTCACGGTGCCCCAGGATTTTGTTTTAATCAGGTTCTATGTAATGTGGACTGAATGACTTATCTGTATGGTACTGTAGAAAAACCCAGATCTATCCCTGTATACGGGTGTCACGGTTCATGAATTCATCGGCCCGCTCTGTGTGTATGTGTGTGAGTGTGGGTGTGGCCGCTGATCACCACTCAGCTCATTATCAGCACCAGCTGCCACTCATCTTCTGTGTCTATTTATACTATTTGTCTTTGTCTTGTGTTTGTCAGTTCGTTTGGTTGTGTCCTGTGTGCTAGCTCGTTCCCCTGGCTGATTCCGGTGTCTCCTATGGTTGCGGTCTCTGTTTGTGGATTCTACGTCGCTCTGCTGTCTCTCCGGTGGAGGATTTGACGCTGGGTTCTTCCTGGTTTCACGGACTAGGGATTTCCTCTCGCTACACTCATCGTCTTCCATCACGAGCCCATGCAGGTGGGAGGAGCTCGACTCTCCCGGGAGGAGAGGCAACGACGGAGGACTAGAGGACCTTGTCTGTATTGTGTATTTTTTTGAACAACTGTCATGTAAAAGATCAAGCCCGATAGTAAGTCAGGGGCTACTATCGGGCGGCCTCTCTGTGGATAAGGCCTCTTCTTCAACCCTCCTCCCGGTAAGACTGAAATGGGGTACCCATTCCCACCACTGTCGTGCCTTATTGGACTCAGGGGCGGAGGGTAATTTTATGGACCTGAGTCTAGCCCAGCAACTTCACATTCCCATCACTCCTCTCACTCACCAGATTACTGTTAAGGCACTCAACGGACAAGAACTCCCGAACATTCATCTCGGCACTAAACTCATAACCCTCATCACTTCTGGCAATCACTCGGAGGAGATTTCATTTCTGCTCATGGACTCTCCACATATCCCCGTAGTACTCGGCCATCCCTGGCTAGTGAAACATTGTCCCAGGGTGGACTGGGGACACAGTTCTGTCTCAGCCTGGGGTAATGAGTGTTATGCGTCCTGTCTTGTGTCTGCTTGTTCGTCTGTGTCTGGTTCTGTGTTGCAGGAGGAGCCGGTGAATTTGTCTAACGTGCCTCGTGCGGCTTCCCTGCCTCCACACCGTCCCTACGACTGTGCTATTGAGTTACGGCCAGGTACGTCTCCGCCTAAGGGCAAGTAATACTCTCTTTCAGCTCCAGAGAGGGAGGCCATGGAGAAGTACATTTCGGAGTCCCTAGCAACCGGGTTCATCCGCCCTTCCTCTTCTCCAGCGGGTGCGGGGTTCTTTTTTGTGGGGAAGAAGGACGGCTCTCTGCGACCTTGTATTGACTACCGAGGGCTGAACAACATCACGGTAAAGAATACTTATCCTTTGCCGCTGATGTCTTCAGCCTTTGAGAGGTTACAGGGAGCGTCCGTCTTCACAAAGTTGGACTTACGTAATGCTTATCATTTGGTTCGCATAAAGGAGGGGATGAGTGGAAGACCGCGTTTAATACCCCCAGGGGCCATTTTGAGTATTTGGTTATGCCTTTTGGGCTGTCTAACTCCCCTGCGGTCTTCCAGGCACTCATTAATGACATGCTGAGAGACATGGTGGATCAGTTTATTTATGTCTATCTGGATGACATACTGATCTTTTCATCCTCTCTTCAGCCACACGTTCAGCACGTTAGTCGAGTGCTCCAGAGGTTGCTAGAGAATGGGCTCTTCGTCAAGGCGGAGAAATGTGAATTTCACGCACAGTCGGTTCCCTGCCTGGGATACATCATCTCATCCGAGGGGATGCGCATGGATCCTGACAAGGTTAAGGCGGTGGTGGATTGGCCACGTCCGGATTCCTGGAAGGCCCTGCAGAGATTTCTGGTATTCGCCAACTTTTACCGACGGTTCATTCACAATTTCAGCCAGCTAGCCACTCCTCTGACTGCCTTGACTTCCCCCAGAACCACGTTCAGGTGGTCCGGTGCAGCTGAGACTGCATTTTCCGACCTTAAGGGTCGCTTTGTTTCAGCCCCCATCCTGATAGCCCCTGATCCGTCACGTCAGTTTGTGGTGGAGGTCGATGCATCAGAGGTAGGGGTAGGGGGCGGTTCTTTCCCAGCGCTCCTCCTTGGACGACAAGATGCATCCTTGTGCATTTTTGTCCCATCGGTTATCGCCTGCCGAACGTAATTACGATATTGGTAATAGAGAGTTGTTGGCAGTTAAGCTAGCGTTGGAGGAGTGGCGTCATTGGTTAGAAGGGTCGGGTGTGCCTTTCATTGTCTGGACCAACCACAAGAACTTAGAATACATCAGATCCGCCAAGAGACTTAACTCCAGGCAGGCTCGGTGGGCTCTTTTTTTTTTCGGACGTTTAGATTTTTCCCTCTCATACCGTCCGGGGTCTAAAAACATCAAACCTGATGCTTTGTCTCGCGTTTTTGACCGCTCCGAACGCCCGTCTTCTCCTGAGTGCATTTTACCTGAGAAACGTATTGTTTCTACACTCACTTGGGAGATCAAGTCGAGGGTCAAATCGGCCTTGGAGGGGATAACGCCTCCGCCTGGTTGCCCACCGAGTCGGTTATTCGTGCTGGAGGAACTGCGGTCCGATGTCGTTCGTTGGGGTCACTGTTCCCCAGTGGCTTGTCATCCCGGAGTTAACCGTACTAGCTTCTTGGTGAAGCAGCGATTCTGGTGGCCAGCTATGGCCCAGGACATTCAGAGTTTTGTGTTGGCCTGTTCGTGCTGTGCTACCGGCAAGACTTCCAATCGACCCCCTGATGGGTTACTCCAACCGTTGTCGGTCCCTTCGAGGCCTTGGTCCCATATAGCGCTAGATTTTATCACGTGCTTTCCACCCTCTCAGGGCAGGACAGTCATCTTGACTGTTGTGGACCGGTTCTCGAAGGCGGCTCATTTCATTCCCTTGCTTAAATTACCATCTGCCAAGGAGACAGCGGTAGCTGTCGTGGACCATGTCTTTCGGTTACATGGCCTTCCGATGGACGTGGTTTCGGACAGGGGGCCACAATTTGTGTCCAAGTTCTGGCGGGAGTTTTGTAGACTACTGGGTGCAACTGTAAGTCTATCTTCGGGGTTTCATCCCCAGAGTAATGGTCAAGCCGAGAGAGCCAACCAAGATCTTGAGAGAGTGTTGCGGTGTATGGTATCCCAGAACCCTTCATCCTGGAGTCAGCAACTCTCATTGGTCGAGTATGCTCACAACTCGCTACCAGTATCATCCACGGGCTTTACGTCGTTTGAATGTAGTTTGGGTTACCAGCCACCTATATTCCCTAGCCTAGAATCCGAGGTCGCGGTCCCCTCCGCTCAAGCCTTTGTCCAGAGGTGTCATCGCACGTGGACCAGAGCCCGGGAGACCCTCCTCCGGGTGGGAGCACGCACCAAGGTTAAGGCCGATCGCCACCGGCTGAAGCCTCCCGCTTACGTCGTAGGTCAAAAGGTGTGGCTTTCTACCAGGAACATTCCTCTCCGCTCCATTAGCAACAAGTTGGCTCCTAAGTTCATCGGTCCGTTCAGGGTCACTCGAGTCCTTAGCCCGGTGGCAGTTCGTCTTAAACTCCCGCCGGCGTACAGGAAAATTCACCCCGGTTTTCATGTATCCAGATTGAAGCCCGTGTTTCGTTTCACCTATTAACCCGCCAGCCCGGTTCCCCCACCGCGACTCGTGGATGGGGAACCTACTTATTCGGTCAATCGCATTCTGGACTCAAGACGGAGGGGACGCGGTATTCAGTACTTGGTGGACTGGGAGGGTTACGGGCCGGAGGAGAGAAGTTGGGTTCCGGCTGGAGACATTCTGGATCACTCCCTTATTGATGATTACAATCAACAGGTAAGTCCCTCTGGGAGCGCCAAGAGGCGCTCCTAGGGGGGGAAGGGTACTGTCACGGTTCATGAATTCACCGGCCCGCTCTGTGTGTATGTGTGGGTGTGGCCGCTGATCACCACTCAGCTCGCACCAGCTGCCACTCATCTTCTGTGTCTATTTATACTGTTTGTCTTTGTCTTGTGTTTGTCAATTCGTTTGGTTGTGTCCTGTGTGCTAGCTCGTTCCCCTGGCTGATTCCGGTGTCTCCTATGGTTGCGGTCTCTGTTTGTGGATTCTACGTCGCTCTGCTGTCTCTCCGGTGGAGGATTTGACGCCGGGCTCTTCCTGGTTTCACGGACTAGGGATTTCCTCTTGCTACACTCATCGTCACGGAGGATCTGGATTATCCCATTCAGTCCCTCGCTACCAAGGCTCTGACTGTTCTTGCTACGCTGTTATCCTTGTGGTTTTTATTAAACGCGTTTAACTTCACTCGCTACTGAATCCTCTGTTATTTTATGTGACAACGGGTAGAAGAACCTAATACAGGATAATATACCCAACGCCGTTCTATTTTCTCTAACCCCTCCTTCTTTAGTTTCACTACATTTATTCACTAACCACTCTACTTGTCACGACTTCCGCCGGGGGTGCCTCCTCTGCCTGTTCGGGCGGCGTTCCGCGGTCGTCGTCACCGGCCTACTAGCTGCTACCGATCCCTTTTCCCTCATTGTCTATTGTATTGGTTTCAACTGTGTCTTGTTTAGTTTGTAGGCTAGGGCTATTTAAGTTGGTTAGGCCTGCCTCCTTTTGTGCGGGCTTGTATTTCTGTTAGTTGGTAGGACTTTTGCTGTATTCTCATTCGCTGTAAATTTGTATTCTGTTTTGTTGGCCGTCTTTGTTTAAGTGCGCCGGTTTGGTGTGTTTTGTGGTTGTTTCATTTTCGCACTTGATTAAAAGACGGGTCTGCATTTAAACACTCTGCTCTCTGCGCCTGACTCCACACCTTACACTCCTGCCTTGTGACACTACTGTAAATGGTTCCACATACTTTGTGTGGTAAATAACCACACTTGGTTTCAATTGTATTTTAACTTCAGTACGGGGTCTCCCTGTCTCCTCTCTTGTGTATGTAATGGAAGAGTAAACTCACAACATGTCTTTCCCAAGACGCAATTCTCAAATGTATCCATTCTTGTACTAGTCTTAAAGACTTGCTGTCTATACCAGTCCAGATTTATTTCAGTACATAGAAATTCTTGATATTGACTAGCATATATCCATTCACTGTTATCAAGTACACTCAACTCATACAACAATTGTCCCACACCAAATCTATATGTCACGATCTTTGAAAGGAGCGGACCAAGATGCAGCGAGGGTTCCAGTATACATCTTTTAATTAAGTAGTGCAACTGGCAAAAACAACAAAAAAAGAAAGAAAGACCGTAACGCAGGTGTGGCTCAACACAGAGACACAAATACAAACATTCAATAACCCACAAAACAGGTGAAAAGGGAACCAACTTAAATAGGATTCCCAATTAGAGGCAACGACAACCCGCTGCCTCTAATTGGGAACCAACTCAAAACTAACAGAGTTCCCTAGAAAACTCAAGTCACGCCCTGACTCAACATACCATAGAGAAACCTAGAGGGCTCTCTATGGCCAGGGCGTGACACTATAATCCCACCAATTATACATATATCAAAAACAAAACCAATGCCTTCCCTCAGGTAAGAACACCATACATAAATCCAGTATCTTCCCTCAGGTAAGAACACCATACATAAATCCAATGTCTTCCCTCAGGTAAGAACACCATACATAAATCCAGTGTCTTCCTCAGGTAAGGACACCATACATACATCCAGTGTCTTCCCTCAGGTAAGAATACCAATCACAACATTTCTTTAAAAACCTGTGCCTTCCCTCAATCACTTGTTACCCAGTACCTCAGTACTGACTTGGTTCATCCTAATCTATAACCAAGTTTCTCACACAAGGTTCCATTAGACCCTCAGGTATTTCTAACTATTACACCTGGGGTTGTGTCATTTATCACATATACATCATATTACGGGCTTGAACATGAATGTAGGTATCGACTGTTCCTGTAATTATCAACCCCATGAGTGAGGTGCCACTTACATACTGGAATGAGTCATCAACCAGACAGTGCTTTTTCTAATTTCAGACTTTCGGTTTAACAGGCGTCTGCTTACCTTATAATTTGATACGCTGCACAGTGGGACGAAGATCATACTGACGTAGTGGTCACTCACTCCTGGCAAGCTCACCAAATGTTTTGTGGTCCTTAGCATGGGGTGATGTAAGTTTCCTACTACTTAGGGAGTGGTGGGGCGCCTGGCACCTACTACCATACCCCGTTCAAAGGCACTTCAATATTTTGTCTTTCTGATTCACCCTGTGAGTGGCTCACATACACAATCGATGTCTCAATTGTCTCAAGGCTTTAAAATCCTTCTATAACCTGTCTCCTTCCCTTCATCTATAATGCTTGAAGTGAATTGAACAAGTGACATCAATAAGGGATCATAGCTTTCACCTGAATTCACCTGGTCAGTCTATGTCATGGAAAGAACAGGTGTTCATATTGTTTTGTTCAATCAGTGTATATACATAAATTAACACACACACACACACACATATATTTGCACACATTCATTTGAGTTTAACACCGTTTTATGCGATCAAGTGTCCTTTCTATAATCTTTGTTGAAATTGACTGCATGATAGTGTTGAAGGCAAGTTGCACACAGCAATGTTTATTATTAAAGCTTTTCAAATAACAGTTTGTCTCAGGGATCTATATTTATTTACAAATAATATGTACTAGTCTGTTTAGCCTGGATGCCAGTCTGTTTCTACTCTCTTGCCAACTCCAAATTAAATTGCCATGTTTAGACAAATTCATAAGGAGTTGGCAAGAGAGCATAAACAGACTGGCACCGAGGCTAGTGTCTGATTGGTGTTAATTTCAATTATAAATGTCTTATATACATATACCACCAACAGGTTATGGTAATAAGTCCTTGATAGCAGTGTAGTTCTAGCGTCCCTTCAGAAAGCTGTCAAGTACGCAGTCTCCCCTGTCTGAGAGCCAGTATCCAGCCATGGCCGCCACTCCACCCATGAAGATGGAGGTGAAGACCATGTCTCCTTTAGCAGCCAGAGTGGCCAAAGCACAGAGCAGCACCCCAAAGAACATCTGCTGGAGAACCTCCACCTTTTCATCCTGGACGTCCTCAAACAGACCTTCCTCACCCACACCTAAAAAATATGAGCTGATATACAAAATGAGGCAAGATTCAACACTTTGAGTTTTTTTTTTTTTGCTACGAACAAAATGTTAAATATATGCGGCATATACCAGAGAAAAATCACAACATTAATTAAATATGAACCCTACAAATACTACTGTTGGGAGATTTGGAAAGACAGTCAATCCATCAACAATACAATAATACTCTTGCAATAGTATTTATCTTTAACACCCTATTGTCGATGTCCGTGCACTCGTGGAAATTGAATTAGCATAACAAAAATCCAAAGAAAATAACATTTACCGGTTTAATTGTTTTTATTTCCATAAGCAAATTCATACTTTCTTATATTTTGGTTGCTAGAGACAAGACCGTTGTTTTTTCGATTAGTTCAATATTTACAGACGTGACCCAGTCGTTCATTCAATATGTTCTGTTTCCATGCTTAGTGGCAAATTTCTTATCCCTTGCTTGCTGCTAGCTAGCCAATTAGCTACTGTGACAAAGCAGAGGCGGATGCAAGATGCAAGCAACGATGGTTTAATGAACACAGTTCACAGGGGCAACAGGACAGACAGACTAAATTTAAACGGGATCCGACGCAGGGACTAGGGCGGACCATCCGATGATGGAGTGAGGAACAGCGTGCTGAGAAATCCAGGGGAGAGTGTCCAGATGGGGAGGAAGGAACACAGCACATAATCCACACAAGGAGGGCGAGAGACGAGCACAGAAACCCGACACGACATCAGGGAAGTAACAACGATCTGACAACATGAAACACCAGTCACAGAACATATAAAGGGAAGGTAAGTGGTTACAGCTGGCGCAGACAATCAGAGGCAGTGGATTCATAAACCGTGACAGCTACGGCTACACGTTCTCTGCAGCCAGAAAAACATTGAAGTTCATTCCGTTGCATTTGTTTAAGCTGTTTATTCCACTTATACCTCAGTTGCCAAAGTAAACAATACTATAGGCACACATTTACCGGTAGGAATTACATTTTTTGTTGATATTTTCATTTATATAAGAGAAATCATACTTTCTCATATTTTGTTTGCTAGAGACTCGACCCAGTCGTTTGTTCGATTAAATTGATATTTATGGTTGTGACCCAGTCTTTTGTTCTTTATATTCAAATCAAATCAAATCGAATCAAATGTATTTATAAAGCCCCCCTTACATCAGCTGATGTCACACAGTGCTGTACAGAAACCCAGCCTAAAACCCCAAACAGCAAGCAATGCAGGTGTAAAAGCACGGTGGCTAGGAAAAACTCCCTAGAAGGCCAAAACCTAGGAAGAAACCTAGAGAGGAACCAGGCTGTGAGGGGTGGCCAGTCCTCTTCTGGCTGTGCCGGGTGCAGATTATAACAGAACATGGACAAGATTTTTAAATGTTCATAAAACAGGCAGAACAGTTGAAACTGGAGAAGCAGCACAGCCAGGTGGACTCGGGACATCAAGGAGTCATCAGGCCAGGTAGGCCTTGAGGAATGGTCCTAATGCTCAGGTCCTCCGAGAGAGAGAGAGAGAGAGAGAGAGAGAGAGAGAGAGAGAGAGAGAGAGAGAGAGAGAGAGAGAGAGAAGAAGAAAAAGAAAGAAAGAGAGATAATTAGAGAGAGCATACTTAAATTCGCACAGGACACCAGATAAGAGAATAAATACTCCAGATATAACAGACGGACCCTAGCCCCCCGACACATAAACTACTGCAGCATAAATACTGGGGGCTGAGACAGGAGGGGTTGGGAGACACTGTGGCCCCGTCCGACGAAACCCCCGGACAGGGCCAAACAGGCAGGATATAACCCCACCCACTCTGCTGAAGCACAGCCCCCACACCACTAGAGGGATATCTTCAACCACCAACTTACCATCCTGAGACAAGGCCGAGTATAGCCCACAAGATCTCCGCCACGGCACCAGAAGCCAGTGACTCAGCCCCTGTAATAGGGTTAGAGGCAGAGAATACCAGTGGAGGGGAACCGGCCAGGCAAAGACAGCAAGGGTGGTTCGTTGCTCCAGTGCCTTTCCGTTCACCTTCACACTCCTGGGCCAGACTACACTCAGTCATAGGACCTACTGAAGAGATGAGTCTTCAATAAAGACTTAAAGGTTGAGACCGAGTCTGTGACTCTCACATGGATAGGCAGACTATTCCATAAAAATTGAGCTCTATAGGAAAAAGCCCTGCCTCCAGCTGTTTGCTTAGAAATTCTAGGGACAGTAAGGAGGCCTGCGTCTTGTGACCGTAGCGTACGTGTAGGTATGTACAGCAGGACCAAATCAGAAAGATAGGTAGGAGCAAGCCCATGTAATGCTTTGTAGGTTAGCAGTAAATCCTTGAAATCAGCCCTTGCCTTAACAGGAAGCCAGTGTAGAGAGGCTAGTACTGGAGTAATATGATCAAATTTTGGGGTTCTAGTCAAGATTCTAGCAGCCGTGTTTAGCACTAACTGAAGTTTATTTAGTGCTTTATCCGGATAGCCGGAAAATAAAGCATTGCAGTAGTCTAACCTAGAAGTTACAAACGCATGGATTAACTTTTCTGCATCATTTTTGGACAGAAAGTTTCTGATTTTTACAATGTTACGTAAATGGAAAAAACCTGTCCTTGAAACAGTCTTGATATGTTCGTCAAAAGAGAGATCAGGGTCCAGAGTAACGCCAAGGTCCTTCACAGTTTTATTTGAGATGACTGTACAACCATCAAGATTAATTGTCAGATTCAACAGAAGATCTCTTTGTTTCTTGGGACCTAGGACTAGCATCTCTGTTTTGTCAGAGTTTAAAAGTAGAACATTTTCCGCCATCCACTTCCTTATGTCTGAAACAGAGGCTTCCAGGGAGGGCAATTTTGGAGCTTCACCATGTTTCATCGAAATGTACAGCTGTGTGTCATCCGCATAGCAGTGAAAGTTAACATTATGTTTCCGAATGACATCACCAAGTGGTAAAATATATAGTGAAAACAATAGTGGTCCCAAAACAGAGCCTTGAGGAACACCGAAATTTACAGTTGATTTGTCAGAGGACAAACCATCCACAGAGACAAACTGATATCTTTCCGACAGATAAGATCTAAACCAGGCCAGAACTTGTCCATGTAGACCAATTTGGGTTTCCAATCTCTCCAAAAGAATGTGGTGATCGATGGTATCAAAAGCAGCACTAAGGTCTAGGAGCATGAGTACAGTTGCAGAGCCTCGGTCTGACGCCATTAAGGTCATTTACCACCTTCACAAGTGAAGTCTCAGTGCTATGATGGGGTCTAAAACCAGACTGAAGCGTTTCGTATACATTGTTTGTCTTCAGGAAGGCAGTGAGTTGCTGCGCAACAGCTTTTTCAAAAGAATTTGAGAGGAATGGAAGATTCGATATAGGCCGATACTTTTTTATATTTTCTGGGTCAAGGTTTGGCTTTTTTAAGAGAGGCTTTATTACTGCCACTTTTAGTGAGTTTGGTACACATCCGGTAGATAGAGAGCTGTTTATTATGTTCAACATAGGAGGGCCAAGCACAGGAAGCAGCTCTTTCAGTAGTTTAGTTGGAATAGGGTCCAGTATGCAGCTTGAAGGTTTAGAGGCCATGATTATTTTCATCAATGTGTCAAGAGATATGGTACTAAAAAACTTGAGTGTCTCTCTTGATTTTATGTTCTGGCAAAGTTGTGTGGACTCAGGACAACTGAGCTTTGGAGGAATACGCAGATTTAAAGAGGAGTCCGTAATTTGCTTTCTAATGATCATGATCTTTTCCTCAAAGAAGTTCATGAATGAATCACTGCTAAAGTGAAAGCCATCCTCTCTTGGGAATGCTGCTTTTAGTTAGCTTTGTGACAGTATCAAAAAGAAACTTTGGATTATTCTTATTTTCCTCAATTAACTTGGAAAAATAGGATGATCGAGCAGCAGTGAGGGCTCTTCGATACTGCACGGTACTGTCTTTCCAAGCTAGTCGGAAGACTTCCAGTTTGGTGTGGCGCCATTTCCGCTCCAATTTTCTGGAAGCTTGCTTCAGAGCTCGGGTATTTTCTGTATACCAGGGAGCTAGTTTTTTGTTTTTGTTTTTAGGGTGCAACTGCATCTAGGGTATTGCGCAAGGTTACATTGAGTTCCTCAGTTAGGTGATTAACTGATTTTTGTACTCTGACGTCCTTGGGTAGGTGGAAGGATTCTGGAAGGGCATCTAGGAATCTTTGGGATGTCTGAGAATTTATAGCACGACTTTTGATGATCCTTGGTTGGGGTCTGAGCAGATTATCTGTTGCGATTTCAAACGTAATAAAATGGTGGTCCGATAGTCCAGGATTATGAGGAAAGACATTAAGATCCACAACATTTATTCCACGGGACAAAACTAGGTCCAGAGTATGACTGTGGCAGTGAGTAGGTCCGGAGACATGTTGGACAAAACCGACAGAGTCGATGATGGCTCCAAAAGCCTTTTGGAGTGGGTCTGTGGACTTTTCCATGTGAATATTAAAGTCACCAAAAATTAGAATATTGTCTGCCATGACTACAAGGTCCGATAGGAATTCAGGGAACTCAGTGAGGAATGTTGTATATGGCCCAGGAGGCCTGTAAACAGTAGCTATAAAAGGTGATTGAGTAGGCTGCATAGATTTCATGACTAGAAGCTCAAAAGACGAAAACGTCGTTTTTTTGTTTTTTGTAAATAGAAATTTGCTATTGTAAATGTTAGCAACACCTCCGCCTTTGCGGGATGTGGTCACTAGTGTAACCAGGAGGTGAGGCCTCATTTAACACAATAAATTCATCAGGCTTAAGCCATGTTTCAGTCAGGCCAATCCCATCAAGATTATGATCAGTGATTAGTTCATTGACTAGAACTGCCTTGGAAGTGAGGGATCTAACATTGAGTAGCCCCATTTTGAGATGTGAGGTATCACAATCTCTTTCAATAATGGCAGCAATGGAGGAGGTCTTTATTCTAGTGAGATTGCTAAGGCGAACACCGCCATGTTTAGTTTTGCCCAACCTAGGTCGAGGCACAGACACAGTCTCAATAGAGATAGCTGAGCTGACTACACTAACTGTGCTAGTGACTCCACTAAGCTGGCAGGCTGGATAACAGCCTGCTGCCTGGCCTGCACCCTATATTCCTAGCCACGGCTAACAGTCACAATTTATGCAGCCAGAATAACAGCAAAGTAGCTGTTATCTATTGACATTCATTTGAATACATCCATAACAATGAGCTGATAATACCCGATTTTGCCTGGCATAGCTAGAAAAGTTTGCCTTTTCATCAGGACAATCGTCAACACTGACTGTTAATTACGAGGAGATTACATTGCATATCAAACACCCGGCTAGAAGCTAGCTCAAGACAAAGTGTAGAATCTTGTAGTGTGTGACCACCGTCTGTGACATATTGTTTAGTGAGCGCACCAGTACGTTGTCAAGACAAAACAAACTACAAGAAAGCTGGTCGTTTAATTTGAGAGGTTTAGCGATGCTAGGATTTTGAAAGTCGTGTAGTTTACACCCGGCTTTAGAGACTTACCCAGAGATATTCACAGCTGCAATCGCTGCCAAAGGTGCTTCTACAAAGTACTGACTCAAGAGCGTGAATACAATTCTAATGAAGATATATTTGTGTTTATTTTTTTATTTTTTTGCAAATGTTCAAAATGTTCTATTATTTTTATGGTTGGGACTGGGAGGGGGCCAGAGACAATTAATTGATAACGACACATATTTCTAGCTAACTTACACGCTGAAGCTATGTTCCGCTTGGTGACTTCTGTCTGTTTCATCCTAACATTGTTGGTGCTGATGTGGATAACAATATACCTATACTCTCTACACTCACCAGTTTTAGCCTTAGCCAGCACCATCTTCAGATTAGCCTTAACGTCGGTAGCCCTGCCACCTGGTAAACAGTGTATGATTGCTGAATGATTCGTTTAAAGTCTAATATTGCGGGTAATGGAGTCGCCAATGGCTAGGGTTTTCGATTTGTCAGAGCTAATGGAGAGAGGCTTCGGAGGCTCAGACCCCATAATGGGTGGAGGAGAGCCCTGAGAAGGCTCGACCTCTGATTCTAATGGGGAGAACCGGTTGAAAGTTTTTTGCCAAACGATTGCATCTGAA